>CM022947.1:116882101-117482101 GCA_012931725.1 Litsea cubeba | reverse complement strand
ATGATTTGTTTTGTTGTACAGGGGAAGTCTCTTCAGAACATTACACATGAACAATCAGACACTGGACCTTAGACGCCGTTTGAGGATGGCCCTTGATGTTGTGTGTCTCTATACATATAGCCTCTTTCATTTTTCTATAATTTCTTTGGAATGAAGTCAAGTGCAGGTCATTGAGCTTCTTACCTATTGAAAAGCAAGGTGTGTGTGACCTTCATATTGCAGGCTAGGGGTATGAATTATCTTCATTGTCGAAATCCACCAATAGTACATAGAGACCTAAAATCTTCAAACCTGCTTGTGGACAAAAACTGGACGGTCAAGGTATTAGATAATGCTTTGAATGGACAGCCTGAATAAGTTACAGAATAACCAGGTTATCTACTTTTCATTCTTCAGGTTGGAGACTTTGGCCTGTCAAGTTTGAAGAACTCAACCTTCTTGACAGAAAAATCTGGAAGAGGAACTGTAAGAACCTTCTTCTTTGAAACATAAAAGCTGTTATTTGCAATAAAACAACTGAAGATAAAATGTACTAGCAAAAAAAAGGAGATAAAATGTAAGTTGCTGCCCATGTATTACATCCCTATCTACTAGATTTGTAAACATGTGCTCCACTTGAAGTTCCATATGCTTCTTTCACATTTTAAATTGAAAAAAAAAAAAAAAACTAAGATAAGATGGAAATAGGAAAAATATAGAAGGGGCTTCTTAGTTCCTTATAGCTTAGGATCTTCCAGATGAACAAGCTATGTTGGTGATGCCGTAGTGATATGAGGGATTCTGGTTTGACGATTTTACTTGGTGGAGTTTGTAAAGACTAAAGAGAGTTTCTTCAGGGAAAAAAGGGACTAAGAAGAATAATTTGTTTGGGGCCTTGGGCTACAGAGTAAAACATTGCTATATCATTGGAATTTCTTGTGGTGTAGATCTCAAGGAGGCAAGGGAAATCAGTTAGCATTGCTACTTGGAACAATGTATATAAATGCTTCCCATTATGTTTCTCAAAGAAAAGAGCTACTTCAGAACTTTCTTTTGTGTTTTAGAGTCGATTGGACATTGCAATTGAGGGAGTTCATTGAGGTTATCATGGTTGTTCATGTTAATGGTGTACCTTCTCATCATGAGTATTGTTTATTAATATAGTATTTTTTTTAGTTATGTATTACTCTGTTGGCTAACTTGATTGAGCAAGAGGTGGTAAGACCTGGAAATTATAAATCTTTTGTTAATTCCAGGTTGCAACCAATAATTAACCAAAAGATGTGCTTGATGCACACTAGATATTCTGGCAAGGACTGCCAAACTCCAAAATAGTCTCCAAGTTCCAAAATAGAGGTAAAAATATTTAGTTGTAGTAATTCTTTCCTGACAAGAACTTATCCACACATGTAATATACTGCTTTACATGAGGAGAGAATACTGAGTTTATTTCTCATAGGAAAAACTTTTATCATGTGATATCCTTTTCTAGCATTGATAGTAGTATTTCAAAGTGCTGGATCTCAATTTCTGCTTTCTTCCAACCTTCTAACTTCAAGAAGGCGTGTTTCAAACATATTCTTATAGAACTCCAATTGAGCATACAAGTATTGCTCAATTACAGCTGTCCATCTGGTTATATTGACAATTAACAATTCAACATTCCCTTTTATCATCTGGTTCTATTCACAATTAAAATTCCAATGGCTCCTATGATCTCCAACTCTTGGATCTTAATTCTATTGTTCATTTAGTCTTTTCTATCAAAGATAATCTCAACATGCAACAAACTGCAGGAGAAATAGGGGATGTGGATGACTTCATTTGGGAAAAAAAATCAGAACCCAAGATTTTTGTATCTTTTCAAGATCTGGATGCTTCATTAATAAAGGAGGATTTTTTTCGAAAACGTCTCAACTTTACTTCTGTGCCACAACTCCACCTTGTTCATAATCATCACTACTGAACTTATTGTATCCAATCTGAGGAACTTAAGTTAAAGTCAATGACTGCAGAAAAATTGCAGCAGTCAACAAAGATTTTTAAAAAATGCCAAGATAAATGCCCTTCTAGAATTAGCTATGAGCAGAAGGGGAGCAAATTGTTCAAGTGCATTTTTTTTTTATCTAGTTAAACTATGATTTGTTTCCTATAGCACAGTAAAAAGATGAAAATGTTCAAATCCTTCCCCTTGTGATTTTCAGTAACGTTTAAATGATTCGAGCCTCCCTATTTCTTGTTGATGAAATTCTACATCTTGGTGCAGCCTCAGTGGATGGCTCCTGAAGTCCTCCGAAATGAACCTTCAAATGAAAAGTAATCTACCAAAACCTAGAAAGCAGAGATAGTCATCATATTTATGCTTCTTTATACAAACAAAGAAATTGGGCTGCTACTAAAAAAAAAAAATGTTTCTTCCTATCTCAACAGATCGGACGTGTTCAGTTTTGGGGTTATTCTGTGGGAGCTGATGACTGAATCAATTCCATGGACAAATTTAAATTCACTGCAGGTATGTTAGTTATACTTATATATAATTATTAGAACTTTATTCCCTTTGAATTGTATAGTTATATATTTATCATTTGTATGTCTGTCTGTCTGTTTAATGAAAGTACAAAAATGGCAAGAGTGCTATTTAACATTGAGGAGATGTACTTCCAGAGATTTGCTATCTCCATTTTGATGAAAAGCCTACTTTCTTCAACATCCTACCATCAGGAAGTCCAAATGTCTTCCATGCTTTCATGCCTGTTTCTACCCTCTTTGTTTCACTTTCACATTTGACATTTCAAATTCTTTGATCATCATTTGATGAGAACCTACCTAAGTCAATAAAAACAAAAGCTAAAAGATTTCCAACTATATTTTCAAATATCCCAATGGCACAAAAGTGTTTGTGTTTTATGAACTCTTCAATTATCTAACAAACAAATACAAAATTTGTACAATGGTAGCAAGGATCCATGGATACTTCATGTGTTTTATAATAATTTAAGTTCCTAGATCTGCTTACCATGACTTGTTTACCTGCTGAAGGTCGTTGGAGTGGTAGGATTCATGGATCGAAGGTTAGACATACCAGAAGATCTCGATCCGCGAATTTCAACTATTATCCATGATTGCTGGCAAAGGTATAATAATATCACATTCATCAACCAGACCATTTCTATGATATGCATTTTTTTTTCCATTAATATAAAGCATCAGTAGATGAATGAGAATGTCTCACCTTCTTCCTTTTCAATGATTCTGGATTGGAAATACACAGTGATCCAGAGCAGCGTCCTTCATTCGAGCAAATCCGACAGAGGATGGCAGATCTGATCAACTCAATAATGGTCACACCCAGTAGAAAATAAATATGCTAAGTTGTGACTTTGAAATTTCCCAAGGAAGTGTTTCTAATCTATACTTTTTAAGTGTCATTGACAATTCTATCTTTTGAGTTAATCTGACTCGAAACTAATTCAAATAGATGTTTGAAATGCTCTAGACTGTTTGGTAAAATTTATTTACATATTTATTTCAATCAGCTTTAAGCTCTTTTGCTAGTACTACTTTGACTCTATAACAATTTTGTCTGTATGACTTTTATATTATAACAAGCTTGATTTTATAATTGAATCACCAACGGTCTATTTATAAAATGGTCTAGTTGAAATGTTGCACTCTATTTATAAAATGATCTAGTTGAAATTCTGCACCATAGATCATGGTACACTATATGATTCAAGAAGCATGCAATGAGGCACTGTAGTTCAGATTGATGATGCATTAAGTCCCAGATTGACGATTGTTGAGCTGCCCCTCATTTTTTATATCCACACTTGCATTTATTTAACAAATAGAAGACAATTGCAATTGAAGAGGAGTCATTATTTTCTCTGCTCAAGTTGGAAGGATAAAAGATTTTATTTTTTCTACAGTAAGTAGAAATTTAATTTCATTATCTAGACTTGATTTGGAATGGTATACCTTCTCTTTTGGAACTAAGTAATTTTAACTATTTATAGGAATCAAATCTTAATTGGTGGTGGTATTGCATATGATGGTTTATATAAATTGGATTTGGATCCATGTTTTGCTAGTTCCCTGTTTACATTGACTGATAATGATGTTTTGAATGTTGGTGTTAAGAGAGAAATTCTAAATCTTTTCTTACATTTACCAAGTCTAAGGGATAGTGCATCATGCAAAAACCAACACAACAGGAGACTGTTGCCAATCTTCTAAGGAAGAACTTCCACATACAAAAAGAAATGATAGGAAGTGAGTGCTCAGCAAGGCTTTAACTGGGCTAGATTAGAATTAGTCCAGTTGGATCAAGACTTGCAGCATAAATAACATTACAAAATATTAACATTTTGTATTATGTTATTAAATAATTTGGGCAGCTTACCAGAAAAAAATAATTTGGGTAAGTTAGGTACATCCTAAATTTGATCTTATATGTGAAAACATTCTGGGTCAGGCTCATCAGAACTCCACTCTGACCCAACTCCCAACACATTTATAGCCATATGGTGAAGCCATAAACTGGTTAGGGCTAGAGCTAGGTCTTATCCTTACGCCAAACAAATAGCTACCAAAAGCCCAGAATTTAGTTGGAGCATACCAGGGAAAAGATCATCAAGAACAGCCCATTTATTTATCGGGTCATAGGGCCTATGTTCGGACCAATATACATCCTACAGGCCTGAAAAGAGGCCCGGGCAGACCACTGAGTATTTTGCATCAAGCAGGACCTTTAAGCATCAAGACTGCTCCCTTCTACCGAGCTAGAAAGTCAGGCCCGGGACCAAACAGTTGGCATGCAACAGAAGGCCCAAATCTATCCCACTGGGGTCGGTCTCATTGAGAGTGGGTTTTGGTGCAGGGACGTAAACGGGTCGGTTCCGGTCCGGGCCCATGGCGGACCGAGAATCGGAATTGTTAATGAGATTGGAGTCCGAACAGGAACCGGTTCCGTATATGAGACGGGTCCGGATCTAGATAAAGAATTATATGGAAAAAAAATTCTAATTTTTAAGAGAGGTTCTAACTGAATCTTGTCCTTCCTGGATTTCCTTTTCCATTCATGTAGAATTCTTGTATGAGAAACTTAGGGATGTTTGTGTAACACTTTTCCGCAGAAAAGTGGATGGTTTTCCACGGAAAACCCATTTTTCAGGCGTTTGGTGCGGAACAATTCCGCAGAAATGCTTTCCTGCCTCGTCAGCATTTTCCTCGATAATTGTGGAAATGGATTTCCTATGGGGTGTATGGAAAATGGATTTCCTCGGAAAACTTCTCCCACTTTTCCTCACTCTTGTCCATTTCAACCCAAAACTCTACAACTCTTTCTTTTCTCATTTCTTTAAATAAATTATTATTTAATGTTGAATAAATAATATACATGTTATGTTATTTTTTTAAAAAAAATTATTTCACAAAATAAGAAAATTTCATTTTCTATAAGGAATCCACAGCCGCACCAAACAACATAAGCACCAATTCAACGAGGAAAATTTTTTTGCACCAAATATAAATTTCTAAATTCTACGGAAATCATTTTTCAAGGTTTCCATTTCTATAGAATTTGCTGACGTGGCAATTTCCCCTTTCCGCGGAAAGGGTGTATACACAAACATGCCCTTATGCATTTTGAATTTCATAAGCTTTCTGTTTCATAACTAGAGAATTCTTGATTGGAATTATACTTTTGTATGCATTAATGTGATACCTGTCCGCTCCCACCTCTGGATATTGGAGCACATGGAGCCAACATCTAGAAATTAGAGCGTGGGGGCCGCCTTTGAATTTACCACATGGGCCCACTTTTGGGAATTACATTGTGTGGCCCGCCTTTAGAAATTGTGGTCCACTTTTAGAAATACGTCGGGTCCCGGAACCAAGGTGGAACCGGACCCAAACCGGTTTAGATCACGAATCTAAATGCCACAAACCTGATTATAATGACTTTTGCACTAATTTCATTAATATATGAAAATCTAAAATTTTAAAATAATTAGTACCCGTGGCCTAATGGATAAGGCGTCTGACTTCTAATCAGGCGATTGTGGGTTCGAGTCCCACCGGGTATGAATTTATTTATCGTCCTTTCCATCTCCGGTTTAATTATAATTTCCTTTTCATCTTCTCATAGTGAACCAAACATAAATGGCCATATTTATGAGCCATTCATGTCCCTATTGTATTTGGGTATAATTTCTTATTTTTCATCTCTTTATAGTGAAATCTGTTATATGTGGGATAGATATATTATAATCCATTAATCATAAACAGATAATATTTATCATTTATTCCTAAATGTATCAAGCTCTAACTAACCTAGTCCATGTTTATCATTTATTTTCTCAGTGTTCCAAGCTCCGGCAAGTATCTAGACCAATTAATTGGCTAATATCATATGATCAATCATTAATGGGCCTGCTGTATCATTCCAAGAAAAAATGTTGTAGGTTGAACCAACCTATTTGGTTCCAATTCATTGGTTTAGTATCACATAAAAAAATTATGTGGCCTAATTTATTTATTTATTTTTTATTTATTGTTATCAAAAGTTCCAGCCCTTTATGCTTGACTAATC
The DNA here is from genome assembly GCA_012931725.1 of Litsea cubeba. Classification (NCBI taxonomy): domain Eukaryota; kingdom Viridiplantae; phylum Streptophyta; class Magnoliopsida; order Laurales; family Lauraceae; genus Litsea; species Litsea cubeba. Next base: position 117,475,530 of record CM022947.1, on the reverse strand, counting down.
CCTCCGCGCTCAGAGGGAAGCCAAGTAAACTCTCATGTAGCTCCAGTGTGGTAGTACAGTTTCGAACCTACAACCTCCGGATGCAAACCATGGTCCCAAGCCAACTGAGCTTCCCCTTGGAGTTATTATGTGTCCAAAATCATTGTAATCCATTCCCTAGATTTGACAAGCTCCAATATTAATCAACGTATTTAGCCAACTCATTGCCTCATATCATCTGATCAAATCTTTAGTAGGCCTATATTATTATAAATGGAGATGCATGAAACTTTAATTGTAAGGAAGTTTTGATCAAGTTACTTTCAATCAAATTGTCGCGTAGGGATTTGTGGATTCGAAACTGTACTACCACACTGGGCCACAGAGAAAGTTTTACCCGGCTTTCTCTCCTAGGCTTGTAGGGATTTTTCAGGCCCAAAGGACTGGAACACCCTGCATTGTAAAAAAAAAAAAACAATTGTATCAGAGTTTTCAATGTACAATGCCTTACATTTGAATTTGATGCAAAGCTCGTACGATTTTTATTCTGTCTTAACTCATAACTGAATAATCATTAATCATTGATGGTGCCACAATTTATTATAATGTGATGGGGAGCATGCAACGCGTTTGATATCATGTACACTCCTTCAATGTATTGCACTGTATTTATATTTCCTTCTTTCTTCGCGTTTTGTTGGTAATCAATGATCACACCGAATTACATAATTGTGTAGCAACTTGCAAGTCGTACCAAATCCAAGATTATGTTTGTCTTTGAGGCTCACTAAACTCGAAAAAAAAAAAAACAAAAGAGATGATATAAATTAGCCATCTACAAGTAATTTACGTCGTACGTATACAAGACTTCAAAAATATAGGCAGAAATATACCGTGATTACCAACTTACAATCATTATTTTAGATAATATGTAATAAATTTTATTTTTGATAGATGACTAATTAATATAAAATAAAATTGTACGTGCTTTCTAAGATCGATAGACCCACATTTTATTTTTATCTAATCCTTAGCTCCCAACAAGATATTTCAATGTAGAACGGACACTGCATTAAGTTGTCTGGTCACTCCCTTTCTATGCACCCCCACATAATTTTTTCACTAATATAAATTGATTAATGTGAGAGAATGTATTAAAAAAAGAGTGAGACTGCTACATTATTCACCCAATGCCTGCGCATAGACTGTAAAATCGCAATTCATCTCATAGTTTGATTTACATGTGAGAAAACACTGCATTTGTTTTTTTATTTTTTATTTTATTGCTTTTTTAGAGACTCGAAACTTACGCACCCATGCAAACTTACGCACCCAAGCACACAACATAATGCCCCTTACCAATTGAGCAACGGATAGGACAATAAGATGTTGTTTGTTAGATTGCAAATCGATACTTTATTTAATTCATTGTATAATGATGAAGTAAGAAAAGGGTTGTTGTTAGGTGCTATTTTCTTCCAACCCATTTCGTATTTTGCATATTGAAACTTGAAGATGGCCCTGTGAAACCAACTTGAAGGATTTTTTTTCTTTTCTGAATCTCTCTCTAGCAAAGAGTTAGGTTCTGGGAAACCGAATCTGGAAAAGTAATCGGAATCAGAACCGGAACCATGAAATGGGTCCATCTTGGAACCGGATCCGGTTCTGGAACCATCATTTACAAATGGATCCGGATTCGGATAGAGCCTGGTTCCGTTCCAAACCCGATCTGTTTGCATCCCTACTGAAATCACCAAAGAGGAACCACAGAGGAAGATCCAAGAAATAACATTCAATGAATCGGTTTCCATCACCAAGCTATCATGGAAGGAGTGCACAAAAAAGCAGAAGTGCCTATAACACTGCCAAAGCCTCTGCCTCATAGGACTCCCAAGGTGCCAACATGTTTATAGAACACCACCACAACACCCTGAGATTTCTTAAGAACCTCACCTATGCCTGCTAACCTCAGCTACTCCTAGGGCCCATCAACATTAAATTTCAAAGAACCAACTGAAGGAGGGGATCAACTAACCATCTTCCTCACCTTAGAGTGGCCACAGAAAAGAGAAGCCTCTCAACTGAAAATTATATCATCGGATCTAAATGTGTCAAACTTACTCCTAAGAAACCCATTTAGCTATTTGGACAAACCCCATGTGCAAAAGATCCTCCACGGGCATTGAAGAGCTCCTAAAAATGTGATTATTCCTCTTCTTCCAAACCGAACATACTATGACGGAAGGAACAAGCCGCCAAAGAACAACCCCATAACCTAAGAACGGCACACCTGCCATGCTCCAATTATCAATGTAACAACCATGGTTTTAAAAATGGTGAGTGAGCTGGTCTAAGTCAAGTCAACCAAGTTTCAGTCTAAATAACCCTTAAGGGGTCGTTTGTCTACACCCATTTACATATGTAAATGGTGAATACGTGTAACATTTACGTATCAATCATGTTTGTCTACAATTATTTACGCATCTTGCGTGTAAATCAGATGTGTAAATGGTGTGAAAATGAGCCCATTTTCACACCAAGATTTGAACACCTGTTGAGGTGCGTTTTCAAAGAATACCCGTTATTGGAGGCGGACGGTTTGGTTTTGGGGCATTTCCGTGAAATAGGTTCCAGGTTCGAAACCCCTCCAATGCATTAAAAAAATAATAATAAAGAGTTCTTAAAGTTTGGGCATTTCCATGAAAGAGGTTTTGGGTTCGAAACCCCCCTCCAACACATTAGAAAAATAATAATAAAAGATGTTTCAAAATGGATGATTTTAAGGGATAACATTTGTAAGACAAAAAAATATATTAGAAGATTAAAGTAGCTCCAATAATTTTAAGGGACAAAATCCGTAAGACAAAATATATATTGAAAATAAAGATTTTAAGGAACAATCTATAAGATAAATATCTCAATGATTTTTCTATATCAACTTTTAACTAGTTAATTACCTTATTATTTTAGTTTTCTTCCAATATCTCAATAATTTTTCTAAAGTCATTTATTATTGCAATACTTTAAAAATCTTTAAACATGTATATATGAATGTAAAAGAGAAGAAATAATGTATTTTATATAGCATTATGGCATCATTCAAAAATAAATATAATTAGCATAAAGCCTATGAGATGCATGGGTTAAGTTTTATGCAAATTGAATAATGAATTAAGATCAACATTGAATCAAATATCAATTAATAAATACAAATAATAATGCTATTTGCTTAACCATCAAAATATAAATTCATATCTAATTAACCAAACATGTTGGAATGTATTTTTGTGAAGGTGGTCACTGATAGAAATGTATTTTTTTGAAAAGTATATTTCATGTTGAAAGACATGCTCTTTTTTAAAGATCTAAAACGCAAATGAAAATTTTGATATAAAATTGACATTTTTCTCCTTTTTTAAATCATTATATTAAAATTTAATTTAATGAATAATAAGTATCATTTATAAAATCTTTTAATACATTTACATATATCATTGAAACAAATATGGTAAAATAAATCACATATATAAATCATGCGAAAATAGTGTTATTAGACAAACGTTGTAAAAAAAAACGCATGTGTAAACGTTACATACTTAAAATTTGAATATTCATAATTTACATGTGTAAATTGTATTTACATATCCCATGTGTAAAAGACAAACGACCCCTAAGGCCTTAACCTCGTCCTATGGGGAAATGGCTGCAACCATTTTTTGTTTCTTTTTTCCCTCCCTTTTCCCCCTCATTCTTACACTGTGAATTAGCGACTTTTCCACGAACTTTTGGAAGTTCAAAATCACAGTTGTGGAAGATCTAAGCATTCGAAAAATCAGACGTGCTGCTAAATTTCATTCTTAGTAATGACATAATGTGTCTTGAAACTCTAGACTTATAGGAGACCCCTATTTTTCTTTTCTTTTTTAACGATACTAAAGTCACCACGCTTAAATAACAAAAATGAAAATGAAAAGTTTGGAGCGACTCTTTTAGCACATTAATAGATTATAAATTTGTTAGCTTTGGGTTAGATGTTTGTACCACTCTTTTTTTTTTTTTTTTAATTTTACGTACCTTTGTCAAATTATACTTACATTGTTGTTCACGTCTAATACCTCATGCAGTCCAAAAGCAAGGTTGGAAATTAAACTTGCGACTCAGACAAGACTTGTCTAGCTATAAAATATTGACTTAGAGAGAATCAATCATACGATATGGGAGAGTCATATTTTTTTAAAAAAAATTAAAAATAGATCAAATGCTTATAAGGTTTAGATATACTTGTATTTACATGTACTATAATAAATTCAAATTAGTGATTTTATTACATTTCAATCATTCATTTTGACTTGCTAGCTTTAAACATCAAGCATTAATTATTTATTTATACCAGAAATGGCATTAATTATTTATATTTGACTTGGCCGAGTTTTTCCTATATTTGATTTGGTCTTTCATCAAAATGAGGAGACTCGGCAAAGTTAAGAGTCAACTCGTCGAGTTTTACAACCTTGTCGAAAAGCTCTTAGCAACTAAAAAAATCACGACTTATTGGTTCTTTGTATTCCTTTACTTCACATAAAACCAGGAAAATACTAGGAATATTAGTCTTTTGTTTATAACTTTTGATCCATCACTCTAGTTGGTGTTTCATTAATTAGGATATAGTGATATATTTGGCAGATGATATGATTTTTTAAACAGGTTCCTGAATTAGAATCTGGAAGAGTAGGTTTGCATTAGATTCCAAATAAGTTTAATTAGTTATGACTAGATTAGGATATGCTTATAATCATCTATAAAAAAAAAAGAAAAAAAAAGCCTTAATTTATTTCATTATCAGGGTATGTAATTTGATGAACCATATGAGCAATTGGCTGCCCTCTTTGTTCTAAGACCTGACCGAGCCTCTGAATTCTACTCGGGCTTCTAAATCCAAGCAGCCTTGAGGCCATGTCAAAACCATCCCATCCCTATTGTGTTTTTATGGAAGTAAGGAAGTGAGGAAGGGTCAAGGGTGTTGGGGGTTAAGGGAGGACAAGAAAATGACATCAAATGAAGACTGACTTTATTGCATTCTAATTAATTCAACTACATTCACCAATATAAATAGATAATCAAAAGCAAATTTGTTAAGAAAGACTCCTTCCCACGATAGAAAATCCAATCCTAATAGATTACCATAAATCTCACCTACCTAAGAGAGAAATATTCTAATAATATCCTAACCTACGAAGCGTCACCCACCGAACCCCTCCTACGCGCACGTCCCCTCAACGCCTCGAGTTCTACAAGCACTTGTTGGGGGATAAGTGAGGATAAAAATCGAGAACACAACGAAAACCGACTTTATTGCATTCTAATCAATTCCACTACAATCACCAATATAAATAGATAACCAAAAGAAAATTTGTTAAGTAAGAATCTACCGTCTACCCACAATAGGAAACACAATCCTAATAGATTACATAAATATCACCTACCTAAGGGAGAACTCCTATAAAGTGGGTATAAAACAAATTTGGATTCCAATCCAAGCATATATGGTAAGAACTTTAGGATCTGAACCTAGATCCCTATATGTTCCAATTTGAGGATCCAAATTAAAGAAAAATTACATTCACATATTAGAATCATATATAAGTTTAAAGGGCCCACATAGAAAAAGTGGATCTAGACCCCGACCTTGATCCATCTTCGTAGATTAGATCCGGCCTTGAAAACTAGGGCTTGGCACGCCCAAGTTGAACCCCTATTCTGTCTTGATAGTCCACTGAAAAAAGTTGTTCCTCTACTGTACTCTTATACTATGGTTTGTGCCTGTATCAATGAAATGGCATTAAAATAGTTTCAACCACTTCTAATGGAAATGGACTGCTTAATCATGCCATTTCACCGAAACAGGACCATCCAGATCCAACAGTGGTTAAAATTGGCTTACTTTTCTTCATGATGTTTCCATTGCTCCCTTTTTCCAATTGACCCAAACTTCCCCTTGCAGCAACATTCATTTCATTCCAGACTTTTATTTCAATGCCAGTTTCTTGCCAATCAAATTAAAGTCCTGATTTGATGAGATAAAACCTCCAGTAAGTGGACCATTCATGGTCCACCATGTTATTATGGGGCAGCCTGTCATGCATCCGGATCAGGCGCAAGCCACTGTGACATGATGGACTCTGAATGATTCACTCACGATCGCCTTGTGTATACACACCCCCATTAATCAAATTAAGGCCTCTTCTCCTGTCCACGTGCAATGCGCGCAACCCCAGCTCAGCAGTGTAAGTGTAAGGGAAGTGGAGTTAATGGCAGTGATAGTAGACAAGGACAAGGTAGATTTGCATGAGCACAGCCTTCTTTGAAATAGCAATTTACGCATTTATTACAAAAGCCCGAGTTGTGGAGAAGGCATATGTAAGATGCCAGCAATTCCAACCCCAAAACTTTTCCCAATTACTCAACTTCCGTCCTGTTTGGGACGGACAGCTATCTCAATCTGTCCAGATAAATTCCTCGATGTCGATGGGTGAATGGCCAGCAGCTTCAATTTTGAACAAGGTTTCTGCCCTCTCATCTTTTCTTTTTTCTTGGTTCATGCATTTTTGGATAATCTGAGTTGTTTGCAAGTGACTACTCTTTTGTTCTTACTTGTAATCAATTAGGGTTAACATTTGGTTGAACCCATTAAGTTATGTGCTTGATATATAGCACTACAAAATAAAATCGAGGACAACAGTAAGGCCACGTACGTTCACGATCAGTTATATGTGAGTAATTCTGAGAATTAAGTCCTTAGATTTATATAGGTGAAGATGTCACATTGATATTAGTGTGTGATGATACATATCGCCCGTAAAAAATTTATATTACTGTGTAAATATGCAAAACCAAGGGTTTTCAAATCATATGGGGGTAGGTCGGATAAAAAAATCCTCAAAAGTGAGGATTTTTGTTGGCCCGATTCATAAAGCAAACCAGTAAGAAGTCCTTGGATTTGGTTATTAAACATGACCCAACAATCAAGGTTTTTCTTCCATGGAGACTTCTCAATTCAGATGTTGAAGAGAGGGGGCATCAATAAACTAGAACTCTCTGAATTTTATGATGCCGATTGTGACAATGTCACTCATTTAGGTAGCGTTTGGTTCGCTGGAATGGTTGTAGGCAGGAATGGAATGGAGACCGAAATGAGTCTGGAATGGAACGAGGCAGGAATAGGCATTTCCATTCCAGCGTTTGGTACGCTGAGGAATCAACTCTTTTGATTCTTGTTCCTGCATTTGGTACGCTGGAATGAGTCCTGTAATTGAATAAAATTTATATAAGACTGATCAAAATACCCTTGTTAGATTTTTATCTTTGGCTCAGTCAATGTATATATTATATTATTATTATATAGGTGGGGCCCACACAAGTTCTTCTATTTTCTAATCTTATAATAATGATAATAATTTATAGATTATATTATTATTATATAGGTGGGGCCCACACAAGTTCTTCTCTTTTATAATCTTATAATAATAATAATATATTATTATTATTATTTAGGTGGGGCCACACAAGTTCTTCTATTTTATAATCTTATAATAATAATAATAATAATATAGATTATATTATTATTATATAGTTGGGGCCCACAAAAGTTCTTCTCTTTTATAATCTTATAATAATAATAATGTATATATTAGATTATTATTACATAGGTGGGGCCCACATAAGTTCTTCTCATTTATAATCTTATAATAATAATAATAATAATAATAATAATAATATATAGATTATAGGAGATTTTACCAAAAAAAGCAGCATAGATGTCCAGTTGGCTCAAAGGTAATTTTAACCCTCATTGCACCACATCAGTCATTTTTCACGAAATGGTATTTTTTTTTATGACTTTCAACTAGCGTCCCTAGCGACCCTAGTTTTATAAGGTTAAGGGTCGCTAGGGACCCTGCGGTGTATACAAAAAAGAATAAAAAGGGTTTTTTCTCTCTTTCGTTGCCTAGGTCTTCTTCTTTCCTTGTTAAGGTCTTCTTCGCCAAGCCTATTCTTGTTGTAATCACTCGATGTCTTAAACAATAACCTTACAGGAAAGATTCCTATTTTTCTACAAAATGTGAATGTGATTACAACAGGAAATCCCTTTCTTAGAAGTAATTCAACATCGAGAGGCGACAGTTCTGGTTCAGGTTCAAGTGGGTCCGGTTCATCTTCAGGGGGTGGAAGTTATGGGATATCAAAAAATACATGGAATATCATTATTATTGCTATAGTAGTTTGTGTCTTTGCTCTAGGTATTGCATATGTATTTGTCAGAAGATTCGGAAAATCCAAGCGGATCCCTTTGAATGGGGTGGAAACCATGAAACTCACAGCTATGGGTCCAAGTTCAAATGGAGGGACAACAAGTTGACAAACTGGTACAGGGAACAGCGGGCATAGTGATGTCCAAGTGTTTGAATCTGGAAGCTTGATTATTTCAATCCAGGACCTTCGACAAGGAACGGACAATTTCAATAATGCTAACATCGTTGGTTGAGGCGAGAGAACAATTATGAATTGTTTCAAATTTTCAATCATTTTTTGTCATTAAAAGGGGGCCTCTATGTACCATGTTTATAATAAAACTGATTGCATTAGAAGGATGCCCTAGGTTGCAGGTTCGTTGCATCCTAGCACATAAAGCCTAATCTACTCAAGTTTACCATTCTGTTTGTCTGATATACTGCTGAAATCTTATTCTTTAAAAGAAGCACAACAAAGCTTAACAAAATCATTATTGCACCTTCCCAAAGAATCAAACCAAGGAGAGAGAGAGAGAGAGAGAGAGAGAGCCTGAACAACACTGTGGTAGCAAAAAACACTCCCTAAATCCTATCATAATTCTTTCTCGGGTTGAGGGAGATGGGATCTGGGAGGGATGGGTGGTGGAGGAGAAGAGAGGAGGAGGAGGGTGGTTGTTGGTGGAGGAGAGAGGCGGCTATGGCTTCCTGCAACTGGAATTGGAAGGCCTGGCTGCTGAGAAATGGGGAAGAGATCAATTGTTCTAATTTGTGTACACCCCAGGGTCCCTAGGGACCCTTAATGTCATAAAACCAAGGTAGCTAGGGACACTAGTTGAAAATGCTAAACGAAATATGAGGAAACACGCCCATTTTGTTCTACTATGTGTACACCGCAGGGTCCCGACGTTAGTTGAAAGTGCTAAAAAAATACCATTTCGTTAAAAGGGGGCCTCTATGTACCATGTTTATAATAAAAACTGATTGCATTAGAAGGATGCCCTAGGTTGCAGGTTCGTTGCACCCTAGCACATAAAGCCTAATCTACTCAAGTTTACCATTCTGTTTGTCTGATATACTGCTGAAATCTTATTCTCTAAAAGAAGCACAACAAAGCTTAACAAAATCATTGTTGCACCTTCCCAAAGAATCAAACCAAGGAGAGAGAGAGAGAGAGAGAGAGAGAGAGAGAGAGAGAGAGCCTGAACAACACTGTGGTAGCAAAAAAAGCTCCCTAAATCCTATCATAATTCTTTCTCGGGTTGAGGGAGATGGGATCTGGGAGGGATGGGTGGTGGAAGAGAAGAGATGAGGAGGATGGTGGTTGTTGGTGGAGGAGAGAGGCGGCTATGGCTTCCTGCAACTGGAATTGGAAGGCCTGGCTGCTGAGAAATGGGGAAGAGATCGATTGTTCTAATTTGTGTACACCCCAGGGTCCCTAGGGACCCTTAATGTCATAAAACCAAGGTCGCTAGGGACACTAGTTGAAAATGCTAAACGAAATATGAGGAAACACGCCCATTTTGTTCTACTCTGTGTACACCGCAGGGTCCCTAGCGACCCTTAACGTTATAAAACTAGGGTCGCTAGGGACGTTAGTTGAAAGTGCTAAAAAAAATACCATTTCGTGAAAAATGACTGATCTGGTGCAATGGAAGTTAAAATTACCTTTTGAGCCCACTGGACATCTAAACTGTTTTTTTTTTTTTTTTTTTTAAATCCTCTAGATTATATTATTATTATATAGGTGGGGCCCACACAAGTTCTTCTCTTTATAATCTTATAATAATAATTAATAATGTATAGATGTGAAAAATGGTATTTTGGTCTAAAAAAAAATAGAAAAGAATGGAATGGCCATTCCTTCCCATCTCGGATGGAATGGTCATTCCTCTACATAAGGGAATGTGATTCCGAAGGTAATGGTCATTCCGACACTTTTTGGCGAACCAAAAGATGTAATGACCATTCCAATCCAATATTCATTATAGCGAACCAAACGCTACCTTAGGAGCATTGGCAGGAAAAAATTACAAACAGGTAAGTAGATTTGCAATTAAGATTCTAGTACTGGGCCTTTAATATGAATACTATCAACCCAGAAGACTGACTGTTGAGTGGAACCCATAGGTGGTGGATTAGGAGCTTGGCCTTGGACAGTCCAATTCGTGGACCACCACTTGAATGAGACATAATGCTAGACCGCCAATACATTAATGATCCACCTGTCATCTATTATGGGAATGGGAACAGGTGTTTAGAATTAGATGATTGGCTCATCCATATGGGTACCGGTTTGGTGGTCCATCCGGACTGGTAGGTACATATTTTTCAGTGTGTTGATGACATTTGAATTGTTTGATGAAAAACAATAAGGGCATGTTTGTGTAGCCCATTTCCATAGAAAAGGAAGCAGTTTTTCTGCAGAAAAGCTACTTTTCAAGTGTTTGGTGCAGTATTTTTCAATGGAATTACTTTATTGCCAACTCAGCCTTTCCTTCCTCACTATGGAAATGGACTTCCTATGGGGGGTATGGGAAGTCTATTTTCATCAGAAAACTGCACCCCCCTTTATATACTTCTTTTCCTACCCATTTACCTGCAACTCTCGCCTTCACTTGCATTGATCGAGATCCAGATAGAGACCGAGTTCGAAAGAGATAGAGAGGATGGTGTGTACGAGTTTGGTTAAACTCAACGAGTCTTCCTCGCAGTGGATCGACAAGCAATCCTTCAACAACCAGGGATCAACTCGCGCGACTTTCCACCGACTCGCTGTCTCGATCCAAGCTTGATCTTACACGGCTCGTTCAAACCACTAGATTAATTACTTCTCCTGGACGTGGTATCCTTGCAATCGATGAATCAAATGCAACATGCGGAAAGAGGTTTGCATCAATTGGGTTGGAAAATACTGTATATGGGACACGCTGCCACCCTAGTTTTCATCTTCTATTAAACTCATTGATTGATTACCTATGTACTGATGGGGTGAATTTTGGCAGGGGAATGGGTTGTTGAATGGCAGGTTCAGGGAGCAGCAAAGGAGGATTACTAGAGATTTACAAAGGCCCAATTAGAGGTTTATGGGCGGGCCTCATTTGGTTGGGCTTATTGGACGGACGGTCAAGAATGTTAATAACCACTGGAGCGTGGAGTGGATGATAAAAAACAACTATATATAACACTATAGTCCATGCTAAGGCTGGGTTGGGTCATCAGAATAACATTCCCATCGCCCACTGTATCCTATAAATTTGAAAGATCTACTATTAGTGTGAAGATTTTAATTTCAAATCTATAACAAATTCTAGTTTTCCGTAAGAAATCCATAGTCGCACCAAACAACATTAACATCAATTCATCAAGTAAAAACTTTTTGCACCAAACATAAATTTTTGACTTCCGTGGAAATACTTTTCTGAAGTATTTGAAACCTATAAATTTTGCTGATGTGGCAATTTTCACTTTCCACGAAAATTACATGTACACAAATGTGCCCTAAAACATAGTGGCACTTCTGACACAATAACACATCTCGCCGTGTTTGCTGCTGTATCTGGATTTTGGCTCTTGGACCCCACCCAGCAGGGGATGGGCCTAGTGTGAACATACTTAGGATAAGAAAATTAGGATTTTGCTTCCATTGGAGGGAGGACTCCCGTAATCCTATCATTTCGAAATCAAAGTCTTCTCTACTAAAGAAAATTAGCTCATGTTTCTCTCAAAAATGTGTTTCACTAAAAACAAAAGTGAATTATAAGTAAGATCAATATGTTTTTCCTCTATCATAAGACTCGTCCTAGAGATTCATTTGCATATCCCATAAAACAATTACTGTGGCCCATTTATGCAATCCAAACTGCTCCAAGTTTTTCTCCCACCTTATTCTTTGATCAAGTATAAATCTCACTCCAATTATATCGGATATGGGATGCTCGGCTACATGTGCTTACACTTAAAATGTTACCCGCACTTAAAATGTTCGTGTGGTTAAGAAGTCGAGTCTTAACGTGGAGGTCCTGCCTAAGAATCTCTTTAAGGCCTTATCCGATACATAGGGCTAATGGGTGGTTCTATGTATCCGTGAGTTTATCAATGATCTCCCGAAGGGGGGTCGGCGGGTTCCCATGTTAACAAAAAGAAATAAAAAAATCACGGACTCGTCCAAAAAATAAAAGAGTTGCAAGTCCTATGATTGGACCTGGGCTGGACCTCTTTGTATGGTGCTGGTTGATGCCCAACTGGTTTATATTTTATGGTGCCATAATGGCATAATGCCAGTGAGACGCTGTCATAAGATATTGGAGACATTTTGAAATTTTGATTGTCAAGATAAGGCCCACAACATACTGCCATGATCTTCTTTGTCGAGGAAACTCAATATATAGTTTGAAATTTTGATTGTCAAGATAAGGTCCACAACATACTGCCATGATCCTCTTTGTCGAGGAAACTCAATATATATTGTGATGAAAATGTGGTGCCCCAAAGACCCAAAAACAGAGCTGTAAAGAAAATCAAAGATAAAATTATTTTTTTAGTATAGATTCCTCTCGTTGCAAAAACACAACCTGGTTCATCCTAAATTGTGAAGAGGATATCATAGTAATGGTGATGAAATGTGGACGACGAGCCGAGTCATTTTTCTATTTTGAATCATGCAAAATCTTTTGATTCAATTAATTTTAATTTGGTCCCAAGGAATTGTAACAGGGTAGCTCATGAGTGAGCCAAAGGAATTGTAATATGCTAAATCTTTTGTTCGCTGTGCCAACTGATCGAGTTTGCTGTTGGATCTGATGATCTCCATGTAAGTGTGTTCCTTTTTGTTTCTTCTCTCTTCTCTTTTAATCAATGCTCATTAAAAATGAAAATCATCCTAAGTTGGCACAACACCAATTTTTTTATGATAATATTATTATATTGGACACTGCTTTCTATGTTCTTATCACGTTTAACCTTGTGCCCATCCTCTGATGGGCTGTCTCTATCAACTATGGACTTTAGGACAAGATTCTGTTTAAGTTTGGTGTTAGGGAATTTAAGCACAGACATTGTCCAAATTAACTATCATTTCCATCTTTATAAATCACAATCAACACAATTTTATAAGTCCAGATCTTAAGAACTACTTTTCTCCTCCATTTGTAAGTTGTATAAGTATGTGTCTATATGAAGTCCCTGCCAATGTAACTTTCCTTTTCAGCACAAAAATAAAAGAACCAAAATATATAAGTCTTTGCCCTATTTGGAGATCTTCTTGACCATTGGAAAATCTGTTGGTTGGGTTGTCACGTTTTTCTCATCTTACTTTGTTGTTGAGTGGTGGTTCTAGAAAAAAAAAAAAAGAGCATTTTATTCAGTTTCTTTGTGCATGTAGTGTTTGGACTCTTCTCCAATAGATGCCATATATGATCAATTTCCTTTTACTATCCAATTGTCTGCCCTCTCCAATTTTTGTTTTGTTGTCTGATCGAACTCGTTCTTGCTGGGAGATTATTAAGAAAGGGGATGGTTTTAAAACTCAGGTTGGGATCAAGTAGCATTGTTTGATATATAGAGGTTGTGGTCATTACTAGTGCCAATTTTTAATGTGTACTGTCCTAAACTTCAAATTGTAAAGGAACTATATTCAAACACCTTTAATATTCTGTTGCATTATTTTATTTTATTTCTTCTTGAACCTAAAAACAATCAGACAAATGAAATTTTGCATTTGTTATATTCTAAACTTTATATTTTAGGAGAAAGAGAACATGGGGACAGATCTAACAAATCAAGATGTTAAGTAGGGCACATTATTTTAGGAGAAAAGTGTGTGAATGTATCATTATATATATAAAGGGTAACATTCAGGCGGGAACTATTCTCACATATTATGTGATAACTTTTTTGTGGGGCTCAATTGTAGGCCCCATTTGGAGATGAGGACCAGGAGGGATGGAAAGATCTATCTGAGACCACCCCAAGTATCAAGTTTGACCCCAAACCCATGCCCCTAACCCCTTCATCAGTTGCCCACAAGTTTAATGGCTTCATATTTAAAAAAAAAAAATTCAACCCTCGATCCAACGATTCAATTTATTCGGATGTAACGATTCAATTTATTCGGATGTGTGCCAATCGTTGGAATTAGTGACTATCAGGGGGGTCCCTATTGATTGCTAGGTTTGGATGGGTTGCTAGTTGGGCCCCCGCAAAAAAGTTCTCATATAATAGGTGAGAACTAGTTCTCACTTAAATATTTCCCATATATAAATACCATTGATTTATTCCAAGCTCCTTAATATTTCTTTCAGGCAAGATGAAGTCCAGGGCCGGTTCTGAATTTTTCAGGGCCCAGGACAAGAATAAAAATTAGGCCTCTATATATATAAATTTAGTGATGGCCTCATTCATTTTTCAACCAATATCTAACATGTCAAAATTAACTAAATAAAATGCTATAATGTATAAATAAGACAAATACTTGTAAGTTGTAACAATTCAATAGTTCTTTTTCATATAGCAATAAGCAACCAACAAAACAAAAATTTATTCGCATCCTCAATAGCCAAAGCAAAGAACATCAACCTACTTGAAATCTCTTTGCATCATGAATGGCCAAAGCAAAATAGCAGCATCACCATCTACAAGATAAGGTGAAAATCAAAATCACAACTTAAAAAGTATTATTGAAATGATTTTCTTCTTGCATTTTGAGAAGCAAAATCCTCAATTATGCTTTCAAATTCAAGATTTTCTAACATCTCCTTTTCAATGGATAAGATTGCTAGCCCATTTAGCCTTTCTTGTGACATGGTAGACCTCAAGTAAGATTTCAATAATTTTAATTTAGAAAAGCTTCTTTCTGCAGATGCTACAGTCACAGGTACAGTCAATAGTATTCTATAGGCAATCAAAACATTTGGAAAACAGTCCATATCTTTTACAAACTCTACAATTTCAAGTGTTGTGTTTACTTCTGCTCATGGTTTAAAATCTCGGTATCGGTCGCGGTATCGGCCGGGCCGAAAAACGATATCGTCGTGGATATCGGTCCGTCGCGGTCATCACGGTGTGATTTTTTTTAATTTAAAAAAATTCGCAAAAATATCCAAAAAATCCAGAATAATAGAAAATGCTGGAAAATAATATTTTTTTTTCATTAGTAACAACAATAAATCAAAATCTCGGTCACCTTAGTTATGAGTCATGTCTGTGTCGCTGTTCGCTTTCTTCTCTAATATTTCATATAATGCAACCATTATTGATGCTCATGATCAATTTATTAGTGTAAAATATAAGAAAATAAAGATAAGTAGATAACAAACATATCAATCATCATTTAATACTAACTCAATCATCAAATTAGTTGTGAAATTCATGACCATGAAGATAACATATTAAAATCTGAAACATGATAGTGAGATAGATAAATTATAAAGCACTTGGGCATCAAAAGGTTCATGGTTTACCTGAAATTAGAGGGGACTAGAGAGTAGAAACTAGAGAGAGATTGATGAGTATGAGTGTATGATAGTTGATAGATTGACAGCCTAATACCAAGTGGAGTATTGCCCAGGCTCAATATCATCATCATCATCATTTCTTTGGTATTGGTTAAAAAGATATGCTCCATATTGTTGTGCAGCACTACCATACCCATGACCATATTCAGATTGTTCTTGATAAGATGATGAACTATCTTCATCTCCTGTAGATTGATCTTGGTAATTGTGTAGAAATGGCATGAAATAGCCATGAGGGCCATATAAAGGTCGTTGGGGATCATGTGGTGGTGGGGGAAGCCTCCTTTGCTCAATTAATATCTGTTCGATAGACATTATCGGTGTTGGTGAAGGGGGTACCCAATTAGAGTGATATGAATAATTCATATGATGTTCATACATGACACCTTGTTGGCCAACATAACCCCCATGATGACCATGAGTACCTTCTCCCACTCCATGAATCATTAAAAGAACATATTTGTGATGAAATTTTAAAAAAAATATATTTTTTTTATTATAATATTAAAAAATTTAAAATTTAAAAATATATACAAAATCATGTGTATGAGTAGATCTAGCATGAAAGTATATAGATCTAACTTAGTTCTAAGTGAAGAACACAACACAAGTGACATTCTCATGATTTTAATGCTTCATTTAAAAAAAATACATAAATACATAATAAATCCAAAAATAAAAAAAATTGAAAAAAAAATTCAGAATCATGTGTATGAGTAGTAGATCTAGCATGAAAGTATATAGATCTAACTTAGTTTTAAGTGAACAATACAACACAAATGACATTCTCATGATTTCCATGCTTCATCTAAAAAAAAAAAAATAAACACATAAATACATAATAAAATGCTTTAAGATGATTTTCTCTTACTTAAATAATTTTTTCTTGAAGAAAATATGCAAGAGGGACGTGTGAATGTGTGGCTGCTGCTCTAAGGTGTTTGGATATGAGAGGAGAGGGGAAGAAGATGAAAAATGTGAAAAAAATTAGGGTTGGTGTTTTTTTAAAAGGATATCGGCCGATATTTTCCCGATATCGTCCCGGTTCCGGCCGATACCGGTTCGTACCGGCCGATACGAACCGGTATCGGCCGGTTTTTTAATCCATGCTTCTGCTGGTAAAAGAAATTGCAGCACTCGTAACTCTGAAAACAAATCACTTGCATCAACATCAGAATACTCACCATTTCTTAAAGTAGTTTCAAGCTTCACACAATAATTTTTCAATTCATCGTCACCCAATGAAGTTAACTTCTTTGAATTAAACAAGAACCCAAAAATGGTTTCATATGTTTGCATTTGTTCAAATCTACTTCTTAAAGAAGAAAGAGCCATATCCACTACACATATGAAATAATTGACTCTAATGAGTCTTTAACTGATTGTACGGTCTCTTCTTTAGCATTCTCATCGAATTGTTTCTTTCTATGACTTTGACGTTTTTTAGAAAATTCAGGTTCAATCCCCATATCACAAGTAATAGTTTTAGCTTCAATCATAGCATATGCAATCCATTTTCCCTATAATTCTCAAAAAAAGAAATGAGCCCCTCCAAATTTTTTAAAGCAACATCAATGCACATATCTTTAGATTGTAATTTTTTGCTGACTAAGTTAATTTTCAACAAAATATCATTACAAATAACCATGCCTAATAAAAACTAAAAATTTTTTAGTTCATGTGTTGCTAAACTTTCTGCTTCACATTTTGCTTTAGCATCTTCACTAGTTTCTGCTACTTTAAATAAAGCTTCTTTTATTTGGGCAGATTGGTATCCTATTGCTTTAACACTCTCTACACGACTTTCCCAACGTGTAGTTGATAATGTTTTAAGAGTTAAACCATTTATATGATCCTGTAAAATCTTCCAACGCTTTGTAGAATTATAAAAAACACAATAAATGCGTTGAACCACCTCAAAAAAAAGGATTTCGCTTTCACACAACAGTTTGCCATATCACATAGTGTTAAATTAAGAGAATGACAACCACATGGCATGAATAAAGCTCTAGGATTTATTTCAAGTAATCTTTTTTGTACACCTTGATTTTTCCCTTTCATATTAGAGCTATTATCATAACCCTGTCCTCTAACATCATCAATTTTAAGACGAAGGGACTCTAGGACAGATTGCAATTCACTGAAAAGTCTTAATCCTGATGTATTTCTCACATTTAAAACTCTAAAAAGTACTCTTCTATTTTAACTGGACTCCTTGACACATCCACACACCGTATTATCAAAGTCATTTGTTCCTTGTGACTTGAATTAGGAGTGCAATCAAGTATCACTGAACAATATTTTGCTTGTTTGATTTTTTCAATGATTGAACTTCTGACTTTTGATGTCAACAAAGATATCAGCTCATTTTTAATCTTATGGCTAAGATAATGATAATGAATCTCTTCATTTTGAATTCGTCGAAAATGTTCATGCATTATTGGATCAAATCCTGCAACCATTTCCAATATACCCAAAAAACTACCATTATTTTCTTCATAAATTCTCTCTTTTGTTTCACGGAATGCAATATTATTTTTAGCAAGACATTTGACAACAGATATTATTCTTACCAAAACATGTTTCCAGTGTTCCTTCTCTCTCCTAATCTGTTCTTGTATGCCTTTATCAATTGTTTCATTTTTTTTTTCAATCTGTTATGTAATTCAATCCAAGAACTCATCTTAGTTATGTGTTCAGTGCTATTTTCATGTTGTTTAAGCCTCTCACTAAGATGTTTCCAATCTCTAAGTTCTTCATTTGCTAATTGGCTTCAACTACACATTGTCTTAAACAACTTACAGTAAAAATAAAATACCTTATCCAATTCCTTTGAGTATACTAGCCATTTTCTATCCTGAATCTCTCCATTTGGTAACTTTCTCATGTAATACATTGAGGGAAAATATCTAAAGTTTTCATCCCTAGAAAATTTGATATTATTATCTCTTGCAGGACCTTTTTCCACAAGTAAAACTCTCATTTTTTCATCAAGATTATCCCAAATTCTAGGATCACAAAAGTTTAAAGGAAAACTTGGTTCTACATCCTCAGGTTCAATGTTTTCATTATTACAAAGATGATCAATATCTTCATTCTCAACATGTTCATCTTCTTCACCTAAGTCACCTACATGTTCATTAAAATCATTCTCAGTTCCTACTAATTCTTCCACATGATTTTGTTGTTCAGATTCATTGACTAAATCTTCAGTTGAGTTATCAAGTGAACTATTTGTTTTATTAAGAAAAAATTTATCTAAAGCTCCAGTTTGAGATTTAGTTAATTCTTCTCTGTCTCTTTTTCTTTTTCTTTTTTCACTTCCAGATGGTTGTTTCTTAGGGAACATTGCTACTTGAAAACAGAAACAGTACAAGTAAAATCAATGCAATTTTAATACTTAAAAGAATAAACAAAGAACAACATAACCTGGAATTTGAGAAATTCCTCTCAACAACAACAAACTTGATATTTCCAAATTTGCAGTCAAATAGAGCTTAAAAGAATTCCTGCAAAGAGAATGTTTAACTCATGTAAAATTCACAGATCTACAAACAAACAAACAAAAATCATATTTTCCTTTTCATTTGATATCAAATCATGAAAAATTACCTTCAATTGATTTCTACAACTACCAATTTTATACTGAAAAAAGCCACACTTTGGATAATTGGATTTTAGAATCTCCCCAATATACCAAGACAGCGATGATGGCTGTTATGAAAGAAGATCTATAGACTATGGGCCCATGTGCTGATGTCTACAAATCCAATGCAAGTGGCTTTTTTTGTAAGCTGATGTTTACAAATCTGATGCAAGTGGATTAGGTCGACAGGTCCAAGTCCAACCCGACCCAAACTAAGAGAGGGCTGCCTCGGTCTTCGTGTTGGAGGAAAAACAAAAGGGTTTGAAGCCCCTTTTTCCCTTTCGTTCCTGCTTCATCTGAACAGAGAGATGCGGTGGGTGGGGTGGGTCATGGGTGATGGGTGGACAGGCCCGGCCATGGATGGACCTGATGGTGATGGTGCTTCACTGAATCACTGCTAGCACGAAGATGATGGGCCAGCCCCAGCCGGTTCTGGCGATGGCAGCTGTGGTTATGGGCTTATGGCGGTGCGATGGCGGTGCTGTGCTGATGTGATGACAACACCGGAGTACCGGAGAGGGTGCTGCTGTCACTGTGCTGCGCGGATCTGTCTCTGCTTCTTCTTCTTCTTCTTATTTTTTTTTTTTTTTTGGCTTGCTGTTTAGCGGTGCAGCTGTGGTTATGGCGGTCGGATGGTGGTGCTGTGCTGATGCGATGAAGACACCGGACTACCTGAGAGGGTGCTGCTGTGCTGCGCGGATCTGTCTCTGCTTCTTTTTCTTCTTCTTGGTTTTTTTTTTTTTTTTTGGGCTGGTTGTTTGGTTGAGATCGGGACCTGGGGTTTAAAGGAGTTTGATTGATGAAGGGTTGAGGGGTTTAAAAAGGGGGTCGGTGGATTTGGAGGAGAGTGGAAGTGGAAACGTTTTCCCTTGAGGAGTGGAATCGATTTTGGGGCCCCCCTGAAAAATGTGCCCGGGGCGGGCGCACTTACTGCCCTTCTCCAGGGCCGGGCCTGATGAAGTCTAACACCTTTTTTGAAACTTTCATCAATCCTAAGGTGGATTGTGCACGGATTGAGGTTAGTTATCACAAATTATAAGTATAGGAGTTAATTGTCATTATGAGTTTTTGAGAAAAGAATTTCATATATAATTAAATGAAGTTATGTAGGGTAATTACTATCCCCCATCAAATGTACTAGATTTGTATTTAACTTAAGAAAAATGTTTAGTAGTTATCAATGAGTTGTAATTAAGTAGATGACATGGGACATGAATATTGCAAGTTTTAGAAAAATAAATAAACCCAATTGATCAAGAACAAATAATCAGCAAACAGTTATTCTTTCTTCATTCTTTATGTAATAGACTACTTTCTTTATTCATTGTTTATACATTATATTATTTGGTTCATTGTTCGTTGTCATAAATAAGCATAAAGGCAGCAATTGCGTGAGGACTTGGATGAGCGAGTAAGAAGAAAAATAACTAAATAGATGGTGTGCTGCAGAAACAAGAAGGAAAATTTTGGTGAATCCAACATTAGATACGGAAGAGGAAACGCGCGGATGCCGCAGAAACACACCAAAGGGCAAGCTTTTTTCTAGCCTTTCTTTCCGAAAACATGGCCACGCCAAATAAGAGAATACTAAAAGTCACAAGTGTGGGCTGAAATTTTTCTTTTTTTATCACAGTATTCAAATAAAAATTTTCAAATGCTTAACGCCTCGTGAAATATTTCACATAATTTTCGTTACAAATATCTCGAAACAAACGTACGTTTCCCATGTTTAAATTCTTACCAACTTAAACCCCCATCCATGATTCATGCACACACATCAAAAATGGATTCCCATTTCCAAACCTTTCCTGGAAACCGTTTTCGAGGGGGTGTATCTCTTTCTCCATTTCTTATAAAAGAAAAGGCGAAGGTCAACTCAACTTTTTCTTTCCTTTTGTTTTCTTCTACTTGGAAAGGCTCCGAATAGTCCACACATACGTTTATCTTTGCCTTTTTCCCGTCTGCCGTTTCTAAGCCTTGCCTTGCCTTTTCTTTTGTAACTTCCTCTTGCTAGAAAGTCCATACCATAGCAGTGCTTCTGCAGCATGCAAGCAGATCGTAGGAAGAAGCTGGGGTTTTGCATTTGGGTTGTTAGGGTTTTGGAGTTATAGAGGAGTAGAAAGTAGGGAGACGGAGAGAGAAGGAAGTGCGACAGCAATCTATCTTCTTTGTTGGGGGGGGGAGTTTTTTGCTTGCCTTCTTTCTCTTTCTTTCTCTCCAGAGAGAGGGAGTTGGAGGCATTAGTTCATATCCGATTTCGGTCTATGCTTTTGCCTCCTCTGTTCTCTCTCGATTTCTCTCATTTTGTTTCTATTTTCATTTCCTTTGCTTTTTCTATACTGGGTTCGCTTTTCCTGTTCTGGGTTTTTATTGTTTTGCTTCTTTTTTTCTTCCCTGTGTTTGTTTCTGTTGTCTTGCTCTTGATTTGCTTGGATTTAGCTATATCTGTAAAAAGGATTGTTGGGTTGTTGGTGAATCAAAAGCATGTTTACATGGGCGGAAATGGTTGGAGATTTGGAAGAACTGAGTCGGATTTGATATTGGGTAGGACTAGTTTTGAGGTGGTGAAGAGAAGGAAGAGAACTGGAGAGATCTTCATCTAATAGATAAAAAGAGGAGTTGAAAGGCAAAGGGAGGGGAAGAATTCATAAAAAGGGCTAGTTTGATGAGTTTTGGGGATTTCTTCGATCACAGTGCTAGTGCGAGGGTCGTGGCCGATATCCCTTACAGCAACATGACCGCCGGTGCGATTTCGCAGCCTCACATAGTCTCTTCAACACTTACCAAGACCATGTTCAACACACCCGGCCTCTCTCTTGCTCTCGTATGATTGAAATCTTCCTCTTTCTACCTCGGTCTCTTTCTCTATAGATATATTTGCACCTTGGGTGTTTGTGTTTATTGATTGGTAATGTTTTTTTTAGCTGATTTGGGATTTGGGGTTCTCTCATTTTTCATGTATTTGTTCTACAGCAAACACACATGGAGGGAAGAGGTGAAATGGGCAGGGTTGGGAGTGATTTTGAGGCGTCTGCTGGTCGAAATAAAGAAGACGAGTACGAGAGCAGATCTGGAAGTGATAACATGGAAGGCGGATCAGGAGATGACCAGGACGCAGATAATCCTCCAAAGAAGAAGAGATACCATCGCCACACACCCCAGCAAATCCAGGAGCTTGAATCGTAATATTTCCTTTCTTCGTCTTGTGTATATAGATATCTTCTTTCTCTAGATGGTGTTTATGGTTTTTTTTTTTTTTTTAATCTTAATTGATGAAGTTTTGTTTTTGGTTCTATATGATTATTTGATTTAGTCTCTTTAAGGAATGCCCTCATCCTGATGAGAAGCAGCGTTTAGAACTGAGTAGGAGGCTTTCCTTGGAGAGCAGGCAAGTTAAGTTCTGGTTTCAGAATCGACGAACTCAAATGAAGGTAATTCACTGCTCTCTTAATCTGCTTATGGCTTGTCTTGTTTTGTACTGTTTTGGAGAAAGATGTATTTGAGACAAATTGAACTCCCAACGCCAGACCCAACTTGAACGCCATGAGAATTCCCTCCTTAGACAAGAAAATGATAAGCTCCGTGCTGAGAACCTTTCAATCCGGGATGCCATGAGAAACCCAATTTGCAGCAATTGTGGTGGCCCCGCTATGCTTGGTGAGGTTTCATTGGAAGAGCAGCATCTTAGGATAGAGAACGCCCGGTTGAAAGATGAGCTAGACCGTGTCTGCGCCCTCGCCGGGAAGTTCTTGGGCAGGCCAGTCCAGTCGATGGCTGCTTCTGTACAGCCCCAGATGCCGTTTTCATCTTTGGATCTCGCCGTTGGGAGCAATGGGTTTGGCGGACTGAGTGCTGTGACCGCCACATTGCCTCTTGTAACTGATTTTGGAGGACTTCCGAGCACATTGCCTGTGGTCCCTGTGTCTGTGCCTGCAAATGCAATGGGAATGGAAAGATCAATATTTTTGGAACTTGCATTGGCTTCCATGGATGAGCTGGTAAAGATGGTGCAGACTGATGAGCCCCTTTGGGTTCCAAGTTTGGATAGTGGGAAGGAAACATTGAATTATGAAGAGTACATGTGCACGTTCCCTAGATGCATTGGACCAAAACCAGTTGGGTTCGTGACTGAGGCAAGTAGGGACAGGGGCATAATAATTGTCAGCAGCGGGGCTCTTGTGGAGACTCTCATGGATGCAGTAAGTGATTCGTTCTTTGTGTAGTTGCTTTTCTTTGCTTCAGCTGTGAAGTTTTTAATGCTGCAAGTTCTTTCAAATGTTTTGTGTTCTACCAGATTGCATGCGTAATTTGTAATTAAATTAGAATTAGCTTGAATTATGTTGTATTTGCTGTCTAATTGGATGATCTAACATTTTAAAGTGCATGTTGACTTCCTAACCTGATGATCGCCCTTTGCTCGCTGTTTCTGGTTCAAATTTAAAGTGCAGAAATTGCTATTATGACTGAAATGGCATTATGAAGTGTGATTCCTCGAGTGATTTGAAATTTGAATTATATTAACTTTTGGGTGTCTAGTTGGTTCAAGTTGTGTAGCTGCAGTCTTTGATGTAATCTGTGAAACACTTGGTGGTGTTTGTTCATGCTGTAATTTTGGCATTTCCTCATCGAGAGTGTTGATTATTCTTTTCCTGTTCTTTACTAGAATCGTTGGGCAGAAATGTTCCCTTGCTTAATTGCAAGAGCCTCCACCACAGATGTAATATCCAGCGGCATGGGTGGTACTAGAAATGGTACTATCCAACTTGTAAGTTACTGGCAACTTGGAGTTTTGGTATTACTTGGATTTGTCTTGGTCCTCCCAGCCACACTCATGGAATCTAACTGCTCTATGTCTTCCACTACATGGCTGATGCAGATGCGTGCTGAACTACAGGTTCTGTCTCCATTAGTCCCAATCCGAGAAGTAAACTTTCTGAGGTTCTGCAAGCAGCATGCAGAAGGCGTTTGGGCTGTTGTTGATGTGTCTATCGATGGCATTAGAGAAACCCCTACTGCATCTTCATACACCAATTGCAGGAGACTGCCTTCTGGTTGTGTGGTTCAAGACATGCCCAATGGTTATTCAAAAGTAAGCTTGACCTCAACACTATCAAGACATGCAGTGCCATTGCATCTGATAACATCCAATTTCCATTGTTCTCAATAAAAACCACTGAATCTTAGCCATACACATGCTGCAAATTTCATTACACAAGACAAGATTAGAGGGAGGGGGCATTCCTAATATATAAGGACCCAAGGTTTTAGCAAGGAAATGTAGCGTGTAGAGTGAGACCAGTGCACCCTACCATAAAAACTGAGGGTTCTTGCTTTAGCCATTTATAAAAATTTAGCCTCACTGGTTTAGCCATAGAAGGGATTTTGAATCATTCCCTGTCCCAATGTTCAATGTCCTCATTCTCTATAGCTTGCACACCCAGCAATGTGCAGCAATGCTGATTTTTTGTAGCCACATGACCCATTTGACCCTCTTTTATATGTTAAGATTAGCTGTGCCTGAATAGTTTTTACTTTTCCTTTACAAAGGATCTCTCTTTGTTCCCAGTAAAACTTTTTAGCTCATATATTGCCTCGCACAAGTGAAGGTTAAGAGGTATCTGCACCGATCAGTTGGTCAACACCAAAAGTCATATGAGGGTCATGCTTCCTGGAATCTTGTTGGGCCGGGTGCTTAAGAATCTCAAACTTTGTCATAGGAGCAGATTACTATATCTGGGGTCGCTTTATAGACTACTAGTTCTTTAAGCTTCCCAAGAATCCAGGCCTTCTAGTGCAGTTTTTAATGCTTTAGATGCTTCTTCTCCTTCTTCAATCATATTAATCACTAATTTTTTATAGGGCAGTTGCTCACTGTCTTAAGTCATCAGATCGAGAGCACTGCCCTCTTTTTTATTCATGGAAGTCTCTACTCCTGTTTTCTCCATCTGTAGACGCATTAATTTTGTTGCCTTTTCGTTTACCGCTTGCAATATTTTAATCTCCACCCATGATATCTATTTGATTTCTTCTCAATTATTTTATCTTCGCTGAAACCGAGCATATGATAAGAGACTCACTGATGACTGCCATTAACCTTTCCATATATGTTCCTTTGAAATAATCATGTGTTCCCCGATACAGGTCGTATGTAATATGTATCCCTTTGGATTTCCTCTACTTTTTTATTCTCTGAAGTGTGGGTCCTTTTTCCTTGAGACTCATCTCATTCTCATCCATGGATAAGCTATTAAATATAATGTGTCATTGGTCAGAGGCTCAGAGCTATTCATTGTACGATTGAATAGTCTTATTGTAAAGACGTGTGGTTACCTAGATGAGATGTGAATTATGCCACCAGCCTGCTTCAGGACTTAACCCGCCCTTGCCCTGCAGAGTTGGCTCTTTGGCCAAAAGAAATTCAAAACTTGATTGTGTCTTAGATTTTGTTTTTCTTAAACTAATTGGGCAAATTTGACTAGAGCTTGTGGCAGTGGAAGATGTTCACTATTGCAATCTTGACAATCAACTATTGCAATCTTGACAATCAGGGTTTTAGTCATGCAGTTGTTTTGAAGAAGGACTTTTAATCTACTATTTTTTTAGCATATGTATAAACAAAACAGCTAAATAGAATTTAAGGTATCAAGCATGGGATTCTAATGCTTTTAAATTTTGAAAGAAAAAAGGTATTAAAATTTGAATGCATAATGGCCAAAAAACTCTCTTACTCTTTTTAGGTTTAATGTATAAACTAATCGTCAGATTCGTCACAAGTTTATCTCGGACAGTGTTCAATATGTTTTGTAGCAGATATATGGAAATGGTAGTGGAGCCCACTTCTTTACTGATCCTTGCAGCTGGTCCAACTCCAAAAAGTCCAACCCCAATGTAATCGGTAATCCCCGTACTGACCGGCAGTGACGACGACTTTGGATGTTTCCTCTTAGATATATATATATATTGTATTATTGTTCACGTCTCGATAAACCACTTTCTTGATGTCAGCTCCATATCTAAAGATCTTATATTTTTTATTTTGCATAATCTGGTTGTCATGCTCATAGGTCATACAAAGCTCTCTCTGTCGATCATATATATATATATATATATATATTTTTTTTTCTCCTGATGTGTAGTCTTTTTCATGCCAAAAGTCTAGTTTTGACTGAAGTCTTTCCTCATTAGCAAAGAGGGGGGAGGCCGTGGTTTGGTCCCTTTTCTGCTTACCAGGCACACTCAGCCAGAAGTTGGCGCATGTCATTGAGGGCTAACATATTCGTGTGGCACAGGTAACATGGGTTGAACACGCCGAGTACGACGAAACCTCAGTGCACCAGCTCTACCGCCCCTTGCTTAGTTCTGGCATGGGTTTTGGGGCCCAACGCTGGGTTGCCACTCTCAAGAGGCAATACCAATCCCTTGCCATGCTCATGTCCACCACCATCCCTCCAGCCAGGGATCCCAACCGTACGTTTTAATTATTATATGTTCTTTTCATCACCCATCAGTTTTCACACATTCATCCATGGCCCCCACCACCAATGATGATGATTAAAAAAATTGATCAAGAATTTTTTTTTTTTTTTTTTTTTTTTTGCAGCCATTACAGCTAGTGGGCGTCGAAGCATGCTGAAGCTTGCAGGGCGAATGACTAGAAACTTCTTTGCTGGTGTGTGCGCGTCGACTGTGCACGAGTGGAAGAAGCTGAGTGGGGTAGGGAAAGTGGTGGAGGAGGAGGACGTTACGAGGGTGATGACTAGGAAGAGCGTGGATGATCCTGGGGAGCCACCTGGCATTGTTTTGAGTGCTGCCACTTGTGTCTGGCTGCCTGTCTCTCCCCAACGCCTCTTTGATTTCTTGCGTGATGAGACCCTCCGCCGCGAGTGGGACATCTTATCCAATGGTGGGCCCATGCAGGAAATGGCCCATCTCCCCAAAGGTCCCGAACCTAGCATTGGCAATGCCGTCTCCCTCCTCCGTGCCAGTAGTGTATGTTGTTTTCACTTTTCATCTCTTTTTTTTTTTTATTACTCCTCTATCCATCTTGTGTGTGTATTACTGTGTAATCATGATCACGTTGTTGTTTGTCCTGTGATTATGATACCATTCATATTTTTGAAAAAAAAAACAGGCCATGAGTGGGAACCAGAACAGTATGCTGATCCTGCAAGAGACGAGTATCGACGAGTCAGGAGCTCTGGTGGTGTACGCACCTGTTGACATACCTGCCATGAATGTTGTTATGAACGGTGGTAATTCTGATTACGTGGCCCTCCTCCCATCCGGATTTGCAATTGTTCCAGACAGCCCGGTGGGTCTTGGGCCCCTGAACAATGGTGCCCAAAAGATAGGTGGGTCGCTGCTGACCGTGGCGTTTCAGATCCTGGTCAACCACCTGCCAACAGCTAAGCTGACGGACGAGTCAGTTGATACTGTCAACAACCTTATCTCATGCACTGTCCAGAAGATCAAAGGGGCCCTTCATTGCGAGAGCTGAGAATTAACCAAGCAAGCCACAGCCCTCTCCGTGGAGCCCACCCACCCATTATTATTACTAGGGAATAGGAAGAGACAATAATAGATAGGTATGCGTGTGTGTGTTTTGTGTTATTTTTGGAAATGGTTTGTTAATTGGAGTGAGTGGGTGAGTCAGTCAGTCTACAATGGGGTTGAGTCAAGAACGAACCGTGCTGGTGGATCCCTTGCTAAGTGGTAAAGAAGGATAGGAGAAGCTGAAGGGGAGTGTTGGTGTTTAATCCTATTTAACACAGAGCAAGGGCGGTGGTTCGGGTATTGACTCGTCTACCTGGTGCTAGTGAACGACTACTTCTCTACTTCTTCACTGACTTGTGGGTTTTTTTTTATCAATTTGAAGAAACAAAAAAACCATCTTGTTTGTTTGATTAGTGAATCTATAAGCTGGTGTTTAATAATAATAATTAGTATTTGGTGGTCTATCATGCAACAAGAGTACTCTTGTTGTTGAAAGGTACGGTGTGAGAAAATGTTGTGACTGTGGGACCTACGCTTGTCTATGTTATGTGGACATGGATCGTATTATTATTATTTGGTACCCCGTGTGGCTTGTTGTAGCACAAATGCGGACAGCTTATCTTTCCAACTGTCGCCATCGTTATAGACAAATGTAGAGTGGTTCATGTATCCCATCACCTGACGTCTTTGTAAATACAGTCGATCTATTTGACAGGAGAGTCGTATTTCATTTAAAATATTTTTAAAAATAGATTAATTGTTTATAAAAATAAAAGGAGGTTTTACTGAAAGTTTCCTCAAATATTTTTATATCTCTAAAAAAGCATCATTAAATGCATTTAATCTCCAAAAGCGTCTTCTACAAACCAAAC
The DNA here is from genome assembly GCA_012931725.1 of Litsea cubeba. Classification (NCBI taxonomy): domain Eukaryota; kingdom Viridiplantae; phylum Streptophyta; class Magnoliopsida; order Laurales; family Lauraceae; genus Litsea; species Litsea cubeba. Next base: position 117,446,741 of record CM022947.1, on the reverse strand, counting down.
CAAACCAAGCCTTTTCCCACTAGGTGGGGTCGGCTATATGGATTTGACGACGCCAATCAAATCTGTTTAGAGCCATGTCCTCCGTTAGATCCATGTAGGCAAGATCATGTTTAATAGTTTCTTTCCAACTTCTCTTGGGTCTCCCTCTCCCTCTCCTACTCTTGGCAAACTCCATGCTTTCACACCTTTTAACAGGTGCCTCTGTTGGACGCCTTCTAACATGGCCGAACCATCTCAGTCGATTTTCTCTCATTTTATCTCTAATCGGTACTATTCCTACTATGCCCCTAATCCTATCTCTCCTTGTGATCCCGCACATCCATCTTAGCATTCTCATCTCCGCAACTTCCATCTTCTTGACATGATTATGCTTTACTGCCCAACACTCTGATTCATATAACAACGCTGGCCGTACCGCCACCTTATAATACTTTCCTTTAACCTTGAGGGGGACTTTCCGATCACACAAGACCCCCGAAGCACTCCTCCATTTGGTCCACCCGGCTTGAATCCTGTGACTTACATCAGTATCAATCCCGCCATCCTGTTGCACCATAGATCCAAGGTACCTAAAGTTTTCTTTTTCTACTATCTTTTGTGTGCCCAAACTTACTTCTATGTTACCAGGTGTCCTACTTTGACTAAACTTGCATTCCATATATTCCGTTTTGCATCAACTTAGCCTAAACCCTTTTGTCTCTAATGTTTTCCGCCACAATTCAAGTTTAGCATTCACTCCTTCTCTCGTCTCATCCACTAAAACAATGTCATCTGCAAATAACATACACCACGGCACCTCATCCTGGATATGTCTTGTAATCTCATCCATAACTAGGGCAAACAAGTACGGGCTTAACGCTGAGCCTTGGTGTAGACCAATCGTGATAGGAAACTCCTTAGTTTCGCCGCCAGTCGTCCTTATAGATGTCACGACTCTATCATACATATCCTTTATCGCCTCAATATAAGCGACACAAACTCTTTTCTTTTCCAGAACTTTCCAAAGAATCTCCCTAGGAACCCGGTCATAGACCTTCTCCAAGTCAATGAACACCATATGTAAATCTCTCTTACCTTCTCTATACTGTTCCATTAACCTCCTCAGGAGAAAGATAGCCTCCATGGTTGATCTCCCAGGCATGAAACCAAATTGATTCTCTGAAATATTTGTTGTTCTTCTTAGTCTTCTCTCAATAACTCTCTCCCATAATTTCATCGTATGGCTCATCAGTTTAATCCCGCGGTAGTTCGCACAGTTCTGAATATCTCCTTTGTTCTTGTATATGGGTATAAGAATACTTTTCCTCCATGCATTAGGCATCTTCTTGCTCTTTAGCACTACATTAAAAAGCTTTGTCAACCAACTAATACCATCCTCCCCCAAGCACCTCCATACCTCAATAGGGATACCATCCGGCCCAACCGCTTTCCCATTCTTCATTCTTTTCAATACTTCTTTAACTTCTTCCCTACTGATTCTCCTATAGAACATATGATTCGCTTCTTCTCTAGAAATGGTAAGCTGCCCCAATTGTATGTCACTACTACTGCTTTCGTTAAATAACTTGTAGAAGTAGCTCTTCCAACGCTCCTTTATCTCCTCCTCCTTTACTAATACCTTTTCATCCTCATCCTTAATGCATTTAACTTGGTTTAAGTCCTTGGTCCGCCGATCTCTAGTTTTAGCAAGCTTGAATATATCTCTTTCGCCTTCCTTAGTGTCAAGTCGCCTATATAGCTCCTCAAATGCCTTTGCCTTGGCCTCACTAACTGCCTTTTTGGTTTCTCTTTTTGCTTCTTTATACCTCTCCAAGTTCGCTTCATTTCAATCATTTTGCCAAGTTTTAAAGCACTCTCTTTTAACTCTTATCTTGTCTTGGACGGCTTCGCTCCACCACCATGCCTCTTTCTGTACCGGAGCACCCCCTTTATATTCTCCTAAGACTTCTTTCCCTACCCTCCGAATACACTCTGCTACCTTATCCCACATATTATTTGCACTCTCATCTGTCGCCCAAACGTCTTCCTCTAGTACTCTTTCCCTTAAAGCTAGTTGCTTATCACCTTTCAGGTTCCACCATTTAGTCCTTGAGCATCTATACAACTTTTTTCTAGTCCACCTTTGTAACTGCACATCTATGATCAACAACCTATGTTGGGAAGTCAAGCTCTCCCCCGGTATAACCTTACAATCTTTACAAGCTAAACGGTCTCTTTTCCTAGTTAAGAAGAAGTCAATTTGTGTCCTCGATGGGCCACTCTTATAAATCACCAAATGCTCCTCTCTCTTTCTAAAAAATGTGTTAGTTACCATGAGATCATAAGCCACTGAAAACTTCAAGATATCCTTCCCTTCTTCATTTCTATTACCGTACCCATGTCCCCCGTGTACTCCTATGTATCCATCTACGTCACGTCCTACATGACCATTCAAATCACCTCCTATGAAGACCATCTCTCCTTGGGGTATCTCTAGTAGCACTCCTTCCAAGTCTTCCCAAAACTTCTCCTTATGTCCATCTCCTAAGCCCACCTGGGGGGCATAAGCACTAATTACGTTCACTATCTCTTCTCCTAATACTAACTTAATTGCAATAATCCTATCTCCATAGCGCTTTACATTCACTACATCTTCCTTTAAGTCCTAAAGCGTCTTCTACAGTATACTTTAAAATTTTTTTGGACCAAATTATCCATTTAGCCCCTTTCTCTCGACATCGAGACTTAACTTAGCATATTGAAGTATTTTGTGGCTAGTTCAATTATTTTCCTGAGACGTCGAGATTTAATTTTGCAATGTCGAGACTTGATTGGGCGCATTGTATTATTTTTATGCTTTTTTTTTTTTTTCATTTGTCGAACTCTCTAGTAATTTTTTTTTTTATTTTCTCATTAGCCCTTAAATCTCCTGATCTTCGAACTACAAATTTATGAAGAGCAGATCTAATGGTAATGAAAAAAAAGGGAAAAATCAACTAGCGAGTTCGAGGATTGAAAAAAAAAAACTAACTAGTTTAGAAATACTTCAATATGCCAAATTATGGTTAGATGTCATAACAAAGGAGTTGAACTACCCTCAAAATACTTCGATGTGCCAAATCAAGACTCGCTGTCGGAAAATCAATTATCAATGTCGCGAGAAAAAAGGGGGGGGGGGGGGGGGGGGCAATTTGGTCTGGAGAAATTTATAGTATGCTGTATAAGATGTTTTTAGGCATTACATGTTTTAATGGATGCTTTTGGTAAAATCCCCAAATATATATAATAATAATAAACAATTCAGTTTAATAAATCCACAAAAAAATGCTACAATAAAGAAAAGAAAGAAAAAACATGTATAAGATGTTTTAATGGGGGGGGGGGGGGGGGGGGGGGGCAATTTATTCTGGAGAAATTTATAGTATGCTGTATAAGATGTTTTTAGGCATTACATGTTTTAATGGATGCTTTTGGTAAAATCCCCAAATATATATAATAATAATAATAAACAATTCAGTTTAATAAATTCACAAAAAAATGCTACAATAAAGAAAAGAAAAGAAAAAACATTGCACGTTATATATATATATATATTTTTCCAACTAAATATCAAATATAGAACAAATATAAATTTCAAATTACATTTCAATCATCATTTTGAAACTTTCACTCCAAATCTCATGAATAATTATTTTAAAAAATATATCAATTGCTTAGGATTAGATTTTTCGAATCAAATGGTTTAGGATGCAAATAACTTATAAAAATGAGGTGACTCTGTAATCTCCCTTGGATTAGACTCTCTAATATTTGACTCGGTATTTGTTAAAATGATGTAACTTAGGAGTTAAGAGTCAACTCGATGTGATTTCTACTTTGAAAATAATGTGTATTAAGTGACTTGGTTTTCAAGCATGATGACCAACCTTAATTACCAATGGTCCTACCTGATAGATGCAAGACAACGAATATTTAGACATAACTACCTTGGTGGTTAAAGACTACAACTACCATGTCCACTTCCATGCTTTCGTACAATGGCTATCCAACCTGAAGCGAGCTGGCCCGAGCCAATTAGAAACTGTGTCAATTTATCCCAAACCAACTCTACTCAAATCAAATAGAAACTTGGTCAGCGAAAGTCAGGCTTAATAAATAGCAAAATATAGGATTCCTTATTGAATCTTGATGCACTGGGCCAAAGTCCAATCTCATGCCCTATCATGCCAACTCAATAAATTTACTCAACGAAGCAATAATTTCAAGGGATTAGCCGAGTAGTCAGGACCATGGTTTCTCTTTCTTTCGGAGTTAGAAGTCCTGGTATCGATCATCGGTTTTCACCTCTTCTAGAATCGAAGGTTGAGTCCACTAGTGCTACCACCTGCGGCCACACGGGTTTTATCTGGCTTCTCTCTAGGCCCGGAGGGATTAGTTTAGTCCAAAAAATTGAAAACCCTCTATTAGCAAAAATAAAATAAAAAATAAAAACAACCCATCGAAGCAGGTATAAATGTTATTTTCTTTTCACCCACATCCCATGCTGTACTATTTTGAAAATTCTATCTAAGTGGGTTGTGTACTTCAACCACTAAATCACAAGCTATTTATTAAATAAAACATGTAGTTAAAATTTCCTTTTTTGAAAAAAAAAAACTATTATTGTTTTTATATAAGAAATATAACTTGAAGAAGAGATTTGTTAGACAGAAGTGAATGAGTGAAAGGTGGAGGTCGTCCACAGGATTTTCGTTTGTATTTCATCGAGTCATGGTTTAGAGATAGAGAAGGGTGGGACATGAGAGCAAGGGGCAGTGGTGTTTGTCGGTAATGGCGATGTTGTAATCAACAATAGCGTGTGCGGTATGTATGTACTGTAATGTAGATGTAGGTGCCATCATTTCTGGCCGCGTTGTAGGGCCTCTCGCATTTAATGCATGCAGCAGGGCTTTAAATGCTCGTAAGGTCCTTCTCTTTCTTACCCAATTGTGCGCTTCCACGCACTGGTATTCTGATCAGTTTCCAAAATGGCGGATCGCTCCTTGTCAGTTCTTGCGATGTTACAGTGAGTATGAATCAAGTCAAAACACCGCCTGGCGCCTGGCTCTCCCTCCCGTGAGGGTGGGGCCTTCACGCAGCTTGTGTTGGACTTTGGAATTAAAAGGGGGAATAAAAGACTGTACGAGGCAGCCGCGGCTGGACATGTGATTTTTGGGTCGTTTTGATAGTTTTATCAGGGTGAAATTTGAATGAGGTGATCAAATATGCTTTCATGATTTTCAAAATCACTATTTTTGAGTGATGGAATGACTATATCAAACGGCTTTACACGCATGTAAATATTTTAGACTTTCTCACAAATTTATTCAAGTGCATATAGATTTGAGACATAAAATAAAAAATGTCATGATTCTTTTAATTAATATAGGATATTGAATGGTTTAGATCAAGAATTAGCAGTCCATGACAGTATTGGAGAATTAGATCCATAGGGTAAGACTTTGTCAAGAATTACATAAAATAAATAAAGATATAAGATACTTAGCTTCAGGGTGTCAAGATATTAGCTCAGTAAGCTAATTAAAGGGTTTGGATTACAAATATGAGCTTCACATGAACCAAAATAAGTAAAGGGTGATTTATGAGCCCACGGGAATGCAATCACCAAGAGATATTGAACTTGAGCCTTCTTAGGAGGAGGTACGAAACCTTTTTGGGTGTGGAAATTTTAATGTTTTGCATTGTCACACCTCATTTATCAAGCAAAAACAAGCATGATCATGTGTAACGTATGTGAATCTTTTACCTATCCAATAACTATTGGAATGTATTCCCTTATTTTTAACAATAAAGATCCAGATTTTCATCCCTCGCTACACAACATACATGGAGACAGGTGTTAGTATCTCCTCTCTCTCCACTTTCCAAGTCTATCATCTCTCTAAACTAACTGGCCAATAACTTCCTCCTAAAAATTGGTCTTTCCCCTCCAGCCCAATAGAGATGGCCCACCTGGTGTGTTAAGATCAAATGGGTGGGTTGATCTTGATCGAGATTTGGATTAAGGGTGGGCCCATTTCAATGTGATCTAATTATACTTGACATAGTAGGTTAAGTTTGGTCAATTTGTGAAGTCTATGATCATTTGATCTCAATCAAACAATTCATAGGTCCCAGCCCGCATTATATTATTTTATGGACGGTTAGAATAGAGATGGTGGACCCCATTCATCTGGCTCCCACTTAAATATATTTGGTCAATTTGTTAGGTCTACGATCATTTGATCATTTGATCTTTCTTAATTAATTCATGGGTTCCATCCCGCATAATATGAGTTTATGGACGGTTAGAATAGAGATGGTGGACCCCATTCATCTAGTGGATTCCACTTAAATAGGTTAGGTTTGGTTAATTTGTGATGTCTATGATCATTTGATCTTTATCAACCAATTCATGGGTACCAACCCGCATCATATGGTTTTATGGGCAGTTAGAATATAGATGGTGGACCCCATTCATCTTGAGGGTTTCACTTAAATAGGTTTGGTTTGGTTAATTTGTGAGGGCTATGATCATTATGGTTTTATGGACGGTTAGAATAGAGAAGGTGGACCCCATTTATCATGGTCCCACTGAATAGGTTAGGTTTGGTCAATTTATGAGGTCTATGATCATTTGATCATTTGAACTTTATCAATCAATTCATAGGTCACAGCTAGGGCTGTCAAAGGGCCGGGCTTGGGCCGGGCAGATGTAAGCCCTTATCCTACCCTCACATGTGCGGGAAGGGCCTAAGCGAGCAAAAGCCCTCGATTTTTACAATGGGCCTGTAATTTTTAGGCCCTTACCCTACCCTCAAGGGTCAGGGCCGGGCTAGGGTCGGGCCAGGGCCAAAAGAAAGAAAGATTCCGCTTTTTAAAGAAAATAAATATTTCATATGCCACAAGTGACTTCCAACTTAATGTTAACTGTACTCCTTTGTCCGAACTAGGCACTGACAACGCAATGCAAAAGGCAGCATGGCGGAGTTAAAAACTTTTTTTTATTGGAAAGCCGGTGATCGGATAAAATAATTTATATAATGTTAAACATAAAGCATATAACAATAATTCTATAAATGATAATACATATAAACAAATAGCAATAGTTCTTTATTTAATTATTCAATATACTTTTAGAATATCTAAAAGATCAGCTAATGCGTTATTATCATTGTGTTGCTACGAATGTATTCAATCCTGCGCGCAAATTAAGACTTTTACGTTCTCAAATTGTAAACAACTCCTATGTTGGTCAAGCACTTTTCCTTCCTGTATTAAATGTCAATTCAGAAGCAATTGTAGAAACTGGAATTGCTAAAATGTCACGAGCTATTATTAAAAAAACTAGATATTTTGCTGAATTAACTTTCCACCAATCTAATATATTGAAATTTGTAGATTTATCTCTTGGCTCCTCCAAATAAGATTCTAATTCAGATTTCTCCTCAGAAATAGTTGTTGAGTCATTTGTTCCTAAAATATAAAAAATCAGCTTCAAACTTTGTAACTTTTTTATACTAAATTAACTTTTTCCACATTTAACAATGTCGTGGTAGATGTATCATAAATCACACAATACTCTTTATAAAGACTTCCAAAGAGTTTAAGAGTATCGTCTTGACGAATACTCATATCTTCACTCGATCCATATAACTTTCTTAAAGTACTTTAAATACAAAAGGTTACCTTGAGGATCAAGGAGTATGACTAGTTCAAATACTTTATTATATTGCTCTCAATATTTATCAGATTTTCCTTCATTTTTCAAGTAATATTTCTACAAAAGATATCCACGCTATTTAACTTTTGTACCAATAAACTTTGTATTCTAATCACTTCTAATAAAAATAATTGAATAGATGAGTATTTACTTCTTGAAGATTTTAAAGTAGTGTTTTTAATATATTTAATAAACTGAGGGCCGGGTCGGGCCCCCTCGGGCCGGATAAGTCAAACCCTAGCTCGGCCCTCAAGATTGCGGGCTTTTAAAAATATAGCCCTACCCTACCCTTCGGCATTAGGACAAAAAAAAGAAGCCCTCGGGCCCCCTCGTCAAAGGGCTGAATTGACAGCCCTAGTCACAGCCCGCATCATATGATTTTATGGATAGTTAGAATAGAGATGGTGGACCTCATTCATCTGTGTCTCACTTACATATATTTGGTCAATTTGTTAGGTCTACGATCCTTTGATTTTTCTTAATCAATTCATGGGTCTCATCTCGCATAATATGGTTTTATGGACGGTTAGAATATAGATGGTTGACCCCATTCATCTGGGGGGTCCACTTAAATAGGTTAGGTTTGGTCAATTTGTGAGGTCTATAATCATTTAATTTTTATCAAGCAATTCATGGGTCCCAGCCCCTATCATATGGTTTTATGGACGGTTAGAATATAGATGGTGGACCCCATTCATCTTTGGGGCTCTACTTAAATAGATTAGGTTTGGTCAATTTATGAGGTCTATGATCATTTGATCTTTATCAATCAATTAATGGGTCACAGCCCGCATCATATGGTTTTATGGACGGTTAGAATATAGATGGTGGACCCATTCATCTTGGTCTCACTTAAATAGATTAGGTTTGATCAATTTGTGAGGTCTATGATCATTTGATCTTTATCAATCAATTCATTGGTCCCAGCCCGCATCATATAGTTTTATGAACGGTTAGAATAGAGGTGGTGGCCCCATTCATCCGGGTCCTACTTAAATATATTAGGTCAATTTGTTAGTTCTATGATCATTTGATCTTTTTTAATCAATTCATGCCTCACCTAAAGAATAAAATATTTGAAAAAAATCATATAAATCAAATTAGCAATAAAAAGAATGACTCACAAGTTTACTAATTAATAAATTTATTAAAAATAATTCATATTAGTCTGTACATTTGGTGGTTCCGTGGTCCGTGCATAGCACGGAGTTTTGCTAGTATAAATTACTGCAAAGTTAAATAAAAAAAAATAACCGTGGATGTTTATGAGTAATTAAAAGTGCTAGATTTTTTTTCCGGCCCTGATTGGCATGCATCTCTACATGCCTATCGTACTGTGACTGTTGCAGTCCGTTTCAATGAAAAATTCTTAACATTCATGGCGCGCACAAATGTATCATGATATATCTTCAAATTTTTTAGTCAGATGCCACATTTGTAGTTCAGCAAATGGACTTTGTTAGCCATTTATTTAATCCCACCATTTTGTAACATAACTTTTAAGGGACGATCATCCATTTTTTGAATTTTAAATTAATGCCTTGCAAAAGTTGAGCTGACCATATTTCTGGTACATGGCTAATCAATAGATTTCCTTTGCTTTGTTTTTGGGCCAATGTGATAAATGTTCCATATTAGTGGTCACGCAACAATCTCGAGATTTATTTCACTAAAAGTTTAGGCCCAATCAGTTTTTAAGGATAAATTAAGACCTCCTATTTTTCTTATGCTATCCATAATAAACCATTACAGCAATGATTTCAAATTTGAAGTGACAATGGGTCCAACCAAGAGGGACTATTAAAAGTATTTCCAGTGACTCTACAAACATGTTTGACTCTCCAGGTTTTGATAGGAATGGTAATATCATCTACAATAGAGGAATAGAGGTAAAAATATGCCGAGCACTGATCAGATATCCACACCGTTCATCTCATTATTATCAAAGCTAAAAACATGCCTTTATATCAATTCATTTAATATGTATCTGTGATTAAATACATCTTGACCATTGATTTCTATAATTATAGATAGATCCAAATATCAACATTAATGTTGTTTTATTTCTAAGACACGGTGCTCCACAGCGTTGTTACTCATCCTCAGTCTAAAAACAAAAGAAGAAAAAAAAGAAAAAAAAAGGGCAGGAGAGAACCTACCTTCGCATTGATCCTGATGGCTGTTGGAGATAAGGGGATATATGCCTTGGAATGTGATCTTCCCATCAATGTCCGGCCTCTCCACAAGCCAGACTGCTTGCAATCTATACAACATTATAAATAATTCTCTTCAGCTTACCGCGTGCAACTTGTGACCCAAGAATGTTTGTGTTCCTTCTCCACCCCCCTCTTGGATTATACGGTCTAGTACTTGTAATTGAAAAACTTTTGGAAGGGTCTTGATAGTATTAAGAATATCATCCTTGGTAACGTTAATGTTAGCTTTCATTATCAACACTAATAGATCTAATGTAATCAGGATAGATCTGAACAACACAAGTTGTAATTTATATGCATCCATTTGTAGCCTAAATTTGAATAGGATTCCATATTTATAACAATTGGATCGACAGCGTCCAAAAGATTAAATCTTAATGAACCCGTTTATTTTAAAGGACCCAAATGGATCATCAAATGGATCCAATCATTCAGCTATAGGCAATCTATACAATGCTTTCTTTATCCAACTATCCAATATTGTATATAGGTGGCTACATCAGGCCCCACAAGCTGACTAAAGATCATAGTCTACCCAGCTAGACTTGTCATTTCTTAAACTTGAACATGAACATGAACTTACAGGCAGAAGAAGATGGTTAGGACAAAGCTTGGTGATGAGGATTATATTTTAGGCATTCAGTGAGTTGATCGTTTAACCTCAGAACAAATATGCACATGGATATTCTTTTGTGTGAACATATGAATGCAGATGAGCCTATTTATACATAACTAATTCAATGCATTACCTATACCTAATTCAACCGAGTGGGTCACTGTTTCACAACCCATCCAATATGACCCCAATGCCTTTGCCCATTAAGAACAGGCTAGGGGTTGGCATAATTTAAGAAGCCTAATCTCAACCCCTTTTGGTTTTCCCTCCCTCACTCTTCATTGTATTACTGACAAATGTGGCCACTGGTGAAGGTACAACCTTTTATCTTTGGTCTCTTGCCCCCCACTTCCTTCATGTCATCTGTGTTCTACCCCCGGTGTCATGGACCGTTTGGATACATTGAACAAAATTAACAAACCATTGCCCAGAACGGTTCATCCATTGATAATATAGGAACGTCCCTGTGGATAGGACTCCCAACCTTCACCATACCACCCAGGGATCATTCCCGGCGGGTAGGTTTATACGGACCCTTGGACACAAGGCAAGTCAACAAAAAAATGAAAAATAAATAACACACAAGGGAACGACTCCCTAATAAAGAAGGTTGGAAGGCCAACACTCTCATGGTTCAGTGGTGTTGGCACCTTAATTTTACACCATCAAATCACTAGCCCAACAGGCAAAAAAGGGAGAAAAAAAAAAGGTTGGAAAAAAAAGAAGAATGCCAATTCATTCGAATATGGGCAATTTGTCAAAGCCCCATTTGTTTTTATAGAATTAACTAATTATTAAAAAGATGAGGACAGAAGGATAAAAGTTGAAGATTTAGATGGGACCTTTGACATTCCTAGGATTTAACTTACTAGGGTGATGGCTGGACATTCATTTTCCACCAAAGAGATCTTCACAGTTGTTACATGCAACAAACAAGCGGGCCCCAAGCTTGCATTTGAAGATGATATATATATTGAGCAAGGGCAGGATATCAGCAATCCGTAGAAATAAATACTTCATTTACATATAGATCATCGACTGTCACTATGGGCTACGCCAGAAAACAATTCTAAGTCATCTAAAACATGACGAGTTACCACTCAACACAAATGGTATGAACACGCATAAGAGATGGCAGGAATCTAACAGATGTACAAGTGTACCTGGCAATAAAATGTAGAGGTTATCATCCATTGATGTTCTATCCATGCAAACCCACCTCGTGATCTGTCCAACCAACATAGGCATGAATCACCACGCATAGTATAGAAGTCCATTTCTCTGACCTCACTTGCCTCAAATCTCAAGACCAAAGATTGAAAAGTCTGGTCATCATGGGAGGGCAAGCACTGGATCTCAGGCCATTTGTGCATGATTTAATTTCACATGCTCCGGAATAAGGCGATGAAGCAACTCACAGGAAGCACCATCCAGTTCTATAGAAGTTTGGAATGAAAAGAGGGTTAATAATTTAAAAAAAAAAAAACAAAAACAAACAAACGGCATCTACTGACAATGAGTATGCTACAGTTACCTTGAGATGTAAAGTTGAATAATGGAGGAAGCGGGCATCCATTAGGCAGTCGTATCTTGGGGTCTCTCAGCTCATCAAAGAAAGGGTGCGCACATGCCTCCAACTGGGGATTTATCAGAACAGTCAATAGTTAATACTACTCATAGAATAGCAACATCATTATTACAGCAGTTTACTATTCTCTCTCTCTCTCTCTTTTTTTTTTACTACTTGCACTTTACAAACAATCAGTTGCATGATTTTTGGGACATTCTCATTGATGAATCTCAACTGTAATTTTCTATATCTCTGAAATCAATTTTGACATTCACTTTGACTTGAGTTTATCTTTTTTAAAAAATAATAAAATCCAGAGGCAGGAGAGGTAGACACAGCAGCCACACAAAATAGAATTTTTAACATTATAAGACCAGAAATACAACAATAACTTTAGTTTGTCCTGCCTGCCAAGCATATATAGGTGGTAAAGGGACATCCAAGTCCTCTTTTGGGAAGCAAGCGTACAAGTTTGAGCCATGGTTGGTACAAGGAGTTCTTAGCTATTTGTACTCTGAAAGGTAAGCATAGTTTAGGTAGTTTATATTTTAGATGCCCACCAGACCAACAAGGGCTAGGCGAGCAGTCCAATGATCCAATAGGGTCGCGCACCCGAAAAGATATAGCAGATAACATTATTTCTTCCTCTTTCCGCCATTCTTCTAAGATATGGATCAGAAGATTCCATTTTACAAGTGAATCAAAGAAAAAGTGCATCACAAGCCAATCAAAGAACAATGAGTAAAATGATATAGATGTAACATCATTAAAGGGGAAGAGCCTCTAAAGAAATTCTATTTCAAACTAAAAGGCTACATAGAGATAATATGTACAAACACCTCAGAGAAAAAGAAAGAAAGAAGCTTCAAAATAGACATGGCAATTAAACTTACAGCGGTGTACCGCAAACTTGGTGAATACTGGAGCAACCTTGATACAAGATCAACTGCCTGAGGAGGCATCCTCTTGTGGAAGAGCTACAAATTAAATTTAATGGAGTGACTGACCATGATTTTAAATGCCATGAAACTCAAATACCATCAGAAATGATTACTAGGAGTGGATTTCTCATGAACCTTATGCCATGGGTGAGCTTTGACCTGAGGAAATTTGAACTCCGTGTAATTTGGATTCATGCACTTGACCTCTTCTCTTGTTGGGGTTCCAAGAACCTGAGATAACATCAGATTCTCCTACACATGAGTATGATTTATGAAAAAGAAGCATCTAAAAAAGGGCAGCCTAGTGCACAAGGCTCCCGCTACTATGGGGTCTGGGGAGGGTCAGATGTACGCAGCCTAAACCCCGCAAGCAGAGAGGCTGTCTCCACATGAAAAAGAAGCATCTACGGAAGCAAAAAAACAACACCGGATACTCAGTCTAACCTTGACAATTTCCACCAACTGGTCAACGCCACTTTCTCCAGGGAACAAAGGCTGCACAATACCAAGCACCCCTTAACATCAGAGGGAGCTCTGTGAAAAGTTCACAATAAAAAGAAAATAATATCTTGCAACAATGTAACATCAAGATAGATTATCGCAGGCAGTAAAGCATGCAACATTGCAACTTCCATTAACCATACTAAAAGCCTAAATGAAGTACTCTTGAAGTACAGGTAAGTCAAATATATCAACAAACATATATGAGAAACCTACCTTTCCTAAAAGAAGCTCAGCTAACACACAACCAACAGACCACATATCTATTGATGTTGTGTATTCTGTGGCTCCAAAGATCAATTCTGGAGCTCTATAATAGCGTGAACAAATGTATGATATATTAGGTTCACCAGGCACCTGCAGTTAGGCACAAAATCTGTCAAGATTTATCAGTTTATCAGAGTCAAAGTAAATGGAAGGGAAGATAGCATACCAACATTTTGGCACTTCCAAAATCACAAAGCTTTAGTTGATGAGTATGGGGATTGACCTGCGACATCGACAACATTTCCAAACAAGGATTACTTTGACAACAAGATTCAGCAATAAATTCCCAAGTGCAATAGAAAAAAATCCATAGCTTAAAGCAGAGGTCATAATGCATGATCATTCAACATAACCAATGCTCTGCCAGTGTAAACATCATCACTTTTGATTAACACTTTCAGATTTTCATGTTTGATAGTAATCTCGATTCTAGAGTATGAAGTTTCATTGTTAAAGCATTTGATGAAATAACAAGGTCGATAGACACAGTTTAAGGTGCTTAAAGTAGTCAAATCTTTCACAGTGACATAATTGAAGAGCTATCTGGAGTTGGACTTGGACCATGGTTCATACTCATTCATCTTAGGTAATCTGTCATGCTTCGGAATCTTGATATCGAAAATGCTTTGTGTCCTATAATAGTTTATAAGTTATGTATAATGATTCCAGTGCCTACTGGGATAAATCATCCAAACCACTTCACAGGACCCCTAAAGGAGCCAGATCAGCCTTGGAAACAACCAGACAAAAGTCATGGGCTATACAGTTCACAGCATCTGTTTTAAAGAGCTTGGACATAATTCATAGATTATGATCTGTCAAGGACAGGTTATGTTTGTTTATTACTGTATGAAAGTTGAATGAAAAAAGAAAAAGAAAAAAGAAATTAGTAGTAGCAGTGGCAGTAGTAGTAGAAGAAGGATATAATAGTATGGTCATAAAACTTGTTGGACCTGAGCCCTTAATCAAACTTCAATTATAATTTAGGGGGAAAAAACCTCAAGTGTTGAATGATGGATGGAAACATTAAATTGATTAAGAAAACCTTGGGACTCTAACATCAAATACTCACCTAAAGAAATTTAAAAAAAAAAAACACACAATAGCCAGTACCACCTAAAGTAATAAACCAGGGGGCCCCGATGTCAAGATTATTAAGAAAACCCAGCAACTGCAACATCAAATCGTCACCTAAAGTATTAAACAACAAATAATAGCCAGCACCAAAAGAAAAACACGCAAAAGTGCTTACCAATATATTCTGTGGTTTAATGTCACGATGACACACACCTATAACACCATGAAGGTAAGCAAGGGCTCGACAGATCTACATAAAGATATGATAGAAAAGGTTTATGGAAAAGATTTTAGTTGGACCATTATCGAAAAAATGCAGACCATTATAAGTAAAATCTAATGAATCATAAACATCACCTGGTAAGTATACAGTTGCACAAAAATAAGGGGAACATGTTGATTCATCCTGCTATAGTGCTTTGTGATTCTGTAAATGGTCTCAGAGACATACTCCAATACAAGGTTAAGGTACAGCTCGTTTTTGTCAGTGGTCGAAAAGAAACAGTGCTTTAATTGAACAATGTTTGGATGGTCAAGTGCACGTATAATTTGGAGTTCCCTGTTCTTGTATCTCTTATCCTGCAGCACCTTCTTTATTGCTACTGCTTCATTTGTTTCTAGGCACTTAGCCTGCAACAAATTGATACCAAAGGCATCAATGATATCAAGCAACATAATAATTCTATGCTAACTGTTAAAAAAAAAATAACAACAACAACAACAACAACAAATAACTCTATGCTGCTAAATGAAGGTCCAACTTCCATTGTGCATCAGGCAAATCGAAGATAGCACAAAAGTTCTGGCATAGTTTGAAGTTGCTCATTTTCACAACCATGAGGTTGTGAGTTAAAGTCATACTCCCTATTTATAAATAAATAAAATAATCATTAATCAATGATATATACCTGAAAGACAACACCAAATGAACCAGTGCCCACCACTCGCTCTGCAATGTATGAGACTGTCTGCCATGACACCACCCAAGTAAAATCAAATTTACCTAACTCAAGCTTGGTATGTATCAAATAAGATTTGCATTCATGTAAATTAACCATTTAAAAAAAAAGCTAAGATATGACAAAAGACTTGAACACGAAGGCTAGTATTATTGTTAAAGACGATCTAGAATGGAATGAAGAGGGCAGAACACTCCAATGATTCGAATATAGATGTGAACATGAAAATTGGCTTTCAACTCGTGTTCATTGGGATTTGGGAAGGTGAGTAAAACAAGTGAATTAAAAGCCAACATTACAGGGCACAAAAACGAATCCACACCGACACTCAGCAAAAAATAAATCAGCTCCACAACCATAGTTGTACTAAGACACTGTACAATGCTCGACTCAAAATCACCAGCATTTTACAGGGATGGTCAGAGTACCAGTGGCACGTGCTGGTGGGCCCCACTGTGGATGGAAAGATGGACAAAAAAATGATCCTCCTTTGAATGATCAAACCAAACCATCTGATTGGTAGACTTCTCAAGTCGTACAAAACCCCCCAAACAGAGTCTCCACAAATTGAAGCCAAGAATTGCATTAAAAAACAAAACACATCAAGCAGCCTAGAGACTGAACGTGAATCATTGGCATTGAAAACGAAAACATCAGTGTAAAGAAATATAGATCAATAGAACAACCTGCTTCGGCTGCCCATTTTTGCCGCCAATTGTCATTGCAATTATTTGTCCCGCCTCGGTTCCACTACCTCTCACAACAGTCGCATCTAGTTCCTGAACACCATGATCAAACAACATCAACACAAGACATTAAAAGTACGTTCATGCAGACCATTTCCACGGAAAATGAAAATGATTTCCTAGAGAGAGTGATTTTCTGATGTTCCGTGTCAAAAATTCCTGAGAAAGGCATTTTCAGCAAATTCTGACAAAAAAGGCAAACTTGGATCCAAGTCCACCTTGTAAAATGTATATATTACTGCACCAAACAGCAGAAAACGAAATCCGCAGAAATACAAAATCGCTATGTCAGCAAAATGTCTTCCATTTGCAATTCACTTTGAATGTTTTTAGACAGAACAAAATTTCCTATTCACTCAGCTGAACATTTCCATGAAATGTTAATTCCATTGTTCCATAGCATCAAAACAGCTAGCTTTTTTTCCAAAAAAAGATTAGAATCAATAACAACCCATCCAGATCTGGATAATCATATGATATCCAAACAACATATGAAAACGCATATGAAGAGAAATGTTCGATTCGAATACCTTATCGTCACAATCATCAGTTATTTTCATTTCATGCATCTCCTTGGGAAGCTGCTCGACGCCTGATTTCCCCTTTCTCTCTTTTTGCACAGAAGAAGAAGCATTCTGTCGATCCACTTTCGCCCTTTTGGTCCCAGAATCCCCACCCTAACACAAGAAAGAGAGAGAGAGAGAGAGAGAGAGAGAGAGAGAGAGAGAGAGAGAGAGAGAGAGAGAGAGAGAGAGAGAGATCAAACGGTTGCTAAAACACCAACCTTTCCTGTAAATTTACATATCCATGGAAAACAGGTAACCAAAAACAGCTGGGAGATCTTATGAAGATGACAAATGGAGATGGAGAAACTCACGGGATCTGAAACAGAGGAGCGACCAGAAGCAATGCTCTTGAGGCGTCGCATCACATGCATGGCTCTCCTTCTTCTCTCGCCTCTTCTTGGTTTTCCTTGCTGAGAACCCTAGAAATAGAAAATCGTCTTTGTTTTTCTGTTTGGCTATCTTATCAGCATTTGTGTTTTACAGGGGAAAAGAAGGAGATGGAGAGAAAAAGGAAGAAAAGACGGTTTCTCTTTTTTCTTGCATTGCCTTTGCCTTGGGTGGTTCGCCAGTCAAAGACCAACAGATCCAATCATTGCTGCCTTTTTCCGTACATAAGTCAAAGGAGGATCCTGGGCCGTTGATGGGGGTATCATGAGGATCGGACGGTGGAAGGGCAGATTACGTTTTTGGACTGAAATTTCGCGGTCTGTTTTCGTGCGTTTCGGGGCGATTGAATCGGTCTCCTGCCTTTCGTATACGTTGTTGTTATAAAGCGAGTGTACGCTGTGCGTCTAGCACACAGATTCTGGTTGTATGATCCTATAAACCAGGGGAGCCCATCTGCTGCTCAGGCTCTTGTGGGTCCCACCTCGAGCCACGGCGCGGGGAGCAGCGGCCTAATCATCATCAATCCCACTCGATCCATGGCCCATAAATTTTTATCATTTAAAAATGAGTGCACGGCCAATTCAACTGTTTAATATATTCGGATGGGTGCCAAGTCCCGGAACCAGTGACTATTAGAATAGGGGTCTTCATTTTATGGTCCACTTGGATGCGCAGTAAGAGTGCCACTTGACAGAGGAGGAGAACCAAATATGATTGTCGTCGTCTTTTATAGAGGGATGATGTGTGGTTAGATGTAAATAATAGATCAGCATTTTATTCAAATTTATTGTGCGTTAGGATTTTGAAAAAAAATATGAAAGGCAGATTTGAAATACTTCATTTATGACACCGGTAGAAGAGCAAATACATTTCCCTCCCAACAGGCTCTCATTGTTGAATTTTGAATTTGAAATCAGGCGTTATTTTACCCACAATGTATACCAAAGTTTGCATTTGAGTTGGGGCCAAAATCACCAGGCTCAGACAGGCATGGATTTGGATTCAGGTATATATTTTTAGAATTTTGAATCTTGATTGAGATTTCTTCCAAATCCATAATTTGGGTTCTATATGATTTTTTCTGTTGAACTTATCCAATAAGGTGGATTATTGATATTGTTGAAGAAAAAGCTGTGTCTGGAGGATGAGGGTAAAAAGCTTTAGCTGTGAAGGCTTTCTTTGGACTGGACCCTCTAAAAAGAAAATGGCTTTGAAGATTATTCATAAATCAAATCTAGTAGTCATTGTCAGTTGTCTAAAGTCATGAGACTTTGTTGACCATAAGCTTGAATGAACGGTCAGCATTTGATAGACCCACTATCAATAGTAGATGGACGATCCTGGCCTCGACAATTGCTACCCCAATTTAAGCTGTGTGTTGCAATCGCAAACGCACAGTTGTAGTCACAGGTTTTAGCAGAAAAAAATGTAGTTGAACTGTGGAAGTATGCAGTATGGATCATTTTTAGAAAAAAAGTATTAGGTGGAATTGTTCATTAATTGTGTGGAGTAATGTTCTCCCACGATTACCAGAAACTTTGGAACAGGCTGAATCTTTACCCACATTTGATGATTGAATCTCAAAGGAATATATAGTTAAATGATCATAAATTTTTCGAGACAATTAAATCAAGGAATAGGATTATCTAATGGAGCTGATTTTTTTTCCACCCTTTGAAGTACGGCCCGTTAGCTTTACGACATGAGAGGTAATTAGGTGCTTTTATATGAAGTGATGAACATTCTCCTAATTATGTTTGTTTACAAACTATAGGTTTGATTATAGGGGCTTTGACTTAGAAAAATTATGAAATGGAGGAGTAGACTAGAAACCCACTGTGGAGACCAATTATTAGAAATTTGAGCTTTCCAAAATACACAACTTCACAATGTATGAGGTGTTTGGTAATATTATCCTCGTGAGAATTCGTCTTACCAAAAAATTGATCATTTAATAAAAAATAATGTGATTAATGAAAATATAAATTGTGCTAATCACTTTTTTTAATCAAATACTCAAATATTACGGGGAGACCAAGTCCTCTGGGAGGAAAATCTCGGGATGCCATGTATATTGGAATTGCTTTTATTTTAAGCGGCTCAAACTTTTATTAGGTGGGCCTCAGCATAGAGTTACACTCCTAATTTAAGATTTATTTAAGTTAATGCCTTAGGGGGTGTTTGGCACTTTACTTTGTTAAAGTGAACTGAGGTGAATCCAGACAATGAAGTACAATGGGTCATATCAAACTCCCTTTTTCTACAAAAAAAAGTCAATAAAGCAACCCTTATTTCCACTAAAAGATAAAAAAATTTCACTTTTCTATACAAAAAGTCAAAAAAATTCCATACAAAACAACTAAAAATAAAACATTATCATAACACCTTATATTTTATTGTCTCTTGATTTGATACTTCACTTCACCATTCTTCAATTTACCACATATTTAAAAGCCCTTATAGTCCCTACTCACAAAATCTTTATCATTTTACTATAAATTACATTACAGTATTACTTACTTGAGTGTTAGAGGAGTTGCATAAGATATGAGGCTGCTTCCCACGTCTTGTGGTGGAAACTTCTCGAGATTTGATCCGCGTGCCTTTGTAGTGTAGGTTTAGCCGGCCTCACCTGAGGAGTTGGTCCTCTTTTAAGTCAAAGACATCAAGGACACATGTGTTGAAGACCTCCATCATGGTGATTCTAAAAGGGGGTGCACCGTTGCAATCCAATCTTTGATATGCTTTGGATTCTTCTCATTTCTAGGCAATAATAATGTTAATAATAACATTAATAACTTACATAAAACAAAAATCCTTGCCAGCAAAAATAACCTAGCCTAGCTAGAATAGTCAAAAGTCAATAATCTTACTTTCATCATAAAATATTTAGGCTAGGGACCAAGCTCGATTCAAGTCATAATAGAAATCAAGCCAAGTGAACTCAACTTATTTTACATGACATGGTAAAACAAGCTTAAGTTATATTTATTATAAATATATACATAATAGAGTTTCTTTTCCCGAGTGTCGGTGCTCCCTCAAGGGAGTTTTGTAGGATCTTAAATCATGTCCATCCAAAAGTTTAGAAATTTGTGCAGAGGTGGACTCAGGATTTTCGTTTGATGGGTGCGAACCCTGATAGATAGTTTTGGTTTTGGGGGTAAATCGAATATTTTCTTATTGATTTAGAGGGTGGACCCACGATTTTCATTGGATTATTTGAAATGGACCCATAATTTACATCAGTTTGACGGGTGCGATCGCACCCTCGTGCCTGTACCTGGGTCCACCCCTGGATGAGTGGGATGCAAGCCTTTCATGCACGAGCCTCATAGGGTATAAAAGCAATTATGTGCTCATGTAATTTTGTTTTTCTTCAAAAGACTATTTCCCTTTAGAGTTGTTTACCTTTTATGCAGGCGATAATAAAATGGATTTATATATACATGTAAGATACATTAACATGTTTGTCATAATCACCATTTTCACATGAGATATTAAGTACATGTCAAACGGTTTTAAATGCATTTGAATTTTTTGGACTCTCTTTACAAAATTCTTAAATTCCATTTAAGATATAAAATAAAATGTCTTGATGCATATCATTAATATGAGAACATTGAATAGTTCGAATCGTATGAAGTGAGGACCCACAAAAGTACAAAGAAATTACATTTCTAAGTTAAAAGTTTGTGGATTTTTTTTCACAAATTTTATAAAAACCTATTAAATTCAAGACAGGAAACTAAACGTCTAGGGCAGAGCTAACTGGCATATGCACATGGATGTGGACCACCTTTAAGAAATCCAATCCGTTCATTAGTTCTAACACTCATTGCGGTACATAGAAATAAAATAGTATTCAAATCGACAATATGCACACCATTGGATTAGGGGGTGTTTGGAAACGAGATATTTTAAGATATTTTGGTATATTATCTGCTAGTTTAGAATGTAATATATTTACTTAAAAATGAGGTGTTTGGATAACTTAGAAAGTATTTTACAATATCTCGCTTTCTTCCAAAAACCTTCATATTACATTATTCAAGGATACGTTGAATAAAATAATCTTTAAAAAATCTGTTCTAAATACGAATGGAGAGTTTGAGTAAAAGCCATTGGAGAGTTCATGAGCAACCATTAATTATAATGGCCTATTATAAGTTTTAACATTTATGAGTCCTACTATTAAATTGGCCCAACAGTGCCTACAAATTTAATGTGGGGTCCTACAACCATATCACGATTACATAGCCCTTGTTAATTATAAATATTAGGTGGGTCGTTCCTACAAATGTCACGCTAGGGGCTTTCACTGTGATTACCAACATAAAGTGGGTCCAATACTACCGAAATTAGCCGGGTCCCATGATTACCAAGATTGAATTGTGTGATTATAATAATCAGTTTGCAATCATTAAATGAGTCCCACTATTTGATAGCTCTCCTAGTGTTAATATGACAACCAACATCAAAAGGGTCCCACAATGATCTCTCATAAAAAAGTTAGGCAGGGTCATTTGTGATAATCACCATTAGATATATTATAGTATATGTAGTTAACAACGTTTGATGGATTCACCTTAATTAAATAACATTGCTTGGATCTCATGATTTAAATTTAATCTTATATTTTTTTAACAATAGATGGGTACTACCATGGTTATTAACAACTATGATTATTAATTAGTTGGTCCTGTGTAGGGTTTATTGATTATACTCTCCCCATTTCTTATTTGGTATATCATCTAGTGATTTTTTTTTTTATAAATTGTCAAACGCTTCAAAGGTATATTAAAATTTGGGAAGACTGTCAAACACCATAAATGACACAATATAATAATACGACACTATTTTATTATATGATAATGAAATCTTATAATATTTAAACTTGTTGATATTATATTATGCACTTATCCAAACACCCCCTTAACTAAATTCTTAACACATGATTCAACTTAATTTACCCTTCTCTCTCTCTCTCTCTCTCTCTCTCTCTCTCTATCTCGATGGGCACATGTTTAAAATCAACTAGATGGGTGTAAAAAATGATGAACGGATTGGATTTCTTAAAGGTGACCCCCACCCATGTACATATGCCAGGCGCTGCATCATAGTATAATCCAGCGCCGCTGTATTGGCTTTGCCCTAAATGTCTAAATATTTATCAGACTAATAAAGATGTTAATAGCTCGCATTATCGAGTAGGAACCTACAAAAGTGAAAAAAAGATTGTGGTCGAAGGGATTTAAACCACCAACTTACAAATGCTCGTTATTTCAACTTGCACTACCTCCTTGGGTATATAAATGAGAGGCTAAAGTTGCTTTATTGACACACCATTTTCGTACTTTGAATGCAATATCATTTACATATATAAATGAGTGCAAACAAGCTACCCCTCTGCACATTATATATGAAATTTTGTTTTACATATGTGCTTTATAGCAACTTTTACATGTGCAAATGTTATGTTTGTGCAATACGTTAACATGTCATTTTAGAATCACCATTATCACACGATCAAATGAACATTAATGTTATTAGATGGGTTTGGACTTCTTGGATGTCTTTCACAAACTTTTCAAGATTTGTGAATATTTAATATACAAAACTAAACAATTTGATGCGTATCGTTGAATGATTCAAATCATGAATTAGAGACACACAAAAGTACAGAAACTCAGACCTATAGGTTTAGGGGTTGTTTTTAATATTTTTCACAAAATTTTAAGGGTTATTTAGACAAATAAAGAACATGGACAACTTAGGTGCCCACATAAGTGTATAAAAAAAATGTGCTGAAGAGATTTGATTCCACAATCAGTATCGTGCTGATTGATGCCCTATTACATATGTAATCATTTACCGCTTCTAAGTATGTAAATGATTGGAGTCTCATTTATGCACCATTTTTAACACCTCATTCATGCACGCACTGTGGATGAAGATTCTCCAGTTTGCCCCAAGGGAAAAGATGCGTAAATGAATGTAAATAAATCTGATCATGCATAAGTGTTGTGCTTGTGCATCATTTCCATGATAAAGTCAGAGGTTGGAAGGGCTAAATTGGCGTCCATGACGTCTCTTTCTTTTAGATGTCTTAGAAAGTTGAGGCATTTAATATGTTTTCGTTGCAAATTAAAGTTTTGGCCCTCAAAAAAAAAAAATCGTCAGCCTCTACCGTAGCTTTGAACCATTATCAATGAACAAAAAAGCCTATTTAGATAGTGTTTGGTTCGCTTGAATGGTTGTAGGCGGTAATGGAATGGAGGCCGGAATGAGTCTGGAATGGAATGTGGCAGGAATAGTCATTTCCATTCCAGCGTTTGGTACGCTGAAAAATCAACCCAGTAATAAAATTTTGATTTATGTTCCTGCGTTTGGTACGTTAGAATGAGTCTTGGAATGGAATAAAAATTACATAAGACTGACCAAAATACCATTGTTAGATTTTTATCTTTGGCTCAGTCAAAGTTGCAGTACTACACCCAAGTTATAATAATATATAGATTATATTATTATTATTTAAGTGGGCCCCACACAAGTTATGTCATTTTGTTCTTAATAATAATGTATAGATTATATTATTATTATTATATAAGTTGGGCACAAATTCTTCTCTTTTGGAAGGGTAATAATAATATATAGATTATATTATTATTATATAAGTGGGGCCAACACAAGTTATGTTATTTTGTTCTTAATAATAATAATAATAATGTATAGATTATATTATTATTATATCGGTGGGGCTCATACAAGTTCTTTTCTTTGTAATCTCAATATTATTATAATAATAATAAAAATAATGTATAGATTATATTATTATTATATAAGTGGGGCCCAAGTTTTTCTCTCTTTGAAGGGTAATAATAATATATAGATTATATTATTATTATCTAAGTGGGGCACACACAAGTTATGTTATTTTATTCTTAATAATAATAATAATAATAATAATATATAGATTATATTATTATTATATAGGTGGGGCCCACACAAGTTCTTCTCTTTGATAATCTTAATATAATAATAATAATAATGTATAGATTATATTATTATTATAATAAAGTATAAAAAATAAGTGGGGCCCACATCTTGCATTTGATTGGCTGGGTGTGTAGTGAAAAAAAAAGTGCATCGATCTTACTCTATTTTAAATAGTGGTAGATGTGAAACAAGAGTATTTTGGTCTCAAAGAAAAGTTAGAAAGCAATGGAATGACCATTTCTTCCCCTCCCCAATGGAATGATGATTCCTCACATCCGGAGGTAATGGTCATTCCATCACTTTTTGCGAACCAAACGCGGTAATAATCATTCCGTTGGAATAACAATTCCATTCCGACCTTCATTACATCGAACCAAATGCTACCTTAAAGAACAACAGAACAAGGGATCCTTGAAGAAGTCTAGTCCATGGTCAGGATTGATTGGATTTCAAAAAATAGGCCCACATATATTAAATCAAGAGGTTGGTATTGTTGGCAAGAATTTGTCGTATAAAAATGTTCACCTGTGATGTTATGTACTAAGTTTTTTTTTTAGTCTCTAAAAAAGATTAAGCACCAAGTATTATGTATGAAAAGTAAATTTATGTAACTCATTGATATTTTCTAGAGGATTTTACTAAAAAAAGAATCCCCTTAGATTTTGTGAAGACCAAAGAGGTCCTCAAATTTTAATACCGACAAAAAAAAGCCCTGAACAACAATATCGCCGCTCATTTCTTCAGTTTCTTTTGTTGTTTTGTTGAACGACGATATCATAACTCACTTGTTTTTGCGGAATAAGGATATCACAACTCACCTATATACAAGTGAGCGGGAATATCTCAGCTAGGCAAAACAAAATTCTTTGCGGGAGAGCCTTTATAGTCTATATTAAAATTTGAGGGCCTTTTTTTGTCTTCCCAAATTCTAAGAGGTTTTTTTCATTAAAACCCCCTTTTTTCTATACATGCACTTTTTATCAACAAATGTAAAATAAATATGCATGTGCTAGGCAATAATATAGATATACTCGGCCAAGCTCGTTAACAAGTCATTCTCATTCAAGCCAAGCTTGGCACATGAAAGAATTTAATTGAACTGAATTCAAGCCCAATTGACTTGAGCTCGATCAGCTTGCAAGCTAGCCTAGCTTAATTTACATATTTAGTTTAGAAGCCTTTAAACAGGTATTTCCCTTTTTTTTCCCCAATAAGCATGGTTCATCCCAAATACGTAGAGGGTCATGTGATCGAAACATTTTACAGTTTTCAAGAGAAGTTAAGAAGCTAGACAAAAATGTATATATAAAACGCTTTAAATAAGCATGATTGGTGTACATTTCAATTATAATTTTAATCAAAACATCCAATAATGATATAATTATCTGTAAAGTTTCAGATCAAAGGGGGAGAGTTAGAATGATATTTATGATATGATCAGTACTGGCAGTCTAAAAGCCTTTAAAAAATTAAAAGAATTTTCTCTTCTTTCAGCCTTGGTTTTAAAGGGAAAGATAAGGTAAGGGAAGACTTGGCTCAATTCGACCATTATCTTAATGGCTTAGATTTGCAATTTCCAACACTCTCATCTGGCATCCACTGCTATCATCGATCATTTACTACTATCATCCTCGGTTTAGATTTGCAATTTCCGGCTATCACCACCACTTTCCCCTATCTCTTTGCATTTTAGTCCCAAATATGAAAAGATCAAAGCAAGACCATTGCACGCAGATCTTTTGCAATTGTAAAGATATGGGAAAGTGCATTTTAACAGATGTTGAAAGAACAATCGACTACGATTTGAGATTTTCTAGTGATAACTACTGAGAGGACATCCAAACATTAATGTAAAGTGTAAGAGAGAGATGAGGACCTTGAGATGATGGTAGGGGGGAAGAAAATCAACAACTGGGAGAAGAGAGGCATCGACAATGATGGGTCCATCTTGTCCACTCCCGTCGGTGGATGGAAATTTTTTTTTTTTTTCATCAATTCAAACCTTGTAATTAGGGGTGGGCACCATCCAAGGGGGTATCGAAAGATATTTATATTATTTTTATACTTATTAGAAAACTTAGGTCACGAGTAAGAATCTCTGGAATAACTACTCGGTGTGAAAATATGCGTGTTTCTAAAAAGTGTGCCGACCACATTTCACCTAAGGGGGAGTATTAGGAGTGGACTTGTTTGTTTGTCCAGATATAAAAATGAGTGGCCAAGGCAAATATATGAAAATGAACACCAAATAACCTCTCTTTTAATGTAAAATGAATTAATGGAAGATGATAAATGAATACCCAGCCATCGCTCTAATATATAATGCTACCTTAAAACCTTTTACCCCTCACTTCATATCATTCACACTTAGCCTCTTTAATAATTCTTATAGAGAGCTCAATTGAC
This sequence comes from Litsea cubeba, assembly GCA_012931725.1. NCBI lineage: Eukaryota > Viridiplantae > Streptophyta > Magnoliopsida > Laurales > Lauraceae > Litsea > Litsea cubeba. Next base: position 117,419,749 of record CM022947.1, on the reverse strand, counting down.
AATAAATTTTGGTGTATATATTTAATTTATTGGGGATTTTATAAAAAAAAAAACCTTAAGTGGCCACTGCACCAAATTAGAAAATTTAGCTAGCAGTGCACCAAACAGGGAATCCGTACAGAAAAAGTAAACTTTTTTTTTTTCACAATTTGTTTTCGCATTCGACCTTCATTTTTTGTGTTTAGGGTCGACTGCGGCCGTGGAAATAACAAGTAAGGGTCGCATTCGACCCTGAGCAGGCACAACCTCTTCATCTTCTTCCTCGAGTGTTCGAGTTTTCGATTAAAGGAAGAGATGCCCTAAAAATGTTGTTGGTGGGTTTGTCGATTTAAAAAAAGGTTCGGTCCCTAATAAATATTGTCGATTGGTTGTGCGTCATGTGAACTGCTGGTTCCATGTTCTCTTCCTCATCTCTAGTTTTCTTGTTGTTAGCATTTTTTGTTTTAGGCCATTGGTATCTTCTTATATGGGCATGATTTTTCTGGCCCAAGGCACAAATGAGCATGGATCTTAGCTTTTGAATTGCTCCTCCAGTCCATTCTTCCATTTTAGCAAAATCCGTTTCACGTGATGTTGTACAAAACCATAGCATGCTAGAAATCTGGGTATGAAATTACAAGAGCTTTTTTCCGGAAGGATCCTCTATGAGAAATTTACCAAAAAAATAACTTTAAGTGGCGAGTCTTTCAGTCATCTCTTTTTTTAATCGAAAACTTGAACACTTGAGAAAGAAGGAAGAAGATGAAGAGGTTATGCCTGCTCAGGGTAGAATGCGTCCCTCACTAGTTATAGCGAGGGTCGGAGTCGACCCTCAACACAGAAAATGAAGATTGAATGTGACCACAAAAAAAATTTGTGAAAAAAAGTTACTTTTTTGTACGGATTCCCTATTTAGTGCACTACTGTTTAAAGTTCCATATTTGGTGCAGTAGCCACATAAAATTATTTTTTTGATAAAATTCTCTCATTTCTTTGTATTCTGATGCAAACAAACATACCCCTAAGATAATTTTGTTATTTAGTGCAAATAAAATCCCAAAAGTTGTTTTGATGGATCAGTTTGGTGGGAATGGATGCAATTGAAAGGATTGTCTAAATTTAAGGATGGTTGTTAAAATTGACAAGCAATTTTGAAAAATGGATTTTTACGAAAAAATCAAGCTTAAATAATAATTAAACGATTTTATAAGGAAAAATCATAAAATGACTAAATAGTTGTTCGTATATGTTTTTTAGACAAAATTACCCCAGTTGACGATATCTTCAACTTGGTTGATGATATTGTTAATCTCCCATAACTTTTTTTTTCTTGGACTTTTCTTCTTCTTTTTCGATGATTTTCATACTTGATTGTCTTTTTTTTTTTTTTTTTGGGGGTGGGTGGGTGGGTGTTGCTAAGATTTGGTAGAATATGAATATCCATTTCAAATAAATGAAAAGAATCAAAAGGATGTGATAAATACATAAAAGAAAAAAGGTTTGAGAAGTCTTTCGCAAATCATATAGAAGTGTGTTCAATTCATCCACTGTCAAATTCATTCTTAAAGCTAGTTCAAAGATTTCGGATTAACGAAACAAAAAATACAATCTGGATTTAAAATTCCACACAAACAACACAATACCTATAAGAAAAACCTTATATTCACTAATCAAAGATTGCCCCCAACATAGCTCCCCACATTTTGTTTATAGACATCAAATCTTATGAAATTCCCCTAAATAAATGGCTTTAGACTTTAAATGTTCACAAAAGCATGCCCAAACTCATCCCTTTAAGTCACACTAGAAGCCACCGCCAAATTGAGAGAAAATCTTCATTTAGGCATTTCACAAAACACCTTACACTCCAAACTTGAACTCTCAAAACTCATGTGAAGGGGGGTGACAAGTGTGTGTAAATTAAGTATAGGACCCACACAACTAAGGATTATTGCCAGAACTACTTAAGGAAAACTACTGGGACATAAAATATAAAAATTTTCATTTACTAGTTAGAGAAAGAGTCAAAGAGGGAGCATAATATCATTTTTTTTGCAATGAAGGTTGATGGTACCATCAACCAATTGAAGATATCGTCAATTGAGTTGATGATATCGTTAACTGGGGTGATTTCATCTGAAAACATATACGAACAACTATTTTGTCTTTTTATAGTTTTTCTTCGTACAACCGTTTAATTAAGATTTAAACTTGATTTTTCCGTAAAAATCCCTTATGAAAATCTTCTTTTAAGGGAAAACCTAATTTCTCCTATGACTGCTTTTGATGAGTCAGGCCCAAATGACCCAACCCATGAGGATGAAGCTCAGGTCCAAGCCCACGAAGAGACCAAGTCAGGGCAGCCACGTTGCTTCGGAAGCAGTCCCGCTCCTACCAGGTCCTGCGGAGAAATATCTCACCTGCCTCGTCCAGCGCGAGGGCAGTTCGAGGGCTCCAAGGGCAAACGTTGCTGAAGAGTCGTCCCCATCGGTTAGGGGAGGACTATAAATCGAGGAGCCCCAACAGCACTTGGGGGCAATTGATGTCTTCCCATTTTTCTACTCTTGTATTCCTCTAGCTTGTAATCCCAACTCATTGAGGAAGTAAAATACCACAGGCAACCTCTGCCTTTATGAAGTGGATGTAGGTCATACAGACCGAACCACTATAAATTCCCTTTCTCTCTCTCATTTATTTACCGCATTTATTACTGCATCTATTACTTGACCGGTGGTGTCCGAAATCCAATTTTGGCATCATCAGTTTGGCACCGTCTGTGGGAACCGAACAAAAGTTCTCATCCTTTTTTCAAAATTATGGTGATCACCACTAGATCGACAAGTCGAGCAGAGGGCGAGGGTAACCTTCCACCAATCACTCCTACCCCGAATGCTCCTGCTCCCACTCCTCAGCAGATGTTGGAGACCATGCAACAGCTGGTAGCCCAAAACCAGCATATCTTACAACTCGTGCTGGCAAGGCAAGGAGGAGCACAATTTGGAGGAGTACCACAAGGAGCATCGCGTTAGGGACTTCCAAGAGCTCCACGCCCGGGAGCTCCCCATCTGGGTGCCCATCCTCAGCTGGGCACCCAGGGAGCTCCCCATCTGGGCGCCCATCCTCCGGGCGGCGCCCAAGGAGCTCCCCATCTGGGCGCCCATCCTCCGGGCGGCGCCCAGGGAGCTCCCCATCTGGCGCCCATCCTCATGGCGGCGCCCAGGGAGTTTCCGAGGGCGCCCATCCTCTCAATGCCGCTGTTGGGCACATTTTTGCTCCAGATACAAGACGACCCCGCAGCAATAAAAGCATCAGCAAGGCCATCCTCTAAGTCATTATCAGCCAGGACAGCCCTCTCCTCAGTTTGGGAAGTTCTATCCTGTGCTGCCCTCATCTCTGTCTTAGCGGCAGCCTCTCTGAGCGAAGCCCTCTCGCGGGCCTTCACAAGCTCAGCCTCTCTGAGCGAAGCCCTCTTGCGGGCCTTCACAAGCTCAGCCTCATTGAGCGAAGCCCTCTCGCGGGTCTTCAGAAGCCCACCTCATTTGAGCGAAGCCCTCTCGCGGGTCTTCAGAAGCTCACCTCATTTGAGCGAAGCCCTCTCGCGGGTCTTCAGAAGCTCACCTCACTGAGCGAAGCCCTTTCGCGGGTCTTCAGAAGCTCAGCCTCACTGAGCGAAGCCCTCTCGCGGGTCTTCAGAAGCTCAGCCTCACTGAGCGAAGCCCTCTCAAGGTCCTTCACAAGCTCAGCCTCTGCCTTGGCCGCCCTCTCTTAGGCTGCTAAGAGTTCGGTCTCAAGCCTGGTCGCCCTCTCGCGGGCCGCGGAAAGATCAGCCTCGGAAGCCCTTCCAGCTAGTGCAACCCTCTCCTCAGCCTGAGAAGCTCTCTCATTTTCCGCACTGCAGCGACTACGCCCGCGCCCGCTGCTGCAGCATAGGATCTGGAACAATCTTTCTAGCAAGTTGCGGGCTCATCTTCTTCTTCTGGGATGACCCATCAGAAGTTACCGAGGGGCAGAGTCCAGATACTCGGAGTTGGAATTTACATATGCTAGGGATATATCATGCGCTTCGCAGAGGGGGTCCGGGGGTATCCCCCGGCAGGGGTCGAGCTGCCCGGTCAGCTCGCGGGGGCCCATGGGGCAGCTCCCCCGGCGGGGGATCGGGGGCAGCGCCAAAAAAAAAGGGATACGTAACGGCCGCCACGAGACCAGGGGACTTACTCCCCCGGGTGACCAGGGGACTCACTCCCTCGGGTGCCCAGGAGCTTCACTCCCCCTGGCGCCCATCACTCCCCCGGGCGCCCAGGAGCTTCACTCCCCCGGGCGCCCATCACTCCCTCGGGCGCCCAGGAGCTTCACCCCGGGCGCCTAGGACCATCACTCCCCCGGCGCCCAGGATCTTCACTCCCCCGGGCGCCCATGAGCTTCACTCCCCCGGGCGCCCATCACTCCCCCGGGCGCCCAGGACCATCACTCCCCTGGCGCCCCGGAGCTTCACTCCCCCGGGCGCCCAGGACCTTCACTCCCCCGGGCGCCCAGGCCCATCACTCCCCCGGGCGCTGGGCGCCCATCTCTCCCTGGGCGCCCAGGCTTCTCTGGTTCCGAAGCTCGCCCAGACCAGGATTAAAACCAAAAAAGAGGAAAAAGATTTTGGAGGGAGAAGAGACCTGAACCCACCAATGCCCCCCTTTCAAAAAATTATTTGGGCACGGGGCATTGAGGGGCAAATGATGAGTCAGGCCCAAATGACCCAACCCACGAGGATGAAGCTCAGGTCCAAGCCCACGAAGAGACCAAGTCAGGGCAGTCACGTTGCTTCGGAAGCAGTTCCGCTCCTACCAGGTCCTGCGGAGAAATATCTCACCTGCCTCGTCCAGCGCGAGGGCAGTTCGAGGGCTCCAAGGGCAAACGTTGCTGAAGAGTCGTCCCCATCGGTTAGGGGAGGACTATAAATCGAGGAGCCCCACCAGCACTTGGGGGCAATTGATGTCTTCCCATTTTTCTACTCTTGTATTCCTCTAGCTTGTAATCCTAACTCATTGAGGAAGTAAAATACCACAGGCAACCTCTGCCTTTATGAAGTGGATGTAGGTCACACAGACCGAACCACTATAAATTCCCCTTCTCTCTCTCATTTATTTACCGCATTTATTACTGCATCTATTACTTGACCGGTGGTGTCCGAAACCCAATTTTGGCATCATCAGCTTTGTTGCTTATGAACTCAATGAAGACTTGCACTCGAAAGGAAAGGGAGATTCCACTTGAAGATGACTTGCATACATGTATTTGCTTACAAGAAAACCTAGGCTTGATTATTAATTTCAGGTTGCAAAGAGCTTCATTTATTTATTATGATTCCTATAATACTTTAATAATCGGGGATTGATGTTGGCACTGTGCCTGCAGTAAAAAGGGGCAAAGGGAGTGCCAACATCAATGACCTAATAATCATATCAATGTTTGATTTTCGTCTACGTGCTAGGACAACGTGGCCATAACAAAGAGGGTTAATTATTTGATTGAATGCCAAATGATGCATGTGTGCTAACCATTTTCAGTGTAAAGTCAAGCCAAAGCATTCGGTTCTACAATGGGAGATACTAGTTATACAAATGAAAACATTCATTAATGTACAGACTACAGAGTCAATGAATACAAAGAAAAATGACAATTCACACTTTGTCATAAATTACCAATGTCAACGGGCAGTTAAACGAAAGGTGCTTAATTGATGTGATTCGTAGTCCGTTGAAGTAGCATATGTGAACTTAATGTCAAATTGACTAGGCTGGTATGAAACCAAGACACTTTAAGAGCCTGTTTGGTTCATGGCATTTTTTTACATGGAATTGAACTTGTTGATGATTCAAGAAAGGAAGATCATCCGCATGCTCATTAGAGAGAGAAGAGTAGTGGAAACTAAGGGCCCGTTTCTTTATCAGAATTCTAAAAATTAATGTCTAGGAGAATTTCAAATTCTCCAAAAGTTATCCCTTTAGGTGGAATTCTAAATCCCTTTTTTTTTTATAGAGGATTTTAAATTCCAACAAACCTGTATAGAGAGTGAAATTCGAAGAATTCCAAAAGGTTTTTGGAATTTGAAACTCTAATGAAAGAAAGACAACATTTCAAATACCAAGGGATAAGACGTCACATCATTGTCACATCATACCAAACCAAACCAAACCAAGCCTTTTCCCACTAGGTGGGGTCGGCTATATGGATTTGACGACGCCAATCAAATCTGTTTAGGGCCATGTCCTCCGTTAGATCCATGTAGGCAAGATCATGTTTAATAGTTTCTTTCCAACTTCTCTTGGGTCTCCCTCTCCCTAACCTACTCTTGGCAAACTCTATGCTTTCACACCTTTTAACAGGTGCCTCTGTTGGACGCCTTCTAACATGGCCGAACCATCTCAGTCGATTTTCTCTCATTTTATCTCCAATCGGTGCTATTCCTACTATGCCCCTAATCTCCTCATTCCTAATCCTATCTCTCCTTGTGATCCCGCACATCCATCTTAGCATTCTCATCTCCGCAACTTCCATCTTCTTGACATGATTATGCTTTACTGCCCAACACTCTGATCCATATAACAACGCTGGCCGTACCGCTACCTTATAATATTTTCTTTTAACCTTGAGGGGGACTTTCCGATCACACAAGACCCCCAAAAACACTCCTCCATTTGGTCCACCCGGCTTGAATCCTGTGACTTACATCAGTATCAATCCCTCCATCATGTTGCACCATAGATCCAAGGTACCTAAAGTTTTCTTTCTCTACTATCTTTTGTGTGCCCAAACTTACTTCTATGTTACCAGGTGTCCTACTTTGACTAAACTTGCATTCCATATATTCCGTTTTGCATCGACTTAGCCTAAACTCTTTTGTCTTTAATGTTTTCCGCCACAATTCAAGTTTAGCATTCACTCCTTCTCTCGTCTCATCCACTAAAACAATGTCATCTGCAAATAGCATACACCACCGCACCTCATCCTGGATGTCTTGTAATCTCATCCATAATTAGGGCAAACAAGTACGGGCTTAACGCTGAGCCTTGGTGTAGACCAATCGTGATAGGAAACTCCTTAGTTTCGCCGCCAATCGTCCTTATAGATGTCACGACTCTATCATACATATCTTTTATCGCCTCAATATAAGCGACACAAACTCTTTTCTTTTCCAGAACTTTCCAAAGAATCTCCCTAGGAACCCGGTCATAGGCCTTCTCCAAGTCAATGAACACCATATGTAAATCTCTCTTACCTTCTCTATACTGTTCCATTAACCTCCTCAGGAGAAAGATAGCTTCCATGGTTGATCTCCCAGGCATGAAACCAAATTGATTCTCTGAAATATTTGTTGTTCTTCTTAGTCTTCTCTCAATAACTCTCTCCCATAATTTCATCGTATGGCTCATCAATTTAATCCCGCGGTAGTTCGCACAGTTCTGAATTTCTCCTTTGTTCTTGTATATGGGTATAAGAATACTTTTCCTCCATGCATTAGGCATCTTCTTGCTCTTTAGCACTACATTAAAAAGCTTTGTCAACCAACTAATACCATCTTCCCCCAAGCAACTCCAGACCTCAATAGGGGTACCATCTGGCCCAACCGCTTTCCCATTCTTCATTCTTTTCAATACTTCTTTAACTTCTTCCCTACTGATTCTCCTATAGAACATATGATTCGCTTCTTCTCTAGAAATGGTAAGCTGCCCCAATTGTATGTCACTACTACTGCTTTCGTTAAATAACTTGTAGAAGTAGCTCTTCCAACGCTCCTTTATCTCCTCTTCCTTTACTAATACCTTTTCATCCTCATCCTTAATGCATTTAACTTGGTTTAAGTCCTTGGTCCGCCGATCTCTAGTTTTAGCAAGCTTGAATATCTCTCTTTCGCCTTCCTTAGTGTCAAGTCGCCTATATAGCTCCTCAAATGCCTTTGCCTTGGCCTCACTAACTGCTTTTTTGGTTTCTATTTTTGCTTCTTTATACCTCTCCAAGTTCGCTTCAATTCGATCCTTTTGCAAAGTTTTAAAGCACTCTCTTTTAACTCTTATCTTGTCTTGGACGGCTTCGCTCCACCACCATGCCTCTTTCTGTACCGGAGCACCCCCTTTAGATTCTCCTAAGACTTCTTTCCCTACCCTCCTAATACACTCTGCTACCTTATCCCACATATTATTTGCACTCTCTTCTGTCGCCCAAACGTCTTCCTCTAGTACTCTTTCCCTTAAAGCTAGTTGCTTATCACCTTTCAGGTTCCACCATTTAGTCCTTCAGCATCTATACAAAAAAATCCAAAAAATCCAAAAAAACAAGTAAAAATCCAAACCCCCCAAATTCTAGTCATAAATTTTGGTAAAGAAACAGGACCTAAGTGATTAAAAACAAGTATCACAATCAATAACTTCGGCTGCTTTGCGTAGGCAGTAAGTGACCTCAAAATCATCTCTTTTTAGGAGGCAAGAGAGCAAGATGCCAAGATCTTGTTCTGCTTGTACTTCAGAAAAATGAAACAAGTTCATAAGATTTGATATATTTTGAAGTTTCTCACCCTGTACACTAAATAAGGCTATGGGTCCACAATTGATTTGGAGAACAGAAAATAGGGTATAAGAATTAAAGAATCAGGGATGGGCCTTAAACCATTTGTTGCACTCGGTGCCCGCAACATCCCGTACTGATTTTACCATTCAACTCGATTCACAGATCCTTCATTTATTTGGTGGGGGCATTTGTTTCTTTCTCCTTTCTTTTTCTTTTCCCGTTATTTGGTGAGATCACTTGGAGCTTGGTATTAATAATCAAGAGGCCCCCATCACCTCAGCACCGGTGCCCACAATAAGATGATCAATATTTCTTGTGGGGCCCACCTGAGGATGAGATTGGGTTTTGATCCCACCCCCACCTAATTGTGTATGTATGTGTATCGTGACGGAGCTTGATTCATCATCCCAACCACTTGATCAAGGGCCGATTATTTTCACCGTTCAAAATGAACATATAATTTCCTTGGGCCTAGTCCATTAAGATGAGTGTCAAATTTAGGATCGATGACATTTTTTTTTCTTATCTCTTTTTTTTTGAGGGGAAAGGATTTTCTTATTTTATGGTCTACTCGAATAGATTACTGGGTGTGCCCCACTAGGTATTTAAGCATACATTGCTCACCTTATTGTGACAAGCGGTGCTTACCTGATGTTTTTCTTAATCAATATACTCTTCATTTGCGCTAGTTTCTTTGAAGCAAGCCCCAAACTTCTGAATCCAGAAGTTATAAGTGAATTAGTGTCAGACTCCGAATGACATAAGATCTTTATTACATTTTTAAAAATCTCTAACTCAAATTCCACTATTAAATCTGGATCGCCGTCGAAATATTCTTATGTAAAATATGCTGTTTAATGCATGTTATACATACGACCATTGTTAGAGTCGGCCCCATTTTTATTAAAGTAAAATTCTTATACAATTAAAAAAAGGTAAAAAAGAGAGGTAAAAAAGTGTTCTCCCAAAAAGCGGTTTTTAGCATATAAAAAAGCGTGGAGTGCAGAAATTATATTCCACGCTATAGCAAAATTTATATTTAGCGTGGCTGCTTTTCCTTGCAGAAAAGTGCAAAAATCACTAAGGGCACGTTTGTGTACACACCCTTTCCGCGGAAAGGGGAAATTGCCACGTCAGCAAATTCCATAGAAATGGAAACCTTGGAAAAAGATTTCCATAGAATTTAGAAATTTATGTTTGGTGCAAAAAAAATTTCCTCGTTGAATTGGTGCTAATGTTGTTTGGTGCGGCTGTGGATTCCTTGTAGAAAATGAAATTTTCTTATTTGGTGAAATAACTTTTTGAAGAAAAATAACATAACATGTATATATATTTATTCAACATTAAATAATAATTTATTTAAAGAAATAAAAAATGAAAGAGTTGAAGAATTTTGGGTTGAAATTGACAAGAGTGAGGAAAAGCGGGAGGAGTTTTCCGAGGAAATCCATTTCCCATACCCCCCCATAGGAAACCCATTTCCACAATTATTAAGGAAAATGCTGACGAGGCAGGAAAGCGTTTCCGTGGAATTGTTCCGCACCAAACGCATGAAAATTGAGTTTTCCGCGGAAAACCACACACTTTTCCCCTTTCCACGGAAAAGTTTGTGTACACAAACATGCTCTAAGTTTTTAACTAGATTCTTTGAGAAATAAATTCCTATAGTGGTTGGTCCGATCAGATATATATGTATATATATATATTTTTTTTGTGGAAGATGAAACTTTTTCACTAAAGTAGTTTTTCTGCGAGATGTAGACAACTGTGTCCATAATCTCAAACCCAAATTTCAATATTAAAGATGAATCACTGTCAAACTAATCGTATGTAAAATAAGTGACTTAATACCGGTCAAACACATAACTAATGTTATCATGGGCCCAATTCTTATTAAACTAAAATCTTAGTCAGCTAAAAAAAGAAAAGAAAAGAAAAATTGAATTAATGATTTTGGGTAATGTAGATTTTAAATGCATGCCTCACTTTATGGAATAAGGGTGCGTTTGTGCAGCGAAGGTTTCTGCATAAATGGACGTACTCGCACCTTCTCCGTTGTGTTTGGATGCATTGAGGATTTTCTTTTTTTGAGATTTTCGGAGCATTAAAGCACCATTTTCCACGATTGTTTTTTGGACCTCTTGCTGAGAAATAAACTGCCTCGGAAGAGGAACCGCTGTGGCTCCGTACAAACAGACCCTTACATGGGGAAGATTCTTCGACCTAGATGGCGGTTTATGATTGTGTATTATTGAGTACTAAGCTAAAGGGTCGGGGTGCTCATGAACTGCGCTAGCCTGAGATCGCTTTGGGCCGGGTTTAGATACGTAATGAGGGCCAGATTAATAATTGGGCCAGGTTTAGATTAAGTGGTAGAAAGCCCATAGCCCTACCTGGCCCAGCTTGTGTAAGAAAATGCATGTAATTTAATTTTTAGCGCGCTAATTCCCACAAGAGTGATGAAAAACCAGTTCAGCCCGACCTGATTGATTAAATGGGCGGCTCAGGCCCAACTTTTATGCCCCGAAGTCCAAAGTCCAAACCAGGGGCGCAACCCCAGCCCACCAAATGTGGGCCTTCCCTGACCTCACCAGATCACCCGCGCTTTCATGACTACGTCATATGGATCTGTCCTTTTTTACTTTTTAGCCACCAACATTTGAAGAAATGACAAAAGCTCATTTCGTCTCCTCCTTTATTTCCAGATTCCCCCCGTTTCCTCCGTTATCAAGATTTCAGAAACCCCCAGTTTTCCCTCTGAAGAAGAAGAAGAAGAAGAAGCGTGCATTCAACCCTACATCTCGATTCCATTCCTTCCTTCTCCCCTTTCATCCTCCTTATTCCTCCTCTGTCAGACTTCCCTGCTCTAGAATCCCCAACATTAGGGTTTCAAATGGACCCTTTTCGATCGAATCCAAGGACCCTTTTTTGCATCCGTTAGGGTTTGCCCAAGTTCCGATCGGGGGAGATTTTTTCCAAAATGGAGAACAACATCATCGATCTGACTCCGCTTCTCGGGAGTCTGACTCCGGGCCGGGACGACGACCTGAGCCGACGGCCGCCGCGGCGTCCGAGCTTGCGAGGCGCGGCTCGGTTTCTCCGCCGGGCGAGCAGCCGCCGGATCATGAGGGAGCCGTCGATGCTGGTGAGGGAGCGGGCGGCGGAGCAGCTGGAGGAGCGGCAGAGCGATTGGGCCTACTCGAGGCCTGTCGTCGTTCTCGATGTTCTGTGGAATCTGGCGTTTGTGGTGGTGGCGGTGGTGGTTCTGGTGTCGAGCAGGGAGGAGACGCCGACGATGCCTTTGAGGCTTTGGATTTTGGGGTATGCTATGCAGTGCTTGCTGCATATGGTTTGTGTCTGTGTTGAATATCGGCGGCGGCAGCGCCGGGGGCTGTCGGCGGAGGATGTGGGGCGGAGCAGGAGTGGCGGAACTGCTGGTCTTCCTCAGGAGGCGCAGGAAGCAGGGGAGTATGAGGGCGGTGAGGAAAGAACTAGGTATTCAATTCTACTTCTATAAATTTATGCTTTCCTCCTCTAATTTATTTCGTTAGCAATCCTTCTTTCTGCCTTCTTCACCCTATCTTTGGAGAATGTCGTTATTCGCATGACAACGAAATACTGATGTGCTTGCTTGATCTCCATGAAAATGAAATGCAAAATATGTGCCAAGATCTGATTTTTACATCCCTCTGCAGCTAGACAAGCCTGTGATACCTCATTGCTTGAAGTTGAAAACCATTTGTGTCATGTTCTGTTGTTCTGGTTTAGATACCTAATATGTTATTAATCTTACTTCAAGGTTAGCTTTAATTTCATTTTTGTCAATGTGGTTAATGTGTGTGTTTCAGGTGGGAAATACTGTCATCATTTCTGTTCCATGCTCAACTTTTTCAACTTTTTTTTTTTTTAATCTGCTTATCTTCTTTTTCCTGTCAGTATTGCAAAGCATTTGGAGTCTGCAAACACAATGTTTTCATTTATATGGTGGATCATTGGATTCTATTGGGTATCTGCTGGTGGCGAGACTTTAACGCGTTATGCACCTCAGCTTTACTGGTTTGTCAAAAGTTATTTATTTTCTGTTGTTTGAGCTTGATTTTTCTGCTTGTGCTTGATAGTTGTAATCTGTTACTGCACGTATTTTGTTTTGCAGGCTTTGTATAGTTTTTCTGGCATTTGACGTGTTCTTTGTCGTATTCTGCGTTGCCCTGGCATGTGTTGTTGGTATTGCTGTTTGCTGCTGTCTGCCATGTATTATTGCAATTTTATATGCTGTCGCAGATCAGGTATCTCACCTTGATGACTGATTTGAGCTCCTTTAGTAAGTTATCATTATATTCTTTCATGTTCATACCCTGTGACAATTGATATTTGGTGAGATTGTGAGATGTAGTTTCTTAAAGCACAATTGGATAAGAATGGACTTAAATTTAATGTGCATCAACATGCCATTGCAACTAAATTGTGTCCTAAACTGGAATAGCGTAAACTGCATTTATAACAAATGCAGATCAAATACTACATTGTCCCTGTTGTCTCCTACCTTGAGAACAAAACTTCACCGTTTCCTATTTTTTTACAAAATGTAAAATGAGTAGAACCTGCAACCTTGTGTTGCAATGATGAGCACCTTCAACTGTGGCGTGCTCTTTTCTATCGTAACTTCCACCATTTCCAGTTTGCCAATGAAAGAGTGATGTTTTCCATCCGTGCAATCTTTTTGATGTATTTAATAAGGTATACCAGCTAATTGATTTTGTTTTCCTGTTGCATGTTTCTGAGCTATTGCATGTTTTTGAGTGGCTATCATCCTCATTTTTAATTGAATCCTTCATCTGAGTCAAACTAGTTCCTCAACTTTGACCGTAGAATAAGACAGAGAGTCCTGCCTTTTCTGTTGAATTTGAATTCTACCCTTGCAGAGAATGATACCGTGTACCTGGGTCTAATATTTAGAGACAAAGTCAGTTTGCATTATTGCATCATAATATGCTGCATTATGAGAAACTTGATTTTGGCGGCAATCCCTTTCCATGCAACCATTTGTTTAGTTACACTGTGATTTTGATAAATAATCCATGTCTCTCTGGACCTCCGATTATATGCAACAACTAGAATATAATGGGTCCTTTCTTAAATTAGAAGAGGAATTAGAGGATCCCGGTCTAATATTTCTCAATGCGTCGTCCTTGGGCCCGTAAGCATGTGATCCTTGTGCCATATCCGGAGCACTTATGGACATGTTAACATTCCATGTTTATCAAGGGAGAGAATTTTCATTTTATTACTGTGTATTAGCTACTAGACAGCAAGGTAAATTTACTTTGAGAATTTTGAGTGCAGGCTGGGCAAAAATTTATTTGCGTAGTTCTTTTGCATTGGGTTCATGAAGATTGTTACATTGTCACCTAAACAAGCAAATTCATATATTTGGGGATCTTTATCACCTGCATTTGCTATCTAGGTTTTTTTTTAATGACGTTGGTATCCCTGAGGTCTTTTGACCCAACAGGACTAATCCCCCGGGTGGCGCTTACATTTGTTATCTAGATTCTTTTATTGGTTTTCTCATGCTTGTACATTTTGTTTGTGTTTCCCTGATCTTCTAGCACTCTGTTTCCTTTTCATTCTTACCACTTAGCTTTAATGAAATATGACATGTGCCTGTGTATAATTTTAGAATGCTTCTAAAAATTTGGTCAAAAGCTTCTTGAATTTGCGTTCTTCATTTTCTTAAAGCAGGAAGGAGCATCTGATGAAGATATCCGTCAGCTTCCGAAATATAGATTCCGAAATATTATTGAGTGTGAGAAGCTTACTGGAGAGATATCGGGACCATTTGGAGGAATAATGACCGAATGCGATACTGACACTCCCATCGAACATGTTCTCTCTGCAGAGGATACTGTGAGTTACCCAGAATCAAATATCTTGACTATTTTTATAGTTATTTGACTTCTTCATAGTTGTTTGTTTACTTGGTTAGAAGGAAATTTCTTTAAATATGCAACACTCATAGAAGAGAACACACTTGCTGCCTTCGATGCTGTAAAATCATCTAAAATGAAATCCGTGGTAATTGTAGGAATGCTGCATCTGCCTGTCTGCTTATGAGGATGGGGTTGAGCTACGTGAGCTTCCTTGCACTCACCATTTCCACTGTGCTTGCATAGACAAGTGGTTGTACATTAATGCAACATGCCCTCTTTGCAAGTATAACATCATAAAGAGTGCCAGCAGCAGTAGGGAAGATGTGTAATGAAGGTGTCTTTCAATGAGATGTTTATTATTATAGATCTCTCTTAACTAGATGTGCATTGCTGTGCCGGTGTTCATCAGATTGTCAATGAATGTGTTTGCGTCACACATCTCTTAACAGTTCATGTTTGTCTGAACCTGTGTATCATACTGGGGTGTGGCTTGATGTATATATACTTCGTTTCTTCCCCTTTTCATCCATTAGGTCTTTTTGCAGCAGGGCTTTTGTTATTCATAAAGTTCCAGGCATTAGGCCTATGCAGCAGTAATTATGCCAAAGAGTGATGAGCCAGTTGTATTTTTTTTTTTTTTTGCATCAAGCTTACTTTATTGTATAAGCAAGGGATTGGAGAGCTATTAATATCCTGTTCTTGATAATTTGAATTGCATTATTCATTCCATGCTATATTAGTTCCTATTGAACTAACCAATGATGGCGCTGTAACAGTGTAGACCATGACTTTGCGCCATTGGTATATAACAATCATTGCACATTCATACGAAGCAAATGGACTGGAGCGGGCCGGGTCAAACCCGGACCTGTCTGGACGTAGTCCTAGTCTCAGTGACCAGACCCCATTTTGGCAATAATGTTCTTGGCTTGAGTTATATGTATCTAGTGTTGTTAAGGGGATGTTAAGTTCTTCCAGAAGAGGGTTCAGCTTGCGAGTAAACCCCACCTGTTGGTCCTTTTTTAGGAGAACCTACCTCCTCCACAATCCTCACAATCATGTCTAGGCATTAATATGCCTTAGCAGTATAGCAATTAAATCAGTTCCTAGGTGTTTGAAGCTTGTTTTAATTATTGTTACTAGGGAATCAATGTCCCGGGAAAATGTTGGGATGTTTTCAAGATATACTCAGGAAATCGCCACAGATAGTTTTTGTAGATTTCCTAGTGTTGTGTATCCCCATTTTTAGTACGATTTCTGATGAAAATTCCAGTTTTGGTGGTATTTGTAGCGGCCATTGATGCCATTGGGAAAAAGGTTTAGTTCTTGGGTCTTTTGACTTTCAAAACTATAGTGCTGCATATTGGTTTGATGAGGTCTAGACGGGTGGCAATTTTTAACTCCACCCAGCAAGACAACACGAACGTAACTGATAATTTTGGGTATGGGTTGTTATTTGGTTGGCTTCTCTTACCTGATTAATAAATTGCTCGGTTTAGGTGAAGGTTTCTAGCTCAATTAATAAAGCTGAGCAACATTCCTTCTATTTGCCCACCAACCGGACCCAATGAAAGTAGCTGCAATTTTGACCTGCCAACTCAGTCCAAACCTGACTAGTTAAATAATGATTTGAGATGACTCTTTTGAACTTTCAGGTTGGGTTAAAGACTTAAGTCGACATTGCAAAAATTTGGTGGGTTTGGATTTAGCCTATACATATTGGGCTGCGATGGCCAGTAGCACCAAGCCCAACCCAGTTTTTATTTGTTAGGGTTGTTCATTTGGGTCAGGCATCCAGCTCGGTTCTGTCCGATGCAACGTCCCAGCTCGGGTCATATTGATTGGCCCAACATTGAAGCTTGGAGCTTACAGGTGCAGACTCCTTGCAAAATGCATGTGATTCCTTCCTTGTATAGACTACAGAGGCAGCTCTGGCCTTCATCCGTACATAGGCTGAAATTTAGTCTATCTTCTTGTCAGACCAAAAAATTAGCTCTAGCCCATAGGCCTGAAATCTTGATTTAACCATTTATTTTACTCCAAGAAAATATGCCCAGTTCTGGTGCGCATGTTGGGGTAAAGAATTGCCACCCGAATTCCACCCTAATTCGCCGTCAAATTGTTACATAAAGCCCACCGTTAAAAGCCATGGTTTTAGATCTTCATCTGTTGCTCAGTTGGTTAAGAAAGTGAGTAGCGTGTGAAAAAAAAAAAAAAAAACGTTCAAGGAACCAAAAGGACCAAATTTATGATTTTTAATAGTGGCACATGGCCAAACAGGGATGACAATAGTTGACCCGAACTGCCAACTCAACCCTAACCGACTTGGTATTCCAGGGTCCAGTTCGTTTTTTCAGTTTTTGGGTTGGTTTGAGTCATTTTCTACCCTATAATAACTGGGTTGGGCATGGGTGACAAATGACAATTTTGGCCCCATTAGGTTGGGTCTTTTTTTTTTTGTCGATTCTTAAATATCACCAACCACGCCGAATGCACTATGACCACGCCCAGTTAGTTGCAGGCAAGTTGATAAGTTGTCGGATAGGTGTCGACTCTTGACTAATGACTAGTAGAAGCCCGCCGAGAACTTTGGCCCAGTCCTCATTTGAATGGGTAGACCTCAGCTGGGCCCTTTGACTGCCTTACTTGTATGATTAAACCAGAAGATCAGATATAGGACGATAACATTCACACACACATATAATATATATATTATAAAATTTTGAGGATTTCACTGAAAAAATTTCGAAATATAACCATATATCCTGAAAGGTCCTCGCAATTTATATAGCACTAATGAGGTTCTTTCGCCAATTTTTTATATTTTTTTATACTTTTTTATGAGTGACGATAGCGTCACCATGGGTGACACATAGGCGACGCTAGCGTCGCTCGTCACACATTCTTCCCTTCTTTTCTTTTCCTTTCTTTCTCTTCTTCCTCCTCCTCTTTCTTTTCCTTTCTTTCTTTCTCTTGCAGCATGAGCTAACCTAGTAGCTTTGGATCAAGGGAGATGGATTCATGTCTACATAGAGAAGGCCGGGATCATGATAAATGAGCGATTACTTGCCAGCCTCATAGATATGTATGCTAAGTGTGGAGAGATAAAATTTGCATCACAGATTTTCTTTGATGAGCATGGTCCCACCCAAAAAGTCTGGCCTTGGAATGCCATGATTGGTGGGCTTGCCATGCATGGGCTATCCAAGGAAGCCATTAATCTTTTTGAACAAATGAAACTCACAAACTCACAAATGAAGCCATTAATCTTTTTGAACAAATGAAATTCACAAACGTCCCCAATTTGACGCAGGCCAATAGGTTGGACGTTAATGGCGAATAACGCAGTGGATCGGTTTGTAGAGGATTGCTGAAATCCAAGATCCTTTTAACTGCACGCTCGTACATATGCTTTACAGAGTTGGGGACCTTTTTGACTTTTTGTCCCATATTCGAAAGCTCCATTCCTGCTTCCCAAGTTCATGCCAAGAGCACATGGGCTGGCCTTCAATTATGGAACGAATGCATAGGTGTTAATTTGAAGTTGTCCTACAATGTGCATCCAATGGCAAACTCATCCATCAGCAGTCATGTTTGTTTGTTTGCAATGGAATTGAACAAGGGAGTGAAATAAAATTCTTGAAAAGGTATTTGTGGAGATTGTAAGAAGACAATGTTTGTGGCGATTAGCTCATACTGCAAGAGAAAGAAAGAAAGGAAAAGAAATGAAGGGAAGAAGGTGTGACGGGCGACGCATGGGGTGTCTAGCGTCACCCATGCGTCGCCATGACGCTATCGTCACTCATAAAAAAGTATAAAAAATATATAAAAAATTGGCGAAAGGACCTCATTAGTGCTATACAAATTGCGAGGACCTTTTGGGATATATGGCTATATTTCGGGATTTTTTTAGTAAAATCCCCTAAATTTTTTGATGGTTTAAATAGCTTGAGTCATTTTCATATTTAATAATTTCCTTAGCTTTAATTATATACTATTTAATTGTCCTATATATTTGTATATCTTTTATAGAAAATTGAAACTCATTTATCCAATTATACTAATGCACTACCACACTGGGCCACATGGGATTTACCCGGAGGTTGAGGGTTCAAAGTTACACTACCACACTGGGGCCACAAGAGATTTACTCGTCTCCCCTGGGCCCATATGAATTATTCTGGACCAAAAGGGCTGAGACACCCTCCGTCATAATAAAAAAAATAAAATTATACTAATGCATTCTTCATCTTATTTCGGGCCAGAAACTAGGTCCCTTCTTTTAAGTTGATGTCGGATTTGGATTCAGAATTGGGTCCCTTTTTTAAGTTTATTTTTTATCCAAAACTAGATCTATAAAGATGAATATGGGTTCGGATCCACCAGTTTGACCACCCCCTATTTTACTCCTTCCAACTTAGAATTTCTCTATAGTCAAAGCTTTAAAGGATCTAGATTTTACTCATAATTAAACATATCCCCCCCTCTAGAAAACCCAACCTTAAATCTGCGTTTTCTTGAGATCTAACTATCTATTTGCATTATAAGAATTGAATACATACTATAATTTGTTAAAAAATAAAGATAAATATGAATTTTAAAAATCAGCATCAAATAACCTTTTTTGGAGAAGTAAAATCAAAAGAAGATGGAAATAAACTACTAGGGTGATGGCTGATATTTCATTTCTCATCAAAAGATTGATTTTATTTTCCTAAGGAAGGTTATTTAATGCTCATTTTTTTAAATGACCTTTAATCTTCATTTTTAACTAGTGATGGTATGAATTCTATATAATCAATTCCTATATATTTTAATGCAGACAAATAGGCCCTAAATGAATATCCTACATATCTTAATATTAAATAAATGGGATTCACCATAAGCAACTCACTCACGCAAATCATTACATGACTCTACATTATCCCACAATGATTAATAGTTGATCCACATGATCAAACCAACAGATGTATCCAACTAATCTTTCTACCTATGAGCTCTATTGGTGAAGTATCCAACTAATCTTTCTACCTATGAGCTCTATTGGTGAAGTGTGGGAACAATGGTCTTTTAAAGGGAAATTCTCAAATAAGGCCTTAGGTTTTTGCCTTATTTCAAAAAAGGATACAAGTTTCAAAACTTTTCAAATTAGTCCTTAAGTTTTTCATTAAAACTTCAATTAAGGCCATCTGGTCATATAAAGGTATTTTTTATGGTATTTTCTCTCAATTTTTTAAAATACCTAAAGTACCTTCATTTAAAGCCATGTCATGGTTCTGACAGCCACTACATTTAGCTGATCTATGTGGAAATATTAGTTTTTCTCGATTACTATAAGGCTGCCAGTGAAAAAAATGAAGAAAATATAGAGGAAGTGAAGGGGAGTTTTATTTCATTAAAGGATAATTTTGGTAGTATAAGAAAATTGAAGAAAAAGGTGCCGAAAAATAGCTTTAAATGGATGAATGTCTTTAATTGAGAACTTCATGAAAAACTTAGGAACTAATTAGAAAAGTTTTAAAACTTGTAATCTTTTTTGAAATAAGGTAAAAACTTAAGGACTAATTTAAAATCTTCCCTTTTATAAAAGATTTGATGGATTGGATATGAATAGGTCCATGTATATGGGGACAAAATGGGTTAGATAATTGCGTCCCTTTGTGGTGGATCCCATTTAAGTAAAGGCAAGTCATGCAATATATTCGTTAGTAAGTGCTAGCTAGATATATAAGTTAACATTATGAATAATAAATCTTCTTATTAAAATGAGTCAAGGAGAGTGTTCGCATTTTTTTCATCCACAAAGTACAATTGCCAAGTATAAGAAAGCTAAAAAAGTCCAAAACTTATATAAATATTTAACTTAATACATAACTAGTTTAAGCTAGGAAAATCAAAATTAGTTTATAAACTTTACTCATATGTTACTGGATCATTATATACGAACTTCTTTTTTATTAATTATGTTATATTATGAATTTAAATTCTGATGACTACACGAACAAATTTACAATCCAATCCAAACAATTCATGTATTTTTTTTTTATTAATTAACATTTAATTTATAAATTAATTTTAGCTTATTATTCAATTTTCACTTAGTAGAATCATGTCCATTAAATCCAATGGGTAGTTCAATTGGCCTACGACCACAGTTTGCACTCGGAGATTATAGGTTCGAAACTGCACGACCACACTCGAGTTACAGGGGAGTTTATACCGATTTCCTTCTAGACCCAGAGGAATTAATCTAGAACCCTCTTGCTAGAAAAAAGAAAAAAAAAAAAAAAAGCATCCCGACCATTAGAGGAGATATTTGAAGTCACTATCTTCACAAGAAGCAGACACTCCATCACACCATCACAAATCATCAACACAAGTCTGCATGCAATTATACGTAAATGAAAACTGCAACTGATACCTCCTTTGAGATTTACTGGTCGTCTCTTAAAACTGCATGCTTTTACTCTCTCCACGCCACGCCACTGGAACCCCAATCACAACCCCACTACCCCCACATACGTATGATGATGATGATGATGATGATGATCCCATCCAACGGTTAGATCTCAATGGCTGGGTGGGGCCCACCATCCTCACACACAAGTTGATGATCCCGTTACGGCTCCCGTCCCGTTCTCTCAACCGATAGCTGAGAAAATGGAGGTGGCGGGCCGGCACGTACCCCTCCATGATATCCGACACCGGAACCTCTGCGCTCCCCACCATCTTTATCCCCACCGCCGTCTTGCACTGCACCTGGACCGCTATCGACCGAGCGTAGGACGGCAGCTCCACCTCCAGCTTCTCGTTCCAACGGGGGTAGCTCCCTCCGTCCCGATCCACCGACGTCGACAGCCACTTCTCCTCGCCCGTCCCCACCTCCACGAAAGCGTTCTTCTTGATCGGGCGGTTGTTGATGCGTAGTTCCTCAGCGGAGATTACTGTGATCTCTAGAGAGGCTGCTTTCTCCTCCATATTCTTGATTCTTGGGTTTTGAGCATGAGTGATAAAGTCATCACCAAATGGATCACATCGCTTTTATAGTGTAAAGGAAGATGGATAGAGTTGCCTACTTGCCTGTAATTCCTTTATATTATGGAAACTACAACTTGCAGTAGGACAGGATTAGTAATTGGGGTCCCTTGACCTTCAAAAAGTAAAAGGAAGGGAATCGTATTATTTATAGATATGGGCCACAGAGGCAAATGGGATGGACCCTATCGTTGAGGTTTGCAAGCAAAGGAAAAGAAAGAAGAAGTTTTGAATAATTGAAGTTGAAGATGAGAGAAGGGGAAAAGAAGGGATTGGTTTTGCCAAAACCTAATTGTGTGTTGAGTTTATCAAAAAGTTATTTCGCCAAATTCACTGGCTTTAATTGGTAGTAGGTGCACATGGTTTAATTTTAATGCTTTACAATGGGTGCAACTTGGTTTAGGCCAAATGAGAATAAGCGTGACAAAAGTGGAATGTTTGTTGGGCTTGGGAAATTAAACTCGGTCTTTGTTGTCTCATATTTTACCACAAACAGTCCAACCCACTGACATACTTTTACCACAAACAAAAAACCCACTGGCATACGACATTACCATCTTGTATTTGTAAGGCTCAGACTCAATAGGGATTTGTGAGGCTTCTCAGTGGGTTTCCCTTTTGAAAAGTCTAGGTCAGGGTAAGTGCCTTCTACCTCTAGTGCTTGACACAATTCACTTCTTTGTTAGTTTGGTTGGGTTTGAGATTGATTGCTTGTAAAACATGTTAATGAAATATTATAAAACTTTAAAATACTTATAGTGATTAGTCTAATGTGGGCCAAACTACTGCTGGATCAAAACTTGGTGAGGACCCAGATAAGATTGGGGCATCTATATCGTGCTGTCTAGGCATCACAATTTTTATTCTTAGACCAAGCCTCAGTACCCGAACTGTACAACGATATGACTGGGTCAAGTCACGGCCTGCCTATCCAAGTCAGGCAAGAGCTTTCCCAGTTCCCACACGACACTGAATAAATGTTCAATATTGGACAAGTCTTGATCGATTATTATCATATTAACTGAATTTGGTCCCGAGGAAAGTTTCTGGGAAGAACACAGCAAGAAAAGATAAGAGCAATGACGACCTGAAGTCAACAAAGTGGATAATAGATAATAGAAAAAAGGACAGGGACCCTAAAAAAACTTAAAGCACTGGATTTGGATGACAGTCCCACATCCTCTCAAGTTGGACTCACAGAAGTTGCTGCCATTTATTTGAAAATCTAAACATTTCAAAATAAAGGGAAAATCTCAAGTAAGGGCTTAAGTTTTTAACTTATTTAAGAATAGGACATAAGTTTTAAAACTTTTCAAATTAGTCCCTAAGTTTTCAGTAAATTCTTGATTAAAGACATCCGGTCATTTAAAGGTATTTTATGGAGATTTTAACCCTCAGTTATTTTAAAATACCCAAACTACATTTTATTAAAAGTCATGACATGATTTTTGCAGCTACTAAGTCGATCATTATGGGGTCATTGGTTGTGTATAATTATCGTGAGGACGCCGGTAAAGGAAATGAAAAAAATATAGAGAAAGTGAATGAGAGCCTTATTTCAATGAAGTCATGTACTTTAGGCGTTTTTAAGAAATCGAGGAAAAAATTTGCTGGGAAACACCTTTAAAAGAATGAGTGTCCTTAATTGAAAGTTTCCTGAAAAACTTAAAGATTAATTTGAAAAGTTTTGAAACTTGTGTCATTTTTTGAAAGAATGTAAAAACTTGAGGCCTTATCTGAAATCTTCCCCAAAATAAATGCCTTACTCATTGTGTGACACCTTCAAATTTCACTTAGGGATCACTATATGATGCTTTTGTAGCATTTTATTCAAATGTCTTGTTGCTAACAAATCTCATGGTGCCTCTAATTTTGCAGAGAAATTTGGCCAATTAAGTCCCATATAAAGACGGAACATTTATTTTAAGCAATTAAATATAGTAGGTGGACTCTCTCTCTCTCTCCCTCATATACACACATCATCAGGAGATTTAAACTCAAGCACTTTACAAACACACCCATGTCCTTAACGAGTCAAACTAAAGCTGAGGGACTTCTCCATGAGTCTCTTTAATTCTTGTAATTCCAAATGATATGGACACCATGATACTTTGAAATAATACTTAATAATAGGTCACCCATACCACAGGTGACGTGGAGTCCCTATTTTTATAGGAATGTTCATTTTGAGCCGCTTATATTTTTAATCTAAAGACCTCCATGTGGAGTTCCACTCCACTCATGGAAAGCATGTGAGGGACACTCAAAAATGCATTCAGATGGTGATGCTAGGAGGTGGATTTACAGGTCAATTGGTAAGACAAAGTGGGAGTCGAGTAGTCGAACATGTATTGGAACAATATACTCATGAAAGGTCTGCTCAAAATTTTAATTTTCAGATTTGGACTCAGATTGAAGTCTTAATGAGACCATCTAGAATAAAATTTTAAATCTTTGCGCAGTGGAGGCTGGGCCATGATTTTTTTTATTGGTAAAGAATATATATATGGACAAAAAATTAAATAGGCCTAACCATCCAATTAATATATTGCCATATATATATATATATAAAAACATATGAATATAATAGTCAACATTAATAGTTGAGAATTTCAGAAACTTGATGATTTTGTGGATTAATCGTATACATATATATATACATGTACAAGTTTGCAAATAGTTATAGGGATAGGGTATGAGAAAAGGAGAGACATGGAAAAAGAAAACAAGGAGAAAGATACATATATATAAGATAAGGAGGGAAAGAGAGAACTCGATAATACATTCTCTAATATATATGTGTATATAGAAATCATGGTTTTAGGCAGATCAGGTTGCATGCCATTGAGATAAGTTGTCATATAAGGTTTGCTTTGCAAAAGTAAAAATTTCCCACAAATCTTCTACACCATGCATAATTAATTAATAATTAAAAAAAAAGTAATTTGTTTTTTGTTAGGTGGGCCTATTGGCCGCAAGTGATGCTATCAATTTGAAGACCCGGGATAGATACTTGTGCATATCAGTGATACCAAGGTTTCAACACCACTCAATTATTAGTGTGTTCAAAAATAGAAAAAAAAAGTTGTTGGATTAGTTGGTGTTTCAAAACATTGTACAAAACCTTTTATATTTCATTTCATGTTTGTCTCGTAAACATGGACGGACCTACATGTAGATGACTTGGGGCGGTGGCCTCAGGTCTATTTTGAAACTGATAGAGAATTAGATGGGCTTGAACCTGTCCCATGTATAACTAATAAATAATCACCCCACGTCTAAACCATGTGATTGCCCCATGTCACAAAACTTTCGTAAAAACACTTATGTCTTATGATATTTTCTTCCCGCCGAGAGTACTGGATCATCTTCTTTATATTGAGAGTATGAGATCCTCTTCACGGCGGTCCTCCCGTACTTAGTCTCTCTCTCTCACCACATAAAGCAATCCCCTGTTTCCGATATAGCATAATTCTAATCACCCTATACCTAAATTTGAACCCTTAATCTTCAAATCCTAATGTAAACCTAAGTCCAAAATTACCAAATATGAGTATATCTACAAGATGACAAATCACCATTGGGCATACTTTAATCTTCAATTCATACATAAATTGGGTCTTAGAGTTCATGTGTGGATAATTTGAATTACATTTAAGTGGTGATTTTTCTTCTTTGCCATGAGCTCACGACCAACTATATATAGGGAAGTATTTTTACGGCCAAGGTAAGTACATGCAACCAAATTCTTTAGTCTAAATAAAACCCCTTTGGGAACCCAAATTGGGTAATTGGGTGCTCACCCAAATCATCACCGTTTCAGGATATTGCCTAGGATTAAAGAAAATACCATCTTAGGCTTATTTGATGGTGATGAATTGATGATAATCCGAACTTGGGAGAGGTAGTGGGAAGACCCTTCAATTGGGCAGGAAATCTGAACACGAAAAAAAGTTTTATTTCTATTTAAATGCAATAAATCTTCTCTTCTAGTATTGTTCATGTGAAAGAAGTCAGCAAAGTCCAGCAATAGTTTAATCCCATCCAAATAAAAACCCTGGGTCCGCTACTGCTCATCAAGTGGGAGGTCTTTGTTTTGGTCTAGAATGGAGTCTTACATTGAACAATCATGCCATTGGCCAAAGTCCTTGGGAATTCTAAGGAACCATAGGAAACGGGCTTTTTTAGTGAAACAATTACGAAGAATCAAAATATCAGCAACTCGGAAGTTTCGATCTCTAAATGATAGTGGCGAATAATTAACCCCCACCACATGACAACTAATCCTATAAAATAAATGTGACGTCTTTCAAATTTTCTACCCTACGTAATGCGTCTTTACGTATGCTAGATGAACCAATTTTTAAGGACTCAGTCCAGGAATTTTCCGAGCTAGCTCCTTAGTAGAACGTTTATGAAGTATATATAATGACCCAAGTATGCTTGCAATTGGAATTGCCATCAAGATCAATTTTAATTGTTAAAATAATAGAAGAAAAAAATATGAGTATCATGTTTAAAAACTGAATATATTAGGTGAGGTCCGTGAGGAGAATGGTCTTCTATACAAGCAGACTACAAATTGTTATATTAATTAGGTTGGCTCACTTAGATGCATGTTTATGAATGAGAGTAGGGCCGATTAAAAGGTCTCCTTCTTTTTTGTGTGTGCGCGTGCCCGCGAATCAACCCCACCAAATTATCTTGGCCATTGATTTAAAAATCTTGAAGTTAATAGCATCTTAACCATATATATATTTTTTGAGACAAAATGATTAATCAAAGGTGAGCCCGAGTGACCTGACATTGTAGGAGAACATTTCCCTATTACATCATACTAGATGCTTAGGTGACGTTTGGTAAGCATCCTCAACGAGGATTCCTTGCATGTTTTCTGTGATTATGTGGAAAGTCCACGTTTGGCAATGCGAGGAAAGTCCATGTTCAGAGCCTCTGTGATTCCATGCATACCTGCTCCCATGTATAACCCAGGTCCGAGCTTCCCCCATCTGATTCCCAAAATCCACAAACCCATTGAAAGGCGGAGCTACAGTGATCCGCACGATAATATAGGGTTATCCATTTTTTTCAAAATCTGATCTTTTCTAGGCCCCACAAGTAAGATCTGAACCGTTAGTATTGTTTAGAAGGCCCAAAACGGCCAGGACGTCAAATTTCAACCGTTGATTGTTCACGGAGTTTGAGATATTCATAAAAACGTCCAGACCGTTGGATGACAATTTTTGAAATTCTGTGGGGCCCATTTACGAAATCCAAACCGTTCAATGTCTTCAAAATGCCCAAAATGTTTTAGGGTCCAAATTTGGCAGCCTGATTCAATATGGATCATGAGAAATTGGCAAAAAACTATTGACCGTTGATTTCACACAAGGCAAAAAAGGGGATGAAAAACAATGTGTGTTTTTTTTTAAAATTTTTTTGGTTCCTGTGGGGCCATAATCATGATCTAAACCGTGAGCTATATCTGGAAGGTCAAAAACGGCTAGGTGATCAAATTTCAGCCGTTGATCATTTCTAGATATTGAGATATTTGTAAAAACGTCCAGATTCTAAAATATTTTTTTTTAAATTTTTTGTGGGGCCCCTTTGCACGATCCGAACCGTTCAAATACACTAGATGGTCCAAATTGACTTTAAGTAAAAATCCGAGGTCCTGATTTGTCATAAATCGTGAGTTATTTCAAAAAAACTTACAACTATTTTTCACAAATTCTACTCATGGTGGGAATCCTCTTTCAATACCAAACCTAGAACTCTCTACACAAATCCTAAATGAGGATGACTTGATTCCACTGGAATAGAGGAATCATCAGGAGCACAGAATCCTCTCCCTACCATGGATGCTTACCAAACGTGCCCTAAGTTATGAGTTAGGACCCAGCTTGTGTGGCATTCACGTGGTCGTCCAAGTTTTCTAGCTTGAAAGGTATTTTTTTTCACCCCATCCGGGGGAGGCTTGAAAGGTCTTTGTGAAATTTTTGTTAGCCTTTGCTTTCACACATAATTTGGGTAGAAGCTATATTTCATTTCGCAGCTACTCAGAGTTTGTATTTGAATGATCTCACAAGAAATGGATTCCCCCTTTTGCGCATAGCAACATTTTCATAATTTGTTATTGCTTTTTTGTGTGAAGAGATAAAAGTGAACTATTTCTCTTCAAATCCATGGAAATTCGTTTATATATGAGAGGTCCGAACTGTGGAAATGAAAATCTGCAAAGTTACAAAACACAAACATGTCTTAAATGATGTTGTTATTTTAGCACTTGATAAATTCACAAATAATCACAACCAAACCAAGATGTTCATTAAAAAAGAGTACATCATAAATTTTGCATGCATTAAAAAGGAAGGGCTTGCATGATGTTGCAAAAGAGGAAGCATACATTTTCTTTTCCACAAAACAAAAGTAGATTTGTAAAAGTTAGGGGGGGGAGATTGGACTTAGCTTTTCACGTTTGCAAGGAAAAGATGATGAATATTGCCACTATTCTGAGATGAATTGTGCTTCGCGCGCAAGAACTGAATGGAAACTTAAATTCTACTTCTATGGAGAACGCTTTGCACAAATGTGGCATTGTTCAAAAGGAAGAGTCTAGTTCTTACAAATTTTTAGGACACCGTTTGTGTAACATTCATGAAAAATAGGTTTCATAGACTATTCCTCTTTAATGGAAAAAAAAAAAAAATCAGCTCCCCCCTTCCTCTCTTCAGCCCCTGCAATAAATCTTTTTTGACGAATTGAAAAAAAAAAGCTTATTTGTACTCCTCTCCCTAACGTGTAAGAATACAACTTTGAAAAATAGATAATTTTTTTCTTGTTCTATTGAAAACCCTTATTTCAAAAATAAACCCTCTATTGAATCAATGAAAACACTTTTTCAACCGAATTAAGGGAAAACAACCGTACCAAATGTGAAACTTTTTTTTACTTTTCATGCTTTTCCAACAAAAAATAAAAAATCAATCAACAAACATCCCCCCAAACCCGAAGGGACTTCCATAAACATTAGAACAAAGAAAAGGGTCTATATATATATATATAAAATTCTTTTCTTCATTTATTTATTTATTTATTTTTAACACTTTTCAAATTCTCCTTCAGTCACACGCCCTACTCCAAACGAGAGAAAATTGAAGATGGCTTTCCCAAATCCCATATCCTTTCCATTTCTATCCTCCTCCCCTTCTTCTTCTTTTACCACCAAACCCTTCCTTCTAAATCCGTTCCCGCCCTTATCATCCTCCTCCTCCCCATTAAAAACCGGTCCCTCCCGTTTCAAATGCTCGGCTGGCCAGACCGGCTTCTTCACCAAGCTCGGCCGCCTTATCAAGGAGAAGGCAAAGAGCGACGTCGAGAAGCTCTTCTCCGGCTTCTCCAAAACCCGCGACAATCTCGCCGTCATCGACGAGCTCCTCCTCTACTGGAATCTCTCCGAAACAGATCGCGTCTTAGATGAACTCGAAGAGGTTCTTCTTCTTCTCCTTCTTCTCTTTCTTCTTAGATCTCACTAATTTCCTCTCTTCTGTGCATCGATTTGAATCCAAATTGTGCTTGGCAATTCTCCTCATCACTGATTTCTAAGTGATGATGGAGTTGTGAGGCCGCCGCGTTTGGATTGACATTTTGATTCAGATGGCAATAATCAGCTTTCAACACACTGAAATTATTTCAAGCTAGGGTTAGCTCACTTAAGTAGACTCACTCTAAGTAAGAATTATGAACCAATAGAACATGAAAAACCTCAATTATAACAAGTTGTTGCTATGAGTTTCTTCATTTTGATGCAAATTTGGAATCTAAAGAATGGAGATTTTGTCTGAATTGACAATGATGAATGATGATCACCTTTTATGAATGGAATTTTGGTTGGATGCATTCTTGTGCAGGCTCTTCTGGTCTCTGATTTTGGGCCCAAGATCTCTATCAAAATTGTTGATAGCCTGAGGAGTGACATTTTAGCTGGGAAGCTTAAATCTGGAAATGAGATAAAGGTGTTTCTTTTTTTTTTTTTTTGGTTTCTTCTCAGTTCTAGCGCGCAGTTGTAACTTATGATTTGCAATGTGATTTTGTTAGTGGTGTAAATTGGATGTTGGAAATGTGAAACTGTTTAGGATGCCTTGAAGAGAAGCGTTCTTGATTTGTTGACAAGCAAAGCAAAAAAGACTGAACTTCAGCTAGGATTCAGGTTCACTTTTGCATATACTTCCTGGTTGCTTTTTCTTTCTTTTTTGACCCTTATAAACATTAGAACAAAACTAATGTAGAGTAATTTTAACTACATTTCTGCTGTACTGTCAGGAAACCCGCGGTGATCTTGATTGTTGGTGTAAATGGAGGTGGAAAGACTACGTCTCTTGGTAATTACAAAGGATTTCCATTGTTTATCTTACTTGAGATGATATTTTCTGATGGAATTATGAAATCTCTCTTGAACTTGATGGTATATTGATATCTTCAAGTTTCTGAAGCTTCAATATTAACTGAAATCATTTCCATATGTTCATTTTTTTTTTTATTCTCTTCTGTAAGTTCTTAATTCTTTCTTCGTTATAAATCCTCACAGGAAAGCTTGCTCATAGGTTGAAGAATGAGGGGATAAAGGTGAGGCACTTTATTAATTTTTGGTTTGGGCTTTGACTTCTCCAAATGCCAGATCAAATTATGGATATCTTTATGTTTATCTACCTCTGTATAACCATATATAGAACTAAGGTGTTGCTTGTGCACATAGGGGTCGTTTTTGTTTTCAATGCTTGATCTCAGGTATTTTTGCAACCTCAGAAAAGCAAATGCTGCACACTGAATTGAAATCTAAGATGCAAAGCCCATTTTGGGAATGGGCTGGGATTTTGAATTTGTAATCATAGAATCAACTAGATTATCAGATTATAAGTTCATTCCATACACGACTAGAAAGGGTTAGGGTTATGTACATTCTCATTATGATAAGGGGTCATTTGAGTGTATTACATAAAGCTACACAAGATTAATGTTTTCGACTGAAAATGGTGAAACTGATTTAAATCTAAAATGAGCATAGTTTGAAAATTGAGTTGTATCTTAACTCTTGCAAATGACTTTTATTTGCTGAGCTGATCATTCAGGATTGCTAAGAAGGTAAAACTCTTGACACGAGTTTTGCAATTATGAGCACAGATTGAAAAAAAATATTAGAAAAATAAGGAAAACTCTTATTAGCTGAGGGGGTGAAGACAGTTGTGGCTCTCTACCACACCACTTTTCCACTCTGCTAAAGGAAGACCTCTCTCTCTCTCTCTCTCTCTCTCATGGATCAACTAGAGAATTAAACCAAAGACCTCCCCTAGATTATAGATAGACCATATTCTAACAATATGTCCTCCCTTTCCAAACCTGCTTTTGCCAATGTGTCGGCATGTGTATTTATTTATTTCTTTATTATACGCAACGATGAAAATATATTAAGGGCAGGAAAAGATTACAAAGAAGCCCCGGCCAACATAGCAAAAGGGCACCATGATATAAAAGCATTATACCACAAAAACAGATTACATAGTGAAAGCAACAAAAGTCGGCATGTGTATTATATTTACTATACACATGATGAAAACTAGCATTTTGTTGGAGCTGCTAAAACCTTAATTTGATTAATGATGTAGAAACTAGAAAGAATTCCAAGGTACATTCTGTTTTGACACTTGCCCAAGCTGTTGCATTGACTGAGTTGCCTTCAACTGCCGGCAGCCCGTGAAATGGACAGAAATTCATACTATCCCTTGCATAATCACAAGGATCGCGGCTCTATTTGCATCAACTTCTCCTACGGGGCTAGAAAAGATTAACACAATACAGCCATCTCCATCCGTGATGACGACTCTCTTATCAGAACTTCCTGGATTACCTTCAAAGTTGCCTTCTATATTCAATTTGAAACCCCTGACCTCAGGGAACATACAAATTGAGTATCCTCTCAATCTCAAGGTTGTGCTGTCTATGGATGCTGCCCGACTTTTGTGGAAGTTAGATATCACACTATGGAATTCCTTAGCTTGAATACCCTTATCAATAAAAGATGATATCATTCTCAAAAGCACCTCATACAGAGGAGCCCCTTTCCCTTCAGTGATTTCAGTTTCATTCCTTCTATGCTCCCCTTTAGATAACAAGAGGCAAGGTTTTCCATAAAACTTAGCCTCCTTTTGAAGGCCTGACCTGAGTCATTGAAGCTTGTGGAAAGGATTCGTGCTTGATCCTGAGCAGTTTGTCCCCAACTCAGCCATTTCTTAAAGCCCTGAAATTGATTTAACCCACTTGACATTCTGCAGATAGTACAGCTTCTAGTTGAGTTGTATTTAAACTCTTAAAAGCGACTTTATTTTATGGGGTTGGGCTGTTCACACGGGCTTGCAGGAAGCTAAGAATCTGATGAAAAATAACGTGACCAATGTTTAGATGAGGATGCCAACTGCCAAGGCACTTGTGCATGCTTGAGATCTGCTTTTCCCGAGCCGAGTCATTTAAGCATTTGGAAAGGGGTGCAGCTATAGAAGAAACAAGCAGACACATTCACTGTATGATATATGTGTTCTATTTAAATTAGATGTTGCATTTCATGTTAGTTTTTTTTTTTAGTTTATTCCTGGATTTATTTTCTGATGTTATTGTACATTTTTAAATCATTCTGCAGTGGAAACATTTCAAATCTTTGTTTGACTGGTTTTATATCTTGTATTAGTCCTCATTTCCTCAGGAGAGAAACAATACATAAACTCTGCTAAGATATTGGTTATTCCTTCTGTAAATCCTGGTTTGCGATTGTACCAGATACTAATGGCAGCGGGTGATACATTTAGAGCAGCTGCCAGTGAGCAGCTGGAAGTATGGGCTGAGAGAACCGGTTCAGAAATAGTTGTCGGTGAAGGGGAGAAGGCCAAAGCATCATCAGGTATTGCCCTAAACGTGACTTTTGGTTTATTGATAGTCCTCATAGATTTGTAATTATATTTCATTTTTTTTTTTGGCTTGTGAATAGTGCTTTCAAAGGCTGTAAAAAGAGGAAAAGAAGAAGGTTTTGATGTAGTTCTATGTGATACATCTGGACGTACGTATCAAACTATTTTCATGGATATTAGTCTTGCGCTCTTTCTGCTATTTGACTGTCATGCTTTTAATCTCATTAGTGATTTATTTCAGGTCTTCACACTAACTACAGCCTCATGGAAGAGTTAATTGCATGCAAGAAAGCTATTGCTAAAGTTATTCCTGGTGCCCCTAATGTATACCCCCGACCTGTCAGTTGATCTGCATTTTTGCTATCATTTTACATTTTAGTAATGCACAGAATTAATAAGATTATCTTTGCCCCACCCACAGTTGGGATTGTAGGTTTAATAGTACACTCCCCACTTTTAATTGGATCTTGATCTCACATTTAAAAAAAAAGTGTTTTGTGTAAGCTCTCAAAATTCATGTATGGGTTGTAACAACATATTACGCCTGCTGTCAACCGACCTAACACAACCCTCCTATCTCTGGACTTGGGGAAGGTAGTAAAAACTAGCAAAGTTGCAACCTATCAGAGGATTTGGCTCAAGATAGATTGGAATGGAGAAACAGAACTCATGTAGCCAACCCTAACATTGTTAAGACAAGGCTTTGATGATGATGATGATTTTGTATAAGTTCTGAAACTACATCCTTTTATTAGAGAATTGCAATGATAATATAAAAGTAGAATGGACTATGGAGATTCAACGAGTGATGCGGCACTTATACGTGGGGCCCAGTGGAGCCCATGGCCAGCCATGCCAAGCTCATATCTAGAAATCCATAGCCAGACTTAGCTGAGTTAGGCTAGATCAAGGCTTAGATTTATCCAAGTTCACATATTTGTGGCCCATTGTTCACGTGATGTTTAAGAATGGTCATTTCATTAACGAGCACTAGTCAACTTGCCTATTGGATTGACATTTTGGTTTTGCTTTAAATAGCACATTTGATTGGGACTCTTCTTTTTTTTTTTCTTTTTTTTTTCTTTTAGCTTCAACAAGTTATTAGCTTTTCCTCTAATCACTAGGATTAAGTTTCCTTTTTCCTCCCATTTATCCAAATGTCTTGTAATTAATTGTATGCTTAACTTAGGCATGTGTGGACTTGACTACTTATTTTATTTTATTTTACCAGTTGCAATAGGAAAACTATCTTTAGAAAAGGAATTTGAAATTATTTTGATTTTCTTTATAAAGAGTTGTAAATCAATTGAAAGGTTGGAGAGTGAGTTTTGATAATAATGTTGTCCGTAGGATTGATTGTTGCGGAAGTCTTATTCCTTCTTCTCTCTTTTGCCTTTGTGTGAAAGGTGTGCATGAGGCACTCAGGAAGTGGGTCCCTAGGTGTGAGGTCTCATCACCCTCTTATCCTTTCTTTCTTCTTGTCGTTTTTGGATTGCTTCAGTTGGTAAGCTTCTGACTCTGTCAACAAGACTAGGGTCAGTCACCTGATCGGGTTGATTCAGAATTGGTGGCCTACCAAGTGGGTCAAACTGATTTATAATTAGGCTTAATTTTAGAATCTATAAAAAGTGGTCTTCTTTCAGGTAGAGGCCATGCTTCACCATAAACCAGGTATGACCTGGAAAAGCTAGCCTGATTTTGCGAGAAACTAGGTCAAACCTGATTTTCATGACTGATTCATGTAAAATATGACCAGGTTCCAGTGATTGGGCAAGTTCCCAGTCGACAACCCAGGGTTTCAAACTTTGATTTTAGTGAAAAGATGGATTGCACCTTTTAAAGGATACTGATTGTTTTATTAGTTTCTTAAAGATAGGGATATGCAATTCTGTGCATCCACAATTTAATACTGTGCAAAACATAGTATGAGCCCAAGCTATGGGGATGATTAACCAGCCATTGCTAACCATGTGTCAAATTGAGAAAGAAAAACTGAGCACTCTTGTTAAATCTGAATGTTTTTCATGAAATGCTAAAACCTAATGCCATAATACACTTCATAGTACTTGCGCTTAATGTAGAATGAAGAACCATGTGACCTTTGGAGATTTCAGGCATGATAGTAGTTGCCATAATCAAGTTTGCTTGAACTAGAATGAATTTTGAACACATGCTTCCGTTTATCCTCCTATGCATTTGTTTTGGGGATTTTTTTATGTGAATTAAGTAACCAAATCTTATACACAGATTCAAATTTTGATTCTCAAGTCTGATTGAGTTTATTGACACAATTCTCTTTATATGCCTGAATTTATCTGAGACGATTCTTCAATGTGTATAGGAGATTTTACTAGTTCTTGATGGGACAACTGGGCTGAATATGCTCCCACAGGCAAGGGAGTTTAATGACGTAAGGTTTTCACCCATGAATACCACGAAATATCAACTTGCTCCATCATGTCTTATATTTAGGACAAGGCTTTGATGATGATGATCAACTTTATTCATCTTGCCTTCTATTTAGCAATTATTGTTGCTGCCTCTTTTTCTTAATATAGCATCTGATATTATTATTCTAAATTACAGATTACAGCTGCAAAACTTTTTAGGATATCATTGACTTTCTGTTTTGTTTAATTCATGTAAGCTGTTCTAAATTCTTAATGTTCCTTTTTAGTGTATGATTTCATTTTTATACCTCAAAATTGAACCATTTTTATGATTATACAAACAAGCTGCATATGAATATTTGGTAATGACATTTTAATTTCTGTTGTTTCTCTATCTCAATTGTCTACGAAGCTTTTGGCCATAAAATAAATTTAGTCAAAAACTATTTGATTATAAAACTTCACATTCTTTATTGTTATTTGGAAGCAATAATCAAAATAATGCACTTGAAAAGAACAATGTATTGCTATAAACACTGCTAAGGATGAGAGGTTGATTCTAAATGGTGTGCTTATCACTAATGAATGCCTGATTCAAGGTACATGGCTTGAAAGCCGGGCTGATTCGTAAATTAAACCTGGAGAAGGCTTATCGTAGAGTTGACTGGGATTTTGTTTTTCCTTTTATATCACTAACATAGTGTTATATTAATGGAGTAAAAATATTAAACCAACAAAGAAACAAAAAGGGTGAAAGTGGTAGAGCACTATGTGCATCACCCAGATGACAACATACCACATACAAGCAGCAGAAAAACTACACTAAAAGAGAAACATTTAAATCCGCAATGCACTCTCCTTGCTTAGCTAAAATGTACTGGTATTTTCTTTTTTATTGTGACGTGTTGGACTTGTTGGCATTTAATGGCGCCAACGGATAAAGGAATGTGTTTGTTTGACTTCCTTCACTGTATTGATTAATGGTACTCCTGAGGGATTCTTCGCAGCCTCGGGAGGCCTAAGGCAAGGAAACCTGCTCTCCCTTTTCTCTTTGTGCTTTTTAGTGAAGTTCTGAGTTGAAGGATCATGGATGTGGGAAGGGCTAAACATTTTACAATTCACTGATGACACCTTGATTTTTTGTGAGGTAGAGGAAGATCAAATTAGAAACATCAAGGCTATTCTCCTGTGCTTCAAAGTGGTGTCTGGCTTGAAGATTAATTTCTTAAAAAGTGAATAATTAAAATTAGACTTGAGGAAAGCCCTGGAATTCTCCTCTACCCAATGGCCCATAGTTTAGTACAGAGTGTGTTATGTATGTATATATGTGATTACTAAAATAATAGCAAGTTCAAAAAATTTGTTATCATGGACACCATGAGGTGAGCTTTGTGAGTTGTATTTGCTCAGGAATAATGGATGGCACAGTAGAGAAACTAAAGTACAGTTGTAATTTAATAATTTCAGATTTCTT
Source organism: Litsea cubeba (assembly GCA_012931725.1). NCBI lineage: Eukaryota > Viridiplantae > Streptophyta > Magnoliopsida > Laurales > Lauraceae > Litsea > Litsea cubeba. The sequence continues at coordinate 117,383,433 of CM022947.1, read as the reverse complement.
TTAACGAACAATTTCCATAATCCGTAGAGTTTCCAATCTTGCATCCCCATCATCGTCGGTTACATAACAATCTACTAGCAGTTTCCATGGAACACGTATCCATTCAAATAGCAATTGAGCTTTGAAAAAGGGTTTTTGGTAAATATTATTTTGATAAAGTTAGCCATAAATGATCCTCTGGGGTGTTTGGGCTTTCAAGAAAACCTTAAATTTTTAATGTCATTGTGCTCAGGGTTCAAAATGATAAAAGAAAGAATTGTTTAGTACATTTTTGACTTTTGGGGGCATAAACAGGTGTTGCCCTGTACACCTCCAGAGTTTCACAATCTCTAGAATTCTGGAATCAATTGTGAAATTTAAACCCCGCCTTTTCTTTTCTTTCATTTTTTCTCTTTTACTTGCAAAAGCCCACTGATCCAAATGTGATGTCTGGAAGAACTTCTAACATCTGTTTTAAAGCTAGAGTTCAAAAAAGAAAAATAAAAAAAATCTTGTGAATAGTTTATTTTCTGAATGGTAAACAAAATCTAGTTGAAAAGAGAGGAAACTGCAAGCAAACACAAAGCAACAACAGACAAATAACAGGAATTTAGAAAAGACAACACTCAAGGAGCCCAAAGCAGAGACCAAATATCTCTCAGCTGGGAGTGCCCAAGACTTCTTAGAACAAGCTGGAGAGTAAAGTGATCAGATAGGTGCAAGACAGTGGGCTTTAGCATGAGAAGTGAGCAGATTAGGATTCCTTAGGCTATGAGGCTCTGGGGATAAGTTCTTTGCTTACTAGGGAATCTCTTTGCTTACTAGGGAATCTCTTGTTGGAAGGGACCTTAGGTTAGATCTTTTGAACATACCTGTAGCTTATTTTCATGGTTGAGAACAAGAGTCTGTAGTGTCTAATTGTTAATCATAATTTCAAATACATTGCTAGTAACTGGTTCACTCACCTGTACAGAGTACCTTTTGCTTAAATGCGAACTAAAGAAGATTTTTCTGTAAATAATTTGTCTGGGTTTTGACTAATTTTGGCTTCCTATGTAATATTTAATTTTCTATGATGATTGCATTGGACCTTTTTTGTGTAGACTTTATGATGGATGCTCAGTGAATTTTTAATTTCTCTAACAGATAGTTGGAATCACTGGTTTGATCCTTACAAAGCTTGACGGTTCTGCTCGTGGAGGCTGTGTGGTATGCATTTTTTTTTTGTAATATGCAGATTCTTATTCTTCTCCTCTCCAATTCTTTTTGCTATAAAACTCCTTCTGTGGCCAATAGTAGTAGTACTATGAAAAGAGTTGCTACTTCATTTCAGCACTGCATTCCTGGTTTCTACTTTCAGGTGAGCGTGGTAGATGAACTTGGCATCCCTGTAAAATTTGTTGGTGTTGGGGAAGGGTTGGATGACCTTCAGCCATTTGATGCGGAGGCCTTTGTCAATGCCATTTTCTCTTGAGCATTGAGAGGTACCTCATTTACTCCGTGCTTTGTTTGGTAACAGTGAAACCAGACCTCCATTCTTATTTGCTTTCTTTGTTCATTGTCTGCTTCTGAAGGTTTCTGTCGTCTGTCCATCCATAAATGCTATCAATTGTCATAAATAACTTTCTCTGGAATTTGTCAGCTTGGGAAAAATGACAGGATTGTCAACCTAGTCAGTTTTCTTAGGATAAATAGTGGGAGAATGACATGGAAAATAAATTGAATTCTAAATAATAAAAAACAAACATAAAATAAATAGTTATTATTGTAAACACTTGTATAGATTGTTCCTGAAATTTTCCCATTCTTTTATACCTATTTTCTCACAATATTATCATTCTTTGGCGTCATTTTTTGGTGATATCCTTAAAACATTAAGATACTATATAGCAGAAATACCATATCAGATGTATGTTACTGTTTTTTGTGACAGTCATAAGCTTGAAATAGTGTTGATTAAATTGAAGGGGGATTTGTTCTAATAATTTCATGTATTGGATTAATGTAGGAAGTTTTGATGCCGTTTAAGCTTCAAAAAGGAAGATTGGAGAGATTGGAGGCCTGTAAAAAAATATCAGGTAGGCAAGTGATGAATACATTCTGGTCTTAGAAAGGAGGCTCATACAACACTTATCATGGGCTCTAGTTGAAATGAAAGATATTTAAATGCAAAGGGTCTCCAAGCGATTATGTTCATTTCTCCTCATTTTTTTTTCTTTTTCCAATTTTTCCTTTCCTTTTGGATGGAGTAAAGGTAACAATGCAGGTGCCAATTTGCATGTGATAGAAGCCTTTCTCATGAGAAATGGGTATGTTTTGGTCACACGTAAAATCACATATGCCTGTGGATAGTTGTATGATAATTAGCATGTTCTGATGAAAAGAGTTCCGTGTTTTGAGCTTTTCTTAGTTTCCAAAGAATGTTTGGCTGACTAATATGGCGTGCAAACATGGAGAACGTTCTGCATAGACCATCATAAATGTGCATGACCATCAATGTTGACTCTAATCAAAGGGCTGGCCATCAATGTTGACTCTGATCAAAGGGCTGTTTTGAAATTGTGGTGGATGCAAACATGCAGGCAGAACAACATTGACAGTTTGAGACATGCGGTACAAGGAATGGGTGGCTGGGTGCTCGAGTTTGGTAAGCATGTGATGGACTGACTGCCAGGGGTTTCAAGGTGGGGTTTCATCATTCCATGCCATCCCCTTCATGGAAACCTGACCCTCCCCAAAACCACCACTCTGCTGAAGTGATGATCTCTTTGGTGGTCTCTGCAACCCATGACACCAAAGGCAATATTCATGGATGTCATTTCTCCTAATTATAGGAAGTTGATTTTGCCAACTTACTCATGGTGAAAAGTGTTGGCCCGTTAGTATCGCATGCATGCCTAGGGATTGATTCATATTTCTTTTAATTGAAAGTATCACTCCTAGCCGGTAGCCTAACTTAATATATAAAAAAAAAAAAGTTGATTTCATATCTAAACTTGGGCCATAGAATCCTGACATGCATACATGACAGATTCCACGGGCAAGAAGTGGATCTTCAAGTTTACATCGCAAGCATGCGATAGATATACACCATACAAATTTCATATGCTGTCAACTATTTCCTCATAAGAACCACCAACATGATGAACAGATCTAAACCACACAAAAAAAAAAAAAGAATAAAAATAATCAAGGTAATTAGTCACTACCATTTACCATATCCACATTCCACAAAATTATACTACATAAAAGCTCAATCCTCTGTCCACAAGTTCAGGCCAACGAGAAATACAAAATCCTCCAATCCTATCTTAGATGGAAAATGCAACAATCAACAGGCCAATCCTTATTCCTTGCATTCTAATTTTATCCACGTAATTTGGGCCGCTTACCAATTTCTACTTAGCATAGTCTATTCCATGGCCATCTAACTAGGTACTTGGCACAATCAGATGAGCTTGATTTCATAAGGTATTGTCAACAGGTGGACCTGTAAGCATGCAGGCCATTTTAACTGTGGATGAATTGCCATTAGTTAGGATCTGTAAAAGCTACAGATAGTATGTGACTGCTCTAGTCAGGTGTGCTTATAGGTATCAAAGGTCAGTCCACAGTGGCAGGCCGCTGATGGAGTTGTGTACGCTGTGGTTGCCGAGTTGACCTTGCCCCGTCTATTTCTATTGCCTTAATACCACCAGTCAAGGATGAACATGTACTGCATCCCTCTCGCTTCTCCCTGTCATCATCTTCATCATCACTGAGAAGAGACCCCTTCTGCTGGAGTTCTTTCACCTTCCGGAATTCGTCATAATGGGCCCTCCTGTGCTCCTGGAAACTCAATCTATCCCTATCTGTACCTGGGAAAGCATCAAAAGAAGCACAAGAAATGATGACACAGTTCTATTAAATTTCAGTCTGCGCAAGAATCGCAATGTGGCAACTAGTAATAGTAAGTCTTATCCACTTAAATGGTACAAGGAACACAATTTTAAACTCTTACAATATAAAAAGACACTAGCCAATACGACTCTGTACTCATTATAATGTGCAACTTGCTCAAGCAAATGCAATGTTCACTGCATAAAAATATGGTGATTCCATCTATCAAGTTTCTAAAGAAATGGAAAAACAAGTGCAAAGGCTTACTAAAAGGGCAAGATTAACAGAAAAGCCAGAAATAAGAATATGCACGTATTAACAGAAAAGCCAGAAATAAACATACTCAGATTTTCCATTCATTGTAATTAACAGAAAAGCCAGAAATAAGCATGCACATATTCCAGTTGAGAGTGATCCCACATGGAAGAATGCACTTTGGTTAAGCAGGGGCCACCCGAGGGAATAGTCTTATTGGGTCAAAGACCTCAGGGATACCCACGTGATACAAAATAATAAGTGATAATAATGAAAACTTAAGCGAATGGCAAATTCAAAGAAAAAAAGATGATATGTCAAGAATAACTGGGTAATATTTTCAATAATAAAAGCAACATAAAAGCTACAGAAGGCAACGATGAGAATCACACACTACATCATACACATTGCCCAACCAACTCATCCACCAATGACCCACTTCTCTATTTAAGATTGAGAAGCCATAACAGGTTCCAGCCTCGGTTGATCACAAAGATCTCTCCAGTATTGCATACAAGCACCTGATTAGGGAAAGAATCCTTCAATGACCAAGAGAGCACCTGCCCAACCACAGATACCAAAGATGAAAGTGGCAAACACTGTCTCTGCCGTAAAGCATCGGTCATCGCTGGAAGATGTCCAACACCCAAAACACCAACAATAATTAAGAATAAGAAACCCATTTTAGTACCAAGAGACATGTCCATAGCCCTACAACACAACATGTAGGAAACCGCATAGGATAGAGGCATATAATGTACCACACTGCCATTGCTGGAGGAAACTCATCATAATACTGAGCTTTCAGTTGAACCAGTAACAGCATGGAAGATCTTGTCGCAGATTATCTTCAAAACACTATTGTTAGCCACTGAATCATATGTTTTTATGGATTTTAAGAAAAATGTTTTGCATTGGCTCCTTCCAGGAGTTGGGGCAACTTCCAGAAAATTTTACTTGATACGTTGAACACGAAAGCAAACGCAAATGTAATCGATGAAAAGATATAAATAACCCATGCAGCTTAACTATAATAAGTGAGGCTACTTGAGCCAGTGATGCTACCAACCTTCATCATCTAGGTCCATGGCTGCCTCTTCCTCAAAAGAATCCCAACTCCCAGTTTCCAGCGGATGCTTACTACTTGATGAAGCTACATCATTCAAAGCATTTCGTATAGCTTCTGCATGTGCGGCATTACCCATGCATTCATCTAAGTCTCGTATTGGTGATATAGAACCTGCATGACTCGTGGCAACAGAAATTGCAATTTTTCAGAATAATCGTCATGGAGCAGAGAAAGTCAAAAGAAAGAGAAACAAAATCAACTTACCATCCTCATCAATCATATGGTGGTATGGTGTCTTTGGTTCAGTAATTTTCTGCCTTACAGGTTTGTTAGCTTCAATTTCATCCAAGTTGGCCTCATTCCATTTGACACGACCCCTAATAACCAAAAAATATAGGGCACACATTAGTTTTATCGTCAATGGAATAAAAGATGAACGATAACGAAATTGAATGGTGTAAAACTTAAAAGACCAAAAATACAGCTTTAAGTGAGTAAAATTGTGAAAAATGGAAAAGTTTTAGTACAATGGGAACGAGGCCATGCAGTTAGATCTTAAAAAGAATTTATAAATCAAGAAACCAGTAAGCTCACTAAAACAGATTAGACTAAATAAATCCTTTCTATTTTTAAGATAGAAAAAACTGAAACACCCACTCTTCACCAAAACGTACTTTTCTTCATTAGACTCCATAAATACTTGTTAATTAAAATTGTCAAGAAAAATAGTAGAAATAAGAAATGTCCTGTATCGCCACCATCATAATAGCCAAGCACCAAAGCTGCTCCCCTCTTTTCCTCTTCTTCTTCTTTAAAAAAAATCCACAGGGGTAAGTTGTACAATTCCTGTCAAACCAGAGATGCAAGTATGCAACAATGACCTTACCTGAATTTCATACCTCGTATTAAACTTATAAGAATCTCTTAAGCTGGCTGAATGCATCATCTAATTAGTTACAAGAGATGACGTGCAATCTTCTGAACTTGCCGAATGTGGTGCTTTCACAGTTTTCAAACTTTGTATTGAACTTGAATTTTAGACAACTCTTATTAAACTTCTGGATCCTTTCAAAGTACTATTTTAAGTTTTTTTATTGAGCTTGTAACTTCAGAATTCAAAACTTTTTTTTATTGACCTTTAGTGTAAGATACCATATACCAACCAAAAAGCTTAAGATCATAGGTGGAAGGCCCAAACGGGTATATATGAAGCCTTGCCAAAGGCATTACTTAGGCGATGTGGGATGTGGGGTTTTACTTTACCAACACTCCCCCTCACGTGCAGGCCCAACATATTTCATGGACGGGCTTGCCACGTGGGTTACACAAGAACAATGGGATCGAAACCCGCTCTGATATCATGTAAGATACCATATACAGACTCAAAAGCTTAAGCTCATAGGTGGAAGGCCCAAACATGTATATATGAAGCCTTGCCAAAGGCATTACTTAGGCAATGTAGGATGTGGGCTTTACTTTACCAACATTTAGAACACAAGGTCTTTATGGTTTTGAATACAAAATTCAAGTTGACCTCCAGAGGGAAGATGGTACTATTGAGAGAGAGAGAGAGAGAGAGAGAGAGAGAGAGAAGAAGCTAGAAGATGATGCTTCAAAGTTCTATTTCAAACTATGTATTGAACTTTGAATTCAGAATTCAAACCTTCTCATTCAACTTAAAGCATGATGTTTTCATAATTCTAATTCCCATACTCTTTCTACACGGTGAGCAGTGAGCACTCAAATGGACTTGTGTTTCCAAAACTGCACCCAGTTCAAGCATTCAACTTTGGGCATTGCAACACACTACTCTGTGCAAAGCATTCAGAAAAAGTCTGTATGCCCTTCATTTGAATGGGCAAACCTCCATCCTATTTTCAATTATAAAGTAAGGACAGGCAATTTGGATTTTCCATCTTGACCAACCCTCTTATATGGTTTCTCATAAAGAGAGGCTCATAAGAAAGATCAGCAGAAAAAAAAAAAAAATACTTTTCAACTCATGGCAGAAATTACCTCATTTTTTAAATTGGATATCACCTTAAAGGGCCAAGCAACCTCAGCAAATGCTAAATACACCAAATTTAACAAATGGAACAAATGAGGAAACTGATTCTAGCATTCTTACACATTAACATCATAATGTTCCAATAGTGCATTCGTAATTAAGCAGCGCATTGTAATAAATAAATAATTAAAAAAAACTCAATAGATATTCCAACATTATTTATAATCAGACCTATTCATGATAGATCACTCTTTGAGCAAGCACAGGTGAAGGAAAGGCTTTGTATCAGAATCAGACCTGCAGTAATGCAACTGAGAGAGAGAGAGGATGGATAAATATTCTGATCAACAAAAACGAAGCATGATTTGAAAAAAAAAAAAAAAAAAAAAAGATAAGCAACAACAATCTAATAACCAGTAAAAACAATCGTACTTAAGTCCATACATAATAAAAATGTTTTTTTTTCTTAAGAAATGAAGATTCAAATCTGAAATCTCAAACAACATATTTGGACCTTAATTTTTCAGAAAATGTATTTTACACAGAAATGTAATTTTCATGATATGCCAAACAACATTCCCCAAAATCATAGAATACAAAACAAAAGTAAAACATCAAACAACCAACCAAAAGTAATTCCTACTGAAACAATGAAGACAGAGAAAGCAACACATGAATTGGCGAAAAAACTAAGAATTGAAGTCCCCCAAAATCCCACTTCCTTCAATTTGCAACCAGAACAAGGATTTCCCAAATTCAATTCATAATACATCCAGACAGGCCCAAGAAGAAGCAGCTCAACTTCAAGAGAAATGGGGATAATCTCAAAATTACGCGCGAATCCAATCATCTCAATCACAACCATAAAAAGCATGAGGGAAACTGGCCTCCATACGATAAACATACATATTCAGGAATCCAATTTGAGGAAAATCCACGTCCTATTTGCTTGCAAGGACAAGGAGATTCAACAACAAAAATCGCAATTCAAGAAGAGGAGGAAGAAGAACAAGAAGGAGAAATCAACCTAAAATCCCTACTCCCTGCAATCAATCGTTAGAAATTAGAAACAATCCTACCCTACCGTACCGTAGTAAGTCCAAATTCACAGCTCAAAACGCAAGACGCGCAAATCAGATTCCCAAACCCATCATTTCCAAACACGAGAAAATTCGCGGAAAACCTATCGATTCATTCCTCCTCCAACATCTGCGATTCTATCAAGAGAAGCTGCAATTGCAATTGCAATTGTTTCTGAGAATCGCAAAAGCCCTAAACGAGGGCCGAAAGATCGTGAAAAACGTTTGAATTGAAATCGTACCTGGAAACGAAAGAGACACAAACAAACAAGTGTATGGAAATGAGAAGATTTCGAGGGAAACCAAATGCAAATGAAAGTAAAAGTAGACAGGGAAAGCTTTTTGGAGCCTTTGACCGCATTATCCTTTTTTTTTATTCTACCATCTCTTTTATGGAATACCGAAACTACCCCTACACAATTTGCCTTTTCAGCCCTTTTTTTAGGATTCAGTTTAAAGGAGATTTTTGTCCATTAAGATAAGACTCAGTGATTCGTCAATTTGGACCATTGCTGTCTTTCCACCTCCATCTTGACAATTCAGGGTCGGCTTCCTGAATCCTGTTGGCTGCAAATTGCAAAATCACAAATCTGATTTGAGTGGCCCCACTTATGACTTATCAATTGGAACAAGTAGAACATAGAGAGGTTGAGACAAAGGACATATGAAATGATGGTCATGGATTGCATGAGAGGTGGGCCAAAAATCTACATGATTTGTTTATTACATTCCTCGAGCTGAATTTAAGAGCCCCCAAAGCTTTTAATTATTTTACAAGCACTAATTGCTAATCCAACAACGGATTACCTTAAAAGGAATTCATTACATAAGAATTCAATATATATAAAAAAAAGGGGATTTGACCGTACGGGGTATAAAATATCTTGTATTCCTTGAAATGGTGTTAACCAAAAGTATATCCCAAATATGGGTATCGTACAGAGAGCCTCTTTTTTTTTTTCCAGTTTTACCCTTCTTGTGCGATATCGCAAATATTTGCGATATCGCATAAACTGAAGAGTCATTATATATACTGCTCATTTGCCCTCCCTTTTTTCCTCCGTTCCAGAATGCTTCAGTTATTTTTCTGACTATAGTAGGGACTTTAATGTATTTTTTAAGTGGCCCAGATCTTCTCTTATGAAGTAGGAAACCATGTAGTAAGACCTGATATGGAGCAATTAAAATCCATAGCAAACAGGATACTATAATTCAGTGCATTTTGTGCAATATTGCACAGACATTTGGCCACCTACAGAAACTGTGAAGCTCCAGAATGCTTCAGTTATTTTTGTGACTACAGTGGGGATTTTAACGTATTTTTTAAGCACCTCAGATCTTCTCTTACGAAGTAGGAAGCTATGCAGTTAGACCTGATATGGAGCAAGTAAAATCCACAGCAAATATGGGACTGTAATTCATTGCATTTTGTGCAATATCGCACAGACACTTGGCCACCAACAAAAACTGTGAAGCTCCAGAATGCTTCAGTTATTTTTGTGACTACAGTGAGGACTTTAATGTATTTTTTAAGCAGCACAGATCTTCTCTTACGAAGTATGAAGCCATGCAGTTAGACCTGATATGGAGCAAGTAAAACCCACAGCAAATATGGGACTGTAATTCATTACATTTTATGCGATATCGCACAGTCACTTGGCGACTTATACAAACAATGGAGTTCCAGAATGCTTCACTGTTTTTTTTGTGAAGTACCACACATCCATCTACAATGACAAAATGTATACAATGAGTTTTTACATCGATGTTAACATGTCAAACCATACAGTTCTTCACCCAATCCCACAAAACATGAGACACGGGATGGCCGGGTCCACACGGGCAGCGTCGCCAACGAAGCTCAATGTGGCGGAGTTGGCTGAGGGGTGGGCGGTGGCGACGGCATGGTTGATAAGGGGGACGAGGTTCTTGTTGATCTTCCCGGTGAGGACCATCTCGCCGATTTCCATGGTGGCGGCATCGGTAACTCGGAGGCCGTCGATGAACTGTGGGCGGATGGAGAGGCGGCTGAGCATGTTGTTGATTGGGTGGGTACAGATGATGATGATGAAGAAAAAGATGGCGGTGTTGGTGGGGTTGTTGTGAGAGGGTTGGAGAGGAGGAAGAGAGGGTTTAGGGTTTTGGAGAGATGGAAGGAAATGTGGGTGTGGGTTTTTACGATTTTAGAGAAGGTGAGATGGGGAAGAGAGGTTGTTGTTGGGGCCTGGGGGTCTAGCTGTAAACATCCTCTCTTCTCTCTCTTGTTAGGGGCTTAAAAGGATGGTATTTGCTCTCTCTCTCTCATCTCTCCTCTCTCTTGTCAAAAAGGTTAAAACTGGAAAAAAAAGAAGAGTTTTTCTATATGATACCCATATTTGGGATATGCTTTTGGTTAACACCATTTCAAGGAATACAGGGTATTTTATACCCTGTATGGTCAAAACCCCAAAAAAAATACTTAAGTGGTAAAAAAAAAAAACCAGAAGGTTCAGTATTCATTTTCTATCTTCCTTAATTTTATTTTCATGAAAGAAAGTTTTCTTTATAAAAGAAAAGATTACGTGATTCTCATTTTTAAAAATTCATTTTTAATCTTCATTTTCAACCGCTTTCAGAAAAAAAAAATGTATTGAATCCGGTCTAAATCATTCCAGACTCGATAGCGGGGTGAACTTAACCACATGTAGGTCTTCATAAAAACTTCTAATAATGAGAATTGCACTTAAATTTTCATTTGAAATTTATAATTTTAGGGTAAAGTTTTCATAATTCACAATTTTAAAAGAGTGACAGAATGGTGGAGGCTCCACTGCTTTGGTCATTATTAATGAGGGAGAAAGGTGGAGAAAATAGTCCACTACTCAATTTGCACTATGAAAGTTTTTGCCTCGGATTCTAAATTTCTCTGCCCCTCTAAAAAAAACCTCTCATCATTTATTTTTTCTATAATCAAGTTTGACAAATATAGTGACAAAGGTATTTGGTGCGACCCAATTTCAGCAGAGGCCCACTTGAGACTACATGCATCTCCAAGAACCAGCATTGTATAGTTTTATTTCAGGAGGTGTCTTTATTGTAATGGCCTTGAGGGATCAAAACCTTTGATCTACTGGTAACCATATTGACAAAGTGAACAGTCAAGTTGGCCAAGCTGTTTGACATTTTTTTTTATAATCCAAAATATCTCCCACCCTGCCAAGAGCTTTTGGCCATAAGCCAGAGGGACCCTCGATTTTGGACAGCTAAGAACTAATCCCAAGGCACATGCAAACCCTCCTATCCACATGAATCGAGTCAAACTATTTGACATATTGATGATACTTTCTCAACCATCCATTTTCAGCATTATTAAATTTAGATTTCTTTGTTTTTAAATCAATGCCAACGTTGCCATCCTAAAAGAGGAGGTACAGGCTCGAGCCTCATCCAATTTTTCACCTATAAGCCTGATCTTTTAGGCCTATGGCTTGGATGCAGCACTGAGATTTTGGCTTGAGAATGAGCTAAACCTGCAATATTATTGTGACACATGGACTAAACTAGTAGGACTGGTAACTAAATAAGCCGATCAACTATTGTGCCAGATAAATTCAAAATATAGTCAAAATTAAATTATTGCGATATTATTGAGACAAATATATATCCTACAGAAGAATCAAGAAATAGTATTTTTTTAATGAAATCCCCATTGTTCTAACTATAAAGAATCCCGTCTCTTTTCTCCTGTTGTACAGTATAAAAGGCCAAAATTTTATGTTGACCAAGCCCCTGGGACTCGCCCCCACCCCACATGCAAGTACTGCAAGCATATATATAGTCTTGCATCAGGGACCTACTTGAATATGTCCAGCACCCAAACATCCAGTTGGTCCACTCACCATGGAGACAAGCTTGTGGTAAAAGACACAAGGCTAAAATGCTTTTCCAAATGCTTCAGATTCAATGTACAAGTGTGACCTACTTGATCATGAGAAGGCATTAAAACCTAAATAACTAATGATGTAGCACACCACACAAAAGAAAAAAAAGAGTGAAGACACTGAGAATTTCCCTAGAAATTATACTGTACAGAACAAATCTCAAAAGAGAAAATTGAATTTATTTTAAGGGTAAAAAACAAAAAGGGTCCGCATGCAGATGTTTCGATCAGACTGTCAAAGAGGCATAGGACCTGTCAAAAAAAACTGGGACCTCCCTAAATTTAAAGGGGCTGAGCATGACATCGAAGGAATGTCTGCATGAGAAAATCTCCCTATAATTTATATTGTACAACACACATCTCAAGAGGGCAAATTGAATTTATTTTCATCTAAAAACACCTTACGGGTCGAAATCAAAGAGTTGATGTATTAATGAACATGTTCAAAATCTGAGTAAAGATCTAAAGAATGGGGGGAGAAGCCTAACAGATCATCTATTTCTGGTGTGTGGACTTCATATATTGGAGATTGCAGCACCATTACATGTCATGGTTGGGGCCGGTATCCCCATGGGTTTTTACTTGCCCAGTTCCATTGGTCTCTGCACATTTCCTCTATTCCATACTTTGCTCTGGAAACAGAATCCAATAAGCCGTTAGCACCTCAAATTAGTCAATACATAATGCATTAAATGAGTAAATATTGATATTTACTCACAAGAGAGATTTTTCGGTTCCATATTTTAACTCTAAACATAAATATAGTTGGGACAAGGCTTTGATGATGACTATGAAATATAAATATAGCGTGAGATCCTTGTGACATGACATGTTACGTGTAACTTACTTCCAACCAAGTTCTTTTTGAGCCTTCTCTGTACTAGCAAAAACAGCCGTGGCATCTCCTGGTCTCCTTGGGCACAACCTGATGGGGATTTGCTGAGAGTTTGAGGAAAGTCAGTTATGAGTTCAATATCTTTCTATGAGAAGGCAATAAACTGACGTTGACAAAGTTAGAGGACCCACCTTCCCTGATGCCTTCTCAAATGCGGCTACCATTTCAAGCACGGATGTACCATGTCCAGTCCCCAAATTGTAGGCAGTACAACCTATAACCCATTAAAGTTCAGTGGCATTTTTATCAAGTAGCCATGCTTACTAGCACTGGAAAAGCTAGGAAATTGGTAATGTTCATGTTAAATTTCAGAGCTGAGAAAGGAGGAGACCTATGTCATCAGTTGTAAAAATCTTCCGAAGAGCAGCTATATGACCATCTGCTAAGTCTATGACATGGATGTAATCTCGAATCTGCTTATATCAAGATTCATCAGTTATCAAGAGAAGATGATCCATATGATCATATCAAGATTCATTAGTTATCACATGTGCAAAATGAAACGAGGGAACTCTTTTCAACAAGAGCAAGAATATACTTTGGGCCAGGGAAAAAAAAACGACAGCAGGGGATGATGCCTACTATAGCTTACTCTTGCAGCAGTAAAGAAAAAGAAACCCCAATAAGTTGCTGAGGGAGTCGTAAAAGAGGAAGTCAGACATGGGAATGATTCGACACAATAACTTCTTGACAGAAATTGCACATGCAGGAAAGAAAAAAAGAAGTTATCATTATATGATACAGGCAATCAAAATTTCACTCACCGCACTACGGTCTTTTGTGGGGTAATCATGACCAAAAACATTCAACTCAGGCAGTCTGCCAACAGCAACTTGTTGGATATATGGCATGAGATTATTTGGAATGCCCTTGGGATCTTCACCAATCTGACCACTCGGGTGAGCTCCAACAGGGTTGAAATATCTCAGTAATATAATTCTCCAGTCAGGATCAGCCTTCTGAATGTCACGAGCTATCTCTTCAAGGAACAGCTACTTGGCCAAAAATCGGAAGGGAGAATTATCAGCTGAACTAATGTCAATCAAAGAAATGCACAAGCTAAGGATCTCAACTATCTCAAGATTCCCAACATATGTTTTTAATTAAGAGAACCTTTCAGAAGTTTTAGAACATTATTAAATAATCTATTATTCAATAAAAATACCTTTGTCCGCCCATATGGATTCATTGCCTTTAACTGGAAGTTCTCGACACATGGGATTGTTTCAGGTTGGCCATAAACAGTGGCAGATGAAGAGAAGACCATCTAGTTTGTAGAAAAAGCATAAAATGCATATCAGTAGACAAAGTAGGAGGAAAGTGTATGATATACAGATATGAAACAGTTATGATTATAAACTTTATTAGATACAGTTAAATATAAATGTAATAATATAAAATAGCTAAAAACAACAAATGATACAGTAGAATGGCACATATATAGTAGGATAAGTTGTGTGGTGCTGCTGGTGCAAGCTAACCACCATTTTGAGTTGGCTAACTTAGGTTGATTTGCATATTAGACTCAGCAATATTTTCGGACTCATCATCAGTTAAGGTATCTGTTGCCAGCCGTTAGGGAAAGTTCTAACGTGCTATGTAATGCCATATTCTAAAGAATCTTCAAAACATTTAACTCAGCCCCCACTTCCATCTAGAAATCTTCTGAAAAACTTCATAAGCAAACCTAAGTTACAAGTTAATGCTCAAACTCTTTGACATGTAAATCATTGCATTAAAGTTCAAAGCTTTTTTTTTTTTAAATGGCCATTGAAGCTTTAACTTGCCCCATCATTAAGGCATCACAATTAAATAAAAGAAAAATAATATGTTCATAATTGCAGAGTTGACTAACTTGACTATTGCACAACTGGCAGACATTAAAGGATCAAAAAGTCAAGGGCATTGGGTGTACTTCTCATGGTGAACAAGAGCCCATGGCACACTGGAAGGTGCTCAGTATTGCAAACTTAAGGTTGTGTGTAAAAGTCATGTTACCGATTTTATATATAGGGAAATATTCATGTGCATCTATCCCTCATCATACACTCCCCTTTTTGGGAAGTTTCAAGTACAAAAGTGACTTTTCAAGTACATAGGAATACTCCCCATGTACTTGAAATTTTTCAAAAAGGGGAGTGTCCGTCACCCTATGGTGAGGGATAGATGCATAGGAATACTCCCCTTCTTTGTGATCATATTTTTTGTTAGAACTTAGAATTACCTAAATTCAAGTTGCTGACGATGAGATTAGCAACAATGGCCGAGAATTATATACTATATTTGACTTTAGAACCTGTTTAGGTATATGCAGAACACAATGTCTACAATTTCAAAACCAGATAGATTTCAAATTCACAAAAACATAACACTGATATATTGTAATATTGTGTCATGTATATTGATAAGCAGTTGCAGATCATAAAATCAGTATACATGTAGGAGCAAATCATCAGAAGATCCTTCAAGAGAAAACTAAAAAGCATATGAAAACCTTTTCTTTTCTCTTATATGAAAATCTACTTGAGTTCATGAAAAAAAAAAAAAAAAAGGAAACATATCTCTGTTTTTCAATATGAGGAAAGCGCAAAGGTTGAGAAGCTGCTAATTGAGAATCCATAGGAAAATGAGCTGGTGAGTGCACCTTTTTACAGCCATATTTTCCCATGAACTCAAATAGATTCAAGGTGCCAATCAAATTGTTGCTGTAGTAAAGCCAAGGCTTTGCTACACTCTCCCCAACAGCCTTAAGTCCAGCAAAATGGATCACAGCATCAAATCTGTCAAATCACCAATGAAGTAATCCATGTGGTCACTAGATCAGTCAAAATACAAAATCAAACCAGTAAACGCGCAGATTAGACTAAAATCAATCCAGTCAATATTAAATAAATCACCAAGAACTGACTCATCACTAAAAAAAATGCATGATCAGAGATAATAAGATTCGAAGCCTGGTTTAGTAGATGGACAGTCCCAATTCTCAAGAATCCCTCTGAAATCATACATGATGCTTCAAAATGAACAATGCATGCACGATCTCTAACCTTGTCTGAGAGAAAACCTTTTCCAGATCCTCCTTATTCCGCAGATCTCCCTGCAATTGCACACACAAATCAACCCAATCATCAGTTAAAAAAAAAAAAAAAAAAAGAAAAAACACAAACCCTTGAAACAAGCATGATCCGAGAATCGGATCATCAAGTACCAGATGAAATTGGAGGTTCCTGGATCCATCAGAACCAGCCAAATCTCTAACCCTGTCGACGGCTTCTTCAACCGAATTGTCGAGATTGTCGATGATGGAAACCCTAAAACCCTCGTTGAGGAGCTGGAGGACGGTGTGGGTCCCAATGAAACCGGCTCCTCCCGTGACGAGGATGCTCTGCTGCTGCTGCTGTTTCGCTTCGGACGCCATGTGTTTGAAGAAAATACGAAGAACGCAGAGAGAGATAGAGAGAAAAGAAAAGAGGGTTTAAGGAGGAGTTGTGAAGAGGAAGAAGAGGAAACTGTACGTGAAGATCGGGGATTTGAGCAAATCAAGGAGGCAGTGAGATGCCGAATGAGGATAGGAAACAAAGGAATAAGTGCGGAACAGATAGTTGAATATGCTTTTTTTATTTTACGTATAAAGCAGTTGGCAGTTAAGTGAGCCCCGAGCAGGTGAGGTTTATGCGTATTAAATACGGATGCTGTACGTTGTGTACACAACCATGCAGGCCGGGTCTTCTTTGTGGCCCAAGGTGGAGATAATTCGGACGGTTTAAAATAAATGTCATTTTTTTGAAAAATATATTTTAAGATTTTCACTTTAATAATAGTGGGTCCACCGTCCGATTGAGCACCGGATGGAAGATTGATTAACGTTATATTGGTAGATGCCACATCAGTCGGCGCTCATTCATATTTTCAATGAGGGGTTAAGCTTATTATAGTGGGTCTCACTTTTATTAGAATGATATATGAGAATTTATCCTTAGAAGATATGAAATTCGTTTTAAATGGTTTTGGATTATCTTTATATAGAACCCAACATGGAGCTCTTTGCATGTGGTTTCCTAAAATCGTTGCAACGGGGGATTCGGCCTCATTTTTCTGATTGGGTTCGCCCATAAATCTATTTGGCATGAGTATTTGACTCTAGGATCAAAGTCATCAACAGTTATTAAGGAATTTATAACTAACTCTATTTTGATTAACAAAAAAAAAACTCTTTTTGTTGTTGTTTTATTAATTATATATTAAGTCTTTGAAGCATGTGACGGATGTCATGGTGAGCCATCTTTGCTACTAAGAAACTTTGGCTACGAAGTCGCTCCAACTTTTAGTGGTATTGACACTTTGACATGACATACATGTAAGTGATTATCCCATGGCACTTCAAGAGTATCACTTCTATTTAGAGATGTAAATGGATACCTGAATTTTTTGACTATACAAGACTTGGAAAAAAAAAATCAAGTTTAAAACCTTTTCATTGTTCCCATAATTAAACTAGTCCCTATTTTACACCTGTATTTTTACCCCGGACCTAAATGGGTTCAAATCCGTAACCACCTTGGTTCGGACCCTTGGAACTAGCCCATTTGCACCATAAATTGGACCCTTGTGAACAACTGGGTCATTGGGCCAGTCTATATGAGCCGGTCCTTTTTTTTCCCAAGAAAATTGTTGCGTGGGCCTGCTGGTATGGGATGGCCATTCGGTCAGTTCTAGCGGTCCATTCCAATCCGTTTCTTAATTATAAAAATTCTTCCCATCCCAACAAAACTTTCATTTATGTCTTTCAAATCCTGGACCAGCCGACTTTTATTATCATTAATATCAGTTTCATGAAACCCAAATATCCCATTGTTGCTATCTGTTGAGGGGAGAAATCAAATGAACAGATTTTAAAGATAAGCATAGTTTAGTCTGAATCCAACCCAACCTATCCTCTCCTAAATTCCCATGAGTACGTGGGAATGTAGATTAGGTTAGTTTAGAACTAGGATAGTGTACACCACGATAAAAAAATATATGGACTCTAGAAGTTAAAATTTCAAAGTTAGAAAATGATAGTCAATAATCTTTCAACATGCATTTCCATAGTAATCACAATTTGAGATCTTGAATTAGAGTGCAAAAAAGGTTGAGAAACAAAATCAGGTTGTTTTTACCACTTCTTTTTTTTTTTTTTTTTTTTTTTTTGCATTTTCTCCAAATTTGCGAGGATATAAGATATGAGACTCTACATGATAGGGTCTATTAGTTTTATAAAAAAAATTGAACAGCTTGGACGATGTGTTGATAGCCCACAAAGGTGCAAAAAACCAAAAAGATGAAATTAGTTTATTTCCATTTATCACAAAAATAAAAAAGAGACCAGTGCAACTAAAAGTTACTTCAAGTTTTATGAGACCAGTTAAAACACCAAGTTCAAACTTGATTTTAGGCGTGTGTAACCAAAACAATTCATTTGCCTTAAAAAAAAAAGAAAGAAGAAAGAAAGAAAAGAAAAACAAAGAAGAAGAAATAATGTGCATTTACTTATGTAAATCACGAAAAGACAAACTACACATGCATACTATACATGTGCTAGCATAAAAACAAAACTTCCCATTCCCATAGTTTTTTTTATTGGACTGTTGGTCAGTGATATATTTAACTTGAGGTCCTAGGGATCGAATTCAGCATCTAGGCGTAACTAAGGTGCCGATGCTTTTTAACCACAAGTTTTTTCTTTAAATGGTTATAGGGGCAAATCAGTATGACAACGTCTGATAACGTATTTAGAGACCTTTGTTTAAAATATTTTCAGTTGTGTAAACTACAGGCCTTAAACATTTTTTTTTTTTTTTTTGTGGACCAGAGCGTTTAAATAACATAGTTAAAGTTAAAATAGGGACCTTTAGCTAATTTTTTCTAAACAGGTCATATGCCTTGTTTATTTGGTGGTGAATAATCCATATCAAGAAATAGGGACATTTACTTCAAAAATCCCATTAAATAGGGTAATTACAAGCGAGGACCTTAAAATTTTATAATGACGGCCAAGGACTTCCAGTCCAAAATCCAATATTTCATTCCGTTTTTTGCCCTTGGTTAATTGATGTCAACATAACCCTAAAAAAAAAAAATGTTCTTCACACCCAAATCAACAACAATAGTAGAACAGAAGAAAGAGAGGAAGGATAAGAAGGAGATCAATGCTATACCTCTTTTTTCTCAATCACAGTGAGAGAGAGATTGCTTGATGTCAACAAAACCTTAAATAACGGAAAACTCAATTTTTGTTGACGTCAACACAATTTTATGTTGATGTTGGCGAATCTTCTGTCGACGTCAACAGACTGTTATGTTGATGTCACTCATGCTGTTAACTGAGCATTTTTGTTGATGTCAACAAATTTTTATGTCGATGTCGACGAATCTTCTATCAACGTCAATAAGTTTACAGGTCACTGATTGTAATACCTGGATATTTTTGTTGATGTCAACACAATTTTATATTGAGATCGATGAATGTTTTGTTGATGTCAACAAATATTACTCATGACAAAATAAGAAACTTGTTATGTTGACATCAATAAAAAAAAATAGTAGGGTAAAACTGAAAAATAAATATAAGAGATGATTTGGGCCGGAGATCTTTGCCCGTCGTTGGAAAAATTTAGAATTCTCAAATGTGATTACCCTATTCAAAGGAGATTTTGATGGTAAATGTACTAGTTGCGAAGATGTTTTTCTCGACAAGATTATGGAATGCTCGTATAATCCAACTTTCCCTATTCCGCTTTCCTCTTTTCCCTCTTTACAAGGTTTTAAGCTGTCTCTTTCAGATTTGCGAAGAAGGCGGGAGCGAGCAGGCCCGTAGCAGGGGATCGATCCTTTTGGAAAGGTAACGCTTTCATCGTTTCTTTCTCCCGCCCTTCGGATTCGTGAATAAATTCGCAAATTTCACGAAACTGATGCGTTTTTCTTTGTTTTTCTACTGCTATACTGCCGATCTACTCTCTCTATATATACTTCTCCTCTATCTAAATCTAATGATATCTTTTTTGTTTCCTGCTATTTTGGTTTTTCATCTGCAGAAAACTTTGCGCTCGAATCCTTCACAATGAGGTATTGTTTGTGCTTTAATTATATAATGTGTACAGATGGGATCCATCTTTTGGTGGGACCTATATTTCATCGATCTAGATCGTCCATCTGGTGGGTTCCACTTAGGATGGATGGTGACAAGTATAGCTTCTGAACTGGGTAGTTGTAGCTATCTGTTAGTTTGGGGCTTGAAAAATGATTGTATAGCCAGCTGATGATTTAATGCGGAAGAATCCAATTTATAGTGAAACTATAAAACCATGCTTTATTGATGAGTGAAGGTAACATTTCTTAGAGGGGACTGAAGTTTATGCATTAAATGCGTGCAAAATGTATCTGAAGGTGTTTATTTGGACTGATTGGTGGCACTAGGGGAGGTGGTTTGGATGCGAGGAAAACAGATGTAGTAAGCAAATGGGGAAAACTTCGCTGCAAGTTTCACGGACTGTGAGCGGTTTTCTCCACCTCCGATGACTCCATTTTTTCTCTTCATCATCTCTTTGGATAAGGAGAAAAGGTGGGGAAAATGGAGGTGGAGAAGGATGTTTATAGTGAAATTTTGTAATGCGAATAGTTTTCTCGAGCTTGTTTTATCCACATCCAAATGGACCCTAAGAGAATGACATGCATTTCAAGTATGGAGATGTGTAATTTCTATATTTGGAGTCATCAGTTTCCAATTACAGGGTCCTTGGAAACTTCAATATAAACTTGTTTTCATTTGGTGTAAAATTTTGTTCATGAAAGAAATTGTAGAGGTGGCATATGGCATAAATAGTTGTATATCATAAGGGGGAAAAAATCCAACAAGGAAAGACAAATTCAACCCAGCCCATACAAATAATGGTGCCATGGTAAGAAAGAGATCTCTAATAACATATCAATCAAAATCCACTTCTGATTTGACCAACACATCCTTACCAACAAATCCCACTCCAGGCAAATGGATGTCAATGTTTTTAGTATGATCAACAGTGCAGACTCTGAGGGAGATTTTTTTTTGATGAAATGGAAGGTTTTCAGGTTGAGACTCCGCTCCTGAGGGAGATTTTTGTTGAAATTGCGCAGAGCCTGTCTTCAATCATATCTGCAGGAATACTTATGCGAGTAGGAAAATACAGAGAAAATGATGGAGCTTCCATCTCTTCCATTTGTTAGAGTTGAATCAGTCTCCATGAGCTTCAAAATCTCAAGCCCTTCATGGCTTCATCCCATCTCCTCTGCCCTTTTTCCCCGCCGCTGAGTGAGAGAGAAGCAAGGAACCTCTAAAACGATATTTCTGTGAGTGATGGGATTGGGAGAGTTTTAACGATGGCGGGGTTGCAAACAGGTATCTTTCCAGAGTATACATGGATTTGGAACCAGATCCAATTTCTTACTGAATCTGGATCAGATTTCTTATATGAACCAACATAAGGTTCCAAAACCGCTTTATTCAGGACCGGATACTTTGGATACTCAGATGACAGGATGCCCATTTGCAACTTTAATCCTCTTCTATCGTATTTTCTGAGGCACCAGTGACCAATATTTCCCTTGTCGGACTGGGTCTCGAACCCGGATGCTCTGGCTTCCCCTGAAGTACTTTCATGTCTCTTCACCGGATCAGCTACTGGCACAAGATTGGGAGATTGGGGTTTGGTGCAAAGTGAAGGACCTGTATGTTAACATTGTTCTCATGGGATGCCAAAATGTCAAATATGCTGAAGCTTCAAAGAGTGGAAGGACTCTAGAGTCCAGACTGTAAAATTACAGCTGTAGGATTTGGATAATCAGATTTTCATTATTTTGATCCTGAATTTTTAGTAGTTCTATTGCATTTATGCTTACCATGGGTTTTCTTAAACTGTTTCCTATACATACAGAATGCATCTAACTTATTTTTCTCATTCGTAGAATAACATTTCTTCTATATAAATTATCATGCAATTATTTTGAAAAAAAGAACCACATGTACAACACTATTTATATGGAATTTTGGATTCCTGCTACAATTTTTTGGCATTTTGAAAGTCCTACTTTCAGAGTTCAGACTATATCCTCACGATGCCTGTGATTTTATGTGGAGCAGATGCTCTTTATGCTATGATTTTACTTTTTTGGCTTGCAGTAAGCTTTAGAGTGATGTCTTAAGGGAGGCAATCAGTCAGGTTGTTGGCGATGCCAAAGAGAAGAACCACAATTTTATGGAGACCATCGAACTCCAAATTGGACTGAAAAATTGCGATCCACAGAAGCACAAACGTTTTAGCGGGTCTGTCAAATTACCTCATATTCCTCACCCCAAAATGAAAGTCAGCATGCTTGGGGATGCACAGCATGTTCAAGAGGTTAATTATACTCCAAACTTCAGTTCAAAGGCCCTTTTTGTTTTACTAAATCACGTCAATTTGATACAGATAAACAAGTCACTTGAATTGGATAATTCACATGACTTGCCTATGAATAGGATTTAAATCTGTTTCACTAAATATGTTTCATGTGTTATGATTGATGTAGAAAAGAGAACTGCATTGTGTGGGATTTTATTTTAACCACATCATGATCATCAGAGCCTTATTTATCCCTTCCATCAGGGTCAGCTTTCACCCCTTCTACCCAATAATGAACGATTGTGGCAATTAGTTCAATTGGTACCTCAATCATACCATGTGGAAACAAATCCTGTCTGCATGTGGTTTATGACGTACCAAACACAAGCCCAGAGGAACCAGCTCACTCTTTACGTGACAACATCTAACCATGTCTTTGATATGAATTGTCTCATGAAGTCTGCGGGCTGAGAAGATTGGATTAGATTACATGGATGTTGAAGGGTTGAAGAAAATGAACAAAAATAAGAAGTTGGTTAAGAAGCTTGCGAAGAAATACCATGCTTTTCTTGCTTCGGAGGCAATCATCAAGCAGATTCCAAGGCTCCTTGGTCCTGGACTCAATAAAGCAGGTAAGTGCCCGACTCTGGTAACCCTCCGAGAGTCTTTGGAGGCAAAGGTGAATGAGACCAAAGCCATGGTCAAGTTTCAGCTCAAGAAGGTTCTCTGTATGGGTGTTGCTGTTGGAAACTGTGGGATGGAGGAGAAGAAAAATTTTCAGAATGTGCAACTTAGTGTCAATTTCCTATTCTTGGTACTGAAAAAGAATTGGCAGAATGTGAGATCCAGCCCTCTTTTTCCATTTTTAGACCCTTGTTCTTTTGAATTTATATATTCATATATTTCAGAAGGAGCAAATACTGATTTTTTATTTAACATATTTACATGGAGGAAATATATATTGTTTGATCTAATGTTTGCTTGATCTGACAAACAATGCATGTGGCATTGTTGATTCAGATTGTCAAGTTGTCTATTATGGATGGCTGATACCACATTAATATCTTCCTGTTCTATTGTTTGTAACCATTCGATGATAGGTTGTAACACCATTTCCATTAGAATGATTAGCATCATCCAGAAAGGGATTCATTGAGGTATTTTCATTCCATGATGGTGCCAGTGAGATCAATCTCCTATATAGCTCAAGTCAGGCTAACTGCACCTTTTGTTGGCTAAAGTTAAAATGATTTTTTTCATCGTAGTCGTCATCATCATCATCAAAGCCATTAAATCTGTTCTCCTTTCCAATCTATCCCGAGCAAGATCTTTACTGCTGAGATTCCAGAGGCTGCGTATGGAAAATACCAGATGGAATGCAAAGATATTAGGGCTTCTGATATAGTTTCAATCTCAAATCCTGCTGTAATTAGGAATCCCTCAGGCCCAAGGGATCCTGCCTTCTATCAATTCCTGTAGTAGGGCATTTTCTTTTCTCTGCTTTGTTTTATGAACTTATCCTTTCAAGCAAAAAAAAAAAAAAAGATTTTTTTGTTATTCATTATTATTACTCTTATCATTTTTTTTTGGCACAGTATTGTGTCATATGCAACCTTTCGTTGGCTAAAGTTAAAGTGATTTTTTTCATCTTTGTCATCATAATCATCATTATCATCATCATCGCCATGGATTTTTCTCTCCTTTCCTATCTATCTTGAGCCAAATCATCTGTTTCTCCATCATCATTAAAACAATTTTTCTGTTATTCATTACTATTATTTTTATCATTTTTTGGCACAGCATTGTGTCATATGCAACCTCACTTTGTGAATCCATGCCATCAATTGATCTTGGTTTTGCGCGTGGCCTGAAACTCATTTATTACTATAATCTCTTCAATTGCATTACCTTCTCTTGATTTCTTGGAATCCATTTAAGATTATGCTCAACTCTTTTCTGTTGTGCTTACCAAGGAAGGTGCGCCAACCTCCCCCCCCTGAATTCTTTTTGAGCCAAAAAGTTCTTTTGATTTACGTTTCAAAATTCTCAAGATTCACAAAAATTAGAAAACATGTAAAAGAATATCAGGAAATGGACTTTGCGCCTCAGGAAGCGGAGAGGTCTTGTGTTCGACACCTATCTTTGTTGGTCACCTCCCATACTTTTACCTGGTGTATGTGGACAGGAGGGTTTGCATGCCCCTGGGGATTAGTTCTCGGCTGTCCATAATCGAGTGTCCCTTGGGCTCAGGGCAAAGGCTCTTAGGTTGGGCTGGGTAGGAGATACCTGGGTTATAAAAAAAAACAAATAAATAAATAAATCAGGAAATGATACAAAACCTGATATCCTTTCTCAGAAGAAAATATCACTCCAAATTAATAAAAAAAACTTGAATGCAGCACATAAGGTTCTGCAGTGCCCCTGTTTGCCACATAATCCTTCACATCTGCATCCACATTTCCCTCTCATTGGTAAATGTGCATATAATAATTTGTTGATTGGGTTTGGTGAATCAGATGCGATGCTTGTATCTGAAGAGTACGATAAGGAAGCCATATAGAGTGTTTTAAAAAGTTTTGCTTCTTTCTCTCATCTTTGTGGTCTTAGTCAGTGCTGCAGATGTTGCATTTAGTAAGTTTTGAGCTGTCTCCTCTCCTTCCTGAACACAGAATTTTTAATTACTGATAGTTAGCGAGGTGCTATAACTTGTTTAAGGCCAGGAGTTGTTCTTGTGGCAAGTCTGCCTTGTATACCCTGTTTTTGTTGGCTGCTCGGAATTTAGATTCTAATCTTTGGTTACAATGTTGCATGTATTACTTTGAAAATGATGAGCCCTTTTTCACCGATTCTTTTGAACATTTATTAAGCACTCTTTTTTTTTTTGGGTTCTACATCGTAGACTGGAACACATGCACACCAACCAGATGATTTATAACTTGGGACCATTAAGAACTTTTATTTGTTTGGTTTATTGTTTAGACATATCTCTCTGTTCAGTATTTCCAGTTGTGATAAGAGGATATATTGCAGTGTTCCAAACTGTTTGTCTGATGTGGATCTCTGTGGATAGACCATCTTAGGAAATACCAGCATGATATCGCCTTGATAATACTATATATATATATATATATATTATCGATGCCCTGCAAGTTGGATGTTATCTGTACTAGTATCATATGATAGGCTTGAAGAAGGTGAAAGTGTGAAACGCTTGTGTGCAAAAGGCCATTCATGCGTGTCCTGTTATCTGTACTACTGCTCGTACTAGTGTACTCTTTGTTAACTGTACTGTTCTTGGTGTAGCATCGTACTAGTGTACTCTTGTAATTAGCAACATATAAGAATCGTTACTCCACATCTTAAATGCACAGTTATTCTTCTGCTAAATGCAAGTTGTCGGAATCTGCGTGCTCTCTCTCCCTTGCAAGTTCATGTTCTACCTGCTGCTGTGGTTGGTAAACTTTTCAAAGCTTGGTCCTGGTCTATCTAGGGCACGTTTTTTCACTTTTTCATCGGAAAATGAAAAAGAAAAAAAAAGAAAAAAGAAAAAGAGTGCTACAGTTAAGTAGTCAATTGGTGCCTGCTGCTTTTTCCCAAGGAAAATAGTAGCCGACTTTTCTGTAATTCTGCAAAAAATCATTTCCAAAAAACCACAAACTTACCCCAGGAAAATTACACCGCACCTCATGTGCCCAAAGGTTTTGGGCACTGGTGTCCAAAGGTTGCCTCAAAATTTACACATCCTATTGGGGCTCAAGATTCTGAATTCATCTGGAAGTCCATCAGTTAAGCACTTAAGCCTATATTTGATGTTTGAACCTCTAGGAATCCTCAGAAATTTTACTTCACTCCATTAGGAGATATGCCCACTGTTAAATGTATCACGTGGAAGATACGTGATCAATATGATGGTGGGCTCACTAATTAGTTAAGTTTAGCTGTTTTAATTCCAAATGTTTGCCCCACTGGTGGGTTTATTACCGATGGCTCCCTTCTCAGGAAATCCAAACTCCGAATGCCAGGTTAGGATCACTATTTGAGGTTGGTAGATTTTTTAGGCTGGCCAAAGCCCAACATGGTCATGGTGGGGCTTGATTTAGAACTGGTAGAGCTGAGCCTGTCCACCAATTTGTTTTACTTGGCTTAGAGCATACACAGACTGGGGGTGTTGATCAAGGATTAGTATTATACTGGAAGCCCATCAGATCTTTAGTGGAAATGGATTGCATGAGCAGAGAGCAGGAGGAACAGGCAGCAACAGCAGCCTATACCAGATTCTCTTGACACCAGTATGAAAGGGTGAGCAGCTGTTGTTGGGTGTTTCTTAAGAGGTTGGAGAGCTAGTCTCATCAGCCCTTCAAGTAAGAATCCTATCGACACTTCCAGGTTGGTTTATATGTGTCGCGACCCCGGACCGAGAAACTAGGGGAAAAGAAGGATCCGAGTCCGGGAGGTCGGGACGGTCGGGTTGATGCCGCGCCACGTGCATCTCTTTGGCTAAAACGCACACGGAATTAAAAGAACATCTATCCGTGCACGTGATTTCCCACAGGGTTCCGCGGTGAGGATTATCTTTACACATCATCTCACATATAACCATATCAAACACATTCTCATAATTGCGGAAGCGTGTAGTAAACCATATTAATACCATTCAAATCCATAAACAAGACTGATTTATGGTTAACATGATAAGATATCAGGATGAGCAATGATCAAGCATTTTCCCCAAAAGTAAATTCAAGTATGTTTACAAAGTATCAGTTAATTAAAACCCCCAAAAATAACGGTCAACAAAGACCGTACAACCAAATGAAATCTAAACCAAAGATATCAAGTTCCCAAAGTGTATCGTTCTCAAGGCAAGGCCGAATGTCTACATGACATCATCGGCTTGCCACTCAATCACTCGTTGCGGTGCACCGACCGCCTCCTCTGGCTCCTCCTCAAAGGCAATAAGCTCGGGACCTGAGTACCAAAATAAATGGATCAGACACGACGGTCTGGCAGGTGGGTGAAAAGACATAACAATAATAAAACAATGATGCTATGCAAGAGTTAAGAAAACTTGTGGATAAACAATGAACTTTGTAAAAGACAATGTATCATTTCAAAAGAAGTACATATGCAATAAATCCAGTAAGGTAACAAGGATTTGGAAACTGTCAAGATGGCAACCCCACAAGCTAGATCCTCCCTTCACCGAAGTGAAGAGAGCGCATACCCTAACAAGATCATTGTCCTCAGTCACACGAGGTGAGGAGGAACAACTATAAATATTATAATATACATATATACATATATACTCTGCGGGGCCACGGTAGCGAACCGGGTAAAAACTCTGCACATTCCAGACTGCAGCTGGCTATCGGGAGGGGAAGGAACCCCAAGTCGGAGGATCAAACCGACGAGGTCGTCCAAGCTCAGTGGTGCCGACTCATAGGTCAAATACGATAAATCAAATCATATGCACAGTAAGAAAACGGGGTGCCATAGGCACAAATACACATCCATCTCAAGTCGCCATATACCAGTTAGCAAAAGCTAAACACATCACTTTTAGTACTCTTGTAACAGTCCAGTCATATCAAGTTGGTTTGAAATCCCAAGGTAAGAGTTTAGTTGAAAATTAAATACAAATAGTTTTTCATACATTTACAGGCCAACAATGGGGTTTCTAGGATTGAATCAGTGCGAATAGGGTCCCGTATGTCGGTTATGATGAAATTTTGGTACTCTTTAAGAGTTAGGGACATTCCGGGTCCTTATACACATTGATCAATCTAGAAAACCTCATGGAGTTTCCACGATGAGGTTCTTCCTTCCTTCGGACTTCATATAATGCCTTACCCATCCTTGAATAGCATTGGGCCTCCAAACAATACTTCCACACTACAGCACCTCACAATATACCCCAATCTTTCATGGGTTTGAACACATCATTATAGGTTCAATGTCTTCAAATAAGAAGATAAGGGATAGAGCTGAATTGGACTTGAGTATGGACTTGGGGTGAATCTGGAAAATAGTCCCATAATTCTCTCATTTACAGTTCATTTTTATTCAGTCCGATCGATCGGACCTGAAGGGCGATCGATCGGTCCTGAAGACCCTCACAGTTATTTACAGTCCGATCGATCGGACCTGATGGGCGATCGATCGGTCCTGCAAACCCTCTCAGTTAATTACAGTCCGATCGATCGGACCTGATGGGCGATCGATCGGTCCTGCAAACCCTCTCAGTTAATTACAGTCCGATCGATCGGACCTGATGGGCGATCGATCGGTCCTGCAAACCCTCTCAGTTAATTACAGTCCGATCGATCGGACCTGATGGGGCGATCGATCGGCCCTGTAGCGAACTTCAACCCATTTGGTTGAATCCTTCTCTTGTCCAACTCCTATCCATTTCCTTTCTTTCCCCTTCTTCCATACATATCTTCACAATTAATTGGGCTATTCCTTGCCTCATTATCTCATCAAATCATCGTTCAAAATCAATAAGACTAAATCATCAAACATGATAATTCATTAAAACCATCAATGAAGACAAATCAAGATTTTGCATAAAACATGATAAAACACATAAGAATCATTTCATCCACTTGCCTTGGGTCCAATTGCAATTCAAATGAGCTCTAATCACCTCTTAATTCCACAATCAAACACCTATACACAAAACCCCCAAATCCAAACCCTAAAATATCAAAATCCAATTAAAACAAAACGGAATCTTCCAATAATTGAAATGAAGCTACCCTAGGGCTAAACAAACAAGATTATAACATTTTTAGGAAAATCACTTACAAGGAAGTTCTTCAAAAAGCAAAGTGTTGTCCAAAGAAGATCCTGGAGTGGGCGGTTTTCTTCAAAAATGGTATCAAGATGAAGGCCTTGAGATGAGGAAGAAGATTATAACAACTAATTCTCCATTAGCACTAGTTTAGTGGGTGATTGAAGATGAAGAAGCAAGAAAAGGTAAGGAAAACCCTTAGGGCTGGGGTTTCTCTTCTCCTCTAGGGTTTTTGCCAGAAATGGGAAAAAGAAGAAGAAGCTTTCTATATATAGTAAGTGGGAGTGGGGCCCACAGCTTAAAGAACTTCTCGGGCTCAAAACATAGTCCTCGGGGCTTCAAACGAATTCGACGAAGAAGACAAAGTTGATCGGCAAAATTTCTAGTTTCCAAAAAGTATATATTTTGCACATTTTGGTGACATTGAAATCGGTGTCCAGATTTTGGGTAAAAAGACCATTTTGCCCTCAATTAGAGAAAAATCAGGTTTAAGGTCCTCAAATGAAAACGATGTCAACATGAAAACTGTAGGGATTAATAAAATAAGTTCAATGGGTTAAAACACGATTCTTGGAAAACATCGGTAAACCCCCAATCTCACATAATTCGTAACAAGAACCCCCAAAGGGTCCCACACATCAAAAGGGCTCTCCAAATTCCCCAAAGCTATTATAAAAGCTATTCTAGTCCCCAACTAATCCAAGACCACTAAACACACTTAAAACTAAAACACCACTCAAACAACTCTAAACGAGGTCTCTCGGGTCGGGGTCTTACATCCTCCACCCCTTAGGACATTTGGTCCTCCAAATGGAAATTAAAACTCACCTCCGGAAGAAGATGTGGGTACTTCTTCTGAACTTGATCCCGTAATTCCCAAGTTGCTTCTTCCGGTCCATGATTCTCCCAAAGTACCTTGACCCACTGAATAGTCCGAGTTCTCAATTCTTGCTCTTTGGTGTCGATGATCTGCTTAGGCTTCTCAATATAGGTCGCATCTTCTCGAATTTCTAACGGCTCATAACGGAGTATGTGTAGCCTGTCGGGAACGTACTTCTTCAACATAGACACATGGAAAACATTGTGTACGCCGGAAAGTTCAGGTGGTAAGGCTAACCTGTAAGCCACATCACCAATCCTACTCACAATGTCATACGGTCCAATGTACCTCCTAGACAATTTGCCCTTCTGTCCAAACCTCAAAGTTCCACGAGTAGGTGACACTTTCAAGAAAACCTTATCTCCTTCTTTGAACTGTAAATCCCTTCTGTGAGAATCTGCATAACTCTTCTGTCTACTCTGAGCCACTTTCAGACGTTCTTGGATCAACTTGACCTTGTCACTTGTCTCACTAACAATGGTCGGTCCATGGAAACTGCGAGTACCAACTTCTTCCCAACAAACAGGTGTTCTACACCTTCTGCCATACAAAGCCTCAAAAGGTGCCATACCGATACTCGAGTGAAAACTGTTGTTGTAAGCGAACTCACACAACGGTAAGGCTTCATCCCATTGAGTCTTGAAATCTAGTACACAAGCTCGAAGCATATCCTCAAGCGTCTGAATTGTCCTTTCTGACTGACCATCGGTCTGTGGGTGATAGGCTGTGCTGAACTGTAACTTCGTACCCATAGACTCATGCAATGTCTTCCAAAATCTTGAGACAAATCTGCTGTCTCTATCTGATGTGATGGAAACTGGCTGTCCATGACGACTGACAATTTCTGTGACAAACAATTGTGCCAACGGTAACATATGCATTTTCTTTCCAGTCTTCATCGGTAGGAAATGAGCTGACTTGGTGAGACGGTCTACTATGACCCAGATAGCATCATTTCCCTTACTAGTCTTCGGTAAACCCGATATGAAGTCCATGGTAATATGCTCCCATTTCCATTCCGGAATCTCTAATGGTCGTAGTAACCCTGGAGGCTTCTGATGTTCTGCCTTGATCAACTGACATGTCATACAACGAGAGACGAAAGCTGCTATCTCTCTCTTCATGTTATTCCACCAAAATCTGCCCTTCAAATTCTGGTACATCTTCGTACTGCCCGGGTGTATGGAATACTTGGTATCATGTGCCTCAGACATGATATCATTCCTCAAGTCCTCTAAGTTAGGCACACACAGACGGTCTCGGTAATACAAAACTCCATCTACAACACGAAAATCTGGGCGATCTGCTAGGTGCTCAGAAATCTTAGCCAACTCTGGGTCTTGCAACTGATTCTCTTTGATCTTCTGAATGAACGAGGGCTCTGACACTGACATGTTTGCTAACATGACACCTTCTCTTAGTGGCTGAAAATCTACACCCAACTCTTCTAACTGCTGTACCACATAAGTCCCCCGAAGACTTGCCATGCTCACTGACTTTCTGCTCAAGGCATCTGCGACTACATTCGCTTTTCCCCGGGTGATACTTGATTGGAAAATCATAGTCTTTAATATATTCCATCCATCTCCTCTGCCTCATGTTCAACTCCTTCTGAGAAAACAAGTACTGTAGGCTACGGTGATCGGAGTGAACCTCAAACTTCTCTCCATAGAGGTAGTGTCTCCACATCTTCAAAGCTAAAACAACTGCGGCCAATTCGAGATCATGTGTTGCATAGTTCTTCTCATGATCTTTCAACTGCCGCGACCCATATGCAACTACCTTCCCATCTTGCATTAGCACGCATCCAAGTCCAACATTGGAAGCATCGGTAAAAATAGTAAAACTGCCGCTCCCAGATGGCAAAGTAAGGACTGGAGCCGTAGTCAATCTCTTCTTCAGCTCTTGAAAACTAGCTTCACACTTGTCTGTCCAAACATATGGTGCATTCTTCCTCGTCAACTTCGTCAAAGGTGACGCAATCGACGAAAATCCTTGCACAAACCTCCGATAATATCCTGCCAATCCAAGAAAACTCCTGATTTCTGATGCATTCTTCGGTCTATCCCAATTCATGACTGCCTCAATCTTGGACGGGTCTACTGATAATCCTTCTTTGGAGATGATATGACCCAAAAATGTGACTTGGTCCAACCAAAATTCACACTTACTAAGCTTTGCAAACAACTGATTCTCCCTCAATAGCTGGAGTGCTATCCTCAAGTGCTCTTCATGCTCTCCTTTGGTCTTGGAATACACCAAAATATCATCAATAAACACCACTGTAAACCGATCCAAATACTCCGCAAATATTTTGTTCATCAATGCCATGAAAACTGCCGGTGCATTAGTCAGACCAAATGGCATCACTAGAAACTCATAGTGTCCATATCTTGTACGAAAGGCTGTTTTTGGCACATCTGAATCTCTAACCCTCAACTGATGGTAGCCTGACCTCAAGTCAATTTTCGAAAAGTAAGCAGCTCCTTGCAACTGATCAAACAATTCATCTATCCTTGGCAACGGATATTTGTTTTTGATGGTCACTTGGTTCAATCTTCTATAGTCAATACACATTCTCATAGAACCATCCTTCTTCTTCACAAACAAAACTGGTGCTCCCCACGGTGACACACTAGGTCTCACAAAACCTTTGTTCAAAAGTTCTTGCAATTGCATCTTCAACTCTCCCAATTCTGCCGGAGCCATTCTGTAAGGTGCGATAGATATCGGGGCGGTCCCCGGTAACAACTCAATAGTGAAGTCTATCTCTCTAACGGGTGGCAATCCTGGTATCTCCTCCGGGAAAACATCCGGAAACTCATAAACAATTGGAATCTCCTCCACCCTTTGGGACCGTTTATCCTCCGTGATAAACGCCAAATAACCCTCACAACCACTTTTGAGAAGCCTATCAGCCTTCAATGCTGAAATAAATCCTGCACCAGAATTACTCCTTTCTCCCTGAAACAACACCCCTTCTTGGGTCTCCTCTAACTTAAAAGTTAGGGTCTTATGGAAACAATCCATAGTAGCATGGTATCCTGCTAACCAATCCATCCCTAGGATGACATCAAAATCCTGCATCTCCAACAAAATGAGATCTGCCGGTAATACTACTTCTCCTATCATGACTGGACAACTAGGGTAAAAAGTTCTACAAACAACTTCCTTACCTAAAGGGGTAGTCACAGTCAAAATGAAACTCAACTCTCTAGCATGCATATCAATCAACATAGCAAATTTTGGAGATAGGAATGAGTGAGTAGAGCCAGGGTCAAACAAAACCTTAGCATCAAAACCACAAACGAGAAGTGTACCTTCCACTACATTGCCTTCAGCCTCCACATCAGCTCTATTGACAGCATAGAGTTGTGCCCTTTGTGGTGGCCTGTTCTGCCCTTGCTGTTGCCTGCCTTGTGGTGCATTCCTATTCTGATTCTGAGGACGCTGATTCTGATTTTGATTCTGCCCTTGCTGACGGACCTGTTGTTGCTGTTGTTGTTGTGGCCTAAACTGTGGCTGAGGTGCCTGTTGTTGTAGTGGCCTTGCTTGATTCTGAACCACTAACGCATTTTGAGGTGGTGCCTGACGCTGTGCTCCTTGCTGCTGCCTGTTATGTCTATCAGGCCTTGGGCAATCCCTCATTTGGTGGTCCAATGAACCACATCTAAAACATGCTCCCGTGATAGTACGACATTGGGCATTCCCATGATGTTTCCCACAATGGATACAAACATCCGGATTTTGCACATTTTGCTCTTGTCTTGGTCTCTTGTTCTGATTGTTTCTTTGTTGATTGTTCTGCTGCTGGCCTTGGCCCTTTCCTTGGTTCTTGACAATCTTGTTGTGAAAGTTCTCAAATTTGTATGCTCTCCTGACAGCTTCTTCAAAGGTAACGGGTGGTACAACCCCGGTAGCATCCCTCTCAATAATCGGGTGAAGTCCCTCAAGGAACTTGGTTATCTTCTTCTCAACAGTGTCTATCAGCTCTGGAGCATACCTTGACAATCTCTCGAATTTGGTAAGGTATTCGAGGACTGTCATGTTCCCTTGTACAAGTTGCTGAAATTCAGCTGCCTTTTGTCTCTTGACATGTGCAGGTACGTATTTCTCTCCAAACTGTCTCTTGAAGTTAACCCAAGCTTCTGCATCAGCCATTTCCCTATATTCTGTCCTGACGGTCTTCCACCAAATATCTGCTAAACCCACAAACATAGAGGCTGCAAGCTGTACACGTTCCACACCGGTACAGATGAATATCTCGAATATGTTTTCGGTGTGCTCAAGCCAATCATCTGCTGCCATTGGGTCCTCAGTCCCCAAAAATTCTTTCGGTCCTCTCTTCCTAAACCGCTCATACAATACATTAGGATCATTTCCTCTAATGTTTACCGGACCAGGTGGTGCAACTGGGATTGGTTCCGGTCTCCTCTCCAATATTCCCAACAACTGTGCCTGCATTTGAGCTATCTCCCTAGCATGATCCTCATCTTTCTTAAGCATCTGTTCTTGCAATCTGGTCTGTGTCTCAAATGCTTGTGCTTGGAGCCTAGCCTGATTCTCATTGGCCTGGCGCTGTTGGTCTATCATAGCCTGCATCATCTGTTGGAATTGGTTCTGCATATTGTTGTCCTGAAGTTCTTCTGTACTAAGCCCTGCACTCTCGCTGTTACTGGCAATGTGATTACTGTTTGCTGTTCTTTTGCGAGGTGGCATAACGCTGCAAAACAAATTGTTAGCACATATAAATCAAGTACAGGGTGGTCACACATTGCTCACACGGTTCTATCTAACGGATCCTCGCCACGTACTTAAGATTTCTAGTTTCTTTTAATTGCCTGAAACATGTCCGCTCTGATACCAGTCCTGTCGCGACCCCGGACCGAGAAACTAGGGGAAAAGAAGGATCCGAGTCCGGGAGGTCGGGACGGTCGGGTTGATGCCGCGCCACGTGCATCTCTTTGGCTAAAACGCACACGGAATTAAAAGAACATCTATCCGTGCACGTGATTTCCCACAGGGTTCCGCGGTGAGGATTATCTTTACACATCATCTCACATATAACCATATCAAACACATTCTCATAATTGCGGAAGCGTGTAGTAAACCATATTAATACCATTCAAATCCATAAACAAGACTGATTTATGGTTAACATGATAAGATATCAGGATGAGCAATGATCAAGCATTTTCCCCAAAAGTAAATTCAAGTATGTTTACAAAGTATCAGTTAATTAAAACTCCCAAAATAACGGTCAACAAAGACCGTACAACCAAATGAAATCTAAACCAAAGATATCAAGTTCCCAAAGTGTATCGTTCTCAAGGCAAGGCCGAATGTCTACATGACATCATCGGCTTGCCACTCAATCACTCGTTGCGGTGCACCGACCGCCTCCTCTGGCTCCTCCTCAAAGGCAATAAGCTCGGGACCTGAGTACCAAAATAAATGGATCAGACACGACGGTCTGGCAGGTGGGTGAAAAGACATAACAATAATAAAACAATGATGCTATGCAAGAGTTAAGAAAACTTGTGGATAAACAATGAACTTTGTAAAAGACAATGTATCATTTCAAAAGAAGTACATATGCAATAAATCCAGTAAGGTAACAAGGATTTGGAAACTGTCAAGATGGCAACCCCACAAGCTAGATCCTCCCTTCACCGAAGTGAAGAGAGCGCATACCCTAACAAGATCATTGTCCTCAGTCACACGAGGTGAGGAGGAACAACTATAAATATTATAATATACATATATACATATATACTCTGCGGGGCCACGGTAGCGAACCGGGTAAAAACTCTGCACATTCCAGACTGCAGCTGGCTATCGGGAGGGGAAGGAACCCCAAGTCGGAGGATCAAACCGACGAGGTCGTCCAAGCTCAGTGGTGCCGACTCATAGGTCAAATACGATAAATCAAATCATATGCACAGTAAGAAAACGGGGTGCCATAGGCACAAATACACATCCATCTCAAGTCGCCATATACCAGTTAGCAAAAGCTAAACACATCACTTTTAGTACTCTTGTAACAGTCCAGTCATATCAAGTTGGTTTGAAATCCCAAGGTAAGAGTTTAGTTGAAAATTAAATACAAATAGTTTTTCATACATTTACAGGCCAACAATGGGGTTTCTAGGATTGAATCAGTGCGAATAGGGTCCCGTATGTCGGTTATGATGAAATTTTGGTACTCTTTAAGAGTTAGGGACATTCCGGGTCCTTATACACATTGATCAATCTAGAAAACCTCATGGAGTTTCCACGATGAGGTTCTTCCTTCCTTCGGACTTCATATAATGCCTTACCCATCCTTGAATAGCATTGGGCCTCCAAACAATACTTCCACACTACAGCACCTCACAATATACCCCAATCTTTCATGGGTTTGAACACATCATTATAGGTTCAATGTCTTCAAATAAGAAGATAAGGGATAGAGCTGAATTGGACTTGAGTATGGACTTGGGGTGAATCTGGAAAATAGTCCCATAATTCTCTCATTTACAGTTCATTTTTATTCAGTCCGATCGATCGGACCTGAAGGGCGATCGATCGGTCCTGAAGACCCTCACAGTTATTTACAGTCCGATCGATCGGACCTGATGGGCGATCGATCGGTCCTGCAAACCCTCTCAGTTAATTACAGTCCGATCGATCGGACCTGATGGGCGATCGATCGGTCCTGCAAACCCTCTCAGTTAATTACAGTCCGATCGATCGGACCTGATGGGCGATCGATCGGTCCTGCAAACCCTCTCAGTTAATTACAGTCCGATCGATCGGACCTGATGGGGCGATCGATCGGCCCTGTAGCGAACTTCAACCCATTTGGTTGAATCCTTCTCTTGTCCAACTCCTATCCATTTCCTTTCTTTCCCCTTCTTCCATACATATCTTCACAATTAATTGGGCTATTCCTTGCCTCATTATCTCATCAAATCATCGTTCAAAATCAATAAGACTAAATCATCAAACATGATAATTCATTAAAACCATCAATGAAGACAAATCAAGATTTTGCATAAAACATGATAAAACACATAAGAATCATTTCATCCACTTGCCTTGGGTCCAATTGCAATTCAAATGAGCTCTAATCACCTCTTAATTCCACAATCAAACACCTATACACAAAACCCCCAAATCCAAACCCTAAAATATCAAAATCCAATTAAAACAAAACGGAATCTTCCAATAATTGAAATGAAGCTACCCTAGGGCTAAACAAACAAGATTATAACATTTTTAGGAAAATCACTTACAAGGAAGTTCTTCAAAAAGCAAAGTGTTGTCCAAAGAAGATCCTGGAGTGGGCGGTTTTCTTCAAAAATGGTATCAAGATGAAGGCCTTGAGATGAGGAAGAAGATTATAACAACTAATTCTCCATTAGCACTAGTTTAGTGGGTGATTGAAGATGAAGAAGCAAGAAAAGGTAAGGAAAACCCTTAGGGCTGGGGTTTCTCTTCTCCTCTAGGGTTTTTGCCAGAAATGGGAAAAAGAAGAAGAAGCTTTCTATATATAGTAAGTGGGAGTGGGGCCCACAGCTTAAAGAACTTCTCGGGCTCAAAACATAGTCCTCGGGGCTTCAAACGAATTCGACGAAGAAGACAAAGTTGATCGGCAAAATTTCTAGTTTCCAAAAAGTATATATTTTGCACATTTTGGTGACATTGAAATCGGTGTCCAGATTTTGGGTAAAAAGACCATTTTGCCCTCAATTAGAGAAAAATCAGGTTTAAGGTCCTCAAATGAAAACGATGTCAACATGAAAACTGTAGGGATTAATAAAATAAGTTCAATGGGTTAAAACACGATTCTTGGAAAACATCGGTAAACCCCCAATCTCACATAATTCGTAACAAGAACCCCCAAAGGGTCCCACACATCAAAAGGGCTCTCCAAATTCCCCAAAGCTATTATAAAAGCTATTCTAGTCCCCAACTAATCCAAGACCACTAAACACACTTAAAACTAAAACACCACTCAAACAACTCTAAACGAGGTCTCTCGGGTCGGGGTCTTACAATATGTGAGTGTCTTTTTTTTTTTTTTTTTTTTAAGTTTTTTGGGTAGCAGATGTGAGTGGATATGGCTCATTTAAAGATCACTACTGTCATTCATATCAGCTGTAGTTTGGAACTTTGCCTTTTCATTTCTGTTTATGAACAATCCATATTTTCTCAAATACATGTAAGGATTTTAGAAAAAGAAACCTTTTTTTTTTTTACAGCCAGTCATTTGATCCATGTTGAATTCCTAGGATTTTTAAGCTTATGCCTCTGTATCAAAGGGCTAATGGTGAAGAGTTAGGGCCTGTTTTTGTCATGAAATAAAATAAAAATAGGCTGAAATAAAATCTAACGTTTGTGTTTTTTAAAAATTGTATTTGCGGAGATTGCAAGTGATGTAAAGGTAAAAGCCTATAAGATGCCATTAACTATTCTCTTCTTAGATAAGAAATATTTACCATCCATCACTCTAATAAGT
The DNA here is from genome assembly GCA_012931725.1 of Litsea cubeba. Lineage (NCBI taxonomy): Eukaryota > Viridiplantae > Streptophyta > Magnoliopsida > Laurales > Lauraceae > Litsea > Litsea cubeba. The sequence continues at coordinate 117,344,779 of CM022947.1, read as the reverse complement.
ATCATCCTGGAAAAGTGATGGTTAATTCAAGACTTTTCTCTTTCTGTGCAGAAAGTTCTGCACTAAACCACAGTCCACATACAATTTGCTTTCACAAAAAAATTGTAATTATTTTTCACATCATTGCAGAATCGTCAATGTTGCACGCTTTGTCTCTTTGTGCATAGTTTTGGTGTAATTTGTGACAATGACCCTCTGGAAAGGTCTTCTATGTATATAATTTTTTTTTCATTTTTCAAGTAGTTTTTTAGAGTGTTTCATGGAAATAAATGACAAAAAGGGAATATAAAGGTGGTGAAAATGATGTTAAATATTTTGACTTTCAGACTAAGTACATGGAAAACTAGTATAGGTCCTTAATTAAAAATAAAACCTTGCTGCATTTGGCGATATAATCAGGTTTTGGCCGAGTTTAAAACCATTGGTCAAATGGTTTCCTGCAATCCCATGACTGAAACTGAGAAAGGAAATTGTAAAAAAAGGGTAATATAAAACCCATCTTCCTTTGTGATTTTCTTGATATAACCTGAAAAAAAATCAATAAATAACAAAGTAACAGGAACATGTGACAAGTCATAGTTCTGCTTTTCATGGCTTTCTTAGGATGTTAATCAGTGCTCTAATTCTAGTTGGAAGGATTAGAAAAAATGCCTCAGATTGAATGATCACACCCTCAAAAGTTTGTGTGGTTTTGGGTAAAGTGTAAAGAGCATGCAACACACCTTTGTGTAAAAAAGGGAAGGAGGAAGACTCTTGCAAACAGGGAATGCACTTGAAACAAACTAATATAAGTTCCACAAAAAAAAAATGTATTTTTTTTATCCTTGGGATTAAAGGACCCATAGAACTAATTTTCTGGGTGGCACCTGCTAAACTCACATAGACGCACACATGATAAATTTGGAGCGGTTTCAAACACAAGATATTGGAAGCAAACCCACGCCTTATGCACTCTACCAACTCCCAAGTGGGTGCAAAAAACGTAGGATATTTTTCACTTAAAACTCAATACCTATTTCCATTAAAAGGAAACTTTTTTTTTTAATTTCTATTAAAATACAAGACATATTGAAGTACAACTCCAATATTGAATTGTATTCCTATAAAGATGATTTTAACATAAGCATCACGAGTCCAAAATGCCAAGATGAGGATGCTAAGGTTGTGCGTAAAATGAGTTGAAAAACAATCCTAAGCATGTTAATCAATGGAGAATGTTCTCCTACGAAAAGACTGCATATAGTTCATATGCACTCCACCTTTTGGGATCTATTTAGATGCCAGTTTATCAATGGGATTAGGCATATGGAAAGGTTGTTGGGTTTAGTAGGTCCAGACCAATTGGGTTCATGGACACGGGTATTATGGTAATTGTACCGGGACTTTCTTATTGACTAAGATAGGGTTTCTTGGGGAATAAGAAAGAGAACATTATATATATGATGTAATGTGTAACCCATGAGATATAGACAGACATAGAGAGAGTGAACCTAAAGGAGAGTCGAGTTTTTTTTCCCGTGGACGTAGGCAAGATTGCCGAACCACGTAATTCTCTTGTGTGTTGATTGTTTGTCTTGTGTGGTTTATTGTTCGTTCGATCGCTGATTCACGTTTCCACATACACGCGCACAACAAGTGGTATCAGAGCCCAGGCTTAGACTTAGCCCGGAGAATCCTCAGACTGCCAAACAAAAGGTGGTGGGCCTAGTGATGCGCAGAAAAAGCGCAGTACTCACGATTGGTGGATCCGTAGTGAGGCTCTCGAGTTGGCTCTTCTCGATGGAGCGGATGGATGGATGATCGTTTGAGTGGAGGCCCGGTAAAAATATCCAAAGAGATATGGTCCTTTGTTTGAGGGGAGGATTGTTGGGGATGTGCAACCAAAGTCCCACATAGGCTAGAATTGGGAAAGAACATGGGCATATAAGTTGGACTAAGTACTCCATTGATATGAGGCCTTTTGGATAGAACCCAAGAACAAATCCATGAGGGCTTAGGCCCAAAGTGGACAATATCATATCAATGTGGAGTCTGTAGTGGTCCACTGTACTAACAAGTGGTATCAGAGCCCAGGTCCAGACTTAGCCCGGAGAATCCTTAGATTGCCAAACAAAAGGTGGTGGGCCCAGTGATGCACATGAAAAGCGCAGTACTCACGATTGGTGGATCCGTGGTAAGGCTCTCGAGTTGCTCTCCTCGATGGAGCGGACGGATGGATGATCGTTTGAGGGGAGGCCCGGTAAAAATATCCAAAGAGATATGGTCCTTTGTTTGAGGGGAGGATTGTTGGGGATGTGCAACTAAAGTCCCACATAGGCTAGAATTGGGAAAGAACATGGGCATATAAGTTGGACTAAGTACTCCATTGGTATGAGGCCTTTTGGGTAGAACCCAAGAACAAATCCATGAGGGCTTAGGCCCAAAGTGGACAATATCATATCAATGTGGAGTTTGTGGTGGTCTATTGTATTAACAAGTGTAAAGGTCACCTAATGGGCGAGGGGGATTCAAAAATCGGCTCCACCATATCATCTTAGCCCTTGATTTAACAACCTTTAAGTTTAATGATATCGTAACTGTAAATTTTCTTGAGATTCAATTCAACAATGAATGAAGATTTTCTTTAGTGGTGCCCCCTCCTGGCAGCCCACTAGAAACCTTCACAAGGGCCTCTCACAAAGAATTTGGATTCTAATTAAGGCTGTCAATGGACTCAGTCCAGTCCATATCTTGTTTTTGAATATGATAGTTGAAGATTGGGCCCAAGTTTAGGTCCTGATCCTTTAATGGGGCTGGAAATTGAGATGCATGGACAATCGTGCACAAAAGAGCCTAACGAAAACACTTTATTTTAACCTTTTTAATTTCCCCATAGTTTTCATGCCATTTAGAAGTTAAGAAAATCATGATCAATTTTCAATTATATGGGTAGTCTTTCGTACTTAGGTAACCATCTTCATTTCTTTTGCAGTCTCTTTTTGATAAAGTTCACATTAGCCAACCCCTGCAACAAACTAATATGTCAATTTTATTTTTTAAAACAAAGAGAGGAAGGGAATCATACTTAAGAATGTTATGCTAATTTTATTGGAATTTGATATTGGAACTCCTTTTTTTGATGGAGGCACTCTAATTCAAGCCAATTTCCTTCTTACTAGTTACCTTGAAAATGAGTGCCTCAATAAAAAAAAAAAAAGGAGTGCCAATATCAATTTCCATTTTATTCTGTGTCACAAATCAATCTTACACAGAAGCTCACACATCAGTCTTAACAGTACGCAGTAAAGTCAACTTACCCCTAATGAAGGATATGAAGGAAAAAAATTCCATTTCATGGTCTATTGTTGCTGTCTGATTAGAGCATGAGTGATGCGGACCCAAGAAATTTTCCTTTGAGAGGGGCTATAATTTAAAGAAAAACATTAAGGGAGCATATGTGCAAAATTATACAGATTTCGGAAAAAAAAAAAATTTCTACTAACCAGCAACAAGTTTCAAAATTATAAAGCAATTTGTGGACCCACCTCACTGCATGCTACTCATGATTATACTGTTTTGATCCTTGGCTAATTACCAGTACATGTGACCATAACCATGCATTCAAGTGTTCCAAAGTCTTAAATGATTTTGTAAGTGCCTGTCTAACAATTGAACTTCAGGTCCCCAAGTAGGTGATCACAACCATCAAAATCATGCTAATTTCACACACAAACACAACAGTGAACAGTTTTTCAAATTCTAATCTAATTCCGTGATTGACATGCATCAAGCTGGGCCCATATTTAGTAAGACCTAATTAGATCTACTTCATAAATCATACTCAAAAGGCCTGAATTACATGTGAAAAAGAGAATGATGAGAAACTTTTGTGTGTTGAATCATTCATGAAAGCTTCGTTGAGATGTAGCTTTCATACCCCAAATAAAGAAATAGATAGGTCTACTCCCATTGCTAACTTTGTCGGATCCAAAACCCTTATAATTGTAAACTTGGACCATTATAAAACCAACGACGAGAAGAGGAAATTACATGCAATAATCATAAACAAACAACCTACTATGTATGACATACGTACTTGATGCAACCTACCAATAAACAAACAACCTACTATGTATGACATACGTACTTGATGCAACCTACCAATGGCATCAGTCAAAGGGACTGGGCTAGTAGAAGTTGGAATCTTCGTGCATATGTGTCTAGTTTAGGTCAACTGCTTCTCTGACTATGGCTCCAAGCTCTCCTTTTTTTTAGTGCATATATACCCAAAAACAAATGTACAGACATTGAAAAAAAAAAAAAAAAACAAACAAATGTAACAGGTGTGACAACCTAAGATACCCTTTGATTTGTTTGTCATCTTGGAGCTGTGAGGAAGATAGAGAAGGTACACCTCCCTTTATGCATAGATCAGCTGAAAGTAATTTAAGGACCTGTTTATTTACCCAGAATACATTGGAAATTGAATACGTTGGAATTCATGGCATAAGTGGGTAGTAATGAAGATCAAAAGTGAATATACAAAAATAATTATCAATTTTTCTTTAAATAAAATTAAATTGAGAGAAAATGGAAAACGAATACTCCACCATAACCGCAGAAATCCAACTCGCAAAAAGGTCAAAGTCCAATCTTTATTGCTATTTCATATTATTCATCTCTTATATCATTCACGCCTCACCTCTTTAATTAATTATTTTTAGATAAATCTCATTTAACCAGAAGTTTCTAATATAATCTAATGCAAACAAGTGTTAAAATAAAACAAAAAAAAAATCTATTGTCCTATGTGGAAAAGGGGCACGAAGATGCATGCGCCAACTTGCATATGATTGAGGATAACAGTTTGTCGAAGAAAGCTAAGACATGGGTTCTTTCCAAGTGACCTTTTCTTTTGGATGGATACCACATGCGGAGACTTCTTTTTAAGGAAATGACTGTAGGACCTTTTGGGTTATTTTATGTTTCTTTTGGGAGTTTCACCCTCTTGGCCTGCAATATATGGTTGGTGGTAGTCTGGTAGACTTTGTTGGTAAATTTTTTTTTTTTTTTGGTTTATAATTTTTTGAGTTGGACTAATCCCTCCGTATCCAGAGAGAAACCGGATAAAATTCATATAATCTCTAGATGGTAGCATTAGTGGACTCAACCTTCGATTTGTGGACTTTGTTGGTTTCCTCGTAAGATTGTGTTCTAAACTGCAGATTATAAAGTACTTTGTCAATATGTCATTTTCATCCAAGTCTTAGGATTGTTTTGGATTTATGTAGAGAGAATCTTTAGCTGGGCTGTCTAGGTCGTGCATTTTATATGCAAGGTTACACATGGTGAGAACTATAACTCAATCCACCTTACACATGGCACAGATGTACCCTCCAGGTTGGAAGCCGTCGAGCTTCAAAATCTTATTGAATTATCATATTCATAGATTGAATGTATGGTCAAAAATGGCCATCAGCTCAAATCGTAGAAACACATTCAGATTTAGCTACCCTATTAATAACGTAAAGTTTCATATTCCATATTAAGTATTTCAAGTCATCTGTAAAACCTTTTTAAATTGATCAAAGTGTCACAATTTATATTCTTTTCTAAGCTACTTTATAATTTAAAAGAATAAAATTAATAAAACTATGAATAAGGGATTGTTCTGTTTGCACCCATTTACAAATACAAATGTTACTTATTCATACTTATTTTTGTTTGCGCCAAAGAGTGAAATGGTGTGTAAATGAGTTCATTTTTATATGAAAAATCCCTCTTTGTTAAGAAATTGGCAATGCACGGGAGGCCTCGTTCTAAAACAAGTTAGGATATTAAATCTGTTCACCACGTTTTATTTTTGCTCCAATTGTGGGGCCAACATTTTAATGCAAACCATTCAATTTTTTTTTTATTGATCCATGTCTAAAATGTTCATAAAACTTTGAAATATATAAAAACTCTATATATGTAGTCTAAATCGTTCAATGTTATTTATGTTAAGTGATACTTTCAAACAAACACGGTATTGTATTTCACATGTGTAAATTATACAAATGTAAAATCCACACATGCTAATTCACATTTGTAATTCTCGTATACACACTCCGTGTGTAAAAGCCAAACCATCTCTAAGATACTCCTACCAGCATCCTTGCAACATTCAATGTCAAGATACTACACATGATATAGAAGTACCAATACACATGCCCATAATTCTGCAGTGTAACACACGCCCTACTCTAGCCTGCTCTTGCACATAGAGGTTTAAGCATAGTAGCAGGAGGGAGTAGATTTCCACAGTCAAAAGGCTATGATGCCATAGTGAAAAGTTGGAATGAGTTGATGAAACCCTCGTGGAATACAAAAGCCAAAAAGAAATTCAATTCCACTCCAACCATCCCCACATTGAATAATAACAACCCCAACATCTTATTATCACGAATCCTTGTTAGAGGAATCATGGACCAAACACAACTGGACAATCTCTTTCTTTTTCTTTTTCTCTTTCTCTTTCACTAACCAAAAGATCCATTTAAAAGGGCTACCTCGTAACCACCCATTACCTTGAAACAAGGGAAGCAGATGGCCATGAGGAGTAACACTCACTCTCTTCTTTTCTTGCTAACATTTCTATTGTCTTGTGCTTTCCATGCCTTTGCAACGCCCTGGCCAGTGGGTGGATCCACAAAGTTCTATGATTTCAAGGTCCAAGTCTCTCTCATTAGCACAAAACTTCCCATGTGTATATATAATCTGTGTCAAAAAAAAATTTGTTTTTATTTTATGTTAATGCTTTTGTTGTGGTTTGTTTAGGTTCAAACCACTAGAGTTAAAAAGGTTTGTAAGAGCAAGGACATTGTTACGATCAATGGTATGTTCCCAGGGCCTGTGGTCTATGCCCAAGAAGATGATAGAGTGATAGTCAAAGTAACCAATGAGACACCACACAATGCCACTATACACTGGTACAACTTTCTTTTTTAAAAAAAATCAGTTACACTGATACAATCAATCTGCTAGATACAAGAGCAATTTGTTATTTAGAAAGGGAGGCCATTGTATATGAAATCACCTTGAATTATTTTCTAACTCACCTACATCATTGGCATTTCTTTCTTTCAGGCATGGTGTCCGGCAGATACTGTCGTGTTGGTCAGACGGGCCTTCATATATTACCCAATGCCCCATCCAAGCTGGCCAGAGCTTCACATATGAGTTCACCCTGGTGCAGCAGAAGGGTACACTCTTATGGCATGCTCATGTCTCATGGCTCCGAGCAACTGTTCATGGCGCCATTGTCATATATCCAAAAACTGGCGTTCCTTATCCCTTTCCATTCCCTTATGAAGAGCACATTATTGTCCTAGGTAAACAAAAAAAGACTCAATTAGCCAATTAATGGAATATTAATTATTGGATGTACAGATTATACGTCAAATAAAACATGTATATGCTACTCATTAACCATGGATGGACAAGAGTAAATCCCCAACCTGACTCAGGTAGAGTCCTGCCTGGCAGACCTTATCCCCATAGCTGGCGATCCTTCTCGCTCATGACCATATATTAGTTGTGATTCAGTTGGTGGTGAAAGACTTGTGTTACAGTTCTACCCCATCTCTCTTCATGATAATGTCGGGTCCTATGTTCATTTTATTTAATTTTTTCTATATTGTTGGGTTTATAATCTTACACCTTTTCCTCTGTTTGATTCACAGCTGAGTACTGGTACAAGGATGTGGTAAAGCTAGAGAAACAAGTGTTAAAAAGTGGAGGTGGCCCTCCAATTGCAGATGCTTATCTCATCAATGGCCACCCAGGCCCCCTTTACAATTGCTCTAGCAATGGTAAATCATTTATAAACTAATCCTTCTTATATAGAAACAGCAATATAAACAACCCAGAGAGGTCTAGACCGATCTACAAAACATTTCAGGGAAAATGGCCTCAACTTGTTCCCCAAGTATGGCAATCAAGCAATCAACATCTTTTGAACGCTAGTATTTTTATTCTCTAAGCAAAGAAACATAAAACTGAGTGAGCTTTTGAAATTCAAAAGAAGCTCGTTTATTCAGTAAAGTTGAAAATAAGTCTCTACAGTGCATACCTTTGTGAGGTGAGATCCCAAACCACAAAAGAAAGTTGCCTCTACCTGGAGAACAAAGCTGCGTGTATTTAATAGGTTTTTTAGTCAGTATCTATGTATTAAGCACTGTTTAAGTGAAAGAACCCTAGTCTTGTCCAATTTTACAATCTGATTTACCCAATGCGAATTTTCAGATGTCTATAAACTCAGCGTTGTCCCGGGGAAGACATATATGTTACGAATAATAAATGCAGCCCTGAACATGGAGAACTTCTTCTCCATTGCCAACCACAAGTTGACCGTCATCGAGGCAGATGCTGAGTATACAAAGCCGTTCATGGCCGACCACATCATGCTTGGTCCCGGCCAGACCATGAATGTGCTTGTGACCACCGATCAGCGCATTGGCAGATACTCCATGGCCATGGGTCCTTACATGTCAGCGAGGAATGTCTCCTTCCAAAACATTTCTGCAGTGGGCTACTTCCAGTACACGGGTGCCTCCATCAACAGTGTGACCTTACCGCCCCAGCTTCCCCTCTTCAATGACAACCTACTCGTCAAAACTAACATGGATAACCTTAGGAGCCGAGACTCACATAAAGTCCCCTTGGAGATCAATGAAGACCTCTTCTTTACCATTGGACTGAATGTCCAGCAGTGTCACTCATCAACGCCTAACAAGAGCTGCCAAGGTCCTAACAATGGAGTCTTTGCTGCATCGATGAACAACATCTCTTTTGTTCGCCCAAAGTTGTCTCTCCTTCAAGCGTATTATAACAAAATACATGGTTACTTCAGTGATGATTTTCCTGATATGCCTCTTAAGAACTATAACTTTGTATATGGTGCACCTAAAAACATCCCCAACAACACTCAGTCAATAATTGGGACCAAGGTGAAGGTGCTTGAGTATGGGTCTAGGGTGCAGGTTATCTTGCAAGACACTGGAACAGTTACCACTGAAAACCACCCCATGCATTTTCATGGCTACAGCTTCTATGTTGTGGGATATGGAAGTGGCAACTACAACCCTAAAACTGCAATGTTTAACCTGGTTGATCCCCCATACATGAATACCATTGGGGTGCCGGTTGGAGGATGGGCAGCAATTCGATTCATCGCAGACAACCCAGGTAGGTGTCACATGGAATTTGATTTTTTCACTTTTTTCTTCTCTCTCAATAGAATAACTTTGTTCTAATGAGTTGCATTTATTTTCCTTTGTTTGTGAAGGGGTATGGTTTATGCATTGCCATCTAGATATACATCTGTCTTGGGGACTATCCATGGCTTTTATAGTGAAGAATGGGGAGGGGCCATTGGAGACACTTCCACATCCTCCAGCAGACATGCCCCGTTGCTAGAAGATGGAAAAACAAAATTTGAGGATTCTTTTATTTTTCTTTTGTTTGAAACAAGTGGTAGCCATTTTATCTCATTTCTTCGTGGAAATTGTGCAATGGAAGAAGCTGAGATAACGTGACTCATGTAATGTTTTTCATGTCAGTCTGCACTGTCGAAACTTGTTCCAGTCTTAATAAAAAGACTCAAGCGTTTGTTTGGCATAACTAAGCATGCACTCTGATGATTCCAACAAAAGAGGAGTTGATTCATATCAAATTTCATTGGATACAAGACTATACCATGTACCTTTTGATTCAACAGGACAGATTCTGCTAAGAAGCATAATATAAAATAAATATCTGTCGTGGGTTATAAATCGTCTGATATCAACTTTAAGCTGGATGATATGTGGAACCAGTGTGATACACAACTGCATATTTGATGCAAGGCATCTCTGCCTGTGGGCCAATGCAGCCAGGCCCATGGCCCACATGTAGGACCCGAGGAATGGGGTCTAATAACTGGCAGCCCAAAGACAAAAGGTTCCTTCTTCATCTAGGATTTTTTTGTAATATTTCTTTCTTTAATGAGTTGTCATTCCTTCTTCCATTAGAAGTCTTTGAATTTAGGTTTTTTTATTTTCCCTATGTATATGAGCATTATAGAACATTAAAAGTAGTTTTGGAGATTAATCAAAATTTCCTTTGTGGATTGAGGTTAGTTCTTCTTTGTGAGTGTCTTTTTGAAGACATCCTTTTTGTGCTTTGACACTTTGCAAAGCTTTGATCCATACCCTTTTAAGGGTTCGCATCAATTTTGGTATCGGAGGCAAATCCTTGGAGAGTGTCAAGCAACTTGAGGACATTGGGGCAATGAATTCTTGAGTTGATCTTCTTCTTCCTCCATCGTTTCTATTTTACTTTAAATTTTTTCCTCAAATCGTCACTCCAGAGAAGCCCCCAAATCCAACCCTCAAAACTCCATCAAAACCTTCAATTCTTAATTTCAAAACAACTCCAACCATATCCAATCACAAACCCTAAGTTTCCCCACAAAAATCCCTTAAATCTGACCCCAAAATCTTGCCAAAACCTAAAGCTTCAATCCTAATTCCAAAATTTTCCTTTTTCTCGTCAAGTTCTGCACAATAGCTGAAACACCCCCTAGAACCTTTCCACCAAATCCAACCCAGGATAATTGCAACCCATGACGTTACAAACTCCCTTAGGTTTTTTCACCAAATCTCTACAAATTAGATCCCCAAAGTACTCCCCACAACCAGCCCTAAATTTCTATCTGAAAACTTCCCAAACTTTTTTTCCTATTTAAACTTCTCTAAGAAAATCCTAATTGACCATTTTCTCATCCTCCCCAAATTATTCTCAAACCCTACTTAATCCTATCCAAACCCTAGCCTTTACTACCCGTAAATCTAGTCTGAAAAGTGAAAAACATCAGTTGTTAGACCAAAACAGTCATTCAAAACAACACCTATCCCCTTTCATCGTGTCTTCCTAATACCTCTCAATCTGAACAAATGAGTCGTTTTCTGATTTGACACAACAGATGAAGGAATTGAGAATGGGGCACGACCGGTTGTTCGCTAAGCTCCCTACATGCCATGCTCAATCAACAACGGATATAGATTAAATTGAGGATAATATTGCATGTCTTCAAAAAATTCAACCGTAAACTTGAATGGACACTTGACTTACGAATCTTGAGCTCAATTGTATCAGCAATAATCATCGGCAAGAAAATCCTCAAGAGGAAGAACCCAAATTTTAAAATCAACGTACGTTGGTAGGGATTTGGGTATCAAAATTGTTATCCCTGAATACAACAACAAGATGCAACCGTAAGCATTCATAGATCGGCTAATGTGTGTGGAGAATTGTTTGCTCACAAACTTATGACAGATGGACACAAGGTTGCACTGATGGCTACCAGATTTCATGAGTATCCCAGCTATTTTGGGGGATAGAGGTGCAACAACGACGAGATGCCAAAATATGGATCCAGTGGAAACATGGGCAGAAATGCGGAGTTTGATCAAACAGAAATTCCTTCCGATCAATTATAAGAGGTATTTGTTCTCCAAACTTCAGTATTTAAAAAATGGCAACAAATCAATGATCAAGCACACAGAGGAATTCTTTCTAATCCAAGCAAGGAGTGATTTGGATGAAGCAGAAGATGTTGCAGTCCATAGGTAATATTTAGATGGACATATGGCATCTCTTAGCTTTCAGAACTTTGAAACCATTGATGAAATGGTGCAACACTATAAAAGTAAAAAGAGAGCCAAAAATCAGCTCAGATCTTTTAAGTTTCCGATCTAATAATGAGCCTAGAAAGAAAAAAGAACAATTCGCATGTGTGTAATCATTGCTGAGAAAGAGGTGATTTGTCGTTTCAATGCCTGTAATGACTTCCAAAAGCTTCCATGCATGTGTCAGAAGAGCATGATGCCAAAATTTAATGAGCAGTTGACCATAGAAACAAAAGAGAAGAACATGTAGAGCAAGTTGATCTCTATGGCGACTCCAATGCTGAATTATGATGAATCAAAGGATGATGCTAGAGAATCCGCTGACAATTGTTGAAAAATTACGGAACAACATCTTCATTCGATCGGCCATGTAAATAGATAGGTTCCTACAGTCGTAATCAACAATGAAAGCTCCACCAATATTGTGTCTCAAGATCTTATGGATCATGGGGTGACAAACATTTTCTACCCTATTTTGTTCAATGGTGGATGAAGGTGATGAAGTGCAAGTGTGACATAGGTGCCAAGTTACCTTTACCATTAGTGATGACATTAAGGACAATTGTGGTGTAATGTCATGCCGATGAATGCTGAGAATTCCTTCATAGGAAGACCATGGATGTATGACAAGAATGAAATTATCAGATGAGAGAAAACACATAGATTCATTAAAGGTGGCAAAATATTTATACTCTATCCTATGAAACATAAACCACCAAAGAAATAATTGAGATCAGTAGTTATGAAAGAATCTATCCAAGCAAGGAACGTCTACCGCAGTAATACAAATAGCCTTTGAGTTTGAGGTCAACCTCTTTTGCAACCCAAGGGAATGATGTAAAGCCTGTGAACGCAACTAAGCCCGTAGCCTACATGTACGACCCAAGGAATGGGGTCCAATAATGAGCATCCAAAGACGAGATTCCTTCTTCACTTAGGATTTTGTTTCTTTATTTATTTCTTTAATGAGTTGTCGTTAGGATTAGTTTTCTACTTCCATTAGGAGTCTCTGATTTTAGGGACTTGTTTGTCTATGTATATTAGCGTTGCAAAACATTAGAGGTAGTTTTCGAGATTAACAAAAAACCTTCTACGTGACTGGGGTTATCATCTTGTCATATCAATTGAACCCATGAGCTAGTAACATGATTCTTTGGGCCTTTTAAAATGCAAAAGAAGAGGCAATCCAGGACTGAACCCACCAGGTCTTAGTGTATTTTTTGTAAGTTATTTATTTAGTATAAAAATAACTACAAATACTTGGCAAATATCCAAAACACCCCTTTTCTTGGCAGCCCTCTCTTGTTTACACATATAGTGCACCTGATAAATCCGATCAATTCACAAACACCTCCCCCTGAACTGGCACTAGTTCTCGTTCACACTAAACAGGACACAAGTCCCTTTTGGATATGTAGCCATTATATTTGAGGAGCTAAAATCAAGGGCTAGGACCATTTGATCGAACTGATATTGAACTCACCCTTAATCAGGTGCCAACCCATCCATCCTCATATTTCCATTGATTGTTATTCATTTAGGTGGGACCAACAAGTGACAAGTGCATACACCATATTAATTGGAATCATACACGTGGTATCCGTCTTCATTGATTCACCATATAAAAGACCTTTTTTTTTAATGGTTATAAAAGACTATTGATTTCGGGAGTAACTCCCACCTACATGCCGCACATCACGTATAAAGCCCATCGATTTCCGAGAGCGTAATTACATTAGCAGAATTCATATACTAATAAGTAATAACAACATCATTTCTATCTCTTCTTAAATCCTCAACCCAACTTTGGAAAAATATGAAAACAATCATATAATTTGTTCTTCTATGGGAGATTAAGATCATAATATATTCTCTAAAATCTGTCATTTTTGTTCACCCATGTGTGATGGAGGCCAGACTCATGACCCATGGGTCAGCCAACCCAAGCCCAATCCACAAGCCCAATTGGAGTAGTCATTTAATTAGTAATTTGATATATTTAGAGGTCTTTAGATAAGGGATTTATTATGATTTAGATTGTTTATTTAGGAGATTTAGTTTCCTTTCATTATTAGAGAAGATTTAGGAATGAGAATTCATCCTATATAAGTGTGTAACACCCCATTGGGTACGATATTTTTTCATTATTTAATAAAAAATGTTGAGTTTTTCTCTGGTTTGAGAATGCTCAGTTGTTGAATCCCTCGGGATTCGGCCTAGCCCTATTTGAAGCTTGGTCCATCTCATTAAATCCTTCGTGGATTCGACCATCCTCCTCGTGGAGTTGGTCTATTTTCACATTTGTGGATCCGGGGCTGCATCAATGCATCAGTGGTTGTTTACTAATCTCCCTAATAAATATATTATTGACATCATTTACATTCATTTCCCTATAACTTTGTGTTATACAGGATGTTAAAAAGGGAAAAAAATTTCTTTTTTCAAATCTAGAAAGATTATGCCTAATTATATTATAAACAAGAAATTGAAGGTACCTGCACTTACAATTCACAACTGAGCAACAATTAGTTGGAACTTGAATCAGAGACAGCAGCAAGTGGTTATCATCTTGTGTTTTAACATCAAATGGTCATATCATGGATTGGTCTCAATCAAACTCTCATTACTCTTCAATTTTAAGTAATCAATCTGAGTAACAGGAAGCCAAAAAGTTACAGACTATAAACAGAAATAACATAAGTCCAGAAAGGATCATCTCAAACAAAATGTTCTCATCAAAATAGTTCAAAAACAAACAAGAATCAGTGTGGCTGTGGTCCACAAGTCTTTAGCATAGGGTTGTCACTCACACAACTGTTTCTATTTTCTTTATCAGTTTTGCTTGCTTGGAAGAAGTTCTATTAAAGAAATGCTTAAACATTAAGCTCACATATCAAAAAAGTCTTCTTTTTTTTAATGTAATCATGTATGATCAAGATTAAAAATCTTGACATAAGATAGTAGTAGATGAGCAGATACAATTTATTTTAGGTTACAAGCAAGAGTTATCATAGAAATAAACTTTATGATGATGATGAGATTCTCATTCCCAGATGATTCTTGTCAGGAAATTGAGTGTTGGCAAATTCATTGGGATGTGGACAAAACAGGGATTCATTTTTTATGTTCGTATTTTATAGATGGACTGCCCAGATAGAAGAATTGAAGAAAAATCAAGAAGGCAGAAATTGCATTGGCGCCTGGTCACACAAGCTCGAACACGCCCTTGAAAGAGGCTCATGCGCTCAAGCTTGCTTCTTTCTTGCTCGAGCCTGATACACAGGATGCGCAGAAGTCCAAAATAACTAGAAGATTACTTCATGCGCTCGAGTGGCCATCAACCTGCGCTCGAGCGCATGACACGGGATTTCAGAGTTTTATTTGGAAATTCATTCCTATTTGTTTCTAGATCCATCCAAAACTCTTATGACTTGCAACCCACGAACCAAGGCTTATATAAAGCCAGCTTCTTTCAAACCTAGAGATACTCTCTCCCATTCTAAACCCTAGAATTCTTTTGAGAGATCTCTTGTCTTCTCCAAAGCATCCATTGTTGCAGAGCTGAAGCTTAAAGCTTTGGAGAGTTTTTCATATACTCTCTTGCAGTAGATTCACCTTGAAGAGGCATTCAAGGCGGTTGGTTCAAGCACGGTGAAGGTGTACGGCGAGGCGTCGACAAGATCATCGCAGTCCTTAGGTTGAGTAACAACTAGGGAAGGTTTCTCTAAGTATTTGTAACTTTCGTTTCTATAGTGCTTGGTTGTCCGTGGTCTAGACGATAAGACCCGTGGTTTTTCCCAAGTAGGGTTTCCACGTAAACAATCGTGTGCCTCCTTCTCTTGTGTGTGATTGCTTGATTCTAGTTTAGGTTATTAATTTGACTTAATTGAAATCTAAAAAAGAAACTGATTTGGGACCTTAACCTGTATTAGGGTTTAAACTTGTTCCTTCAATTCTATTTTTTGAAACACTAGGGTGTGAATGCCATCACCTTTCTGGGTGCATATTATTCTGACACTTTTTGCTGAAATTTTCATGCCTCACCTTGCTTCTGTCCCCTATTTGGTGAGTGGGATTTCCTCCTTCCATACCTTTTTCTACTTGCAATTGCATCATTTTCAGACAATTTAATCCAAACTTTTTTTTTCTTTCCTTTTTCTTGCTTTTCTCTCCACTGTTTGGCTTCTAGCGATGATCCTTCTCAAGAGAGCCTTGAACCTGCTGACAAGTTACAATGACTCATCCTTCCCTTGATTTTTTTGGACCAGGAATAAGTTCTAGGGGTGATTGACTCTGGCAAGAAAGAGGCTGCATCTATTCCCTAGATCATATAGCCCTCACCTCAATGAAGGTTTCTCGACCTAATGAATGTAAAAAAAAGATTCCATTGTCTTACTTCAGGATGGCACTGAACCACTCCCAACTGCACACAACTCTAAATATGGAAGATCAACTCCTGCAACCCATCACATTTCATTCGTACCATATGACTACTCTGCAACTATTGAAGACAAGTTTTGGGCCATTCTTGCAGAGACCTGAGCAACACAATAGGAGAATCCAGAAAAAATGCACATATCTTAAAATGACTGAAAGACATGGGTGGCTTATGTTGATGCAACAACTAACAAAAGCATGTACAATCATCTTATTGTACAATCTTGAAGCCAACTTATAACCTACGGTGGTGCTCATGGATTTAAGACCAACTGGCTGGCTAGTAAAATGAGTGGAGCTTTACATCCGGGAGATTAAAGGTTTCCATTTCAAATAAACTCAACAATCCCCTCGACTGACCTAAGTATGTGGATATTATCCACAAAGTGATATTCTTTTGCCAGAGGAGGACCATGGGATGAAGACTAAGTTTTGCATATACAGCATTTCCATGTCAGATTGAGCAGCAAATAAAAAGGGGAAATTGAATCAAAGTGCGATGCTTTTTCCAACTTTTCCAGCCAAATTGATGTCTGGAAATCACACTGATTACTGATAATGACTTGGGGGTAGAAATGGCAGTAAAACAGTATTCCCCTGCATGTGATTTCAACTTTCCAGTCTCCCTGATATGGTAAACTCTATTCTGATATCTGCATCAAACCATTTGTGAGGTACAACAAGACATTGGTACAAACAACAAAACAGTAAGCCTCTGACCTTTGAGAAAAAAAAAAGATGAATTACCAGAATACATTATAGACCATGAATTTTGGGAGGAAGCTTGAGAAGTATGTAAGAACCCTTGTTGGATGAAAAATTCCCTCTAACAGCAATCCATTTACCCCCAAAACAGAAGAAAGATAGAAGAACAGCCAAATGGTTCAAATCAGAATTGATCTTTCTATACGCGACCGTTCAAAAAAAGAAAAAAAAAAGAATTAACAATTGATCTTTCTTGAGAGCCGCTGTCGAAGTCCATAACACCGCCCAGGATTTAATATTTGGCAAACACCCTAATGCACTAAGAGTCTAAACCGTAGTTAAAAAAGAATTAAAGAGATTTGACCACATCTTTAGGGGTGGGTGTGGCACACTGCAAGATTAACAATTTCAGATCATCATCATCATTGTGATCATCTTAGCCTTATCCTATTGATTTGGGGTTGGATTAATGTGTGCTCCTCAAGAAATAAGCTAAGATTTTAGGATTAAAAAAAATCCTTTCTCTAACAATGTTGATAGGACATTCATTAATTATATTTGTGAAAATTTTAGTTAGTCATCACCTTTGGAGATAGCATATTTTGTCTTCCATTCATTCAAACACGTGCATTTTTCTGTGCTAACAAAATCAACCCATCCATCAATTAAATTCACTTACAACTGCAATATATTCCAAGGTTTTATGCCAATGACTTGTCATCAGCATACCAAGTGCCCAAATGCATAGAAGATATTTTATCTATCTATAACACACATATCAGTGAGTGACAGTTGGATGTGTCAAATTATCGCGAGTGCCTATTCATCAGCAGTTAGTGTGAGGGTGGTAGATTGATCATATGCTGGTCCATGTGCGTCCCATGAACTTCTTAAAGAATATATGTGCAGACAGTTCTCATAAATAAATTTTTGTATAGAGACACAAATATTCAAGATAGAACTGATTGCACATAAGAACCGTACATTCTCCTCTATATATGAATACACACCTGCGCACGCACACAGATGATACTGGCATGCTGATTCCTTACAGTAGAGCCACCTGATGGAAAGCAAAATTGTGGGATATCGATCTCTTGGCTATAACAATGAAAGTGAATTCGACTGAATGTCGTATTGACTATTCAACTGAATAATGCCACTGGGCATGATCCAATGGTGAATATCACGACAGAAATTCAGTGATATCACTGAAAATTTCAGGAATGACACTGTTTCAGGAGCACGGAAGAATGGAAAGCGCCCCACCTGGATAAGGGGAAAACGCCCTTTGATTTAAATCTTAAACCATTTATACATGATTGAGTGGTTAAAAAAGGGGGCCAATTTTGCAAGCATTTAATTTGGAAACACTATAGGCCTTGAACTTGAATATATAAGAGTGTGTTTGGATGTAACCAATTTGCAAACATGACACATTTTCAGCACAACAATCCTAGGTCAATCATTTCCCATCCCTCATCTAAAACCCAAACATCTCAAAATCACTAATCGCCCTTGTCTCAGCTCTATGCTCCCATTGGAGATGGGCACTCCATCAGATTGATCACACGATCAAAGTACAACAACCATGTGTTTACATGATGATCAATCTAACGCCAATAATATAAGATGGGTTTCCGATTTTTAGCGGTTTGGATTTGATATATAGTTGGACACTGGTGGATTTCTAGGGAACCCACATCTCAGAAAATATTATCAGAGTCCTGTTTTCAGAGGACCCAGATTCATAAAAGAGGGAAAAGGAAAGAAACAAGGAAGAATGGGGTCTTTGCAGCAATGCAAGAGAGGAACCTTACGACTTGGCAGTCCGTACGTATTGATCTGGATCATCTTATCATATCTTTCTTTCTTGGAAACCTCTGAAACACCAAAAAAATACCAAATCTTTGAAATCGAAAACATCGAAAGCTGGGAAGCAGATGTTTCTACAACAAAGAATGGGAGAATCAAAACCTGAAAACGACAGTGAGATTGGAAAGGTCTGCAATCGAAGCCGATCCTAGTCTGAAAATTCAGATAGTGAAGAATCAGAAAGACCCATAAATAGTTTGAGAAAAGAAGGAGAAAGATGTTTTGTAAATGGAAAGTTTTACGCGTATCGGATCGGGTGCTTTTGAAGCGAATGTTGTGCTCATCCTTTTCAGTTCATGGATTGGCGCCAACTTCTAATACTAATCCCCTTGGTGGTTGTGCCCAGAAACCCGACGCAAATGGAAACGGATGGGAGAGACCCTATTTGGTCCAAACAGGGGCAAACAGGGGGGCTTCCGCACCCTGATGCGGCGCCCCCTGATTGGTTGGGATCCGGTTACGACTCAAATGCACACCCGCAAATGTGACGAGGGTTTCAAAGTTAGAATCGGCTTATCAGATATTTATGATGTGATGTGACTTTTTATTTTGTGGGCATTCCAAGCGCACTTTTTATTGCAAGTACTTAAAATTCCAAACTATATGAAAATACATTTTTATCGTCAGTTGTTTTTTTATTTTTTTTAAACTAAAGAACTTCCTGAATTCCCAAATATAGAGGATTTCCTAGAAGCTCCATGGGACTTTTTTTTTTTTTTTTATAACCTAGGGTGTTCCAGCCCTTTGGGCCAGAAAAATTCCTACGGGCTTAGAAGAGAAAGCCGGGTAAAACTCCCCTGTAGTTCCCGTGTGGTAGTGCAGTTTTGTAAGTTTTTGAGAGTTGGCTACTTCATGTGGATGGACAAAACATGGGAATAATGTAATTTTATATTTTCTAGACTGGACTGTAACTTGATGGACAAAAATCCGAAGATGAAGATTTTGGAATACTCAATCGCATTTCAGCAGAGAAAGGGAGCAAACATCTGCAGTCCGATCGATCGGAACTCTTGGCCGATCGATCGGACCTGAACACCTCTCAGTTATGTACAGGCGATTGATGTCCGATCGATCGTTCAAAAAATTGCTCTCAGTTATTTACAGTCCGATCGATCGGACCCTTTGGCCGATCGATCGGAACTGAAATGCATCCAGTTATTTACAGACCGATCGATCGGACCCTCAGGCCGATCGATCGGACAGCGGCGAACTGCAGCCTATTTGAGTGGATCTCATATTGTCTTATCCGTATCCCACTCAAACGAGATCTATCCCATTTGTTTCAGAAAGCCTTTTTAAGGCTTAAACCTCTCAAGAAATGTATCTCTGATAGAACTTAAAAACCCTAAACTATTTCTTGAGAGATGGCTTTCCTCCAGAGAGCTTTTGTGAAAATCATGTGCTGAAGCCTTCATCTCTTCTGGAGATTCAACCTCAACGTATTTGCTGATTCGTCTTGTTTAAGGCGTGGAGATCGAAGTGCTGGAGAAGGTGAACGGCGTGTTCGTCGACTAGATCTACTACAGTCTTAGGTTGTGTTCAACTGTAAAGGGGTAGTGAGTATCTTGTAACCTTCGTTTCTTTTAGTGCTTTGATCTTTTTCGGACCAGGGTAAG
Source organism: Litsea cubeba (assembly GCA_012931725.1). NCBI lineage: Eukaryota > Viridiplantae > Streptophyta > Magnoliopsida > Laurales > Lauraceae > Litsea > Litsea cubeba. The sequence continues at coordinate 117,324,456 of CM022947.1, read as the reverse complement.
GTCCCGTGATTTTTTCCCTATTCAGGGTTTTCCACGTATAAAATTGAAGTGTCCATCTGGGTGATTATTAGATTGATTAACTTAGATTTCTTCTTCCGCAAACTCATATTGAAATCTGTGTTGGGACTTATTTATCATTAGGATTGATTCGTGATCAACCCTTTTGGTATTTCAATTGGTATCAGAGCAGTTCACACTAACTTATTGTGTGAGATCTCTACAGATTTTCTGTTATGGACTTTAATAGAGATGGGACTTCTATTTCCAAACCTCCTCTTTTGGATGGATCTAACTATCCTTATTGGAAAGTTAGAATGACAGCATTCCTTCAATCCATAGATGTGGATGTTTGGAATTGTGTGGAATTTGGCTACACTAAGCCTCTTGTTGTTACTGATGACAACAAAACCATTGAAAAACCCATGGCTCAATGGACTAAGGAAGATAAACAAGCATTTAACTTTAACAGTAAAGCTTTGAATTCTATATTCAATGGTGTTACCCCTTCTGAGTTCCGTCGTATATCAATTTGCAAACTTGCTAAGGAAGCATGGGATATTTTAGAAACTGTACATGAAGGTACTGTTAAAGTTAAGCAAGCAAAACTTCAGAATTTAACCACAGCCTTTGAGACTTTGAAAATGGATGAAAATGAAGGATTTGATGATTTTAATGATAAATTATCTGCTATTGTGAATTCTAGCTTCTACTTGGGTGAGATCATTCCTGAGCATAAAATTGTCAAAAAGATTTTACGATCCTTACCTGAGCGGTTTGACCCAAAAGTAGTAGCTATAGAAGAGTCCAGTGATTTGGATTCGATCAAGGCTGATCAGTTAGTTGGAAATTTGCAAGTCTTTGAAGCAAATTTAAGGTCAAACAAGAAGGCCAAAGGGTTGGCTCTAATTTCTTCCAAGTCTCGCTTGGAACATGATGACTCAGAATCAGAATCTGAGGATCCAGATCTTGATGCCTTATTTGTTAAAAAGTTTAAGAAATTTCTAAAAGATGATAAGAAGGGTTTTAAAAAATCTTTCCAAAAGTTTAAAGGGCAAAATAATCCTACTTCTTCCTTCAAAGTAAATTCTGGAACAAAATCTGAGAAATTTGTATCCAAAATTCCCTCAAAGGATACTCACTGTTTTGAATGCAAAGGGTTTGGTCACTATGCTTCTCAATGCATTAATAGAACTTTCAAAACTCAAGGTAAAATTCTCAATGTCACATGGGATGATGATTCAGATCAAGATGGAAATGATACTGAATCTGAAACTATCTCTGGTCATGGAAAGTTCATGGCTTTTATGGCACAATCTAACAGTTCATTTGTGCAGGATGTTGAGGAAAACTCTGATGTTAATGATTCAGAGAATCAAAATTCTTTGTCAGATAATGAGCAGGATTTGGTTGAAGCTTATGAAAGTCTTCTTAAACACTCAAGGAGGATGACTCAGTTAAATGACATCCTGAAAGGAAAATGGAAGACATCTGAAAAAGAAAAGCTTGTGCTTAAGAATGAACTTCAAGAAGCCCAAGGTCACGTATCTCAACTTGAATCACAGTGCACATTGCTAACTAAAAAGCTGATTGATGCAGGAAATGAATGCAATATACTGCATGAACAATCTGTCAAAGCTGACAAAGAGATACAAATCATAAAGAAAGAAATGGATTTGTGCAAAGCTGAAAAGGTTGTCATATCTGAGAAATTGAAGGTAGCTACCTCTGAACTAGTTTCTACCAAAGCTGATTTAAATCGGATGAACAAAGGGTCAAAGCAACTTGATAAAATTTTGGGTGCGCAAATCATATCAAACAACAAGCATGGCCTTGGATTTGATTATCGTGCATCCACGTCATCCACCAAAGGTAAATTTGTTCGAGGACATACATTGTTTGCTACTGAACCTGCAGTCTATCATTCTCAACATGTACATTCCACATTACAAAAATCTATACCTCCTCGCAAATATGTCCCAACTTGTCATTACTGTGGTATCATTGGACATATTCGGCCACATTGCAACAAATTGCGTAACAGACTTCGCAATGCACGGAGGAACAAAAATTCCACTCCTTCAAAGGTGCAACAAAAATCTATTTGGATTCGCAAAACTGACCTTTACTGTAATGTGGTTCTAACTGCACTTAGAGCACAAAGTTCACATGTTTGGTATTTAGACAGCGGGTGCTCTAGACACATGTCAGGTGATAAATCTCTTTTCACATCTCTTGAAAAACACAATGGTGGAAATGTCCAATTTGGCGATGGGAGTAAATCAAAAGTCATTGGTAAAGGTTCAATAAACATCCCAGGTATGTCACCAATTCATAATGTTTTTCTGGTTGATGGTTTAAAGGCAAATTTGTTGAGCATAAGTCAATTTTGTGAATCTGGTAATGAGGTTCATTTCTCACTACATCACTGCACAATTGTCGATGCCAATGGGAAAAATGTACTTTCTGGTAAAAGGAATTCCGATAACTGTTATGTGGTTGTTAATGATAACAATCTACAATGCAATTCTTCAATCATTAACGATGTTGATCTGTGGCATCAACGGTTGGGTCACATTAACCATATTTATTTAGAAAAATTGTCCAAGCAGGAATTGGTTAGAGGTCTCCCCAAACTTCAAAAGCCCGCTAATCATGTTTGTGGTCCTTGTCAATTGGGGAAACAAATTAGAGTACCATATAAGAAATTGGAAATGCTTACTACCAGCAGACCATTAGAATTGCTTCACATGGATCTAATGGGTCCGTCCAAAACGGAAAGCATTGGTGGTAAAAAGTATATTTTTCTCACAGTTGATGATTTTTCAAGATTCACATGGGTTCGTTTTCTTAGAGATAAATCTGAAACTTTTGTAGTTTTTTATCACTTATGGCTTCAACTTATTGCAGGTAAGGGAGCTCAATTTGGTGGAGTTGCCAGAATCAGATCTGATCATGGAACTGAATTTCAGAATTCATGTTTTGATTCTTTTTGTACTGAGAATGGCATAAAACATGAGTTTTCCGCTCCTAAAACTCCTCAACAAAATGGAGTTGTGGAACGAAAAAATCGGGTAGTACAGGAAATGGCTCGTGTTATGATTCATAGTAAGAAAGTGCCACAGCGATTTTGGGCTGAGGCAATAAACACCGCTGTCTATGTGATCAACCGAGTCTATCTCCGGTCTGGTACAAAGAATACACCGTATGAGTTGTGGAATGGAAGGAAACCCACTGTAAAATACTTCAAAACCTTTGGGAGTAAATGTTATATCTTGAAAGACCGAGAGCATATTGGCAAATTTGACTCCCGAAGTGATGAAGGGATTTTTCTTGGGTATTCTTTAGATAGTAGAGCATACCGCGTATTTCATCTACGTAATTCTACTGTCATGGAATCTATCAATGTAGTCATAGATGATGCTGGACCTTCTTATTTTTCAGATGATGAAGATGACTCTTTCCTAATTCCTATTTCTTCTCAGCAGGTTGATCAAGACGGAAATCAAAGTAAGGAACCGGCAGATCAAGCACAACCAGCTCAAGATATTGTTGTCCCTGATTCAGAATCCGAATCTGAAATTGAAATATCTGGAGCAAAATTAAAGAGCTCGGCTTCAGGAACATCAAGTCATCAGCCTTCTTCAAGCAAGGACATACATCCTCGATCTCAAAAAGGTCAAGTACTCAAAGATCACTCTCTTGACGACGTCATTGGTGATATTCAGGCTCCGTTGAAGACTCGACAGCAAGTACAAAATGAGGTAACTTTTTTATGTTATGTCTCCTTCTTAGAACCAAAAAATGTCAAAGAAGCACTTGTTGATGACTCTTGGATAAATGCCATGCATGAGGAGTTAGGTCAATTTGAGCGAAATCGTGTTTGGGAACTTGTACCACGGCCTTCTCATACCAATGTTATCGGGACAAAATGGATTTTCAAAAATAAAGCCGATGAACTTGGTAAAGTCATTCGAAACAAGGCCAGACTTGTTGCTCAGGGATATACACAGGTGGAGGGAATTGATTTTGATGAAACATTTGCCCCTGTTGCTCGTCTTGAGTCCATCCGTATTATTTTAGCAATAGCTTGTTCTTTGAAAATCAAGCTATATCAGATGGATGTCAAGAGTGCCTTCTTGAATGGTTATTTGAATGAGGAGGTGTATGTTGAACAACCTAAAGGGTTTGAGGATCCTCATTTTCCTAACCATGTTTTCAAACTGCATAAAGCCTTGTATGGTTTGAAGCATGCTCCACGAGCATGGTATGCAAGATTGACAACATTTTTGATTGAAAATTCCTTTCGTAGAGGAAGTGTGGATAAAACTTTATTCATCAAGAGAGAAAACGATAATATCCCTAATTGCTCAAATTTATGTGGATGATATTGTTTTTGGATCCACGTCTGAAACTTTGTCTAAATCTTTTGCCACATGTATGTCAAAAGAATTTGAAATGAGCATGGTCGGAGAACTATCATTTTTCTCGGTCTTCAAATCAAACAATGTGAAAATGGGATATTTCTTCTCAAACTAAATATGCTCAGAACATTTTGAAAAAGTTTGGGATGGAATCCTCTAAGCACTCCAATACACCTATGAGCACCACAATAAAACTGAGTTTAGACTCTTCTGGGAAGGACTTCGATGAAAGATGTATCGAAGTATGATTGGTAGTCTGTGTACCTAACTGCTAGCCGACCAGACATTTCGTTTAGTGTTTTGCTTGTGCTCGATATCAAGCAAGACCTAAGGAGTCACATGTTCAAGCTTGTCAAGAGGATTTTGAAATATGTAAGTGGCACCACTGGTTTTTGGAATATGGTTTTCCAAAGATTCTACCATGAATGTTGTGGGGTTCTCCGATGCTGACTGGGCAGGCTGTGTTGATGATAGAAAAAGTACATCTAGGGGCTGTTTCCTAATTGGTAACAACTTGGTTGCATGGCATAGCAAGAAACAAACTTCAACGTCTTTATCGACTGCTGAGGCCGAATACATAGCAGCTGGAAGTTGTTGCACACAATTACTATGGATGAAACAAATGCTATCTGACTACGGCATTGAACAACTACAATGGTAGTTTATTGTGACAACAAAAGTGCGATTGACATCTCTAAAAACCCAGTACAACATTCAAGAACCAAACATATAGACATCAGGCATCATTTCATCCGAGATTTGGTTGAAGAGAAAATTATCTGCTTGGAGCTTATCTCTACGGAAAATCAATTGGCTGATATCCTCACCAAACCCTTGGACCCAACTAGGTTTGACTCCCTTCGTAAGTCTCTAGGTATCTGTTCTTACCCCTAATTTTTTTTGCACTTTCTTTTCATTGCTCATTATTGATTTCCTAGCGTGTGATTCATTGAATTTTTTTTGCCTTGTTAGAGATACACATTTTACTGAAAATAATTTCACAGTTTGATGGTTATGATCTTCTTGCATGATTTCAGATATTCTCTCCTGGTTATTTTATGAGTCGCTCACAGCACATTAAAAAAAAAAAAAAAACCGGAGGAATAGGGCTACCTACGAATATGAGTGATAGCCACCAAATGATTGGTAATTTTCTTTGGAAAAGGCTACCATATTCATTAGTGTGAAAGTCACCTATGATGGTTTTTCCTTGCAATGCTCAAAGAGCTTTACATAAAAAAAAAAAAAGGAAGGAATTTAGGGGGAGCTTTGCTACTCTAGTTTGCCAGGGGAGTTGTCTCTTTTTGTGTGATTCTATCATTCATCCTAGCACAAACTAATTTTAAACAAAAATAAAAAAAAAAATTTTTTTTTCACATTCAATCACTCTCTAATGCTTGGTAGAATATTTTTTGGTGTATGATCATTAAGGGATTTCATTATGACTTTGTTATTAGTTTGTGCAACATTTTTTTTACCTAGGCCCGTTTCCCTTTATTTTACCCAGGTCCGATCGATCGGACCTTGATGCCCGATCGATCGGACAGTGTCTCAGTCAACTCCATAAATAACCCGGGATTTCACTTGTTTCTTACACTTAGCTCTTCTGCCCTAGCCCCTCATTCTCTAGCATTCTTCCAAGATTTTCCTTAGAGGTTTCCAGCTTCTCCAAGGTAATTTTTCATTTAATCTATTTCAATTCATTTCCTTCTTTCCTATTATTTGGTTGTGATTGTTGTCTTGGGTTGTTAGAATGTGATTCTCTTTATTGGATGTTGGTTTGGTTGTCCATGATCCCTTGAATGGGTCTTTTTCATGTGTTTGGCAAGATAGTATTTTGTGTTTCTTTGGTGTTTCACTACTTCCTGCTTGTTACATTGCTGAGATGAAAGTTGGGTTGCTATATTGATGTAGTGCACACCAAGTGTTTGCTGTTTTGCCTTAAAGACTTCATGCCTCCAAAAACTTCTCAACCTCGCAAGAGGACTGTTCAGCGTGCATGGTAGTTCTTCTTCTTCTGCACCATTTGATGCTCAAAGGTTTCAGAGTCTTTCGAGAGAATCCTCCTTTGATAATGTGTTTTCCAAAAAACAAGTCATTGTGGAACGTCAGGTTAAATTTGCCAGAATGGATATGACTTCAAGGAGTGGCTTCTTGAAAGAGGATGGAACTCCCTTATGAATTTTCACCTATTGCTTATGGATCTTTGGTGAGGGAGTTTTATAACAACATTCATGATATTGGGAACGAATCATTCAAAACATTTGTTCGTGGTTTTCTGATTGAAGTTGATCCAAATTTTCTCAGTCAATTCCTTCAAATTGACCGGAGTTTAGATGCCGTATATCCCGAACCTGAACCTGACTCAGATGATATGGATGATACGGTGGATGACACTGACTGGGGTGCTGTAGTTACCACTTTAAACTGGTGGTCGTCGACGCGATTGGGTTGGAGGAGTTCTTAAACAGAAATATCTTACTCCCTCATTCCGCATGCTCAACTTGTTTGTTTGTTTCAATCTTGAACCTAAGGGGAGGACTTCTGAAGTGATAATGGAAACTGGTTATCTGTTATATGTAATTGGCACTGGGAAGCCCATTGATGTTCCACTTGTTATTTTCAAGCATATGCTGGATGCCCTTCAAAGTGCTTCAACTACATCTCTTCCTTTTGGGGTTCTTATTTCGAGGATACTAATTTCGCATGGTGTTGCTATTAGCCCTCATGATGATGTTGCGAAAGGAAGAGGACCAATTACATATCGCACTATTACTCAGTCTACCTCCCATGTCGCTGATAGTGATGAAGAAGATCCGGCTCCTTGTGCTGCCGCAAGAGATTTTGAACCTCCGTCTGAGACACCGATGCCATCCTACTTTCAGGATTTTGAGAACCGCTTATTTGATCAATCGACTCAGATTGAATTGCTTGAACATAGAATGGATTCTCAGTTTCAGGATGTGTTTGCACAGATGGAACAGCTGAACCTTGGTAGTAACCGCATTGAGGGCAAGCTTGATACTCTCCTTCGTCGTTTTCCTCCTCCGCAGTAGTTGCTTCTTGGTTGTTTTCTGTGTTTGCTTTTATAATGCTACTGTGCTTTTTTTATTTGTGGACTGGTATTGATGCATCATTTTGTACTCCTATTTGCATCATTCGGTTAATAGAATCTTCTTTACCCTTGTCAATTTATGTCCAAAAAGGGGGAGAACAGTTGCTCATGGTTGATGATTTATAGTCTTTTTGGTTAATTTATCATCTTTGATTTTTGATGATGATCTTTGGTCAAGATTGGTTGTGACAGGATTTACAGGTATGATCAAGATGGAGCTGAAGCTTTTCTTTTAGATAGTTTATGGGTAGATTTTCATGTATTAGATGTTTTGTCCATGAATTGCCAAAGGGGGAGATTGTAAGTTTTTGAGAGTTGGCTACTTCATGTGGATGGACAAAACATGGGAATAATGTAATTTTATATTTTCTAGACTGGACTGTAACTTGATGGACAAAAATCCGAAGATGAAGATTTTGGAATACTCAATCGGATTTCAGCAGAGAAAGGGAGCAAACATCTGCAGTCCGATCGATCGGAACTCTTGGCCGATCGATCGGACCTGAACACCTCTCAGTTATGTACAGGCGATTGATGTCCGATCGATCGTTCAAAAAATTGCTCTCAGTTATTTACAGTCCGATCGATCGGACCCTTTGGCCGATCGATCGGAACTGAAATGCATCCAGTTATTTACAGACCGATCGATCGGACCCTCAGGCCGATCGATCGGACAGCGGCGAACTGCAGCCTATTTGAGTGGATCTCATATTGTCTTATCCGTATCCCACTCAAACGAGATCTATCCCATTCGTTTCAGAAAGCCTTTTTAAGGCTTAAACCTCTCAAGAAATGTATCTCTGATAGAACTTAAAAACCCTAAACTATTTCTTGAGAGATGGCTTTCCTCCAGAGAGCTTTTGTGAAAATCATGTGCTGAAGCCTTCATCTCTTCTGGAGATTCAACCTCAACGTATTTGCTGATTCGTCTTGTTTAAGGCGTGGAGATCGAAGTGCTGGAGAAGGTGAACGGCGTGTTCGTCGACTAGATCTACTACAGTCTTAGGTTGTGTTCAACTGTAAAGGGGTAGTGAGTATCTTGTAACCTTCGTTTCTTTTAGTGCTTTGATCTTTTTCGGACCAGGGTAAGGTCCCGTGGTTTTTTCCCTATTCAGGGTTTTCCACGTATAAAATTGAAGTGTCCATTTGGGTGATTATTAGATTGATTAACTTAGATTTCTTCTTCCGCAAACTCATATTGAAATCTGTGTTGGGACTTATTTATCATTAGGATTGATTCGTGATCAACCCTTTTGGTATTTCAAGTTTCGAACCCATAACCTATAAGTGAAAACCATGGTTCGAGGCCAACTGAGTTACCCTTCGGGGTTAAAAGCTCCATGGGACTTGAGCATCCACGAATTCTACCAAAATACAAAGAGGATGGATTTCCTAAATTTCCAAAAGTCATTTGATACCTTTCACATAGCTGTAATTAGTAAAAGAAACATGTCATTTGGAGATTTTAGGGGATGAGATGCCACATCATGTCTATGTCCAGAAATTCCCAACATAGTGAATTCTTGGCAGAAATTTAGGGCATGCTTCTTTGTTAGAATTCAAGGAATTCATATCTGGGGAATTTTTGAATTCCCAAACATAGTGGAATTCGTGGATGCTCCCTTGAACTTGAGTATCCAAGAATTCCACCGAAAGTTAAAAGAGCTAGAATTTCTGGATTCTCAAAGGACATTTGAGACCTTTCAAGTGCTGAAATCTTAAAATACTTGTAAATAAACATGACATTTACAAATGTTAGGAGATAATGTGTTACATCATGTCAAAAAAAAAACCCAATATAGTGAATTCCTGTCAAGAATACTAGTAATGGCATGTTTGGTCAGAAGAATTGTGAGAATTCTTGTTTGGGGAATTCAGAGAATTCCAAATGCGCGCTGCCCCTCAAAGTGGAATTTCAAATGCTCAACCCCCCTCTAGCATTTGGAATTCAGGAGTTCTGAGAATTCATAAGGCTAAAAGTGCATTTTCAAGTGGTTTGGAATTCGGAATTCTAAATTCTTGCATCAAACATAGCATTTGAAATGCCAAGGGGACAAGATGTCACATCATGTCATAAATCCCCAACGAGCCCAATTCCTTATAAATATTCCTCTAACCAAACAAGCCCTTATGAAATTCCAGCATTCCAAATGCTAGAAGGGGGTTGAGCATTTAGAAATCCCTTTTAGGGGGCAGCATTTGGAATTCTTAGAATTTTTCCGGACAAGAATTTTCGCAATTCTTCTAATCAAACAGGCCCTAAGTGGGTAATGTGCCTAGGGTTGTGTGTCTTTTTTCTAAAAAGGTTTTTACGAAATAATTAAGCTTTAACTCTGATTAAATGGTTTTATAAAAAAAATAGTGAAAAATGTATATTTTTTGTGTGGAAATACCCAAATTGATGATATAGTCACCTTCATGCAACTTCTTCTTCAATGGTTGACCCACGCTTTGATTGATTTTCTTTGATGGGCTGTTGTCATTGGATAAATTTTTTTTTTTTTTTGGATTTGCTCCATTTAAGAGAATTTCATCTAGTTTGTTTGGTATTCCTTTTTTCATGAAATGTATGCATTGTTATCGTCTACATTATAGGATATGATAGAATCTTGTTTGGATGTAAATGGTGTTTGGATGTTGTTTTTAACTCGTAAGGTATTGGTGATTTTTCTTGAATTGATTTGTTGTATTTTCATTTTTATGCTGTCTTGGTGGGTTATGAGGTTAACTTTGGGTTTTGAGGAGAATGGGATAGAGCAAAGAAGAGTAAGAAGAAGAAAAGATAATATTTTGTCCTAGAAGGAGCAATAATTAATACTGGTGCAGAATATGTAAAAAGGTTTTTTTTTCAATCTAATCAGGCATTGTTCAGGCATGGAGCGAGCCACAAGAAAATCAAAATCTAAAGTCATCTAAGAAGAAAAAAGTTATAAGAGAATGACGATATCGTAAACCAAGTGGACAATATTGCCAGTATTTTCGTAGTTAGAAGAAAAATTGTATGAACGACTTTGTTACATTTCATTATTTTTCTTCATAAAACCGTTTTATAAGAGCTTAAGCTTAGTTATTTCGTAAAAATCCCTTTTTATTTTTTGTGACATGGGTTATCTCTGAGGTCTTTGACTTAATAGGATTAATCTCCTGGGTGGTGCCCGCTAAACCCACACAAATGTACATCGGGTGAATCTAGGTCAGTTTTAAATACAAAATGCGGGGAGAAAATCCACACCTTATGCCACTCCTAGAGGTGGCAAAATATGACCCGGCCCACCAAATAGACCCGACCCGACCGGCATATTACCCGCTTAACCCGACCCGTTTGATAGGCTGGTCGGTCACGGGTCATGTATTCATTACCCGCAATTAAGCGGGTCGGGTTAGGATTGACCCGCTTGACCCGCATAAAATGCTTATTTAAGCTAAAATTGAATTTGATTGTTTTAATGCGTAGGCTAAAAAAGAATGGATGGACCTTAACCAATTCAACCCTACCCTTTTTATTAGGGGTGTACACGGATCGGATTGGTGCGGATTGGGCCAAATCCGTCACCAATCTATTACTTACGGATTGATGGATTTGGAATCCGTCACCAATCCATGGCCGTTAAAATCTGTTCCGATCCGATCCGTGGAGGACCGGATCGGATCGGATTAATCCATTCAATCCGTTCAATCTAATGTTAAAAGAAAAATAACAAACATGTTGTAAAAAAATTACATTTTGACCCCTTAAATGTTTTTTCTTATTTTGAATTTAGACATCTTAATTTATATTTAGACCCCTTATATATTTTTATTTATATTTAATGTCAACGGATCGGATCGGATTGAATCCGCGGATTGAGGGTGGAATCCGCCACCGATCCGTTGCTAATGTATGACAAAATTTTTAATCTGTCACCAATCTGTTTACCTTCGGATCGGATAAAAATCCGCGGAGCGGATCGGATTTACGGATCGACGGAGTTTTTGTGCACCCCTACTTTTTATTAATGGAAAGCAAGGTAATGCGCATCAAATGATTGTTGAAATGAGATTAGACCAAATTTGAGCTTAAAAGTCAGTTTTGGTTAGGCAGGGAACCATGGTTGAGTCGATTGATTCACTAGATGAATGTGGGTTATGCAGGTCGACCTGACATGTATAACCCGCAATGGTTATGCGGGTTTAAGTGGGTCGGGTCGGGTTGACCCGTGGTGGGTACGGGTTAGGGGTTTCCGACCTGTTTAATAAACCGGTCCGATGCGGGTTAGACTCGTATAACCCATTTAATAAAAGGGTCAGACCCGTTTAACACCACCCGACCCGATTGTCACCTCTACACTCAGGCAACTCCTAAGTGGGTAGGGGTCTTTTATGTCTTAAGTTTTTTTGTTATATTATTTTTTAATGTTACCGCATTCTCTAACTATATATGTTAGTCAACTATCATTGTTTTTTGAGGAATTTACCCCACAGGACTCCCTAGGACCTCATACCACTGTGGAGGAGCTGAAAACACCGTATGTATGGATAAGGCCCTTAAGATCCGTTTTTATTTATTTTTTTTGTCGTTTTGCGAATGGTCGATATCGACCACTTTTATGGTCGATATCGACCATTCCTGCGGGAACTCAAAATAAAATGGGTTTTTCAGGATAGAGAAGAGGGGAGGAGGAGGGAGGAGGGAGGAGGGGGGATTTCTCACCGTCTTTGTAATGGCAATGGCGGCTCCTCTATCTCGTATCGACGGTGCTCTTTCTCACCATCTTTGTATTCCTCTTTCTCATTTTCACCCCACTTGGTAACTCGCTGGCGGCGTCCGGTCGCAAGTCCTTGGCTATCTCCAACACCGCCGATCCGCGCCAGAGGGAGCGGCTGCTGGCGGTCGTTGATTTGGCTGGGCATCTGGCGGTGGAGGTGGAGGCGTGCATGGCGGACGCCGCCGATCACATGTCGTGTGAGGATCCAAGGAGGAAAATCCGGTTCAGCAGGGATATGAATTACGACCGAGATCGCCACTGCCCGGCGCCGGGGGATTAAGGCAAGAAGGAAAATGATTAGTTGGTGTTCTTGCAAAATGGGTCCTTTTGCAAGGATTAGAGCACCTAGCTCTGGCCTTGGGGATTTGAGTGCTTCTGCTGCAGAGAACATCAATGACACGAGATGGTTCGACTCTTCGGCCACATGACTTCTGCAGCGGTCGAAATGCTCGACAACTTCACCGTGCGCCGGGCAAGGCGATTATTGGGCTCGTGAAGAAGTTGGAGAGAATTGATTTGGATGTGTTTGTGGGTGCAACTCTTGTTGAATTGTATGGAAAATGCGAGGAAATGGGTGATGCACGTAAAGTGTTTGATGAATTTCCTCAACCAGATGTTATTATGTGGACTTCGGTGGTTACTGCTCTGGTTGACATGTACATGAAGTGTTCTTGTTTTGAGGATGCAATGGATCTCTTCCGCCGAATGCCCAAGAAAGATGTTGTCTCTTGGGCTGCTTTGATAAGTGGTTGTGCTCATAATTCTCTCTTGAATTTTTATGCCAAAGTGGGTCACATGGATAACGCGAGGAATCTGTTTGATAGAATGTCGTAGAAAGATGTGGTTTCTTGGAGCTCTTTCATTGCCGGATATTTGCAAAATGAGAATGAAGTTGAAGCTCTTGGTCTTTTTAGTGAGATGATTGAGAAGGGAATTGCCCCGAATTCGATCACTATTGTTAGTGCTCTGCAAGCATGTGTAGTAGCTTGTGATTTAAATGAAGGCAGGAGGATATATAAGTTGGCTGCTAGAAAAGGATTTGAGTTAGATATGGCTGTGTCTACTGCTCTAGTTGACATGTACATGAAGTGTTCTTGTTTTGAGGATGCAATGGATCTCTTCCGCCGAATGCCCAAGAAAGATGTTGTCTCTTGGGCTGCTTTGATAAGTAGTTGTGCTCATAATGGTTTTGCCAATGAGTCGATGGGGGCATTTCGTACAATGTTGTCTGATGGGATGATCCCTGATGCAGTCACAATGGTGAAGGTCCTTTAATGTCAAGCCTTTATGGGCACCAATTTAAGCTGAATTTTTTGCAAGTAGAATTGAAATGGAAGTCTATTATTGGCCGTTGGGGCAGAGTGAGGGGATGGAGAGAGGTGCATTGGGTTGATTTGCCAACATGAGAAGAGAAATGATGATGCCAGTTATAGTTGCATATGAAAGTGGACTGCTTATTGTAATTGTGTAATGGCTTCACATTAGACATACTCTTTACTTTTGATGAGTCAATGCTCCTCTTTCTCAGTTACTCTCTGCTGACAAAGGGAAGAAGACATTGACCGTTGCAACATTGGTAAATAATTTATGACCACAAAAGGCATCATCAATCATTCAGAACATGGCAGTTGAAGACCGAAATCATTTTCTACTTTCTTATGTTATTCTTATTTTTTGTCGTAATTGTTAAGTTTGAATTAAGATGTAGCTACGAATGAGCGATGATAAATATACAGATTGTAATATGTTTGAGACTTAAACACTCCTTATAATAGTGTAGAGTTATTTCTGTTGTTACGGAGCAGGTTAATTTACAGGTTTTGTATCTCCAAACGGAGCACTGCTATGGACAGTCATCATTTTTTTTTCTTCTATTTATTATGGTCGATATCGACAATAAAAGTGGTCGACACTGACAATGACTGTAAATTTATGTTTCAGTTATGTGGTCGATATCGATAATAAAAGTGGTCGACAATGACAATGACTGTAAATTAATGTTTCAGTTATGTGGTCGATATCGACAATAAAAAAGTGGTCGACACTGACAATAACTGTAAATTATGTCTTTCAGTTATATGGTCGATATCGATAACTATTATAGTCGATATCGACCACTTTTGTGCTTACTATACTTAATTGTGAGAAATTTGTCTCCACCATCATTTAGCTGATCAAAGAGGCCCCTTACTATACTCTAGCTTATCACATCATCCATAGTTGCTTTTAATTTATCAATTTTCAAGGCAAATAAGAAGAGTAGAAAGAACATCCCAGGCAACATAAGGGTAAGACTTCATCCACCCATATCCATGTGGTCTCTTATATAACCCATTCACTCCCAAGGATTGTTACAATATCAAGAAATAGATTTGTGAGAGAGCTTCTATCATGAGCGTGTGGTGGGGCAGAGTGTGGTTTCTATCATGTGGGTAAATAATGGCACCAAATCTATTTTTCTACTTATGGTCAATCAGTTGATATTAGGTTCATTTAAGCAATTTAATTTTTTATTCTTGCTAGATTAAGTATAGATGCATGCTATTCAAACTAGTCTCTCTGTTTCTTACTATTGAGTTATTGCACATGCACATGCACAGGCTTAAGCCTCTTGTTTCTCCTAATTGGAAGTACTTGGATACACTGGATATTCAAGAAAAGGAAGATCATGCAATTCAAGGAGAAATTTTTCCAACAAAATGGAGGTCTGATGCTGCAAAAAAAGATCTCATACAGAGTTGGGGCATTCAAGATCTTCACCACAGAAGAGTTAGAAAGTGCGACAGATAATTACAGTATAAACAAAATTATTGGTCAAGGGGGCTATGGCATTGTTTACAAGGGAACTCTAACAGATAATAGAATAGTTGCCAACTCAAACAGGGTCATTCCTCTCAGGAAGCTGATCAAAGAGGCGCCTTGCGTTTTCCAACAATCCATTACGGGTTATAGCAGGTCATCATCAAAGTCCACGAAAAGACATCTCTTTGAGGCATTTTATCAAACAGCTCAGCAGCATCTTTAACTCGATCATTGTGAGAGTAGCCAACAATCATTCAATTCTATGAAACCAAGTTCTTGAATGCATATGAACAGTGTGTGGCCCACTCCTGGTAGAGTTTTTCTACCCTTTCTAGATGCATATTTGCAAAGATGTCCATTATTGAGAGATCTAACACCTGTACTTTCTGCAATCAACCTGATTTTGGGTTGAGGACCTACCATTCGATGGCTATAATTGAAGAAGATGTGTAGCACAAATATAGCAGAAGTGTGGATTGTGAAAGTTCACATAAATTATCTACTTGGAGTGATCGTCCCTCTTCCTTCCCCTCTCCTCCCTCTTCCTCCTCCTCCTCTCTTCTCCATCCTGAATGGTGAAAAACCCAAAATTTTTTTTTTGGGTTCCCGCAGAATGGTCGATATCGACCATAAAAGTGGTCGTATCGACTATTCGCTAAACGACAAAAAAAAAAAAAAACGGACATGTAGAGCCTTATCCGTGTCCTTTATGGTCGATATCGACCATTCGCTAAACGACGACAAAAAAAAAAAAAAAAAAAAAAAAAAAAAAAAAAAAAAAAAAAAAAAAAAAAAAAAAAACGGACATGTAGAGCCTTATCCGTGTCCATGGTAAATACAACACCTCTGAAGTGGTATAGGATCCTACAAGGCTCTACCAGGTAAATTCCTCTTGTTTTTTTAGAATTCACGTCGAAGGGAGTGAAACATATTTGGGTGATACATATATATGGCCCCAATGATGGGTCCACATATGTACCAACAATTTTAGACAGAACTCGTAACTTTTTTGTAAATTGAGATAAGCTCTTAAATGGATAATTATGTCTTTTTAGATCTTATCACTCCACAGAAAAAAAATTAATTAAGATAATTTATACTGACTCGGTTGATGCTGTGGTTATTTTTACCACATACCTATTTAAAATACCACAGGCTTATTTGTCGTTTTCAGACCTAATTTCAGTCAGCGCCAAAATCATCATTTTTTACTTATCTCAGTGCGAAATCACCCTTTTTTACTTCTCTCCCGCGCTCCTCTCTCTTTCTCTCTATCCGTTTTCCTCTCCCGCTCCCTGCACTCTCTCCTAATCTCTGCGGCTTTATCATCTCCAGTCGTTTTGGCCTGACGTTTTCATCTCTGTGGCTTCCCTCATCTCTAGTGCTTCCCTCATCTCTGCGGCTTCTCTGCGGCCTGACGTTCTCATCCCCTAATTTCTCTCTCGCTTTGGTACTCTCTCACCTCCCTCTCTTTATATTTTTCTTGGGTTAGATGCCGCTGCAAAGAATACGAGTTCAGACTCAGGACATTGACAAAGGGTAGTTTATTTTTTGCCATGGCGTTACCTCCTTCCTCCCCACCCAATTAGACGCACCTGAATAAGAAAGAAAACTCATTCTTGATTTCTTTTCCTTTTGTATTTAATAGTATTTAGAGAGAGAAAGAGTGGAAGTTTTCATCTTTATTTGTATCTCTTCTTTTTGGTTCAGGGATTTTTTTTAGATTGGATTCTGCCTAATCTATTGTTAATTTTTTGTTCAGACTTGAGAGAGATATCCTTGTTGGGTTTCCTTCTTATATGATTGAAACCTTGGGACATGAAGAAACTCCTTCCTAAGCTTTGGGTTTCAGATAGAAAAGTGAAGGCATAATACATTTCAAATCAATTTTGATTCTAAATACACTTTTGAAAAAAAATAAATCAAAACTGCACAAATAGCTATGTGCCACCTTAAACAGTTCTTTGTCAAATTTCACTCAAATAGGAGTTGAGCTCATAATTAGATCGTCCACTTTTAAAACATTACAAAAAATATAAGTGTTTATAATGATGAATTTGATGGTGGGCTTAACTCACTGTTCATGAATAATACAAGAACTTATATCAACACCCCTCCAAATGAGAAGCCGTTCGAATTCGAAACTCGGAACCCACAAGACAGACAGATAGAGCATTTCGGGGATTTTGAACTTGCGACTTGCAGCTCTCATACCATTTTGATATCCATTAATTAACAGAAAAAAAAAAAGAAAAAGAAAAAAAAAAGGGTTGGTCCGTTGGTGAATGGAAAATTTCTCAAAACTTTAAAAAGGATGTTTTAGCGGGCTGGCATGGCAGCACAGGACATAGTTTTGGGAGGATCCATCCGGATGTCCCACCAAAACAGCCTGTCTGCAGACTCCGCGGAGTCCGCTCACTAATCATCATGTAACGACGTACGTCTCTTTTTCGCTAGTTTCGCGTTTTTTCTGCCCTGCATGGTGGTGTTGTTCCCTTGTTACGTCACATGCACCTGCACGTCCTTTTCGACTGTGGTCTCCTACCATTAAAAGAGCTTTCGCTTTTTCAACAGCTTCACAACATGACAGTGGAATTGTAGTTGGTCACGAGCTTCTCCTATCTAACGCATTTTTTGCATTCTATTCCATTTCACTGAACCTACTACCATCGATGGTCATGGTCGGGGCACACAGGGCCAGAGTGTCTCTATGAGGTGGGCCAGGTGGCCATTTTGTGGCCTTATATTGGATTCAGATCTCATTCCCATTGATTGACATCCATTCTGATGGGCTCCATATGCCATGTCATGTGTATCCCTGTTAGGAATGAAGGAGAGAAGGTAAGTGGCCCACCTCACCCCCATCTCAGCATCACAGCAACTCCATCTAAACAGTTCAACATGAAGGCCCTCTTCTTAACAAATATTGAATGGTAAAATAGTTAGATAGGATAGCTTAAGAAGGCAGATTGATTAGGGTTCTTAAAAAAAGAGAGAAAAAACTGGAACCCTGAAACCAGAATTGTGGATATTCGTCACCCACGCAGAATTGTGGCTCAATGACCTTGTTGGCTAAATTATCGACCAAAATTGCTCGTGGTCCTTCCTTTGGATGTATGTGGTATTGTGATCTACTAGGGGGTTTGTGAGCAGGAAGACAAGCGCCTAGTCCAGAAATCAGTAAGACCAGCTCAGCTCATCAAACTCAACTCATTATTCAAGAAACAGCTAGCCCATCATAATCATAATCATACATGTCTAACTCAACAAAATTGGGTCCAGCCCATCATAATCATACATGCCCAAGTCAACAAAATTGGTCCAGCCCATCAAACGAGTCCAGCATGCAAAAAAAAAAAAAAGCTCAGCTCAAAAGGATTATCCTCTGATATCCCTTATGCTGACTTGGAGATTTACAAACAAAAGAAAGTGCGTCTTCAGTCTTCACAACCCATGGCAGACAAACCACATGTCAATGGTCATATCGGGCGCTGGGAAAACAAAGGGGATGAGTTGTATGCTATGCCGTAGGATCTTTGACCTTAAAGGGTCATGAGATCGGCCGAGACTTTTTCTTCAGCCCCCATTCTCTTCACCCAAAAAACAAAAGTCCAATTCTAAGCTCGTTATCATCTTATTAACTCTTAATCAAGTGTAAAATCAAACCATTGGCTCAAAGACCTTCCACCATTCTTTCACAATGTAGACAGATCATGAAACAGTTAATACATCAGTGGCACTGGTTTTCTCCACCCTGCCATTTGAATAAACGAGGGATGATATCTTGATTTCTTTGGTAGCACTTGATGATTATAGGACCAAACTCCCAGCCATTCGATCCCAATCAACTAAATTCAAGCCTTGTGAATAAATTCACCCAGTTGGATAAAACATTTGAAAATGGTGATTAGCTCTAAAAGCCGAATTGAAATATAAATATATTTAAATGCAAGTTTCATCCAACGGTGAGGTTGACTCGCCTCAAAGTGATATTATAGCTGCAATAGATTCTTTAATCTTTGGATTTAATAGATCGGTTTGAATGGTCCGGAGGAAGGCCCCACTATTAAAAAGTGTGTTTGTGTTGTGCGTGTGTGCGAGAGAGAGGGAGGCTATTAATGAGCTCGTCTTATCCCACATGCACTCTCATTCGTTGACAATGTCAGGAGATTGAGATGGGAAAAGCACTGGAGTGTCGCTGTTCTTTCATTAAAGTGCCATCAAATAGAGCCAAAAAGAGAGAGTTAATTACAGAAAAGATTGCAAGAACGGTTGAGCTCCTCTCATCTAACAAAATAATATTTTTTGCTTTTCAGCTAGGCAGGCAGATTTTCTCCCGTGGAGTCCCACGTGGGTCCAATATGGGATTTTGCTCCCCTTCTTCAAGTAAGTAGGTGATAAAAAAAATTGCACAAACAACTTACTTAACACTACCGTGTGTGGCTCTTGAAATTGGAAATCTCACACCACACAAGTGCAGGGCTCGCTCTAATAGGTGAAAATACCACCTCTATATCAATCTGATATATGACATGCATCTGAGCTGCAAATCAAACTGCTGGTCTCTCAATTTGCGAGGTGACATGCAACTTAGCTTATTTGAATCAGATAAATTTAAACCCTTTTTAAAGCAATATTAGCATATTCAAAATAAGATAAAATGCAATTACATTATTTGAATTGTTAAAAGTCCACGCATTTTGCATTTGTTAGTAATTCCAATTCACCAACATTTAAAATATGTGCATGCATTGCGTGGCAAAGGCCTTGTCATATCTATCTGAGCTCACTTAATTGATTGGGCTTTAGTTTTTTGCTCAACCCTTTTTTCAAACAAATTACTTATTTGACACCATTAATAAAGTTGATTTTGTGCTTCTATTTCTCAACTAAATTTGACTATAACTTTATTTTGTTGATTTTTTCTCTGTCTTTTTTATCCAATTTGTCTGTTCGGGTATTGAAGAATTAGGCATTCTATAAAGTGCCTCTTATGGAAGGCGCTAAAATGGAATGGGTAGCGATGAAGATCCAAAAGGATGATTAATTAGTTGGTGAGGCACGCCCCTTTTACAGAAACAATCATGTCTGGCTTTAACATTGATGGTGAGCGGCTTGGTTGAATGTATGCATGAGTGTGCGTATGAGCACTTACCTTTAAAAAAAAAGCTTAAGATCCCCAAAAAAGGCCATGTTTACCTTTGATAAAAAGGGATATTAATATATCCAACAAATACCCAGGTAATTTAATCTCAAGAAAGTGAGGGTCCCCCTACCTTATATTCTTTACTCCTTACACACGGTGAAGTGGATGGAAGCCTCCATTTACCAAACATGAAAAGACTAGGGGTCATATCAAAAGTATAAAATTTTAAAATTCGCCTCTTCATTTACAGAAAAAAAAGGAGTCAAAAATAAACTTTCTCAAGCCACTAAAAGACAAAAAAACCCTCTACTCTTTTACCCAAAAAGTAAAAAAGAT
This sequence comes from Litsea cubeba, assembly GCA_012931725.1. NCBI lineage: Eukaryota > Viridiplantae > Streptophyta > Magnoliopsida > Laurales > Lauraceae > Litsea > Litsea cubeba. The sequence continues at coordinate 117,303,891 of CM022947.1, read as the reverse complement.
TCATTATCTAGCCACTAAAATCAAAATCTCATTGTAATATGATTAGACCCCCTAATATTATATTCTCTCTTGATTTGAGGCTTCACCTTACTTCATCCTACGAGTAATTTTACCAAACAGACCTGTATTGCTCCTAGGTAAGAAACCATTTATCATGAGCTCTCGGGAACTTAATAAAAAGTAGGCAAACGGGGCTTAGTAAAAACTCAAAATATTATGAGTAACAATATGGTTCTATTTGGATATAGAGAAATGGTAGAGAAAATTGTCTAGTAGGGCCGGCTGTATCATTAGGCCAACAAAGCCATTGCTTTAGGCTCTAAAAAAATATGGCCCCAAAAAAGGCCCCATAATAGCAGGCTAGCAGCTGACATCTTTTGAAATTCCAAAAAAGAAAACTTGTCAACTGCCATCCATTTTATCCAACCACCTATTTGGATCCCCTCCACGCAAAACAAAAATCCAAGATGTACTTCAGAGGTGTGCCCCGTATGCACTGTGGGCAAGTGAATAAATTATGGCGGCGGGGGCCCATTGTTTATCTTAGATTTTAAAATCTTGGATCATAAAATCCAACTACCTATTTAGCTCCCCCGCACTCAAAATAAAAATCCAAGATGGACTTCAGAGGTGTGCCCCGTATGCACTGTGGGCAAGTGAATAAATTCCGGCTGGGGCCCATTGTTTATCTTAGATTTTAAGATCTATTATTAGGGCTGAAATCCCAAGCTATGGATTTTATACAACCACATCATGGATAAATATGAATGGGCTCCTATTAACATAGGATACACAAAAATAATGAGAAAGGCTCGTAAAGCAAGTTCGTGACTAAATTAATGATTGAGATATTTTAAAATCAATTGGACTCCTAGCAATAAAAATATAAGGGCAGATTTGGAAATATATATAAGAGGCCATAAATGACTTAAGGCCCTGTGAAAATCTTGGTAGGATCGATATTCTTAAGAGAGAGTTATTATGGGCCTTATATTTTGGGGAGAAATCCTAGATTTCCATGTGAGTTTTGGGGATGGGCCCAAAACTTTCATGTGGGCTTTGGAGGTGGACTTAAGATAAGTTAGCTAAACTTTGAATATAAATACTTAATTATTAATTTTGCATCACAAAAAAATAAGAAAAATAAATTTTAAATAAAATATTTATAATAATATTAAAATATAGAAAATGCCTCATTTACGATTGTCGCTTTAGGCCTCGAATTGTCTCGAGCCAGCCCTGTTGTCCAGGGTTCACATTTGTACCGTGGACAGTTTTTTCTGCTTCTTTTAAGTATACTGGCATGACTATTTATTGAATCGGGATTTTCTGAGTGGATCTATGCACGATGACGTGAGTGGACCACTCAGAGTCCGCCATGTCACCGTGGACAACCCCTACTCGGATGCATGACAAGCTGCCCAAGATGACGTGAATGGCTACTCACGGTCCGTGGAGTTCTACCTCAGATCCGGACTGCTGTTTATTAGGCACTGTTTAAATTAGTTACTCTTTTTGACAGGTTATACATCCTAGTCATTCATTTATTAGATATGTCCCATATATATCGGCGAATCAAACACATGAAGTGGAAGAGAAGGTAGACACGTGAAAGTTCAAGAATACAATGAGTCTTCTAATTATCACCATCATGTCCAAAGAGATTCATCAAGGAATCTAGCTGTACCTTTCCTCTGCTTCTTTAAGGAGCTCTAAATACTCTCCATAAAGCTTCTCCAGCATTCCATCTTTTGCGGGTGCATGAGATTGGGATGGAAAATCAAGGACATGGTCAACTTCATCATCAAGGAGACCATCACCTTTGCAATCATGCCATGAAACTCCCAAATCCTCTTTAACAACTTCAACTCCATGGGCAGATGGACCACTTCCAAAGTTGTTATTACCGTGACCATTATTACCATGACAAGCTTCCATCACATGAAAGTTCCTTGTGAAAGATGTCAATCTGATGGGCTTAGGAAGATGGACTTTGGTCTCCCCTCTCACTACTTCATCTTTGCATTTACTCTCCTTTCGGTTCTTTTTCTTGTTATTCTTTTTCTTCTTCTTCTGCAAATCTACGCCTTTCGATAGGCCATTACGGGCATTCTGATCCGCACCGCGGGGTTTGAGCCTCTTGCTGAGATGCGTATTCCAGTAGTTCTTGATTTCGTTATCGGTGCGGCCCGGCAACCGTCCGGCGATCAGAGACCATCTGTTTCCTAATAATGAATGGAGTCTGATGATGAGGTCGTCTTCATCAGGTCCAATGTTTCCTCTTTTGATATCAGGTCTCAGATAGTTCATCCATCTGAGTCTACAGCTCTTTCCACATCTAAGAAGTCCTAGAAACCCATAAAAAAGTAATGATGTGGAATGTCAGCACTTACTTTGAATGTAAAAATATCTAATGAATATAGAAAGAGATGGTCCAAATACAACATGGGATGACTCAGAAAACACTACAAGATCTGATGGAAACCCACCCTTTTAATTCAAATTTCATTCCTACCGTCGTTTTACTCCTAAATCCATGTGTTCATCTCTGTATTAGTCAAGTATTTTTCTCTGCATGTCTTTTCTTTATGCACTGCCCTTCTTGGTAAAGGCCGGGTCATCCTAATAAAAGGAGCACAAGAACAACTTATAGCTATCACTTGGAACCCATGCTCCACCAAGTAAAAAAAGTGTATTCACTCACCACTATGTGAAGACAACTAGACAAGGAAGATGAGAGATACCGACATTTGTTTACACAAGTCAATTCTGATACCTTAAATGCAAATGAAAGAACAAAATATAGTCCCACACTGGTGGGTAAAGGGACATGAGAAAAAGTACCCATGAGGAGCAGGGAATCCAAATTTGAGCCCCAATTGGGATGGGGAGATATCAGCCATTAGTGAGTTAAAAACTTAAAATAAGGAAAACTTGGATAAAATCAGAAAAAAAGACAAGGAAATAAAATATAAAGGCGCCGAGAATAGGCTGCAGTGTTTTTTTTTTTTTTTTTTCTTTTGCATGTGTGTGTAAATTCGATCCTCCGGCGAGCGTTAAAACTTAAAAACATGTTGATGTTAAATTGTCAAATGAAGTTGAGGACACATTACCATCAAGAGCTTTTGGGTAATTATCTGCAAGTAGAGATGCATGGAAGAATGTAGAACCTAGCTAATGAAATAGATTACCTGCATTTTTGGGCAGTGATCTCCACTGTCCTTCTCCATGTGCCTGAATATATTTGGTAAGCAACGCATCTTCCTTAGTAGTCCATGGACCCTTGTGCAATCCCACCTTAGAGCAGCAAGGGGCTCGTCCCATAAGTGTGAAAAAAAAGAAGAGAAACTCAAAGATGATCGTGTGTTCTGAACAAAGAGAACATACTGCCTTTTGAGACTACAATCCCTTTTTATGATTGCATCCTGCCCAGATTCTAGAGTTGATTTCTGGCACTACAGGCATCGATTTTGAGTCACGTTTGGAATGGAAGTTTCAACAACCTTTCTCCAGCACTATCTGCCCTTCTCTGTGGCGTACGTATAACGTACCCATTACTCATGTATTTTGTATTTTAGCCAAGATCTTACTTATCTATCAAGTGGTCCGAAATTCTACATATCCTAAGTGCGCGATAACCGTTGAACTTTGGGCCTTAAATAAAGGGTCATGATCAGTAGACTGCAGTGATATGTACTTGGCCCAATTATAATTTGCATTAGACTATTTAGAGCCTTTCAAACCCTCTCCACCATGTTCTGATGTGGGCCCATCACGTACATGACTCCGGTGGAACTTTTTGCAGTTCAATGTAGCTACTATATTTCATTTTCCTTTCTGTTAATCAGGCAGTGATTGATTCTCTGCATGAGATCATAGGGCGGCCATTATCTAAGCCTTTGTTTTTGGGAAACCTGCTGCGGCTACTGCAAGGTTGCACGCACGACGACCATCTGTTACACTTACATGGCAGTGGCACATGTAAATGAAATTATGAAAGCCATAGAAATCTCAGGGACAACCGGTTGCAGTTATCTGAATCAACCATGGATCGGCCTTGGTATTGATTGGGTTAGCCTTATCATTGCAGTAGGGCCTCTAATGGCAAATAATCATGAAAATATTTTTTTTTATAAGTTTAATTGCTGGATGTGGGTCCCTCTGAGACCCACCAAGGGACCCAGACTCGTTCCAAATATTTTATTCAGATATATGATATTTATGAACCTTATGGTGGCCCCAGAATACATTAGATTGGATTTTATCATCCCCCATATGAAATAAAGGAATTTTTATGAGTGGTTCAAAATATAAATGGATGGCCCCATTGTGAAAGAAATGCATGAGTTTTTGTAATATTTTGTTCAAGTGTATTATGTTTATGAAATCTTATAGTGGCCTAAAACACATTAGGGTCACATCATGCCATATAAAAGTACATGATTTTCACCTTCGAGCAAACAACATATTATGTGTATCTTGTCGAGCTAGTGGGGCCCACTACGTAAGATGAATTCTATCATTTGGGGGTAGGACATATGCAAAGTAATTACGTAAAAGGGTCATGTAAAAAACCAATCCCATCAAATTATTCTAACCCTTGATTTAAAAGTCTTAAAATTTAATGGTCTATTAACCATAGATTTTTTTTTTTGAGTTTTAATTTATTAGAGATTTTGTGTGTTGTAATTTGACAGATGCATATTCATTGTAAGCATCATTTGGATTTTTGCTGAAGCATTTATTTGAAAAGCTTGAAATCTTGACATTAGTCATGCTTGTTTTCATTACTTTTAAAATTCATTCCTCATGCAAGTGTTGAACTTGGATGCACAAACAAGGCATGAAAAAATCATTTGAATCATGCATGCCCATGCCTTTTTAGTCAAGTCATGCAAGTCATTTTAGGTTAATGTTTTGAGAACATCTTTAAATTTATTTAGACATGAGACCAAGCATGATTTGAATGGCCTTGAGTTCCCAAAAGAAAATGTCAGAAATTCCAAAAATTGCAGGGAACTGGGATTGGGCTAGTGTACCCGGTCGACCAGGTACCTAAGGATGTTGACCGGTCAAATTAGCCGTTATTTGACAGTTGGAAACAGGGTCGACCGCCCCCCATACCTGGTCGACTGCCTGGACTAGCCGTTGGCAGTTCCATATATATGTTCCAACTCATTTCAAAACCTGTAGAGAGGACTTTGAATGAATCTTTGGAGCTATATTGAAGTCCAAACAGAGGGAATGAGTTGAGAAGGATAGAAGATCAATGGAAAGCCAGAATGATAGAACCACATAAGCAAACCCTTCGAAGTTAGCTTTGGTTTCCATGATTATTGTCTTACATGCTTATGCAAACCCTTGTATTTCTAACAAAGCATGATTGAGTGAGCTTTTTAATCAATTGTTTTCCATGCCTTGAACTCATAGTTAAACTAATTTGTTTTCGGAAACAACAAGTTCACATCTCACATGTATTGGTTTTAAAACTTTGCACAACTTGTAAAGCTTGTTAGTCATACTTTTTCAAGTTGTTCATTTGAAATACATATTACATATTTTACCCCTCATTAGTCCGAGTTTTACCAGCATTTCAAATGCATATCATTTGCTTTACACGAAGATTTTATCCTTTTATCACATTAACGGATTATCGGATTATCATCGCTTATAACTTCGTTTTAACTTATAAAATGACGTCGTTTCTTTGCATCATTGCATTGGACGTGGAGTTCTGAGCGAAATCGGCTACTCATTTGCATTCATACGAGTTCAGACAAGAATGATATGAAGCGGCAAAGCTTTCATGCATAAATTTAATTATTTATAGCGCATTTTAATATAATCTCTCTTATGTAGGTGGACCCCACGACTACCCCAACCTTCTAGCTAGCGTCCTGAGGCATCAAAAAGAGATTCCAATAAAAGAAGTTACATGAAGAAATCTTGGTGAAAAAATCTTAGAAAGAGTTGAAGAATTCCAAAATAAGAGGAGAAGACTTTAACAATAAAAGAAGTCATTTTCTAACACAAATGAGTAGTTGATGTATTTGTTAGAGTTTGGGTGGGTATGAAACGGGTTATGGGTTGCAAACAAGCCAATGAAAAGCAATCCATTTGAAAGCAAATGAGCAAATCAAAAGCCTTCAAGCTGTAACCATTCAATTGGAAGCAATCCTTGTGAAAGGAAATGAGTCAATTAAATATCCTCAATATCTCTATAAATTGGAATGTATTTGTAGAGAAAGGGAGTCTTTTGGCAAGACAATCTTTTTGTAATTTTATTTTTACTTTCTCTACACTCTTAGATTGTAATTAGGATCTTATTTGTAACTAATCTAGAGAGAGTGTGTGTAATTGAAGATTATTAATGAAGATTTGAAGCTCTTTCTTGATGTTTAGTGGCTAAAGCTTTTGGATTAGGCTCTCCTTTTGAAACTAAGTAATGTGATTAGTTCAATTTCATGCATGTTTTAGTTTGAATTCCGTACTTGTGCCTTGATTGATTAGTAGATTTTAGATCTAATTGTGCTTATCTCTCTCATTTCTCATGCTCTATCTTTAAACTTGATGCTTAGATAATCTCAATTGATGATTTGTTGTAGGATTAAGTTCTCTCACATAGCATGCTCTAGAGCCCTTATCTTTGATTTTTTGTAGCTTGATTTTGGTAAATTATTATTAGGGTAGCTAGATGAAGATCTAAGATTTTGGCTTTTGATTTTCTTTACTTTGATCTTCATTACTATATCATCCAATCCAATTAGGCAATAGATTGCTAATTGGATTGTAGATTTAGGAGTTGAATTAGAACATCCATTGTTTGGATTAATTACATACTTAGTGGATTTTGGATTGCCTAATTACATCCTTATTTTAAAAATCCTACACATTTCACACTACATCTTCACCTTAAATCTTACATTTCCACCACCATTCATCCAATAGCTTAGTGTAGCTTGTTAGATTAGCTTAGATCTAATTAATTTTATATTTTAGATTGTTAATTAGTTGTTTACATTGCATAGTTTATTAGTTTTAATTGTTCACTTCATGTGTCTTTATTAGCTATACTTTAGTTCAATTCTACTTTAATTGGATTCATCGTTTGTTCCATCATCTCTCCGTGGGATCGATAATTCGGACTCTTTAGTCCCTTACTACTTGATGACACTGTAGTCTTGCGGTTAAGCGTTGCACATCTTAGTGTCGATCATATAGCTTGTTAGTCATACTTTTTCAAGTTGTTCATTTGAAATACATGTGATTATCATTTTGCCTCAATCAAAATCCTTTTGTGATTTAAACTTTCAAATGCTTTAGGCATACATACATGAACTAAATTTTCAAATATTGATTGAAGGCTTCAAGCATACATATTGATCATTCATCTTTGTATCTTTAGGGTGTATGTGTGAGTTGTATTTTTACTTTTATATCAGCCTATTTTAGAGGCATTGTATTACGCTTAAATTGTATCTCTTTGAGTGTATCTTGGACCATTTGAGAGAGAAAATCTTTACGCTTGTAAAAGTTATTGCTTAGCCTTGAAAAACATATTGTAAGATTATTGCCAAGCTTATAAAAGCATATTAAAGAGGTTATTGTTTAGCCTGAAAAAACATATTGTAAAGGTTATTGCTTAGCTTATTGAAAAGCATAAATTGAGATAGTAAAAAAAACCGGTGGGGTGTAGAAACACAAGCCGGTAGTGGATGTAGGCATTGAGGCTAAACCATTATAGATTATTGTGTTACGGTGTATGTTTTGTGGTGATCGTTTATAGCTTCCACACATTATTTGTTTCATTATCATCACTTGCCTATCTACTTTAAGAAGTTAAAATTTGGCATGAATTAAGCTCACCCCTATTTAACCCCCAACCCTCCCTCTAGGGTTCGGATACCGGACTTCATGGTTCAACTATGAGTAAACGTTCCGTGAGCATAAAATTAGGCAAGGTGCTTGTTGGTGGTTTTCTCTTTTGATGGGTAGAGGGTGTTGTTGATCAAAGGTGGGGCCAAGTGGGCCCCATAGAGCTGAACTGTGCATACAACATGCTCATATAAGAAAATTCTCCTTTATGTTTAAGTGGTTCGGATTTTAGAGTAAGTGCGTCCCACTGTGAGGCCTCACAAGTGCCTAATTAGTGGGGACCAAACTAAGTTAATTAAAAGGAATTAATTGGCTGGTTTCGAAGGATGGGGATATAGAATTTTGAATTTTTATCAAAACGTCCAGTAGTTTTTTCTAGATGTACTTATTTGATGACATGGGTCTTCCTGAGGTCTTTGACCCAATAGAACTGATCCCTCGGGTGGCGCCTGCTAAACTCGCATAAATGATACCGGACAGATATTGGGTTGGTTTCAAACACAAAACGTGGGGAGCAAACCTATGCCTTTAGATAAGAAGTCTATCTCAGCACTTACAATATATTTTTGAAAGAGGCATTCTATAGAATTCGTCGTATATAAGGAGTATATATTTTAATTTTATCATCCTAACCATTAGATGACTCTATAGTTTAAAAGTTGTAAATCCGGTTGGGCTAGGTGATTCGTGCACTAAATGAATTTAGAGAAAATTAGTGAAAGGTCCCTATAAGTCAATATTTCCAGCCTTTAGTCCAAGGAAAAACTTATTAAGGCTTCTGGTCCACTTAGCTAGACTTTTTGCAGCCTTAGGTCCCTTAATTCACATGATCTCATTTTTCAGGACTAAATTGCCCTTTCAACCATTTTAGGCATAAAATTTCAAAATTTCAAATTTCAAATCTTATATTATCCCTCTTCTTCTGCAACGAGTCTAGATTTGCTAGGGTGTGCTGATTTCTGTCGTCTTTGTTATAGGAATCTCCGGCCAAGAAAATCCGGATCCGATGTGCATCTCTAGGAACACTGTTTATCTGTTCTGTGACGACGAGTGGCCTAGATCTAATCAGCATCAACCCGGGCATAAACGATGGTCAGGATGTGCGCAAGGACGTCCTTCGCGCAGATCTTGTTGGTGCATTTGTCCGAACTGTTACCAAGCCTCCGTACCGCGCTGTCAGGTCATCGGCCAATGCCAATACCGATGCAGCAGCCTTCGCCGTGGCCATATCACCCCTTTCTATAGTCTCTCTTCTTCTTCGTCTACGTCATGGCAAAAGGAAGAGTCTTTCTATTTGGGGCTTTTCTTCCATTTTTGCCGTGTTGATAAAAATCGGACCTTCTTGCATTTAACAGAGAAAGGTGTTGGAGGATAATGGTAGCATTGGTGAAGGGGTTTTGTTTTGTAACTAATGCTGCTGCTGTTTTACTACTTGCTTGGCTTCTTCTCGTGGTAAGTTTTATTTATTTTTGTGGAGAGATAAAGAGAGGGGTTGTAAGGGTCTTTTTTGGGTTTGAGTTGTGAGTGAGCGGCTGGGGAGGAGAGAGAGAGTGCTATAAAGAGGAGCATTTGCGAGGAAGAGAGAGATGGGAGTCTGATGTTCTTTCTTCTTCTTCTGTAGTCTGTAGCTTCACCTCTTCCTATAAAGAGGAGCATTTGCGAGGAAGAGAGATGGGAGTCTCATTGCTCTTTGGCTCTGTTTATTTCTTTTATCAAATTTATCTGAGTTTTTGTTAAATTTATCTGAGTTGTTATCAAATTTATCTGAGTTGTTGTTCCATTTATCTGAGTTTTGCTCAAATTTATCTGAATTTTTGTCAAATTTATCTGAGTGTTGTTCAAATTTATCTCTCTTCTGTCATGTTTCTTTGTGTTTTTGGTAAATTTATCTGATTTTTTTTCAAAATTTATCTGAGTTTTTTAGAAAATTTATTTACGTTTTTTGAAATCTATGTGCGTTTTTTAAATTTATTTGCATCTTTTGAAATTTATTTGTATCTTTTCAAATTTATTGCGTTTTTTGTAATTATTGCATTTTTAAAATTTATTTTCATTATTTTAAATTTATTTGTATTTTTTGAAATTTTTTTTGGATCTTTTGAGATTTATTTGAGTCTTTTGAAATTTATTTATATTTTCTGAAATTTATTTGGATATTTTGAAACTTATTTGCATCTTTTTAAATTTATTTGCGTTATTTGATTATATATTACTTTTTTTAAAATTTATTGAATTTTTTTAAATTATTACATTTTTAAAATTTATTTTCGTTATTTTGAAATTTATTTGTGTGTTTTTAAAATTTATTTGAAAATCTGGGGTTCCATTAATCGTGGGCAATTAAATGTTAGTTGACCATTATTAATGAGATATCCCACCAATCATGGGTTATGATTTAAAGAAAGGGTAAATTAGACATTTCAGGTATGAAAAAGTGTAGGAGGGACTTTTGGCTCTATGACTTTTTTTCGTGGACTGTTTGCAATAAAGTCATACTTTGAGGGACCTGCGGCTGAAGCCCCCTATGAATTTATGCATCTACATGGGACCCATCATTACCATCGTGCATTTCTATATTTATATGTGGACCCATTTATGAATTGTTTTACTCAATCACCCATATAGCGATTTATGTGGGGATCTAGTCGATGAATATCATTTTAATCAATTAAATAAAAAGACTATTTCTTATTTTTAAGGGGATTTTACGGGAAACAACCCCATTGGGACTTTAGAGAGGGAAGGGGTCCTTTTGTTGCTTTTCAGTTCTTCTTCGTTTTCTTCTTCTTTTTATTTTATTTTATTTATCGTTTTGCAATATAATCGATATCAACCATCATTTCAGTAACCTGTAAAATATCAACTTTAGTTAGTTCTGACTGTGGCTGACAGTTTGGTCGATATCGACCATCTTTTCAGTAACCTATAAAATAACGGGTTCAATTATTTCCCATCGTGATTGACAGACAGGTAATGGTCGATATCGACCAATTTTTCATGTCAATAAAAAATCACAGGTTCAATTATTTCTGGATTTGAGTGACAAGTTAGTAGATATGGACCTTCAACAATAATCAATATTGACCATCTTTTCATAACATGTAAAATGAAAGCTTTCAGTTATTTGGCAACTATGACCGGAAGGTCACACATATTGAAGCAAGGTAATGCATGGTTGACTGATAATGATTGACAACCTACATATTGAAGCAATCATGTTCGCATCAATACGACTGGTTCACACACATGCCTGAGGCATTTAGATTGTAATTTTAATTAGGAAAAGTTTCTCACTCTTTGGGCTGAGATTCCTCATGTTATTCAAGAAGGTGGGCTGGATGAATTGAAGATTTCCAGTTAATGGTGTCTAGGATTCCATTTCCATCACGCTAAGCGAGCGGTTCTCAAGCTTATTATACGAGCAATGACTTGAGTTAGAATCAAATCATATCGAGTCAATGACCATGGCTTTTAGCCACCTTTTTTGCATCATTTTGAGAAAAATTCCTCTCTTGTTGGGTTGAGGATTCCCCGTGTGATTGAAGAGAGTAGCTTAGTCAAATTGAAGATTCTCTAGTTAGAGGTGTTGAGGATTCCAACACCCCAAATTGAATCATTCTCAAGCTATTATCCCACCAACAACTTAAGTTAGCACCACCAAATCCTCACGAAAAAAGATGGGCATGGTTTTATTAAAATTGAAAACGGAATTTCTAGAGGGCTCCATCTGATGAAGCAAAGCAAGCCCATTTAATTTTAGTTAATGAGTTAATTTCAACATCATCCGCACGGTGGTGTTGCGAACGGCGTACGTTAGAGTGGCGGACGGCGGCGTCTTGGAGGATCTCGAGGAGCTGCTCACTGGCGAAGGGCTCAAGGATCTTACAAGCGTCCTCCGGAGTGAGCTGGGAGGTGGATTCAAAGGCGACGACACCGTTTTCATTGGCCTTGCGCTTCTTCTAGGCGGGATCCATGGCGGCGAGAGGAGCAAAAGGTTGCTGCATCGATTGGAGAAGAATGATTTTCAAATCTATAAAACCCTAACCCTAGAAGAAGACGAGTGTAGTAAAAAAGCCCTTTTTGGCTTTTAGTATATATATCGACCATCCAAAAAAAAAAAGGTGAACTTGGGCCAAAGGACCCCTTCGGTCTCCAAAGTCCTAGTGGGTCCTCATACGTCCTATGGGCTTTTCCCCATAAAACCCCCTATTTTTAAATTTATCAAAAGTGAAGTTGACAATGATGATTTTTACTATGGTGACGACGGATAATATCATAGTCAATTGTTTTTCCTTTTAAATGATAATGATGAATATTTTCATTTATCATTGTTATTACTAGGATGAAAATGATCATGGACTAGTTTTATAAAAGTGTTCAAGAATGCTGCATAAATCACTGTGAAAGAAAATAAAAAAGATAATATACATATTTTTTTTATATCAAGTAAGAATTTATAATTTAATTTAATATTTCATGAATAATATTTCCTTTTTCATTAAGATTATTTTTTAAATAAAATCTGATTATTTAAAGATATTAGGGATTTTGATGTGGACGTACGTAAGAGATGTATAATAAAAATTAATATTTGTTAATAGCGTATTCTGAATTTTAATTTAAGTACCATCTTGTGAACCTAGCCTCCTTTTTATAAAATTTAAAGACAACTGTTGAATTGATTATTTACTAAAACTATATTTAATTTTATAATTATGGGCGTTAGTTTTTATTGTTATCTTTTCTTGATTACTTTTATCCCTAATTTAGTATTAAAAATTCATTATAATAGTTTATGTAAGTTAAGTGCACTTTTCTCCTTTGTAAGAGATTTTCATATAAAAAATCGTAATAATATTAAAGGATCTAGTTTTTTATTTGAATTTATTTTCTCTCTAGTAATATCTAAAATTCTCAAATTTAAATACATTTTAGTTTTTACACCCATGTTTAGTTATCAAAATATTTCACCTATTACACACACACATAAAACTTGGGACTGCAGACCTGACTAATACAGACCCGATTCTCAAACGGGTTAAAAAAAGGGAGTTGCTATGCACACCAAATTTAACTTTTCCCACACAAATTCTCTCTGCACACATTCCTATAATTTAAAAAATATATTAGTTCTTTTCACATACAATAAAATTCCCTAAACTATCAATCTCTCCATTTCCCTCTTTCTTCGCACACACATCCTCATCCCTTTCTTCCCACACACAAAAATCACCGGTTTCTCTGGCGTTCCTCCAGCGTACCAGTCCGCTCCACCATCTCCACAGTCCTCCGACGTTCCCTTTATCCTTCACCATTTATTCTTCTTTCCCATCTATTCTTTACCATTTTTTTCATCTTAAATTACTTTTTTTTTTCCATGAAAACTTGTTATGGGGATAGATTCTCATTCAATTTAAGTTTTTAGAAACAATGTTAGTGTTTTTTCATGCATTTGGGTGCGTTTTATCCATCGTCGCATGGGTTTTTAACTCAGAAATCGCGATTCTGTTCGGTCTTTCAGGACCGAACAGATTGCATATATTTGGAAGTATAGAACCGAACAGATTGCCTTATGTTTGGAACTGTATATCCGAACATATGCCTTCTGTTCAGTCCTGAAAGACCGTACATATCGAGAACCTGCAACTCGTTCCAGGCGAGAAAAAAATTTAAAAAACGAGGCATAAAATTGGCTTCTTCACCTCCTTTGTTCAAAACACTTCCATTTGCACAAAAATTCTTCCCTGCTTCTTCTATCCCCGCTCTGCCCGATCCTTCTTTGTTATTGGCAGATTCAAAGCAAGTAGAAGTCATGATTTTGTCAACACACACCATAACATCGTCAACCATCTCTCTCTCTGCTCTGTATTTAATTACAAGCTTCTGCAAACAACAGAGGAATGCAGAGAAAAAGAAGAGAAGCTGAGTTCATAAATAAGGGAAGCTTGTGTGTGAAAAGAAAATTGGTTTTGAGTTCTTGTGGGATATTGGATAATTTGGTCATTTCATGAAGGGGTAAGAATGTAATAAAAAAAAAAGATAAATTTCTTGTGTGGGAAAAGATAAATTTGGTGTTCCAATAGCAGCATTCTAAAAAACTTGGGTCCATGCTCGGAATTTACAGGTCAGCCCTTCGGGGAACCAAGTAACCAGAGGTCCATTGACACTCCTAATCCCTAGGCCTAAATGCATATTTTATAACCTATTAAAGGCCAGACCTAGACCCAAATTCTAGATTGATCCATTAGCAATCGAGTCCAAGCTCTAATTTCAAATTGGTTATCAAATTCTCACCAGCCCAATTGCCACAGTCCTCATCCAACCCATTAAGAGATTCAGACTGTTTGATCAGGATCAAGCAGCCAAAAACATCAGGGCCCAGCCCTGATTTGCACTCTGGTGGATAGCCTTTCAAAGCCACACAAGATCAGTGTGCATAAAACCATACAAGACAGGAACCTGTTAGCCTCAGACCTTCAATCCTACATAGCAGTGCAGAACTATTGCATTGAGACACCATTGCTGTATTTCTAATACGTTGTTTCTAGTAATAGATGTATATCTCTTCCTCAACTTCAGACAAGACCAGGATAGTTTGTACATGAAAAATAATTCTCCCATGTTCAATTGGTGGGTAGTTACAGTTTAAACACATCCTAAGTATCCAAGACACCGTCCCCAGTTAAGAAAGACTCGGGCCCTCTCTACTTCCATCCCACTACCAAACATACTCCATAGTCCATACAGTGCAGGAAACATGCAGCAGTCAAGCCTGCATATCACATCAAGAAAGTTGGGATGCCCCTCCACTAAATGCCATGAACAACCAATAGTCACAACCAGAGCTTATGGCCCCACGCCACGCCAACATACACACCTGAATCATACACATTACCTCTCAATGGCCTTCTGCACACATCAGCACTTTTCCTTTGCAAGCTGCCATGAACACGTCGAATAAATAAATGAAAGAATCATAAAAATGAATATCTCATCTGAAAATCCATACCCCACCAATAGACATGTGTATTCTTGTATCTTCACCACCTGTTGCAATATGGCTGGCTGAAAGTACATATCCAAAATCTCCGACGGTTAAATCAAAGAAACCGGCTGTCCAAAACTTCATTATACTGTATAAGCCTACAAATAATTCTACCAGAATCGGTAGCGGTGGATGCTGCAATATCTAGTAGGCCACGACTGGGGAACATTACCTGCCCACCTCCCAATTTGACAAGGCCTGTACACATGCGAATGTTTCAAGCTTAACAAGCCTGAATCAGCGACATGTCAGTAGCATCTAATCACACCCAAATTTGATGCAAGAGATTTTGGTGCGACGTGTGGTAACAACTAAGGGCAGAAATGCACACCTATTCTGAAAGTGATTTATCACAAGCGAATAGGTAACCCATAATTATGGAATGATCTTATCCGTCCATCCAAGCCTGCAGTTACAATCACTAAACCCCATGCATGAGAAGTAGCCATGTTTTGACAGGAAGACTTCAAGCGCCTATACTGGGATTTGCGTATGGCAGATGCTGGAGAAAGTGAGCTTGAAGAGGGAAGCTTCTCCTCCGGCCAAGTAGCAGAACCCTTGGGCAGAGCCTCTGAGAAGAATTCATGGCTCAGTGAGAAACTGTTTTGGGAAGAAAATGAGATGAGACTATTATGTGGATCTCTCCGGCAATGACATACATTTTCTGTATTTCCTATTGAGTCCCTGGAAACTTGTTCATTGGATGCAAGAGTTTCAGATTTCATGCCTGACCAAGGTACTGCAACCAATGCATTGCACGAGAAGCGCTCACAAGTCTGGATGCTTTTTGCTTGGTGGGGCGTAGGACCAACCGGGCTGTGGTAATTCCAGATATAGACATTACAATCCTCACTCGCAGAGATTATATGCTTCCCATCAGAACTAAAAGAAGCATATAGCTGACTTCCTGAGTTACGAATACCTGAAATAGATAAGCAGATAATTTTAGCCTAATAAAGAAAAGGAAAATGAGAAATACAAAAGAGGGAATGACTACCCTTGTATTTGCAGATAACTTGAACCCCATCAAGAACTCGGATATGTGAATCAGCAGAAACAGCTATAACCTTTCCAGGATCACTTGGGGAAAACTGGAGTGCAAATAGAACACAATGAAAATTAGAAAATTCAAAGTCTCCCAAAAAGAAAATCACAAAAATTATAATAAAGAAAATATCAGATTTAGACGGCATATTACCTGAAAACCAATTATCCTATTTGAAGGGGACTTCTTTTTACCCTGTAAACATACTTGCGCATTCAAATGAAGATGATTATCTGACCCATGAAACAGAATCAATCAGTATTCTTCCACGTAACAATTCTCGATGCAGTAGAAGTAACAATAAAAACAAGATTTCAACTACAAGATGAGGCAGGACAATTGCTGATATGTAGAAATGTCAAGTCTAGAGATACATAAAAGGAAACTTTGTTTTCCATGCAGCCCAGAAATTTGACACCTTAGCAACTAACTGAATAGTATTGAGACAAACCAATTACCAGAAGTACATTCTTTCAACATGGGATAATGATGTAAAAAAAAAGTAATTGGCCTAAATTATTGCAAAAAGGGATCCATGGGGGCCATTCTCTGGTTCCAACCTGGCTCAAAGTACTATGAGCATGTATTTATCAATCTAACATTGTTCATGTATGCAGTTTGGATTTCTTAATGCAATTTCGACACATTAACAGTTCCAACAAGAAAAAATAAATTCATGTAATAACAACATGCGCCCACATGTCTTTAGGACATCCAAGGATGCACTGATGCAAGACAGGCCCAGGACCCATGGGTCGACCAAATCCTTGGACCCCCCAGCCCATTAAATTTATTTGTTTTACCTCTTTATTTTATTTAGAGTTGTTTTCAATGGTTTATGTTATTTAAGTTATTTGTTTTAATCTTGGCCATTGGTTGTTAAATGGTTGAGATTATATCTAAATTTAGTTTTCTATTATATACTATGATGCCCAGATACGAACACGGGTATGGGTATAGATACGGGGGAACGAGGGTGCAATACGGCAACTTCAAAATTTTAGGATACAGATACGGGTACGGCATATATATATATATATATATGGATAAGGCTCTTTTAAATGCAAGTATATGCCATATGTCAATTCGCAGCCCATGAAAATATCGGTCAATCAACACATCATCATCCTCATTCAAGCCACAACGAGCTTCCAGGGTCATAAACTCTTCAGAATACTCAACCACTGTTTTTTACCCTTGTTTCAATCTTGGAAACTTGAATGCAAATCTCTTGAGTAATTGACAGGAAGAAATTTTTGCTTCAACAAATTTTTCATCTCGATCCAAATGTTAGGGTCCATATTTTGATTCCTTCTCTTCTTTTCCAACTTGGCCCACCAGATCGCAGCATAATTGCGAAATCGAGTTACCACTAAGGTAACTTTATGACCATCCGTCATGGGCTTGTGTGCAAAAATATTCTCCACACATACTAACCAATCAATGAATTCATCTGGCTTTAATTTTCCATCAAATTCAGGAATTACGAGTTTAATGCCTAAATCTCGATCAACATTGACTGCCTATATATCTCATTGATTCTGGTTATGTCCTCCATCATCTCGGTGATTATCCTCATGCCAATTAGTTTCCAAATTGGTTTAATCCGGTTTCAATCCTTACAAGAGTGTCTTGGATTTGAACCATCGTTGCGGGAAGTTGATTAACATTTTCCGATAACTCCGCAACAATTCCCCTTAAATCTTCATCGTTTGTGGAGGACTCCACTTCTGCCTTCTTCTTATGAACCACCATATTTTTAATTCAATTAAGAAATTTGACTGACCTTATGGGTAGATTTGCTCTCCACGATCACGCTGGCAAAAACGGATTTGAAATTTGACAATGGATGACTCTAATATCGTGAAAAGAAGATTCAACCGCTGATCTGGTCAATCTGCTGTTGACTGATTATGGGCTACAGTGATGATGTCATCTGTAATGTTGTTGATGTCAGCAGTAATGTTGTCTTCGCTGTTTGATTGTAGATGGGTTTGATGATCAGACCTGGCTTAAATATGAAAACCAGGCCCACCTGAGTATACCAGGCACCTTTTTTTTTAAAACTAAAAGACACGTGCGTGGTCCTCCTTTCTTGTTTTCATGATTCACGCCTGAAGAAGAAAGAAAGAGGACTTAAACCCTTCGTAATCGTCTCCATTCTAACAAGAGAAGTTGCTGTGTTCCCACGAGAGATAGAGAAGGTGAGTGGGACTTTAGCGCAGATGGTAGTGCTTTGTCGACAAGGGAGGTTCACCCGACGACCACGGCGATGGACTGGCAGGGATGCCAGCTGGAGTCGAGGCACTGCGCCGGTGTACGATACGCCTCTTCCTACTCTTCTCTGTCTTCTTCTTTTTTCTTTTTGGTCCGGGGTTTCCGTCGGTGGGGTAGGCTTTTTGTCGGTTTGGATTTGGGGGGTTGGGTTGCTGGTTTGGGGCGATGGGATTGGGTTTGGGTTCGGGTGTTTTGGGTTCTAACAGGGGACGGTGATGTGCTACGATGGACAAGGATTGAGGGTTTGCGGTTTCAGGGGTTCTACAAGGGTTAGGGTTACGTTTCGAGAGTGATGGTGGAGCGGGAGGATGGGGATAAGGATTTAAGGATGAGTGAATGGAATGGAGATGGGATGGCCAGGCTCCAATCTGCGACCGGAGATTGATCAGAGCGACATGGATCTTTGCTCTGATACCAACTGATACAGGCCCAAGGTTAGGGCTTGCATGGAGTGCCAAAGCACCGTGTCCGCATACACCTCAATTTATCTCCTAGAGATTTCAATACGAGGACGCACCTCTCCAAGGGAAAAAACCCAAGATTCTATTCAATAATCATTTGTGAGATTTTCCCAATGCAATATAAATAGATAAGCAAACTTAGGGCCCAATCAATCCTAAACTAATAATAGAAACCACCCTAATTACAATTAGAAACACGCTAACTAATAATTAGGCAAAATAAAAAGGAAACAAAATAAAAAATCAATAACCGGGGGGGGGGGGGGGTGGTTGGGGGGACCCCTTGTGGCCTGTTCTGCTTCAAAACGTATGTACTACTGTATTAAATCTTCCTAGCGAAATTATGAACTCATCATAAACCCTTGGAGAAAAGCAAACATCATAAAGAAATGCTAAGCTTACATAATTGAATAGTAAAATATCACTGAGCATAACAGATAATTAGAAAAAGACCTTAAAAGCTGGATTAGCAAGTTTACTCAATATCATTGTCAAGTAATATAGACTGACCACTTTTAAGGGAGATGCTAACAATGCCTGCCATTATCAATGTCAGCACTTTCCCCTTTTTATACAGATTGGTATCACAATATCGCTGAATAGACTTGAAATCAATTCCGCTAAACCACAAGTGATGCAGGCCCTAGGGTTAGGGGGCTTGCGTGGGGAGTGCTCAAAGCACAATGGGGCAAGCACATGTCCTAAGACACAATAAATCTCCACAGAGACGACAAACGAGGATGCACCTCAATGGGAAAACCCAATTTTCATTAATCAACTCTCTAATAATTTCTCCTATTACAATGCATATAAATAAGAAAGAAAACTTGGTGGCTAAGAAAACCTATTAAAATAGGAAACTGAATAATATTGGAAACCTAATCCTAATTAAAATAAAATTAGAAACTAACATATAATTACTAAATTAAAAATCCTAAATCTACTTGGGCCCTACACATGTGGCCTGAGGTCCATCTGCATCAACAGGAAAACAGAGTCTTGATTATCCAATGACCATGATGGATTGTTTTCAAATCCATAACAATTCGACATTGGTTTCTCTTCTCAAAATGGTCCATTTCAAAATGCACTTTATTCAACACAATAATTATGGCTGAAAATCATTTGGGGTGTCATCTGGATGAGAAGAAGTCACAAGTGGGGGTTTCCCACCAGGTGGCATCATGAATTGAGATTTACATTGAAATAACTTTCTTATTTTGACATCTAGAATAAAAAAATAGACTAACTTTCTTATTTTGAAATTGAAGCATCTAGAAGTTCCAATTGAAACAACTTGGTAATGGCGAGGGAAAAAATATTTCCAAGCATGGCCTTAGAGCATATGTCCCCCAGCCGTCAATCCAACACTTCACTAGAACAAAAGACATGAATTACACCTTCAACTTCATATAACTCAATTAAATTAAAATATGCAGAAATTGCTCAACTGCCAGCGGCCCAGCACTATGCTCAAAAGTTAGAATATCAATCCAAATACAAAAACAGAATGAAGGGGATTGATATTGACCTATTGTTTTGAGGAAGTGATGACCTAAATTCATATGCCCATAATTAACCATAAAAAATAAATTGATAAATCCAGTCAGGTTACTTTGCAGGGTTGAAACAATGATGTTGCACCTTCCATTCTAAATCGCTGAAAAATAAAAAAAATAAGAAACAAAAACGTGACAAACAGACCTGTTCAAACTCAATTGTGTACACCCATGACGCACCTATCTCTTCTGTCTTACATTCTAAATGCTAGAAAGTCAATGTAAATTGCATCTTCCCATTGAACTCAGATGAAAACAGAACAAGACACGTTTCTGGGCTCTCTTTTTTAACACAAGTATGACTATTCTTCACAAATCACAATAATTGAAGGAAATTACCATTTGACACAACTAGAAAGTTCTAAGAAAACAACACATACAAAATGATGGAAAACATAATAAAAGATTCATAGATTCACAAAGATTTTCTCGTGTCCTTTTTTGCAATGATTAGTCCTTCTCAACAATTTGAGAGAGAGAGAGAGAGAGAGAGAGAGAGAGAGAGAGAGAGAGAGAGAGAGAGAGAGAGAGAGAGAGAGAGAGAGAGTAACACCAATAATTGCCTAATTGGCCCTTTCCCTTTTGGGTTGTGTGTGAGCGCGCGTGTGGTGGGGGGTATAAGTTACTTAGTGAAATACAAACAAGGCCACAACAAAAACCTATTGCATGTCATTATGTAGTCACCTAAAGTATGTAACTGCCACAGTACTAGTATCAGTTATGAAACTTTGTGAAGAAATTGATTTGCATATGCATGTCTGTGTAACAAGAGCGAATTTGTCAAGGTCAAAAGTTTCTTATATCAAAATTAACACATTTTCAGTAGATGTTTAATTCAAGAGTCAATTTGTTTTCCCCTAAGGGAAAAAAATGCAGATATAGATCAAGTCAGTATGTACCTGATGCATCATAAAATCGGCAATCCCCTGTCATGGAGCCAACTATTACTCCCTGCATGAATCACACAATATAAAAATTATGTTCCTCAAGTGAGAACAGAGTGTTCAATAACATCAAGTTTTATCAAAAAAGAAAGTAAATCATCAAACCTGTCCATCAGGGCGGTAGCAAACTGCAGTGGCTATGTCTGTTATATCAGTCCAATCAACAACATGACAGCTAGAAATCACCCAAATGCGAACTTTCCCATCTATTGAGCCACTGATGAAGTAATCATCATCAATTGGATTAAATTGAACACACGTCACTGCATCATTTGGGGAACACACAAAGCAATCAGAACCATAAAGCCGAAATGCACAAAAAGATTCAATGCAGAAGTATCAAATAAAAGTAACAGAAATCAATTAACACAGAGGACAACTTGACAACACCCACAAAAAAAGCCAAACACAAACCATAATTACTGTGCGAGAAAACTCTAAGGCATCTACTACATCCCACTTGCCACAAGCGAACAGTTTTATCCTCGGATGAGGATAGCAGGTGCTGCACAAAGCATTTTAAAGGTATCAACTATCAAAAAGCTGTCCTGCAAGCTTTCTAGTTAGCATTCAAGATAACAAGAAAAATGACTCTTCTCAGGAAAACTAACCTTCTTTGATGACCATGACAGATCCAGTACATTGCCACAGTGCCCATGGAACTCGTGGATTGGTTTTTCTGATATGCGGAAAGTTTTGTTTGGGAAAATGATGCAAGGCGAATCCCGTGATTTGCTTATGCTTGTAAATTTACTCTTTTTAATTTTATCCTCGCAAAGGAGGGCCACTTCTGAACCATTCGACCTGAAGTAAGTGCAAGATGGATCTAGTTCTGCAATTTCACCATCATCTGTTCTTACACATTCCATCACCTGCCACACGCGCACAATTCGGTCTTCACCCGCGCTTGCTAAGTATTGCCCTTCAGGACTAAACTTCATAGTCAAAATCAAACCCTCGTGTGCTTGAATCTCCTGTTCCATATACAGAGCAGAGAGTTCCTTGGACCTCTTCTTATGGGGGCGAACCTTTACTCTTTGGATCCCACCACTTGTGCTAGTACCAAATTCACTAGGATCCAATTGACCTTCTTTTCCTTGTCTATCCACAACACAAATAACAGCTCCCAATCTCCTCAACCATCCCTTTTTCCTCCTCTTTGCTTTTTTGGCCAAAACATTTGCCTCAATCACCTTTCTCTGCATGAACTGCTGAACACAGGGTGACAACCCAAGAGTCCTCTGAAACTCATCAATGGTAAACAAGCGATCGGAACCCACTTCACGCAGCGAAATCACCGTCCCATCCTGCCCCATTTCATCAACAATGAACTCAGTTCCATCGTCCAAGTTCCTAATTCGGCAAATTAAATTCTCCTCTGAAAACCCATCAGTGGACAAATTAGCAACAGTACTTGACCTGCTCGAAATGGAAGTGCGACTCGATGAGAAATCATCTTCTACATCAGGATTCCTCAAGACAGCACCACTTGTCTTTGTAACGCGATCGACATCAATTCCACTCTCACCCGACAAAGAGACCGCCTTTCCGCTCCTATCAACTCTATTCGAATCTGAATCCACGTCCATCCATTTCAAGAATTTGTCACGCCGTTCATCAACACTCTTGGGTGTTTCCATCCAGACCTCGTAACGGAAATTACCCGACACCCATTCAAAAGATCTGCCATTTGAATCCAAACCATCTGCACAATCCGAACCCGAGTCGGATATGGACGCAACTTCCTCTTTGGAATCGAAGAATCGATCTTCTTGGTCATTGCCACAGATCTCCATCATTCTTCCTTCACCTCAACCCATGAAAACCCACTTCAGAAATCAAATCGTCTGGAAAAAACCAATGCCCTAAAAGACCAAGCAAACGGTAAAAGATGAAAAAAAAAAAAAAATCAAAGGCCAATACGTGGAAAATTCTAGAATTCAAGAACTCCAATTTCAGACACAGATCCCAATCCAACGTCAAAATCTCCCCTTTGAGGCAACACACACTTTTCCTTTTGGTTTTCTGGAAAGAACCCTAATTCCCGGGAAATCCCAAATCCCCAAACCGACCAATCCAAATCCAAGTAATGCTGAAATAGGAAAAATACCCCATCAAAGCAAAATAGAAAACAAACCCATATATTAAAGAAAACCAATGAATCCGTGTGTGGAATTCAACACAAGAAAAAGGGGGAAATGGGTCTGGGGGACTTGGTAAAACAAGAGAGAAAGGGAAAGGTTAGATTTTTCCTCACCTGGGTTTCCAATTCCATTGAAGGGAAAGGAGAAGATAGTCAGAACCAAGAAACCCGTTTATCCGTTGGGGATTTCCAGCTCTGAAAACTGGCCCAAATTCAACGGACATCTATCCATCTCTCTTTTCCCTTCAATTTTCTTTTCTTTGCATTTCTTTTCTTGCCTTTTGTTTTCTCCTCTTCTTAGAAAGATGTAAGGTACTAAGGTTTATTCTGGAATGAAAGAAAACCCCTTTTCTAAGGGCAAGGAAAAAAAAATGGAATCCTTTTTTGTATACAAATATTTTTGATATAACCAGGAATGTCAACCAAATCTCATGTTGGGATATTCACCTTACGACTATTTTTACATCTAATATTTTTGCACCACAAGAGTCGAACTTTATATAATTCCTTTACAACAGTCAAACTTTATATAATTCGCATAGAATTGGTGCGATATCGCACAATCCTAGGATATCACACAGAATGATGTGTGCGATATCGCATGACACTAGAATATCGCACAAGAAAAATACTTTAACTTTGACCTCTCGGGCACGTTTGGCATTTTACTTTTAAAATAAAGTGGAATGAAGTGAAATAAAAAGTATGAATAGAATATGTAGTGGGTTATGATGATATTTTATTTTTAATTGTTTAGGATGAATATTGTTAACTTTTGGTATGAGAAATGAAGTTTTTTTTGTCTTTTATTTAATAAATATAGTTGCCTTTTGATTTTTTGTTGGAAAAGTTGGTGAAAATTTTGATAAAAAGTTCTTGTGATTTGATCTGTAAGATGACTTAACTTGACTTGACTTTACTCGTAAAATTACCAAACGTACAGGGGTGAATCTCTGGTCAAAGGGCAGCTCTGTGGGCAATATCATTTTCATGTTTTATCCTCTTTTTATTCAATGGGTCATCAAGTTTGGCCCAGTAGGAGAAAGGCCGTGGGTTTAGAATTTAGATTGAGAGAAAGCCCTAATTGACCCATTTATTAATCCGTTTATAACTGACATTACCCATAATAGTTTGGGTCAAGATTCCATTACACTAGTTGGTTGGTTTTTATCTGAGTTAATTAATGTTTGTCACTTTTAATGAAAAATGATTTAGGTTGTAAACCGGTCAGATTCAAGATGGAATTATATTACTACTGGATCCAAATTCATTTTTCTATGAGAACCAAAGTTAATTTTATAACCCGATTTCATTTGGACTGAAACGTTAGCATAATAGGATATCCATTTGCACCCCTACAACCAACCAATTCAACAGCATTTTATCCCATTTTCCAATTCAATCCAAAGCTGCGTAAAGGTCAGATGCATATAAAAATGGGCTTGTGCTTGGCCCCATAGAGATAAACATGAAGTCTCTGCATGGAGAATAAACTCCCCCATTGAATAGTCACACTGAGGAAGTTTCTACGCAGCCAATATGGGCCTTACAGTTCATTGATTTGAACAGGGTTAGAAGTCATCCAAGTGGACGTTAACGTTCACGCGTGAATGAGGGATCAAAGCCATGAATCTGGAAGGATCCATTTTAATTGATTCCTGGCCATCCCATTGAAAAAAGCTCAAAAGAGGATGACTATGATGAGTGTATATTAATGTGCACATATATTTTATATGGGAAGGAAATAAATTATTCTCACTATGATGAGTGTATAGTATTCTTATTATTGTTTAATAGCCTTAAATTAGATAAGTGTCAAATTAGGCCCGTGCCAATTCACAAAGGTAGTCAATATATAAAGGGAAAACTGATCAAAGGTAAGCCAAAGTAGGCCCCACAGAGCTGAACAGCATGTTGCCCATTGTTGGTGAAAATTTATATTTATATATAATATTTATTGTGGAAAATGAAGCTGTAATATGGACCAAGGAACACCACCATAATGTGTGCCAATCAAGGGTTGAAGTTTGGATTGAAAGCATTATACATGAATTAAAGGTGGGCCATATATTGACACAATTTAATGATCATAACCATCTGAAGGCTGCAAAGATCAATCCTATAGCTGAGGGTTCCTCGCCAAAAATTTGTATAGCTGAGGATCCAACATCTAGATCAGCGTGTCCCTATGCATAGTTGAGAAAAATTAACATCAGTGTCTAAAACCACAAAATTGAGGATTTTCAAATCTTTGAGGGAAGTCGGATCTGAATATTCTCAAAAATAAAGATTTTTATTGGTTCGAGTACTCAAGGATTTGTAATTTTCAAACATGGATTTTTCAAATCATCTGTGAAAGCCTGTGAGAAAAGGATTTAGTTGTCGAACTTGATCTTAATTGCTTTACCTTTCTCAATCCCCATTCCCCACCATGGTCTAACCTCATCTGTAAGTAAACGGGTAGCCTAAAATGGGGTGGCTTCTGGGCACATAACATAAATCTTGCAACATTTCTTAAGTGCAGAGCAGTCGAACCAAATTGGTGAACCAACAGTATACCATTAACATGAGGTTAGGGGCTAAGTTGCCTAACTTCCCAACACCAATATCATATCCTTCCATGTGTAATCATGTTAGGTGTCCTCTCATTGTCTCTGATCGCCTGAACTCTACCACATTAATTAATCAAAACATCTAATCCTTCCTTAACACTGCTTTTAACTGTCGGCTGACACCTATTTTCTTTTGTACCTTGCTAAATCTCCCTTGTCTTAGAAGAAAGTAAAGTAACTTTATGCATAACGCGGCAAATTCCCCTTTAAGTGCAGAAAACAGTGTGATTTAGCTTTATTCTTTTTTTTTATATATAATTTAGCGGTATTTTTATTTAAAGAAAAAGCGAAAGGCTTTAAAAAGTTTTTTTTTTCAATTTTGCAAAAAACCATTTCCCACGAAGAAAGTGGTGCGGTCCATGAATACTCACCAACATAAACAAGCCCTAAATAACAAGAACCTACTGTGAAGAAAGGTTATGATTTTGAATTGTAAAACAATCATTGTTTATATTTTTCAGGTAGATCTTCCCATTTTTTTAAAAGACCAAGAGAAATGCCCCATTAAAGTTTTCAAGCATTCTTATCTTATCCTTTTATGAATCAAATCCACTTATGTATGATTAATCTGATATTGAATGACTAAAATATTGGAATGAGAAATGGTGGTACTGGCATCAAAGCAATACATAGTCCAAGGCTAAACCCCCCCACCACCCCAAGTTGATGGGAAAGCTGGAACATGTTTGCTTGATACTTGTTTCAAGGCATAACCCAAGATTAGAAGGTGACAGTTAAAATAATGAAGAGAATGCTTTTAGGAAGAATAGATTTCTGTTGTTGTCTGCTTTTTAAGCTACAAACACCTTGCCGGGTCTTGGTAACTTTTTTCCTAGAGTAGCATCATGTCTCCAACCAATGTATAAGGCCTGGGATTCCTCATTGTTTAGTCTCAAATACAGGGCTGGAATCTTTTCGAGGTAGACTTACTAATGCTCTTTTTTGTTTTATCAATGTTTTTCTTTGGTGCATTGACATTGAGATGGGTCATGAATTGTTATTTGTGATGGAAGTATTTTCTTCAAACCAGCACTACTGTAGGATGGTCTAGTAATTGAACGAAGTTGAAATGATTTAATCGAGCGAAATTCGTATAATCACATTCCTTTTCTAATATTTATAAAAAAATAATCTTTAATTTTTATTACTTCTCACATCTTATATCGACAATATCAATCAACCACTTTGACCATCATGAGATTCTTTTTAATTTTGACCGAATCCAAATAATTCTTTCATGAAAAGAGAAAATATCCTTAATTTTATGTTTATGTCATGGAGGGAACCAATATTTGCAAGTTTTTCCAACCCGGTTGCTTATTAGTGGATTGACGACCTAAAAAGGGTTTGCGATGAGTAGTGAGAACAGAAAACCTTCAGTGTTTGAATGGAAAATTGCATAGCACTGTAGTATTGAGAATTTTAACTAACTTTTAGGGAGTTTTCCTTTTCTTCTAGAAGTTCCATAATTAAATATTTAATCTATTTTTTTGGTGGTTAACTCATTTTTAAGAGCAATATACTATGAACTGATACATAAATTATCTCCCAGACTAAAAGGTTAAACAACACAAACACAAAAACAGGTACAAAATACAATAGAACAAAAACAAACCAAACACAAAGGGAAGACAACACAAAAGACAACAGATAACCCAAATTAGAAACAAAAAATAAAGGAAATAACTGTAGACAACAGAAGGCTTTTATATGAAAAGAAAAGAAAGAAAGTGAAATCCATTGGCTTTTTAGTCTATTATTTTTTTTATTTTTGACTGCAAACACTAATTCCAAATAGTTCCTTTGACCAACAACACCATCATTAGGTCGCTTTTTTCACCCTTTAATAAAGTGCTGAAGAGAGACTATTTCCTCCTTTATGGTCACCAACTTGCACAAAGATATAACTTTTCCCATGCCAAGTCTCATAATCTATCATTTTATTTCTTCCTCTGTTTTTTTTTAATTGTTTACAACTAAATTAATGTTGTAGTTCTCTAAAAAAAACGTAACAGGTTTTTTAGTTGTAAGAAAACTTGAAGGGATTTTTACAATTTAAAATGCCTATTGATTATTTTACAATCTTTTAATGCAAATAGCTTATGTTTGAAACTGCTTCAAATTTATCCGTTGTGCGTTTGTTTGAGTTTAGTTGGCGCCTGGGTCAAAATCTCTCCATATCCCTCATTTGAAAATAAAAAATAAAAAACCTAGTACAAAGTTTCCCATACATTTGCAGATGGATGACATGCACACGTGTGAGGAAGGAAAATGGACAATAAGAAAGATGCCAGAGGACATGTTTGGAAGGACTCTCCATCAAAGACAGGGTCCTAACTTTAGAACCAATGTCGGTCTTGTTGAGGTGAGCCCCACTCATTGCAGCATAAGGACAATCACCATGACGAGGGCATTTTAGTATTGTGGTGATGGTAGGGATGGTCATGTTATTATCCATAGGGCTGTGGTGGGGTTTCTCCACATGGGTATTGGGCCTCAGGAAAGTCAAAACCAGGGACGTGGACCACAAATTGCCATGCAATGTGATGGCCCACTCTTCTGTATCAATCCGTGTTTGTTTGTATTCAATCAACCCGATGTGATTATTTGTGACAAAGATTGGTGGAAGGGTGGCCCGCCATTAAATATAGATGGATGGAATCCAACCAAACAGGGGAAGAAGGGCTTATCCACCTTCTTTATCTTTATTAACATGGTGATTCAAGCACTTGGCTTAGATGATATGATCATTTTATAGTGGATTTTTGTTCGATCATAGAATAAGATGGTAGATGAGAGTGTTATTTCATTGGGTTATAATTATATGTAGCATGTTATTTTCTCTCCTTAACTTGAAACTTTGTTGTCATGCAGATTTTTAGGTATGACCAAATCAATTTTTTTTTTCTTTTTCAACCTGGATAAGGGGGTTTGGATCTAAGTGAGAGCCCGCATGAACACGGAAAGACAGCCCACTCAAATGAAAAAGGAGACCGCACACGCGGGAAGAAAACCCACATGTATGAAGGGAAGTCCGCACATGCGGGAAGATGTGGCATATCGAGGGTTCGAACCCTAAGCAGTCATGTAAGAACTGTCACTCCTTACCACTCGGTAAGTTAAATCAAGTGCTAAAATAATCAGGGGTGCTCATGAACAGTGCCAACTTGGCCCTATCTGGGCCCATCTCGCTTGGAGCGTTGGGTTTATAGTACTCGGGCAGGCATGAAGCAAAAGTTTTTGTTGGGGAATTGATTAAGTGAGAGAAAGCTCGAAAGCCCTACCTGGCCTGACCCAAATAACTAGTGCTTGTAGTTTAGTGACCGATTTGCCTTAATGAGTGACAGAAAACCCAAACAAGTGATAGAAAGCCTTTGCTTACCTGGCCTGATGATGATTAAGTTGGTAGGCTCATGCCTAACATTTGAGGCTACTCAGGTTTAGGCTTGATACTTATGACTTGTTGGGCTTAGACTGGATAAGGGCTTGTGTTTCTAAAGTTGGCTCGAGTGTAGATATTACTCATAGGTGAGCTAATGGGTCAGACTAGCCTGAGCCCGACTTGGGCCCACCCTGATTTCGGCTGGATCTGGGCCTTAGATTTGAGCGCTTGGGCTGGTTAATGTTTGGGTCGGACTTGGATTAAGTGATAGAAAGCCCCAGCCTGGCCCGGGTTGAACATTAAATATAGCCAGGCTGTTTTAAAACCAAGCCGGGCTTGAACAATAAATATTATCAGTGGTCTTCTTCCTCTTTGAAGATGAAACTCCCGCATACACACGGACCAGCCACTTAAGGCCTGTGTCTGGCTTGGGCTGGATATGGGCCAGCATTTCTAAGGTCGGCCTGGAATACCTCAGCCCAGCCCATCCAGGCTCATGAACAACCCTAATCCCTTAGCCTGGCCTGACCCCAACCATGAACACATGTGGATAATCTGATGGGGTGGATTATTTTTTAGCCTAACCATTATCATAAGAGACCATCTACCTTTCCATCTACTTAACCCCAGTTATGGTCTTGCATCCATGTCGGCCATGAGCTGGACCTCAAAGAGCAGTATGCGGGCCTGGTGCTCGTAGGTGAAATATTCTGTAAGATAATCAAGGCATGTCTGCGGTCTCTTCAAAAGTCTAGCAAATTTTACATAACAAAACACTTCCTCAAGTGTCTCTCAAGCAAAGATATAGAGCAGATGAAGAGAACAAACACTGGGCTTGGGCTTATTATCCCATTCAATTCAGATTCTAAAACTGCACTTCCTCCATTTTGAAAATATCCCAAAATTTTCTCAAGAAGGATATTTGTAACAATGGTCTCCATTAAAGGTTTGGCAAAGATAACATGAGAAATTATTTTAACCCTTGATCTCCATGGGCCTACGTTATTTCTCTTTCTTCTTTTTCTCAATACAAAGTAACCTTTTTAACGGAAAAAAAAAAAAACCTTGATTTTAGTGCTTCAAAGTTTAAGATCTCCTAAAATAAAAAAGAATAAGGTTTAAGGTCATGATGTTTGTCAACGAAAAAAAAGATTTTTACTTTTTAAGAATTTATGAAAAATTCATGTTTGACAATTGTAAATTTCTGAGTATTTGAACCACCAGGAATTCTCTTTTTTTGAGGATTTTCAGGTCCTAAACACCCCCTCCCCTTGGATTTGACAATTCTTAATTTTGTGGATTTGTGTATCAAACTCTCAGGATTCTGTCCAATGCAACTGGAGTAGGCCCACCTTAGATGGCGGGCCCAATATCGATTCAACTGGTCCTAGCACAGATGATCCATGTCCGACTGATACACGAAGAAAGTTGTATGGCCATCGCACTAAATTAAATTAGCTTGAAATGCCAAGTTGCATTTCTGGAGCCGAGCAAGCATTGATAAAAAGCAGGCTCTACACCAACTTCACAAGGCCTTCTTCTCATAAATTCCTGTCATGTAATGGCCAATTACTCAAATTAATTCATCATGTCTTTAGGTTTGGCAAGTCCATCCACGAAGCCCTTGGATCCAGACAAATCCGGTTCTGCTTCAGAATTCTTAGGGGCCAGCCCATAAATCCATCAATGGGGCTCACTTTTGAAAGTCGCCCATGTATTTAATTGGGACTTGGACTATAGTCTGATTGATTACATGTAATGATGTAAATACATGATTTCAATACCTTAATTTTTTTTTTCTTTTAATCATGTATTTGTTAGAAAACAAGATCTAGATTTATGATCCAGAAAAACAACTTAAACAACCAAGATCCTCCATGTCAAATCATCGAGAGATGTAAAGCGGAAAACATACCTTGATCCATTGTGGAAGTTATTCGCAGGTTGTTGATCTTCCAATCCAATATGACTGCCCATAGAAACATTCTTTCTGATGATGGGATGTCAGAGAGAATAGGAACTTACCATATGAATTGGGGACCATAACCCTAATATATAATAATGAGATTTGCTAATTCTAATTTGTCCCCTCATCAAATTAGAATTAGTATTCTGGTGTCTACACATTAATCCCATGACAATTATACCCTTAAGCCTTAAAACTTTAAGTCTTAATTAGATCACTTCAATTAGGCTTAACCAAAGATAGCATAACACATTTAATGGTTACATGTGTGGCCCCACATGATGGAAATTTCCAACAGTATTTTCACATGTTTCACACTCTAACATTGGGTTCAACTCCAGTCAGAGTGAAGTTCAGCAGTGGGCGAAGAGGCAGTAATTTTGAGAAGTTTCAATCTTAAAAGTGAACCCTGATGATGGTTTTGTTTTTCTAGCCTCACTGAATCTGAGGCCCAACAATTGAGATCGTTTGGTTGAGGAATTAGTTAGACTGGACTAGTCATATGTGTAGGATCGATCTCCTTCCTACTTGTGCAGGTTTCTCTTCTCACTTGTAGTTGTATGGGTTCTCCTTTCTATGGTAAAGGGCTTTCTCTTCCCATGTGTGTGGGCTCTTTAATTTGGGTCTCAGCTTCTTTGGCTAGGGTACAAAAAAAAAAAAAAAAGATCAAAACGAATGCATGAAATAATCACATGTAGTGATAAAATTAGAAATAAGGAAAGGACTTAAGTGCTGTGTGCAGCACCCTCATTAAACACATTAGTGGGCTTATTCACCCGGCTTCATCTTTCACACGTAATTAAATTTCATTCAGAGAACTCTAATGACACACCAAATAGGTCACAGATATCTCTTGCTTTCTGATTAGAATTTGTGACTGCTAGTAGCGTTTAGAACATATCCATTTCTTTGGTGAACTTCTACCAAACTTTGTTTTGTTGAGAAGTTGGAAAGCCGTGTCTAACAGCATTTCTCTGTCTTTGACCATCACTTAGGCAGTGAGACCTTGATAATGCAGAGATCAGGCTAACAAGTGGGTGGTGATTGATGATAATATTGAAATGGATCCTGATTCCATTCCAGATTCTCTGCATTAGAAAATCTCATGCTGTTTTTTAAAACAGGACTTAACACATAGTTTATGATGCCCCTCTAAAAGAATCAGATTCATTAGATATTTCCACTGAATTTATCAGTGAATGAAATAGGTGAATCTTAGTTTTTGATTACCAATTGGAAAAGTGAGAAAGTGAGAATGTCCTTTGTGTAAGATCTTCAAAAACCTCCCAGTTACAAATTAAAGTACTCCAAACTATCAAAGAATCTATTTTACTATTTACATAATGTGGTTGAAAATATGCAATCTTGATTATGTTTTTTCTTCTGTCCATTTGAAATCCAATTATCAGATGGATGTTGAAAATCTCTCTTCCCACCGAAAAAATGGGCGCACCGGCAGGACAGTTTGGCTCCAACAAATTGAAGAACTCATCACCATGAACCAATGCTTCATTTCTTATTCTTTGTAAATTATATTGTTAGGATCTTCAAATAATATAAATCCTAACAATATAATTTACAACATCAAAGAAACTACTGGTAGGGCACTCCGCGTATCACCTAACTAACTATTCACGGCTCTATCTTTTGCTTCCTCTTCCTACCTGAGCAGGCTTTGGTTAAAAAAACTAAAATAAAAAAGAGTATATCACTTGTGAATTAAACCACTTTCTAATTCGAGTGAAATCAAAACCCATCCCAGAGCCACTGTGGAACACTTACGTTCAAGTAATATTCACCACTAAACTGACATAGCCGTAAAATAAAAGATTCACAATAATTGAAAACCCACTTGTACAAAGCATGACTTGGAGTTTTGTTGTTGGAAAATTTTCAAAAAAAGTATACAACTTTTAGCTCTTATTTAAAAAAGCACATGATAAATACAATACTTTTATATCTTTTTTTAAAACATCCAATTTATCACGTACTTTTTTGAAAAAGAGCTAAACGTTTTATACTTTTTTGAAAATCTTCCTCTTTTTTTTTTTTTGGTAAACATCATGGCTTGGAGTTGGAGGCACAATATACGAACTTAAGACTGCTTTTAATGACCAACTTAAATTGGTTAACGGTGGGTCAGGTCGGTGTCAATTATCCACAAAATGAAATTGAATAAGGATTGATTCGGTGCATGCAAAGATTATTTTAGGCATCCACTTGATACAAACTAAAGTAGCAATTGGTTCTCAAAATACTTAGGTCTGCGCTCATCAAATCTTGTAATATAAAACACCAACCCAAAGCTCCTTCAGCCTTCAACTATCATGACCAAAGCGGACTCCACTAATGATATTAATAATAAGGGTCACTATTTTGTACTGAAAACATATGAAAACTAGGGGTGTTCATGATTTTCAGGAGGGAATGGAGTGAGGAGGCATATCCCAGCACAACTTTAGAACACAGTCTTATTTCCAGTGGCGGACTCCGAATTTTCTTTTAAGGGGGGCTTAGATTATTTATTTATTTATTCAAAACGATAACTTAAAATATAGTTTTAGTAATGGCTAAACTGATACGCGTCGGCTGAGTTTTAAAAGCTATTAAAAAAAATCATACTAGTATTTTATAACAAGGTGTGAGATAAAGAGCAAACACCTAATTGTAGATCTTGAAGTGATCAACCCCATTTGCGCTCATCTGCAATTGTTTGTTTTCTACTGTAAAAAATCATTTTAAAAAGTGTATTTTTTTTTGTGAAGAAAATTTTGCACCAACCATTGGGAAATGAGCTATTTAGAAAATATGAGTGATTTTCCTCATATTAGGGAAATGTGCCTCCAAAGACTCCATGTTAGTATGGTGACGGGAGATGGAGTTATGCAAAATATGAAAATGCAAGGACAAAAATGTTAGATATGTTGAGAAGATAAAAATGATTTAGCAAAAGATAAGCAAATTGACAATTAGTATATGAAAGCAGAGAATTAACTGAACAAATAAGCGAGGTGTTTTCAAGAAAAAAGGAAAAATGAGAAGCAGCGGTGGCGTCGCGCCGCGCCGCGAGGAATACCTACCTAGAAAGGAGCGACGATGGCGTGTCAATGCCGAATACGGAGTGTGATTTGATGGTCTCTTCCGATTTGGGGGATTTTTAAGATAGAGAGAGTTTGGAAAAACGGATGGGGGCTATAAATTTTTTTAAGTGGGGGCTGGACTGGTTGAGCTTTAGAGAATTCATGGGCATTTTTCCAATTGGGAACCCCCACCACCCCTATATGTGTGTCCGCCCCTGCTCATATCCGACCCCAGCAAACATGGGCCATAAGTCATTGATTTGAGCTCAATTGTACCGCTACTAAAAGCGAATTTCTCCACCACTAAATGCCACTTTTTTTTAAAGTGCCCACTGAAACATATCATGTTTGAGGCCCCCATTTAGTCAATCAGATTGTACCGGGCTGGGCTTTTTCACTTATTCAGGCTTTCCATCACTTCAATCAAATTATTCACTAACCTACAAACACATTAGTTTCAATTGGGCTTCAGGCTTTCTATCACTTAATCCAAACCCAGACCAAATATTAAATGTCCCCAAAATCTAGACTCAACTCTAACAAGAACATTAAAACCTGAGCTGCAAACTCAGCCAAAAGTGACCTGGCCAAGGTCATCGGGCCGGAGCTTGCCCGGGCAATGAGCATCCCGGGCTGAAACATCAAAATGAGTTGCAAAAATCTGAGATGGGATGAGAAGAATTCAGGTCGGTATAACTGGTTCCCAACAACCTCAACATGCACCTGAGAAAAAGGCTCCCAATCTCTATGCAACTATGGCATGCATATTTGTTATTCATTTATTTGCACTCATGATTTACGTATATGAATTT
The DNA here is from genome assembly GCA_012931725.1 of Litsea cubeba. Classification (NCBI taxonomy): domain Eukaryota; kingdom Viridiplantae; phylum Streptophyta; class Magnoliopsida; order Laurales; family Lauraceae; genus Litsea; species Litsea cubeba. Next base: position 117,268,690 of record CM022947.1, on the reverse strand, counting down.
ACGGCAAATTGATTATTCATTTATGCATATGATCTGCAAATGAGGTGTGATAAATGAGAAGTGATAGTGTAAGTTGGATATTTGTGGGCCCTAAATGAGTGATCCGGGCTGTTCATCTTCTCTATTGGTCTAACAAATTAACACTAAGATGTTTAAATTCAAATATTAAACTTGATAGATATTCTTAGAACTTGTGAAAAGGTCCCAAAACCTATATATCTAATTCTCTGCACTTTTGCGGGCCCCCAATTCATGATTCGGACATTTAATATTCTCATATAAATGGCAAGCATCAAGATGTTTAGTTTCATATCTAGCTTAAATCTTCATAGATTTTGAGGGATCTGTGAAAAGTGTCAAACAAAAGAAAAAAATCCAAACACATCTATTGACATTGGATGTACTTATTCACTCGTGTGAAAATGGCGACTTTGACTAACATGGTAATGTGTTTCACATCATGTAACATTTTCGGATGTAGTGTTTTCATAGGTATCCCCACGAGTAAAAGGTTTGATCACTTATTGCGATATTATAATAAATTTTTTTCCTCAAAATATTATCATGATACTAATGATAACACTATGATATTATGGACTACAAACATTGGTGGAACCCAAAAACATTCCTTGGAGGGACTACTATGTGAAATAAAATTTATTGTGGGGGTTTGGAGGAGGGCAGCGGTTCATGTAAAAGAAAAGAAAATGATAAATCTCTAATAACAATAGGAGTTTTTCGGCAACACACTAATGGTTGAATGGTATTAGCACATGGTTTCACACACATAATCAGGGATCAATCCTTGACTCTTCAAGTTGTAAGTATCACTATTGACCAGTCACCCAAAATTGCAAGGAAAAAAAAATAGTTTGAGTTTTTCCAACGCCGCCCCCCACCCCCGCAACTACAAAATATTAAGAGCCAACGGCTTGTCATATTGGAGTTTAAAACACAGACTGCCTTTTATTTTGGGATTTTTCATGTACGGCCACTATTAGTCATGAGCAACGCTACGTACCTTGTGATGAAAGTTGAGAAAATCCCCAAAACGATGTATGTACTAGTACTTCTTTACAATATATCAAAGTTTTAATTGGATTATGCGATATCGTATAAAATTACCTAGTGACACCTTTTTCTTTGTGTTTCAAGAGTAAAGACAGTTTTATGCAATATCATAAAAAGGTACAAGTACGGAGAATATATGATAAATTTTTTCAATTATTGTCAAAAGGTGGGGTTGTCCACGATTAATTGTGGCCGTAAGAAAGAAGCCTTTTATTTTAGGGTAAAGAAAACTCATTGAGATGGGAAGTTACCCTCACCACCCCGACAATGAGAATATGATATCATAATGTCACAGAAACGAATGAAAATAACAAAAATCACTTATTTTAACTTTAAGCCCGGTGTAGGAGATGGAGGAAAATTAGTTGACAACCTTACATCTCACCCAAAAGACTAGAGATCGACTTTGGTCTCCCCCACTACTCATATGTGTGAGCTCTCTCATTGCATGTACAAGTTTCATTACTCATGTGTGTTCTCTCTCCTCGCATGTGTGAGTTACTCACTTATCGTTGTCATTATCTTATGGTTTTTAAATTTGATTTATTAGACCATAAAGTTTAATGGAACTATCTTAGTAATATATCATTACTTGATTTTTTCTTACAATATCTTATTACTCTTTAACAATATAAATAAAAAAAATTAGAGGTTACTCCCAAGTCGCTTAGTTGAATTTATTCCTTGACCCGCCAGTCAAAATTGAGTCACAGGTAGAATAGTATGGTAAAAACACCCACTAACCATGTATACTTAATGAGCACATGATGCAGACAAGTGTTTTTCATTTTACTTTTTCTAATGTGATTTCTTCTCACATGATCCTTTATCTTCCTTTTTATTGTTCCTCATCAGTATTCAAATTGTATACAATAACCTGATATATTTTGTTTTTAATTTAATCCATGTTTTAGGCAATAATCTCGTGATAATGCCATTTCCAACATTATGTCTTGCAGGATGGTCCAAGGTCTCTCCTCAGTCTCCAATCCAAACGTGGTATGTCAAAATTTCTAAATAAATAAATTCCTTTCTAATCCTTTCAATAGCCATCTTGCAAGAGATTCTCATTGAAAATAAAAGGTAACAAAATCCCTCCTAAAAATCTTAAATAAAAATCTCTAAAGTATAAAGAGCCAATTTGTAGGATTAGAACTGAACTTGTGAGAATTTTAAGAAAATCCTATCTTGCAATGTAGTTAAAATTGAAAAAATAAAAATGAAGATCCATTATAAATAGCCATCAAATTGTCTCTCCTCCTAATAGAAAAAGAATATCCAACCTTCGTCATAGGAAAGTCAGGTCTATCTACTTCAGCACTTAATATCCTTTACCCCTCGCCTCTTTAGGACTTCTTATTTTCATAGAGTATGTAGGGATTTATAGTCAAATTAGATCCATGGAAGGATTATTAAATGGGTAAGATGTGAGGGATATAAGGTGATGGCTAAGGGATAAAACGTAACAATGTGGACGGAACCTTGACTGTTTTGAATTGCTAATGTGATACTTGGGTATTCACTTTTCATTTTTCCTCATTCGGTTTCCATTAAAAATAGGGATGTAAATAGGTCCCCAATTCTCCGATTACCCGTAGGTTCCGACCCACTAAAAATCTGGTTTGGATCCTTATTTAGGCCCCACTAGGTAAATGGGTCTGGGTCCGTATCCTTTTTTGGGACCGGTGACTTAAACTATGCCGGTTCTTGTTTCACCTTGGTTTGGACCCGTGGGCCCGGGGCCAGACATATTACCTCATTTTTCCAGAATTTCTCTTGAAAATTAGATTTTTCCCATACCATTCTCTACTTAGACCTGGACCCGGGCCCAGACTCACCCCATAATTGGTTCTAATTTCGGGTCCGATTCCACCTCCTCCTTAATGGTTTCAGGTCCGGAACCAAGAAACTGGTCCCGAGACGGTTTTGGGTCCTGGTTCAGGTCCACCTTCTCTTAAATAATTCCAGGTCCACCATGGACTCGGACTGGAATTGACCCGTTTACGTCCCTAATTAAAAGGGAGGTTATTGAGTTAGGATATTCACCTACAGTTCTTTATTCAGCCACTTAGGAAAATAAAATCTCACAAATTCAATTACATGAAACAACGAGACCCTTAATATTCTTTGACAAAACCCATTTTACTGCAATTCAATTTCTGCCAACAAGTGGCCTCTAAATAAATATTCTATTGATATCTTGTGAGAATTTCCACCCGTTCACATCATACTTGAGAATTGGAACTTTGAACAGAAAATACATGGGAAAGTAAGGCGCCGACCTCCATCTGGTCTCCAGATCAAATCAACCTGAGTCTCCATCAATCAACATTCCATTAAAGGGCCCCACAGCTGCTTTTGTCGACTTCTCGCTTCGTGGGACCCAACAATATTCAGAGATTTGATTCTCTACTGATGGGAACCAATTCTCCTACCTTTCAGGTTCAAAATGCTATTAGAAGAAGAATGGTCACATTCGTTTGTCTGGTCAGAAAATGAAACCTACAACAACACTTGAATGCATATACTATTTTACATATGAATTGGAAAGGTAAAACCCACTTTAATTTGAATAAAGGTCACTGCCAAATTGGAAATAGGAAGTGGGAACAGGGGCAATGTATGGGACTGGTTCTTGACTTGTTAATTTTATAGTGGGTTGCCAGGGCTTGACATTCAGTGGGCCACACCAATAAAAAGATGTCTCTGATTGGACGGCTCTGATCACTCGTTTGGTGCATCTTTGTTTCTTAAGACTCAAAGAGTGTGAACCATGAGTCGTCTTCTTTTTTAATCCTCTGCCAATTTGTAGTGGGTCCAATTGTCCAAATCTATATCTCTCTATCTCTATAAATATATATATATCAAATATATGGTGTATTAGACATGCTTGATCAAATTATTAGTGATTTTATTCTTTCAAACATGCACATGAGAAATTGCCATCGGATAATCGTTTCAGAACACTCTTGCAGACACTTGTATGGGTCAAAATCAAAACCTTTTATGAATTGGCTAATATATAGGTATTGCAATGATATTTTGACTTGATTGAGCCATTCTTTAACTAAGATCATATAAATTCTAAAAAAACAAAAAACAAAAAATGAGTGCACTTGTTCTTTGATTTTTAAGTTGTTTCTGGAGTGTTTAGAATTTAAATAAAACAGAATAAAAAAGTGGTGATATAACAAATAATAAGAGGTTGAATGGTCAATTTAACATTGGTTCAGTTATCTTGTAGTCATCCTTTTTCATTCATAGAATAGACTTAATTCATAGAATGGGGAAAAAACAGTGGATGGTCAACATAACATCGGTTTAGTTTTCTTGTAGTCATCCTTTTTCATTCATAGAATAGCCTCCAATCTATTCATTAGGGCTTTTTTTTTTCTTTTTTTGCATAGAATACATAACAATTTTTGCTCTAAGTGGTTAAAATGAATATCACATATAAGTTTTCCTTCTATGATAAAAATAAAATAAAATAAATATGAAATGAATATCCAACATATTCCTAATAATTCAAATCTTAGAAAAGTCACGGTCCCATCAACGTCACTACCTTATAACCTTCAACTACCCACACCTCATATCCCACCCTCCCACACTCTCTCTTAAAGATAGCTCATTTTAACCATGAATTCCTATGTATTTAAAGTAAAGAAACATGCCCTTAGTGATGTCCAACAAGTTATGTTTAACTTAAGAGTGTGATATGTTACACAGAGCAGTAGCTGTTGACAATATTTCATAGAGTTCGATCGTCTTAATTCCATGACAATCTAGGGTGATAGGACCATGGAGGAAGAGATCTCAGGCAGATCAAATGATCTTAATTATCCTTCTTGGTGGTCAGCCTAGCATGATAATGTCCTTATATTGCCATCAAGATTAGATTTTCTAATTCTCAGAACATGTGTCAAAGGCATGTAAAAAGGTGTCTACTTAGTCAACAAGCAATGTTAAATAAATCAAACAACAATGAAAAAATTTCCACGACATAGAAAAACATTACTCAATAACATACAACTGTTGGGCTTTCATCACCTAGATCCGAGACTGTGGTTTTTTTTTTTTTAATGTCATTCCTGTCTGTTTTTCTCTTACCGGGGTTGTCATCTTTTTAAGGTTCCTTCTACATTGCTGTACTGCTTACACCGTCATGTGGCCACTTGATATGTTTGTGCATAATCAGTCTTTCATCAGTGTTTTATTACCTTGTACAGTGTACTCTAAATTTGTACTCTTAATTTTATTTGATCTGATAGGACATAGTGCTAATGGGGCCTATACAGAAAGATATTCAAAATTATTAGGTCCTCACCTCCCTAATCAACGGCATAGATTTAAAACCCTAAAGAGTCTAATCAGACCTGTGGTCCATATCACTATAACAAGGGTCCCACTTGCATACAATTGTGTCGACAGTAGACTGTTTTAGTACTAATGCTTTAGGACTGAATAATTCCTCATTTAGAAATTGAAAACGTCTCTCTCTCTCTCTCTCTCTCTCTCTCTCTCTCTCTCTCTCTCTCTCTCTCTCTCTCTCTCTCTCTCTCTCTCTCTCTCTCTCTCATATATGGAACACCAAGACATAAAGAGCTCTCAGTTTCTACAGTCTCTAACTTTCCTTGCATTATAATTCAGAAGAGAGGTCCAACCAAAGTTTCTCATAATTTTGTGGGAAAACACCAGTTTTTATGGATACTGCTCAGTGGCCACAGGTAACTTATACCATGATTATTTACTTGATTTTAGTACATAAATTAGATCTTCTTTTCAGTGATTTTTTTGACAGATATTGAAAGTTCTAGATCAGGTCTTCTTCATGAAAATCTTGAGGGTTCCTCGACATGGGTCTTATGATCTTCAAAAGTAATGGTGTTTCTGGTGTATACTACTTTTCCATTCCTTTAATTTGAGAAAGTACTAAACTTTAACTCCTGTTTTCTTTAGATGGGTTTTGTAATCTTCAAAGTAGTGTTGCATACTGTCTGTACAATCCTTTAATTTCAAAAGTACTAACTTTTTCTCTCTTTTTCATCTATGTGATTAGAGAAAGAGACTGTTGTTCTTGATATCACTATTAGCTATTTTTTAGTGTGATCTTAAAGTGATAAAAATGACCTCTTCTTTGGTAGTTTTTTTCTCTTTTATTCTTTAGTCATACTTTTCTATGAGAATTTAAGGTCAAGATTTCTGAGTGATCATCCTCTCTTTTGATCTTATAGCTATGCTGCTTTTTTTTCCCTTTGTGATGAATCTCTCTCTCTTTCTTTTCTTTTTGGGTTGTCTTTCATTTGGGTTTCAAGCCCATGGAACAGATAGTCTCTACTACATGCTCAAGACCATTAATGGAGAAGAAAGCAAGGCCTCCAAAAGAGCAGGCTCTGAACTGCCCCAGGTGCAATTCCATTAACACCAAGTTTTGTTACTACAACAACTACAGCCTCACCCAGCCCAGATACTTCTGCAAGACATGTAGAAGGTATTGGACTGAAGGAGGATCTCTAAGGAATGTGCCTGTGGGAGGAGGTACAAGGAAGAACAAAAGATCATCATCATCTTCTTCAGCAAATTCTAAGAAGACATCTGATCTCACCTCTCCAAGCTCCTCACTCCCTTCTTCTCAGAACCCTAAATTCCACCAGGGGCAAGACCTGAACCTGGCCTACAGGACCAACAATGGTTTCCACAACTTGTCTGGATTTGCTCAATTACCAAGCGGTGAGAACCACCACAACCCTTCTTCCACTTCTTCTTTTTCAGAGCTGTTGAGGAGTGGGATTTCATCAAGGGGATTGACATCATTCATGCCCATGCCAGTGCTGGATCCAAACAGTGAATACCCATCTGGATTTGGTTTTCATGATTTAAGGCCAACCCTCAATTTTCCTCTAGAGGGGCTTGTTGGTGGGTATGGGAGCATCCAAGGGCTCAATGAGGGAGGTGGGAAACTATTGTTTCCTTTGGAGGATGTGAAACAAGTTTCAAGCAATAATTTCGAGCAGCATAGAGGACAAGGAGAAACATCAGGCTATTGGAATGGGATGCTTGGTGGAGGGTCATGGTAGAAAAAGAAGGCGGTTCTGTTCATTAAATCTCTTATTTTCTCTTAATTGACTTTTGTTTGGAGTTGTTTAGAACTAACAAATAGGATACATGCACTTCTCCTTTCCATTTCTTTTCTTTTTTAAATTTCTCCTCTTATTTCATCTTGTAGAAATTTGGAGCTTATTTTAGGTTGGATTTAGTGGGTGTCTTGGGGAAAAATGGATTTTGGCTGTGAGGTAAAGCCCAGGTTTTTGCAAGGGCAACATGTAGAAGAAGCCTACATGAGGGCTGCACCACTGCCTAATTCATGGACTAAGACCTCCAAGAAGAGGGAAAGAAGACACCCAGTGTTGTTTGTGATGGGCTTGTGGAAATTAAGTCAAGATCTTGTCGAAGTTTGTATGGATTGGGAGTCAGTTATTTCTATCATGAAGTCAATTGTTTAATTCAATCAAACCAAGAGATTGAGTGGGAATGGTTGGCACTTCTTTCCATGAAGTGGGTTGTAAATTGTGATGATTTATTGTGTTCCTTTCAGTTTGTTTCCACAAGCAACTTTGGTATGTCAGGTCTCATCAGAACAATCAAGAAGATTCTTCCAGCCATGAAACCACATACATGAAGCAGGAAATGGGGGGAGAACTACTAGCTAGGTATGAACCACTGGAAGCAGTAGTTTCACACGTCATGAAGCTAAATGCTACACCACTTTGGGAGAGTTAATATATATAAGCACTATTATAGCAGAAAATGTATGTTTCCTCACCTTTACCTTTTTTAAGGGTTGGGAGACTATAAAGAAAAGGGGTGGCGTTGAAAACCCCAGTTCACCTTCCTCACCCAAAAGCTTACCAAATGATTACTATATATCCACTCACCCATGCACGCCATTTCCATTTATCATTACTTCCAACTGATCATATCAAAACTTCCTTTTGATCTAGCAAAGACACCCTTGCTAGCATTCCTCTCTTTGACAGAGGAAGGACCCGCAAAACATTCCCCTTGGAATGAGTGCTGAGGAATAATTTTACTGCTTTCCACGCAGGCAGATCCTTGATCCTAGTTCCTAACATGGACCCTCCATTTAATACACTGCCTTTCGTTATCTTTGTTTCTTGGGGATTCTAAAGTCTCTGTCTATATTAATATTTACTTGTTTAAATATAAGGATGCACCATCTTTCTTGGGTCTTTCACTACTCTTACCCCATTAAGATACGGAGGGAATATGTTATTCTCAACCCGAGTGAATAAATGTATGGCACATGGACTGGTAATCAACAAGTTCGATGAGTGAGATGGACCCAGCATTCGGGAATTTTTTTTTTCAGACCCATCAAATTAGATAATAAGGCTTTTATGATGATGATGGACGTATCACACATGATTTTAAAAAAGGTTTGTCATCAGTGTTGATCAGGTCTGAATAAACTGATTCATATTAGCTAATATATCATCCATTCATTTCTTTTATGAAGTGAGCCATCCATTTTAGACTCAGTGTCTCATACGGTGAGAACTGCCGGCACATAGGATGGTATGGACTGGTGGAGCCATGGGCAGTGGAAAGGTTTCAATGAGACCTAGGGGCAAATACAGCCCTCAAAAGATTATCTTTAACTCCTTGATCTATTTCCCTCTAGTTTTAATGGTTTTAAAAGCATCTTATTTTTTGGAGTTTATTCCCACGATAAGTAACAATTGGATAAGTATCAAATTTGAGCTCTTGATACCTCAAAGGCGGTAATGTGTGTAATCGAGAAAAATTGGTCATGGAGCCGGCTTTTTAAGTTTTTATTCCAACAGTGTGTACCATTTGGACTTCTTTTTTTTTCACGATCCATTTTATTGCAGGATATATAGAGTGATGTTTGTTGTACGCGTGTGTGTGGAAGTGTGAACCTTGATATCGAACAATCATGCAACATAATAGAGAGACGATAATTTTATATGGTCTGGCAAAACCGCATACGTCCACAGCAAGAAAGAAATGACTCTCTTCAGAGTCTAAGGCTACATATTACATTGCATATATAATCTCCGCTTTCTTAGCTCCTAAAAAAACTTTGGTACAATTATCAAAATACCCCTAACGCTGAACCCAGTCATTGATAACCCAATGGACCAATGCAGTAAACCTAGAATATAAGAAATAAACCCAAAGGGTTTGGTGTATTATTGCTAGAGCTTCAAAAACTTGCTAAATTCGTTTTGTGTGTTATTCCTCTTCAATCCAATCACAACCATTTTAGGCTTAATGTTGAAGTTCCAATTAAATATACATTACTGTATTTATAATAAGGATCTATAGAATGTGATAATTTATTGTGTTTCACCAGTGAGCAAATCATTTAATGTTCATATAATAAACTTAATTTATAGCAAATGATTAAAATAAAATGAAATGCAAGATAAGCAAAAATCTTCAGATGAAGTTTTTATGTTTCCCTTTTTGCATATTTCATGCTAATATTCATGCCCTTCGTCACGAACGCAAACTTGTCTGATTTGAAGAGTTCCTTTGAGCCATGCTTTAATAGCAAGTTAGCTGAAATCAGATTCTTCCAAATTTGAGGTACATAGAATATGTTGTTAGAGAGACCAGTAATATAGAGGTCTTACTTCCAAGTTACCTCCTGTAGGAGGAACTTCTTTAGTCACGTTGGCTTGATCTTTTGTTTTATTCATGAATTGAGATGAATCCTTTCAAAGATATGATGTTCATGCTTCAAGTGATTGGTTTTGCGTCTTCGACTTCCTTTAAGGAATTTTTCTTAGATTTTGTGAAATCTAACGAAGACTTCCATTTTCTTACATTTCATGGATGGATTTCATCAGATTGTAAGTTTGAGTGACAAGCCCACTTTCGTAATCTGTTGCTTTATGGTTTGGTTAGAACCTAGGCTACACCAAGTAAAAAGAGAAGAAGATGAGTTTGCAATTGCCAATTTCTTATGATCCTAGAACTATACTCTAGCCTTGACACTACGTCAAAATCGCTTAAAAACCACGGCCATTAGCTGTGGTTTTTTGTAATTTGCCACGAACTTAGCCGTGGCAAATGCCGTGGCAAGCAACGATGTAGCTTTTAAAAAGCCACAGCACATGGCCGTGGCAAATTTTCAAAATACCACGGTTATACACCGTGGCTAAAAATTAACCAAAACTACATCCAAAAGCCGTGGCTTTTTGCCTTTTTTTAATAAAAATAAATAAACCATGGCCAATGGCCATGGTTTTTATCTAAAAAAATCTAAAATAAATAAAACATGCAAACCTATAGCACTACATTATCAAATGGTTCAAATTTTCTAAAATTGAAATTGATATACATAACTCAAATGTACAATTATCAAATGGTTCAAATTTTCTAAAATTGAAATTGATATACATAACTCAAATGTACAACATACAATATTTGAAAATCTATACATATTCACCTCTTACAACCTCTTCTAAACAACATTCATCCATTTCATTTCTTAAAAAAAAAAAAGACTTTCTTTCCACCAAAGCTGCCCTTCCTCCTGCTATTCACATTCTCTTTCATGATCTGCATGTGCTCCATTGCCATCACCTATAGAAGACATAATATAGAAATTCACTTGCTAAGCTGCCTTTCAGATTAAAACTTAAAAAAGGAGTGAGATTTTTTGGAAAAGCTATATTGATGGTTTTGGCAAGCACCTTGGTATCATTTAGTGATATAGACTTTAGGCCCTGTACATCGCCAACTTCACATGTCAGGTACTACATCAAAACCATTGAACTGGCCCAATTGTTAGTTCACCCTTCTCTTCTTTCAACAACACTAAATCAAGTACATATAAACATAGGACTATATTGGTATTTCTAAAACATAATGAAAACGCTCCAAAAAAAGGAACTCATACATATGACCAAGGCAGCAAGCACAAGTTCAAATACAATGACTATTTGTTAAAGAAACTATGAGGTTATTTCTTCATTAACTAATAAATAATAAAAACGAGTTCTGCATGGTTAAAGATTTTTTAGTTGGGTTCATATTACTTGATGTGACTTTCAATTCATTGGCTTTTTCCTTATTGCATATATTCCATTGCCAAAAATATTCAACAAAGGCAGAAAAAAAATTTCAGAGCGATTCATGGAAATGGTATGAAATGGATGCGGAGAATTCCCAAATTCTCCTACCATCCTCAAAAGTCCAGCCAACTGCAGTGTTCAATTCATTCAAAGAATAGGAGTTGGGCTTTTGCAAATTTCCTTGAATAGATATTAGAAACCAAGCCCATTAGACAGACGGAAACTACCTCATCCATAAATTAGATCTATTTCCTTCTCACTTGCAAAAGAAATAAGTAATACAAAAAAACCACAAAGATTCAAATCCTTCATACAAATTTTCACGAAAAAAAACACCCACCAGTTCTCTTCCAAGATCAAGAGCAGCATCACTGAAAATCGTTCTGTTTTCTGAATTGCGAACACATAAGACAATGTTCTGTTCAGGTTCAAATCTATCATCTACATGCATATTGACAATAAATAAATAAATAAAATAGTCGAAACCCATTTAAATGAATCAAGAAGCAATAAGAGCATTAATGTCAAAAGAGCAATGGTGTATACTTCCTGGCTGAGTAATTTCCAAATAAGCTGAGCCCACAACTGCCAAATAGGAACATGGGTTGGATCAAGTTCCAAAAGTTTGCTAAATAAATAAACAGAATGCACTTGGACAAGCTTTGGCCAGGCCTAGTTTGGCCTGGGTTATGTCCAAACAAACCGAGAAGTAGTACTCTTGTTTGATTCTTTGTCTGGAGTTGATGTGAATTTGCATTCAAATAAAACACATTCAAATCTAATTAAGGCCCTTATATACATGGTTCCAATTATCTTATCATAATAATATTTGACCCACCGCTAATCCATATAGAGACCTTCAAATTCCATCATAAAATCTTTTGTATTGAAACTTAAAAAATTTGAAAGTAAAACATGCAACAGTACTACAAAACAAAAAAAATAAGAGTGCCATAGTGTTGCGTTTGAATCCTTAAATTGTTAAAATCATATAAATCAAAATCTCTTTTTCATTAGATTTTTTTTTGTTTTAATTAGTGTATTAGGGGAATTTGGCAGTATCCTATGTTTGAAATTCAGCTTTCACGTAGGCATATTGTCAAACAAGCATACAATAGTAACACACTTTCTGTAGACATAATGACATCTCTATTCTTCCAAAAAACTCATCCAAACCTTCAAGCCAAACAAAACCCATTCTTTTTTTATATTTGAACGGTAACAATACATTCATCATCCCACCACACTCAGTGGTCAATGCATGGAAAACTCCTATCAGATTATTGCTGTTAAAGTACAGCTTATTTCTAATAAATGTGCAATTCACAATCCAAGGAGTTCATGCAGTAAGTGATAAGAAATGGCCCATGGGGCCATATATGAGGGAACTGACATGGTTTGGGCTCGATCCAACTTGAGTCCTTCCTCATCAGTTACTACTTCACACATTTAATTTTGTTGAAATTTATACTTATATAGTAAAGTGGGTTCTATCGAAGTTCTTAATAGATTAAGATGAGTGAAGGGCCTAAGATGTAAATGCAAATGGTAACCACCACCACTCCTAAATTTAACTTGCATTGATATCAGTGTGGGTATTCATTTCCAATGATCAAAAGGGAAGTCATTTGATGACCGTCCTCCTTTATTTGGTATCACGATTACAGGATTTTTAAGCAATGTCTTCCTATCAAAGGGTCCAAAAGTGAAGAACCACAAGAGTCACCAAATGTCCCTTTTAACTGGAACTCATGAACAAAAAAAAAAAAAAAAAACTCAACTTAGTAGAATAGTGATGCTCCCATCTACATCAATTTAATTCCTTCACTGCTCAATTGTTCAGTACTTTGATAGAACCTATTTAACTGAAATATCCTAAGAACTGACTACTAAGTAACCTTCAATGCTACAAGTTAATGAACCTACCAGCAATGGAATAAAGGGCAACCATAAATAGTTATGGAATCCTGCATGAAGAAATAGACATGGGTAAAACTCAAACATGAGTAAGGAATCTTAAAAGATTATGTCAATCAAACAAGCATTGCATTGCATTACCGTGAGCTGTGAGGAATATGAATAATACGAAGAAGATCCAGATCCAAAGACTGCACAAGGCAAAACCTCCAAATATCAAATTGATCTTCGAGTTATATGTGAGAAAACTAATTAAACTAATACGCTCTGAAAACTAAAGCAATGTTCTTGTGAAATAACTACCAATAAAAATACAACAGTTGCTCTTACATCAAGGAAAGATGGGTAAAAACTAAAAAAAAATAATGGTGCCATGTTTTTGTTGATACTTTTCTTTGTGAATGGCCCCCCACATCTATCATCTCAACACCCTCCATCTGTCCCCACCATCACAGGATACACAGGCCATACAAAAGAAATTGCAGCCAAACAAGCACATTTACAAACTGCATATACTAAAGCGAAAAAAGAAAAAAAGCATACCTTAGATGGTTGCAAAAACCATGAGCAGTGGGTTGCAGAGATTGAGCAGAGAGAGGATTGCAGACTTGAGGAAAAGGAAAAATAGAATAATGAGAAGAAAAGAAAGAAAAGAGATGGGGAATAATTGCGATGATGCACTGCTGGATCGAGATTGGGCACCATTTTTCCCCAAATTAGAAAACTAGGGTATACCGGATTTTTCATTTTGTTCCAAAAAAATGACAAATAAAAATAATATATTATGCAGATGAAAACTTGACTTATTGAATTACTAGTCAATGGTTTCATGTTCATTTTCCATCTCCTAAAAAAGAACCCAAAAATTTGTATGATCCAGTCGAAACCCTAAAGACAAAATCATTTGTAAAGGAACAAGAAGAAACAAGAGGAGATAAAGAGGATCATACCTTTGCCTCTTTCAAATCATTGTATTTTGGATGATAGGAAGTAGCTGTAGAAATAGAAAACTAATGGTTGTATTTGAGAGCAGAATAAGAAAAAAGATAAAGAGGATGGCATGCCTAGTATTTGAGAGAGCGTCAATGAGAATAGGGCACGATGATGCCAAGCCCTTTCGATTGAAAGCGCTTGGCTTGCCTACATAAAAAGGATCATTGGCCATACGATGATGGATTAGGGCAGACCGGCAAGAGAGAGCGTCAATGAGAGACGAAGCGTGGGAGGGGAAGAGGGAGAGGGAGAGCGCGGGGGAGAGGAAAAAAAAGGGCGCGTGGGCATCTTGTCGTGAGATTGGGGCCTTTTTTTTCGTTTCTTTTTTTTTTAATATAAACCACAAATGACACTGTGGTTTTTAAAAAGATGGCGTGGTAAAAACAACCACGGTTGGAGCCGAGGATCTTGAGCGCCCAAATACGTGGCTATTTAACGTTTTTGACGTAGTGTGATGGTGATTGATGTGAGCTATCGTATCATTCCTCAATCAAACTAATGCCGTAAGATCGCTGGAAGTGGTGTTAAATAAGATGAGATAGAAATATTAATTTGGGCCATGATCTAGAACATCTGGGAAATATTTTCCAACCACTCTAATAATGCAAAGATTGCAATGTCTTCAGGTTTATCATCTTCACCAATTCACCTCGAGCTGTCCATGTCTCCTCCGAAGTGCAATTTGTTGCAACTGAAAAGACCATAGTTGATTCAAATTAAGTAGAAAATTGAGTACTCATTAATGTTGCTAGTCCGTTGGTTAGGCACATGTGTAGTGCATGTGTATCAAGTTGAGTCCCATCTAAAAGAAAACCTCGAGTACTCCATGGAAAAATTGGTGAGTTTTGCACTCTAGTTTGTTTCAAGTTGTGTAGCTGCTGAAGCCATGGATAAGAAAAATAAAGGAAAAGAGAAAATCAAATCCGGAACCTTCCATGGGGTGCCTAATTAAATAAAACAGCAAGACTCCTTAAATTTAAATTTACTCGTACCGTTATCCGACCAAGTTTCATTCCAATTAGATAGGGTCACCAATAGATTAACTAAGTGTTTTACATAAGATTTATCCTCTTCTCTAAAAGAAATTACAAATTTTACTCTTGAGGGATTGCTATGGGAGGATCTTGTAAGTATTTTTATGTTGGCTAATGCATGGGTTGGATAAAACTCTAGGTCTATTGAGCTGTACTTTCTAATTTATTTTAAAATGGACTGTGGTTGTGTCGCCAAAAGAGTTGAAGCGAAGAAAAGAAGAAAAAAGAGAATTCTGGGTGAAACCACAGAGGACTGATCGATCGGTGGTCTGACGTGCCCTAATTATTTTCGGTGGTCTGATCGATTGGAGCAACTATTCGATCGATCGGATGGCACAGGCACAGCGGGAAAGTCTCCAGATTTGCTACGAATTAGTTCCCTTTTGAGTTCTATTTGTGTTCTAACTACAAGGCACGAATTTGGGGCTATAAATAGGGTATTGCTCTCAACCATAAAGTACACATCAATTAGTTCTTTTATTAATCTGAGATGAGAATGCCCTAAGAGAGATTTTTTTTATAGAGCCATTAAGAGGTTGTTCTGAATGGCTGCTCTAGAATGTTGTTGTTGCTTTTACTCTCTGGTGGAAGATAGTTCATCTTGGCTGACAAGATGTGAGAAGATCAAGTAAGGAGAATGGTGCACGGTAGAAGTCGTGTCCGTGAAAGTTGTGCAAGAATAACTACAGTCTTTAGGTCAATGTACAGACTGAGGTAAATGAGCTGTGAGTATATCTTATAACTATTCATGAGTTTTTGATTTCTGTTTCGTGGTTTTTCTCATTGGATAGGATTTTCACGTTAAATATTATGTCTGCCTACTTGTGATATGTGATTGGTAGATTACTAGTTCTATCATGTTTATTTGGTAATGTTCGTTGCTAATTAATTGATTAATTAGACTAGCATCAATTCTAGTGGATCCTGCAAAAATCTCATATTTGAATTTAAAGGAAAAAAAACACAAATGATAGCATTTGGCTAGAAACTCACCTCAAATTTAAGATAAGATCCACTTGGACAAATACCAATTCCGGAGTTGGCAAAGCAAGAGGTTGATAGAACAGTTCCTTTTGTAGCTTAGCTACTTCTTTGTTTTGTTGTTGTTTCTCTTTCTCTTTTGTTGTCGTTGCTGTTTGTTGAGGATATAATGCCTTTATACCTTCTCTTCCCCTTCCCATGTCTGGGTTGGTTGCTAGTTGTGTATGTGTTCCTTTTCTAATTAAAGTTATTGTTACCAATAAAAAAAAAAGGAAACTAGAAGGCGGTCAAAAATTAGCTTAGCAAATTGTCCTTCCAATCTTTTTGGGCTCAACATTTCTAGGCTTTATGCACATAATATAAAAAGTTTATTGTATCTACACAAATCAAGGTTGGGAAACTCGAGGCTCAAGGTCGACTTTTGTGACTCGAGAAAACTTGAGTTGAGAGAGGAAATATGGTCAACTCTAAGGGTGTGTTTGTGTAGTAATACTCTCATGGAAAGGAAAAGGAAAATGCCTTGATTTTATGCGGAACGCTGGTGCATACTATTTTCATTCTGGAAATCGTGGAAAAGGAGCCCTTCTTCGTAGACAATGGACCTTCAAACCTATCTCATAGGTCGGGTTTATATCACCACGAAAGAGGAATGCGTGTTTCCTCTTCTGCAGATCCCGCACAAATAAGTCATTTAGATTCTGAATCTTCCACTCTCTATAATGATTTTCTTTTTTTTAATTTGTATTTCATGACTCAACTGACCAAACAACTAATGTGTTCCTTGGCTTGCATGTCCACTTTTTATGTCTTTTTTTAGTTTAAAACAGACTTTTACAAATGGTTGAGGGCTTTAGACCATTTAGAAAAGCTCATGTGAATGTCATATTCAATTAGCTTTATTTCAAACAAATCAGACTTACTACATGAGCCTAACATTTAGAACTCCTTTTTGTTTAAAAAAACACTTAAGACTTTAAGAAGATTCTGATTTGAACATTTATGCCAGAAAATCGTAAGAGATTCGCAAGATCTGGCGGGGGTTCCGTCGGTGATTGCCCTCTTTCCCTATTATATTCCTCATATGTGGGCTACCTCTTAAGACTCGTTTGTACAAGGGCCGTGGATTTTCGCTTCTGCGGCACCATAATTCCCGCCATCTACATAAGAATTCCATATTCTCGATGCTAAAGAAAAACAAGTGCCTTTTTTTTCAATGGAACTCTCTTGCTAAACACATCCTTAAGATTTAGAATCTTCGGCTCTCTATAATGACTTTTTCCCCTCTCTTTATTTTTTTGTTGAGGAAATTATCAGAAAAATCATGTCAGATGTCTTAGAGCACCAGAAAGGCCCTCAAAGTTCATTTGTGACAATAAAGGCCCTCTTGCCAATTTTCAATACTTCTGTTGAGCGACGATATCGTCGCTTGTATTTCTTATTCCTCATCTTTCTTCCTCATCTCCCTCATCTTTCTCCATCTCCCTTAATCCATTCCTCACCTAACTTGCTGAAAAGCTCCACTATTCAATGTTGTGAATTTCTGAGCTTCCTTGGATTGATCCGAAAAAACCCACAAATATGAATTCCACAACAAAGGTGGCGAGATTTGGAAAACCCCGAAACACCCAAATGGAGGAGGATGAAGAAGAATGAGATATAAATTCTCTGGAGAAATTCAGCATTTTCATATTTTAGAGAAACCCATTTTATGAAATTGATTTTTTGGCAATAGATGCCTGAGATTTTTTAAATGGAGCTCTTTTTATGGGGATGAAGAGCTAATACGTGTTTTTGAGAGGAAAAAAAAAAGGATTTGAAAGAGTAAATGAAAAGTGATTTGGATGGAAATAAAAGGCCTTTGAGAAAGATGATAATTGAAGAAAGACGATGTCTTTAGGATAAAAAGAGAGTTGATTTGATGGAAATGGAGGCCTAGTGTGCATGATTTGTTGAGAAGCGAAGGAAAATGAAAGATAGTTAATGGAGAGAGAGCAAGGTGGCAGGTTAATTAACTAGAAAGTGGGGTGGGGAGATGTAGAAAATATAAAAGCCTTGTTGGTGCAAGTTTTTTTGGGATAATAACCTGTTATTTGTTTCATGTTATTAGAAATATGGAAGAAATATTTACTTATTTCATGAATGGACCAGGTAGCGGGACCAATCATGTCAACTGTTCACGTTATTGGAAGGTGGGCATCAAATGTACGAAAGAAAAGAATACAAGCAAACCCCCTGCATGTTCACGTGCCCAGATTCTACTCCCTCCACTCAAAATAAGCGGGAGTTGATGAGACAATATTATTTCGATTTTGCCGTTTTTAGGGGCCTACATGTGTCTCACAATCTGATGCAACTGGTCTGGCCAGGGTGACCCCAAACTGCTCTTTATCTTCTTATGGTTTGATTTAAGTCAAACCGTTGATCCGAGCACTTGGGAGCTTAGAAATTGATCTCTACGTATGCATATATGTCTCTCTATTTATATATATGTGTGAGCTTTTCTTTTCATGCATGTGATGATCTATCCATTTCACTTTGTAGGCTTTTCTTTCCACCTGTGTGGGCTATCATTGTCACAATCTAGCTTACTTAGACTTAAAGCGGGATCTCTTGGTTCTCAACCCTCAAGGCCTAGATATAACATAACATAATCAAAAGAAAAGCAAACAAAACTAAAACTGTTTTATCCACGTACGGTTAAACTTATGTGAACCTTCAGACCATTCAAAACAGTCTGGATTTTAGAATTTGGGAATGATCAAAATTAAAGAAACAACAAATTAACTCTAAAATTCTAAATTATTGTTAGTTACCATTTAAAAAAAAATAAAAAATGTAACTTCATAGGAAGTTTTACAAGTTTTGTTACCACTGTCCCAACTTAGCAAAAAATAATAATAAAACCATATGGATTTTTAAAAACTTGTTCGCTATTTATAAATAGCTTTAGAATTTCTTTCGTTTATAACAAAAAAATATTATATAATCATAATGTAACAACTTGAGCAGAACGTTCCACTTTTGGGGCCTAGTTCCATGGCTGGTCTAGTTTCTAAAAATTGATTTCAATGGCCATATATTCAACTTTTAACGGAGATGCAAACTGCATTAGTTTTTAGAAGTTTTTTTAGAAACAAAAGGGCTTTGGGTTTTAAACTAATCATCTTTTCTATGCTTGAAATATATATTTTTTTGGATATTGCCCATGCAGCAGTCCTTAGACCCAACACTTTTGTATTTTTCAGGTTCACACATTCTCATATAATTGGACATCCTATGCAGCGGCACATTTGCCCATTAACCGTCGGATTTTAAATATTTTCCACAAAACTATTCATATGATGTCCTAGAGTCAATGTAAAATCGCACACATCGGACTATGAATTATACTAGGAATGTGTAATATCATACATATCGCCCTGTATAATATCTTAGGGCCGTATGATGTCACATCATTATATTACAACCAAAAAATATTAAAACTTCACTCCTTTTGTTTTTAGGAAAATGTCAGGTTTAAGGCAGGTACATGCAATAACCCTTTTTATTTTTTTCTAGCCAATAAAAGCAATTAAAAGTTATCATTGTAGTTACCTATATACTACCTACCCATCATTCATGACGTCAGATCAATGGTAAAACAGTTACAAGTCCCATAATTTGCAATTTCATGATCACACGTCACATCAAAACAAGGTATCTGTAGTTCTGCACACCCATGTAGTCAAAAGTCCACCGCTATATGATGATGAATGGAGTATATGGCATATGAAAGCGGGACACACACACATCTTGGGATGTGTGTGTGTGTGTGAATAAAGAGAGTACATGTGAAAATCACTTATTTCAAGAGAGTGAGAGAGAGTTTCTAGCAGGAAAAAGCTTGTAGAACAGTCTACTACAGAACCATACTAATTATCATTCATCAGAAACAAAACCCTTTCAGTTCTAGTTCAATGTACAGGGAAAACCAATTAGACAAAAAAGGAACAATTGCTTTTACAGAGAAAACCAAGCATCTTTGTTTTGTTTTGTTCTTTTATTAGTACCACCGGCACCACTCACTCACTGATCAGCATTTATTCCAAAAATACGGACCCTGTGCATGTTTGGGAACTTGGCGACCACCAGTACGAACACAGCAAGAGTATTGAGGAAGAGCATTGGACGTTGGTAGTCCGTCGTGTGTGAAGCTATCAAGTACCTTCATAGAAACCCAGAAACCTCTCAGGAGGAAATAAACTAAATGAGGCTCTCATCTATACTTGCATTTTACAATGAATGATGATGTAGGAATCATTATGGTGAATTACTTATTAGAAGAAACAACAACACGAGCTTTTTCTAGAAGAAAAGACTATCATTGCTAATGATATCAAGCATATCCCTGTCTGGAGTCCATACATGTGAGAGAGAGAGAGAGAGAGAGAGAGAGAGAGATAACAAGCATATCCCCGTGTTCATTTGGAAAGCAGCAATGAGGCATAGACAAATTGCAAAACAGGAAATTTTCTTAATTAACAACCACAAAAGAAGGATAATGGCGCGATCATTTTAAAAGCAAGCAATAGGGGATGAAAAATTCTAAGGTAATGGAGTGTTTTCAATTAACATCGATAGAAGGTAAGTTTATTTTTTTATTTTTTAAAAAGCACTTGCAGAACTACACATCAGCAACTGGCATTAAACAAAAAAAAAAAATTAATGGTCACTATAACAGATTTTATTTTGATGATGATTCACAGCAGCACAAACTGCCATCCTGCGAATTTATCTAATCCACTAGGTATGATACCTGGAGCATTAAAAATCTGTTGGGAATTTTGATTGAATCACATCCAAACTATATAAATAGAAAGACATCTAATTTCATGTTCAGTATTCTTTTTTTTTTTCTTTTTGGTGAGCAAAGATAAATCGAATAATGCTTCAATGACGATGATGATGTATCTTGATTTTTGTTGGCAATAGAATTCTTTGAAAGAAGAAAAACAGGAAAAGGCATTGGATGCAGATAATGAATATATATAATGGACAGGGGAAACCCCAAGACCCTGCTCAAAACGAAAGGACACTTCTCACTGAATCACTGGTTGGGGACCTCTATAGCAACTGCAGTGGCAGACCAAGGATTTTTGTTTGAGGGGGGTGGACCACGGCCATAATGTTAATTTCTTCATTATTTTATTGTTTGAGGGGGCGAGGGCTTATTTCTCACAGAGGCATGAGCTTTTTCTCTATGTTTCTGCTTGAATGTTTTGGGCTTTTCCCAAGTCCGCCGGGGCGAGTGCCCCCACCTGGGTCCGCCCCTGCCTGAAAGGAGCTAACAAAAGCATTTGCTTCCCTTGAGATGTGTTGGAATGACATCCAAAGCAGAGGGCAATGCTAAGGACAACCTCAAAAGTTCTGCGTAACTTACATTAGATGACCCAAACCCAAATGCCCCATTGAGTTCAAATGCTAAGTGCTCTGCCCAATTGGAATTTCCAATAGTCTGATAAAGCAAAGCTAGAGTAACTATGGAGAGGAAGGGTTCCAAACCACCACTCCCTAACAAGTTTCCACTGCCCTTTATCAGGCAGGAGGTGGGGGGTTTTCCCATGCTTTGTACCATATTCTTGGCTAAATCAGAGCAAGCAATCCTTGTGAAGTTCCGACACCAATATAATCTGAAACTACTCAGATCCCAAACACCTCTAATGGGCCTGGATTTAATTCTATGAAATTTCTGGGGTAAGTGCATACATTTCTCCTCTAAAAAGAAACTCTAGCCAAATTCCACAAGGGATTTCACGAGGAATCATCATCCAAAAAATTAGCTGCTCTTTTTCACTCATCCTAAGCATGAACGCAAGGACCTAAGAAAACTCAAGAAGAAAGACCAAGATTCTGAAGCAATACAATGATAGATGAAATGGTGGCCAACCAGAATCTCCTCTTCTTCTTTCCTCCTCCTTTTTTCTTTTTAATATTTGTTGCATTGGATAGGTGGTACAACAGTGGGAATCCAAGTTAGGAAATCAGAAACTGAGGTGCCTTGATCTCTGAGCTATCAGCGGTTCGGCGGGCAAAGAGATTTTGCTCTCTCCAACATATGAAGAAAATATTAAGGTACAGTCGAGGGGTCATCCAAATTCAACACTTCTATGGGCACTCAATGTTGTGTGTCAATTTTAAGTGTCATAGAAAGTCAACACTTGGTTGGTCACTCCTGTTGTGTGCCATTATGGAGGGGCAAAGGTGCTTTAGACCTTAGCAAATTGATGGATATGGTAACTTAGAGCTAGAGGCACAACAAATGATTTATATGAGTAAACAGAGTCATTCCATTTTTTTTCGTCTTTTCTCTTGACCGGAAGGATTATAGAATTTAAAATACTATTACAATAAGAAAAGGACAAATGACGAGAGCCCGTGGCACAGTAGAAGGTTTTCACTATTGCAACCTTTAGGTTGTATTCAAATCACATTTCCAAAAAATTTAGAGAGAGAGAGAGAGAGAGAGAGAGAGAGAGAGAGAGAGAGAGAGAGAGAGAGAGAGAGAGAGAGAGAAGGACAAACAAAGAAATTGGATATCACACTAAATAATAGGATGTAATATGGTGTTTAATAGCGACAAATTATAGGATAAAAATCATTACTCCACTTTCAGCACCCCAATTTCCAATCTTAAAAAAATACTACAATACTTGAAATTGCAACAAAAATCAGAGTTCAAGTGCTTGTCTGAACTTTGCCATTTATATCTTATATTTACTCGACTTGATTCAAAACATAATAAAGTCAAAACTCAGGCCTCCACTCATTAAACCTCTGGCTCAATCCTTTAGGGCCTGTTTGTTTGAATAAGAATACATAGGAATTCAATTCATGTGGATTCTATGTAAAGATTCCAAAAGAAGGCCAAAATCTAAGAAATAAATGTGAGGTTTCATTTATCATATATGGATCACATATCTTGTATTAGAAAATGAATTAAGGGAAGACGGGAAATGAATACAGCCATCTCCATAGTAAATCACTTATCATCTTCCCTTAATTCATTTTCTAGTAAAAGACTTGATTATTTGATTGCCATTTATGGAACCAAACCTTTATTTCTTAAATTTTAGCAATTTTTACTCAGAATTCATAGGAATTGAATTCCTATTTATTCTTATGCAAACAAAAAGGCCCTTAAGGATATTGAATCTCATCAGTGGTAAATCTTTTAAATCTAAGACTGTAAGAAGTACCAAAAACAGACTTTCTGGTACTGACAGTAACTACCTTGTCATAATTAAACAGATACATGTTATCAAACAAAATTATATTATTCAATGTGATGTTCGACAAAAGCGATCAACTAATCTGATCTATTATCCAACAAAAAGGATTTTCAATGGTTTTTTAATATGATGTGTTCTTTTATATTTTATTAAATTACATGATTTTCCAAGTGGTTCATAACATTACATGTTAATGATGTATGCTCTGATGGACCAAAGTTCTAACCCAAGACCACATGGAAATCACTGTATATTTGGGACCCAAGGAACTGCATCCCACAAGTTTCGTACATCCCAAGCAAGAAGGGACCAGCCTCTTTACTTAATTCTCTTCTGTTTTGGCATAGGAGCATAGGACTCCTAGTATGGAAGGCATAAGTGGCCAGGATCTAATATATATATTACTATCACTGGTTCAAATTATCCAGCGTTCCTTTATTTTTTTTATAAATGGATGTATAAGTGCTGGTGAAAAATATTCTTATTATTTAAGGAATAGTTTTATGGTCTTGTGACGACACACAGAAGTTTTATTTAAAGCACGTTTTCCATGCAAGGAGAGAAACCTGGACAATCTCTCTTCACATGCAAACGTGCCATATTGGTTTGATTATGCAGCTTCCATCCCTATCTCATGTGGCTGCCGGATTACAAAACAATACATATGAGGATTGTTCATGTAGCCATTTACATGTGACCTTGTTAAGCTCATTTGAAACCTGCTGAGATTTAAAGAATCCACTGTTTGGACGTGAGTTTTAAGTTCAGGCATGAGTTATGAACTACAATTGCTGCAGGAAACACATCTTCTCCTATGATACCGAAAACATCACTTGTATCGCTACTCAATGCTGCAACGATACTTCTAGGGTGCAGGTTTAAGATATCCTAATTACCAAGTTCATTATTTCATAAAACTATTTTAGTTTTGCTTACTTTTCAACATAAAGGAATGTAAACAATGATAATTTCATTAAATAAAAAATATTCTAAAGAATAAATTAGGACAGCCGTAACCATATCTGTGTCCCAAATTTCCAAAAGTACAGAATCGTATCCCCAATCCTTGTACCTAAGTCCATATCCATGTCCGTATCTGGACCAAGGATGAAAATAGCGGTAGCGGCGGACGTAGCGGCCCGCCACCAAACCACTACGAAGCGGGCGATACGTAGCGTAGCGGGGATACGTAGCGGCGTAGCAGTGCGATTTGAAAAAATTGCCCAAAAAATCTGAAAAAATTCCAGAAAATCCAAAAAATTGTAAAATGAAAGAATATGTGGTTATTTTGCAAAAGTAAGTAAGAAAAGGGGGCGTAGCGGTGCCCTCAATATATGAAGTCCTGTATCGCTGTATAAATAAAAAATAATAGTAATAATTAGTTTTTTCACATGTATTCATGTTTCTTAGTCATACTAACTTAGAAAGTAATGGAAAGCTCATAAAAAAATAAAATAAATAAATAAATAAAAACTAGAATATGAAATAAAGGCATAAGACTTAAGAGTTAGGTCATTACTCATTAATGAACATTGAGCAATTAAATATCTATACTTCAACATTCAAGGTTTAAATTCAATTAAGTGAATGAAGTATGAAGTTATGAAGTGATCAACAATCAACATTCAACACCAATTTAGAAATGACAGAGTAGAGAGTTAGTGAAGGAAATAGGAATACCTTAGTCACCAGCACAATGAAGTCTCTTTATAAAACAATTTAATTAAGATCAGTTTGAAATCTAGTAGTAATAGGTAACTATATCTTTACTACTATACAATTTCAAACATAATTAAACAGGTTTAATATCTTATCTAGCAAGTTATGATAATAATAGACATCCAAGCACAAAAACGGAAAGACAACCAGCAAAAGAGTCCTAGCTATCATGGTCAAGTAGGATCCTTTCGTCTTCTTGATTGACACTTTTCTAAAACATGCGCTTCGCGGAGGGGGTCCGGGGGTATCCCCCGGTGGGTACGTATCGGCCGCCACGTTTTGTGGCGGTCGTAGCGGCCGCTACACATATGTAGTGACCGTAGCGGTGCGATACCCGCTATTTATAAAATAGTGTGGTGGTACCGGCCGCCATGGCCGATATATTGGCCGCTTATCCATGATCTGGACATCATAGATCTTCTCAATGTCAGAAGTACAACTTCATACAGCTTGTACACTTAGTAATATATAATAAAATTGCACCTGAATTATTTCAGCTACACGGTTTCTTTCCCTTGAATCAAAATTCAAGTAGAGCGCTAGGCTCAGTTATTTGTAGCGAACTTTAGTTCATCGGAATCAAAGTCAAAATAAGAAGAGTGGAGTTTTCTTTGGTAACATAAGTTCTATAGGAAGTTTCGGATAATTACTTTTTTTGATGCAGATTTTTTATCGACATTCATTAATAACGGGACATCACATGGGGCAGCAAGAAGAGGGAGTGTATGGAAAAAAAGAAAAGACACAGCAAGTTATGCACATATTCTACATTCCTATGATCTGCAGGAGTAGACAAAAAGATGCCCCATCAGTCAAGTCATGGTAAAGCGTGTGTGACTCTCCCTACATGTTGATGCATAAAAATGAAAGCATGCACTTGCTTACAGGGTACAATAATTTCATAGGAATATGCATTTAAAAAGAACATTTTAAGAGGAGCAAAGCTCCCCTAAGCTCAAGCTTAGGATAAGGTAACCTCAAGTGTGTGGTGGGGCCCACTTGGGGACCCACATGGGATGGGGGTGGGGGGGATTTCAATGACTCCCTAGGATCTTCCTCCCTGCAAAAAATCAGCCCCAACCGTAATTTTTATCATCTCCATATGGGCCCAAGAGTTTAATGGTCAACAATCTATTCGGATTGATATATAGTCAATCCATCAGTCCAGTAAATTCGGATCTTACCGAAAGTTGGTGGACATGTGCAATTTAAGGGGGTCATGGTGGTCCCCACAAGCACGAGCTTACGACATGTTCTCCCTAAGCTCGAGCTTAGGGAAGCCTTGGCCTTTTAAGAGTGTAGATGATGTTGTAAGATGAGGATAAATAAATAAAACTTACAATACCACAGGTACAACTGTCAGAAACTTTCTATTTCGAGTAAGTTGTTTGCCACTGTCCATCTGCTCCCACCAAGTCAAACCATTATATATACCCTGATCTTCAGCAAATGGAGTTCCTTTTTTCCAATGGAAAAAATGATACGTGACCTGAACAACGAACCATAAATAGCTCAATCAAACTATAAAAGCAAAGAAAGAACAGTAATATTATAGAAAAAAGCATAGCACCAAGGAACAAGCAAAAAAGAGAAACACATAAACAGCTGTTTGATTAAATAAACTTGCATGGCAATTACCAGTTGACAACCCATTAACATCAATGTCACCGGATTCCGAAAATCAAAATTGTTTTATTTAAAAATTAAAGCTTGTAACTGAGGATTAAATACCACAAGACAGAGAACACAAAAAATATATGTTTACAACACATTAACATCAGTATCACTGGCTTTCGAACATCATAATCATTTTATCCACCAGTTGAAGCTCCCAGCTATGGCTTAAACAACAAAAGACTGGATGGGGAACATTAGTGGGATGTATAAATTTTATTTTCGATATTAATGACACTAAGAGCTGAAAGTTTTGCCATTTCCCTCGAGATCAAAAGTGATGCAATCTAAGGTAAGAAACTTTTATGTGCAAAATGGAATTGGATGAAAACTAGAGTTCTAACCCCAATTTTCCTTAGGTGCAGTTTACTAGAATTTCCAATTATTGACAGAGATAAAAGCAAAATCCAAGTTTCTTGGTTCCAAGTAGCATAATTATTTGGAAAACAAAATTCAAACAACAGTTTTAACTCTGATTTTTCAATGGAAAAAAAAATGTTTCTAACTCAGATTTATGCTTTGAGACAGAAAGCCCTAGAGACCCAATTTCTCACGTCAGCATACAATTCAGGATAAATAAGGGTTTTCAAGAGGGATAGAGTAAGAGTAGAGTAAATCTCATATTAGGAATAAAATTAAAGTGACGTAGGTTGAAATAAAATGTATTGAATTACTTTACATGTGTTTGGTTTGTTGGAATAAAGTAAGATGAAAGTGAGGGGTAGCACCTTTCATGGGAAAGAAAGAAGGTGGGGGTAAAGTAAGCAAGTTATTCAGGTTGGCTGGAACGAAATTTTGATGGGTTGAGTAGAGTAAAGGGGGGTGCGACATCACCCGACAGCTTTATTTCACTTGTCACTGAACATTGGAATGACCCAAATAGGGGCCCATTACCAAGCACGGACTCTGCTATCTGTGGACACAACCCTTTTTTGTGCCTTGTGCAAGTTGTAAGTTGGTCGTGCATTGCTGTTTTTAACTTCTTATTAGTTTCTTAGGTCATAATCATCATTATTACTTTAAGTTGGGTCTTACATGGCTCAAGTGATGAAGAGCCATTAAATCAAGAGTCCAATAATAGTGGTGTTTCAATTTAGAATGCCCCCCAAAGTGGTTGACTAGAGTAACTTGTAATAGGATGGAAGCCCCTGATTTTATTCAAGTGACACTATATATATGGTAGAAATGACATTCAATATATTATTGACAATTTTTGTGCAAAAAATTGGGTTTTCCCTCTTTTATCTCTTGGATGTTGTGATGCCACCCTCCCTTCATGGTGTGAAATCATGGAGCATCTCTTGAAGAAGACCATAGGAACTCCAAGGCCTCCTCTTGCATCAATAGGTCACAGTTCAAATCACTTCAACAACCAGATAATTTGTTTTGATGTATCGCTCATAGAAATACAACTATCAAGTGGGGTTTCCAAATTAGGACTTTAAGCCGTTGATATGATAGACCTTAAATCCCATTATAATGGAAACCTGGATCTTGGTTTCAAAATTTTGGGTCATGATTCTAAAGGATCAACATCCTAACTCCTCATAAAATTGAATCCCGAGCCAGCATCATATAGATCATTCAATATTGTAACCCTTAGATAACAGAACAGCGATATGGGTTGCTGCAACCTAAATCGCGGATTGTAGGTGGAGGCAGCAATCTAGGTAACCCTAGCTATAACCATAGCTTATGACGCAATGAGTCGACTAGGAACCCAGCCAAGTTAACTTGGCTCTGTCACAAGTGGGTAATTGGGCAGGGTTGAATTTGTTTTGAATGAGTTTTAGTTAAGATTTAGTTAATACGCTGATGCAAACCAAGTGCATCATGGGCCTCAAAGTCTACAAAAAAGAAACCCAAGAATAGGCCCAGAGTCAGCCCGTCTATAGGGCATACACAATAGTGGCTAACTCATTGGACCTAGCCCACGATTAGGCAGCCCATCCGCACAACTATATTGGTAAATTCACCTTCTCAGTATGAAAACTTTCCATGAAGATCTCTTAGATTTGCATTCTTCGTTAATAAAATTTCCAATAAGATTTTCCAGATGTAACAACATAGTTAATTAGCATTGAATTAATATGCGACTGGCAAGAAAACCCCATTTAGAAAAAAAAGAGATTGGCATGTAATCATCTCATCGAGTAGAAAGGAGATTCTATCCAGGATCCCTAAAACTATATAGATTTGTAAATGAAGAGAGAATCCTTAAATCCTAATGACAAGATTCAGGAAGGACCACCAATCAAATATTCCACTAATTGATAGGAAATGGTTACCCACCATCACCCTGGTAAAGTAAATCGTAGAAGGTGATAGTCCCATCTACATCTCCACCCTAAACCCTTCACAGTTCACCACTTTGGTACTCCTTGAATAAAAGCTCCCTTAAACTAACAATTCCTAGGAATTCAATTCCTGGTAAGTGGTAAGCAAAAACTCCCTCAATGGTGAAGGTATTTCTACCTTGGAACCTGAAGATGGTACATATCAATACCATTCCACCGAATTCAGAACCGAAGCTCAAGCATTTTTTCTTTTAACAGGAATATCATTTGCCAATATCAAAGTTGTTAATACAACAATCTCTTCAGACTCTAACCATCCCCCTTCATTGGCTTTCATAAATCAAAGGTTAGCTCATTTTGAATTAACTACTGTCAACACCGACCATAGCACAAACTCAAATTCCAAACACCATAAATAAAATGTGTAGGCCCTATATGATTTTTCCAACCCAACATCTTTCCTTCTATGCTAGTATCAAATACCATATCACAACAACCAAGAGCAAAACCCAAACAGAAAACCATCACCATTATGAAAATGGGGGAAAACCCATCTCTCACTGCAAACCGCATATTCCAAATCCACCCCCCGAACCCTCCAACTCCAAGAAGATCCACAACCCCAGAACCCCAATCCAATCAAAAACCCTTCCCTACAACCCCATCAAATCGAAAAAAATCAAATCTAAGGGATAAAACCCAAAATCAATCAAACCCCAATACCAAAGATTCCAAATTTAAAAGAAGAGAAATTCCAAAAAAAAAAAAACACAGAGACACACACACACACAAGGATCAATCAAGATACAAGAAGAGGAAATAAGATAAGAGGTTTGGGATTACGATGAAATGGCAAAGATTGACGATGGTCCATGCGGTTCCGGTGGTGCAGCGGAGGACGAAGAAGGCGATGAGCCAGGAGATTAAGACGATGGCTATATAGATCGTCCAGACGCCCGGATACGTGAACCATTCGGTGTTCTTGTTGAGATCTACGGAGGGAGATGTTTTCATGTACAATTTTGCCATTCCACGACCAGGGAATCAATCCATCAACCACAATATAATCTACGGTCGTGATGGTTGTATCTTCTACTTTACGTTTGGATCTTCTCACTCCCTCTCTGTGCCTTGAAGTCGTTGTTGTTGCAGGAGAAAAACATATAAAGAAGAAGGAAGATGGTGTGGGGGAGAAGAAGGAAGCGATGCTGATGTTGTTGTTGGAATCATTTAATTCCAAGGACGACATTGCAGTCTTGATCCGCCGTTGAGAAATATGGGGCCCACTGTGGGACGGGTATTGTAATATTCCATCATTAATCAAATTTCAAATCTAAAAAATCTGAAAGGGTTAGGACATAGGGCTTCTTTACTAGAATTTCTCACAGGAATTCACCATATTTTTTTTTAAACATTATGTGATGCCTTGTTCGCAAGCATTTTGAAATTTTAGTTGAAAGCTTTTAAAAATGACTTTTTAGACGCGGGGGGCGGGGGGGGGGCGAACTAGGGGGCATAAAGAAAAAAAAGACTTTAAATAAAATTATAAAATCTATTTTTAAAATATCAAAATAATTAAATTATTAAAGTTGTGCTTGACGTCCTTTCATTGAGTTAAAATAATTAATTATTGTTTCTCTTAAAAAATGAATCATTAGTTGATGATTTAATCATGGTTAGCACCCCTATAAAAAAATCAGAATTTAAAATCATATAAAATTTTATAAAATTATTTTTAATTGCAAGAAATGAAAAAAAAATAAGTTGAATTCAAATCATTACTATAAAATAAACAAAACACAATGCACAAATACCCAATCTTGTGATTTATATAGCATATAGGACTATTATTTAGACAAATCATAATCTTAGTGATTTAATCATAGCACAAATAACCGTCATTTCTTATGCACGTAGCTTGTAGGTTATAATTTAAAAGCTTATTATTTTAAACCTCAAAGAAAAGTAATAATAACATCTCATATCTAAATCTAAACCATTTAAAAGTATGGTTCACTAGTCTTGACCTACTTAATATAAATTTCTTTAATTAGATTTTTCTAACATGGATAATAATAATCAAAATAAAAGAATATAACTATATTTCTTTATCCACAATAGATAAAACTCCAACTGGACTAAAACTTAATGTCATAATAAAACGCAAATAGACAGTGATTTTAAGTGTACTAGACTTCAATATAAGCAACAAAGATTGAAAATACATATAATGACTTGTAGTGGAATTAGTACATCTATGCCATGTAAAAATAATTATAAAAGAGAAAATGGGTTTGTCATTCTTATTCTTTACTCATGCCTCAAAGTCAAGTGTGAAACCTACAACTTCTTTTAATATCTCCAATTAGAAGACATGCTTTCTCTTCTTCCTCTCTTGGATCATAAATATTTGAGGCAAGTTTAAGATGGGAATGAATATTAAAAAATCTCTTCTCCAATCTCTATTAAGCTTTCTTTATTTATTCTTATCTCCTTCATTTCATTTCCTTTCATTTCCTTTCCTTTCTTTTCCTTTTAAGTTTTCCTAAAATCAGCAATTTTGTCTTCTTTTTTCTAAGAGTCAAAACCATCTTTAAAAAAGCCCTAAATAATGCTGGATGGCCACACAGTGGACGTGCAAAGCACTCTTTTGAGGGGATTTATAATGTATGGGGGGCCATGGCCCCTGCAAGCAAACCCCTAGTTTTAGGAATTCAGAAATTTCATCTCATTTTGCCTCATGAAATTTTTAGATGCTCAAAGTGACCATCCAGAAATTTCACTATGTTTGGAAATTCAGAAAGATCGCAAACAAAAATTCTTTAAATTCTAGCAAAAAAACAGGCTTAAAAACAAGAAACAGAAATGGAGCAAAGCCCCTAGAAAGCAGGTCTTATACCCACGAAAAATACAGGGCTCAATGGCCTGCTATACAAGGCACCATAATGGCCTTCACTCCACTCCACTCTACAAGTAAAGCCCCAGACAGGCCCTAAAAGAAGATGGAAAAGGAACAAAAAGAGATGCAAGAGCAAAATAGAACAACTTTAGATGCTCATCAAAGCTAAGAAGGGAAAATCATGTGAAGAATTTGTCTTTGGCTGCCAACGGGGGTTGAGGTGACCATTTCCGAGATGCTTTGAATAGAGATTTGACCCTAGAAAAGGAGGAGGAGAATTGTTGAACATGGAGTCATTTTGAAGAGTCCATGGAATGAAAATAAGGTGGAAGAAGAGAGTAGCCACACATATTCTTCCACGCTCATCTTTGTTTATAGAGAGGGCACGCCAAGTTAAACTTGTCGAAAGAGAAGCTGGACCAGGAGTCCCTAACAAAGAAAGAAGCCATTTCCAAGAGTTGATATATAGGCAGATATACTGCACTCAAAGAAAATATGATAGTCAGATTCTTCTCTAGAGTGGCATTTATAACATCTGGAAACCAAAGAGATGCATCTAGATTTTGCCCAGCACTCTGTAGGAGTTTTCCTTTTCATAAGATGCCAAATCAAACTAGAGATTCTAGGCTGGATGAAGGAGCTCCACACCAGTTTAGCCCAAGGAACTATAGGAGCACAGGATCGGACCTGATTCCAAGCTTCGAAGACTATGAATTAAATGACCTTCAGCGTTGTTGCTACCCAACCAAATCAGTTTGTCAGGAACTGAATCAACACCAATATTGGCAGATGAATGGAGTGGACTCTCAGCAAGAAGTGCTGGATTTCTAGAGGAATGGAGGAGGGAATGCACCAATTCCCGTCCTCTGTGATTATAGCCGAGACAGTGTCCAAAGGAGAGAAATTGAACTCAGGAAATCTGGGAGTATCCCTGGACCCAGGATATGGACATTGGGGGGACCAGTGTGAATATATTTTTTTCTTAGGGGGCATTGTAAAAAATGACTTTAAATTCTAAATAATTTAAAGGGCTTTTTTTTAATTTAGGGGGGGCCATGGCCATGGCCCCTGCCAGCCCCTCCCTAGTTCCACCCCTGATCGGGTCATGATCAATCCATCTATCAAACTAGAGGCTAATAGATTTATCATAACCAAACAAACCACTTACTAGCATTGTTGGTTGAACCGCTTCCAAATACACGAGCCTGATCAGGTATTCTGAGAATTCCATATAGAAGAATACTTTGAAATATCTTGACTTGAACTAGTTTTCCCAAAGAGAATTTGAAGATGCTGCCATCAAGCCGAGCTTTAATATGCAGGCGTCATTGAACTCTTTAACCCTCCTTAAGCCAAGGCCTCCTCCTGCCTTGGGAAGACAAACATCCTCCCAACGAACCAGGTTACTCTTGATGAGCAGCTGACTCCCTGTCTTGGGCTCTAATCTAATGATTAAGATTAGTCTTCAAAATCAAAATCTAAAGAAGGGATTTGATCCCGAGAGGAGTCACCGTGAAAACTTTTTTGTGGCGCCCACTGGGGGCCCATTTTGGGATGAAACAGTAGGAATTAAAAGATCTATATGGGACCACCCCGAATATCAAGTTTGGCCCCAATCACATGCTCTTAACTCCTTCATCCATGGCCAACAAGCCCAGCCATTCATATGGATATGGATATATAATCGATCAAGGCGTGTGACTATCAAGGATCCTATGTCCATTGTGAGATTTGGATTTGGTGATAGGTGGACCCCACCTATAATTTTCACGATTTCATCCGTGAGAACGGTTCTCACCCGACAAATCAAAGGGAAATAAGGGTGAGAGAGAAGATAGAATTCGATGTGAGACTGACATAACTCTGAATACCTATTGTTGACTATCCGATCAATAATCGATGGAAATAAAGACTTTGGACTTAGATAAAACTACGGGCAGCCTTAAATGAATGAATTTCAACAAGTAGGACTCACAAACTTTGTCATTTGTCATGTACTTTTTGGTAGTTTTCTAAGTGTTATTGTTTATTTTATCATGGCAAATGATCTTGTAACAGTCCTTGCATCTTCACGGTACATACCAGCTATTAGGTCCCACTTGAGACCTTGAAAATAATGGGAAAAGTGGAGATATAAAGAGCAAAGTGGGAACATGGTAAGTATCAAATTTTAAGTTAATCTAATGCTTTTAACCCTTGCAACCGCAGCCCACAAGTTTAACGACTTTATATTAAAAAAAATTAAAAATTAAATATGAATTCAACGGTTCAATCCTTTTGGATCCACACAAATCCAATTGGATTGATGACTATCGAGGTGTGGTCCATTCGGATGGGTCATAAGGCGGGCCCCAACAGCTGGTATCTACCAAAAGGATGCAAGGACAGTTCTTATGGGATCATTTCCCATTTATTATTATGATGGTGTAAATGATAGATGAAATTATGACATTTGGCATGTAAGCAGACTTCATTAGTCACACATTTCACAATATGTAAAGGAAGATTCTGTGGCTCAGCTATATATAAAATACACAATAGTTTTGAATTACTCATTAATTTTATGTGCATACTACTCGCCTTTCATTTTCTTATGCTAGATGAGTGAAATGTTCAATAAAAACTGCCCACAAATTTTTTTTTTTAAAAGAAAGAGATCTTCTTATGTTGATCTTTTGGGGTATCTTCTATCCGAGAAGTCCAGTGGTTACATGAGCAAGACCTTATTCCATAACCTTATTGATGGCTCACGGGCAATCTATAAATTCTCTTCAACTAACTTTTAGCTCCCATGAAATTTCGTTAGTCCAAGTTGTTTGTAACCAAATCTTCATTCATTCGATGGACTAAGGGGCATGTTATTTTACAAGTATTTTTGACAGAAATTCAGGCTGTCTGTAGATTAAAAAATTCAATATTCTTTTGCTGAAATTTTCAGTATTCAAGGAAGTCAGAATTCTCAAATGCCAAAAATGCAGAATTCAAAAATGCTAGCCCTCTAAGAGCATTTTAGAATTCTGGAACTCCGAGAAGTTTGGTTGGAATTCACCCAACAGAGGACGCTTGGTGTGCACAATTGGTGATTGCAGCCGTGGAAGACGTGTGGGTTCCATATGAAATGTGGTCATGAATACAATGGCCCACCTATCATTTGTCCAATTCCGTCAAATATGCCCATATATTTCTTGAATGTTCTCTAATGATATAACGTTAATTATCTCATAATAAATCTCAAAATATGGAATCCCTCTTACCTATCAAAAAGTGGGCCCTATATTTACAATTGCAAGAACTGGGCCCATACAATTCCTGCCAAGATGGGTCCATATTCAGATTTTTAAAGTTGGATTCCATACTTTAGATTCTAAAAAAAATGGGCCCATGTACTATATACCTGAGGTGGATCTACATTTTAATTCTTACCGTCTGGTCCCAAATTCACAACAAAGGTGGGTTCCATGTGCTACAATGTATAAAATGTGTGATTTCAGTTAAGAATTTATGTAGCTATCAAGCAAGAGTTTATGGAATTCAGGAATTTAAAAATTCTCAGGCAAGAACTCATATATATAGGAACGAAACGAAGAATTTTGAAATGACAGAATTCAATAACATTTTAAAATCCTAGTATTTGGAATTCTCAAACAACTTCTAAACATGAATTCCAGGAATTCTAGTAAAGAAATAGGTCCTAAATCTCAAAACACAATGCATGCAGCTATGAAATTTTGTTTTTAAAAGTAGAAGCCAAGGTAGCGTTTGGTTCGATGTAATGAAGGTCGGAATGGAATGGTCATTCCAAGGAATGGTCATTACAGCGTTTAGTTCCCAAAAAGTTACAGAATGACCATTACCTCTGGAATCCCATTCCCTTATGTAGAGGAATGGTCATTCTATTGGGGATGGAAAAAAATTGCCATTCCATTCCTTTCTACTTTTCGTTGAGACCAAAATAACCTTGTTTCACATCTACCACTATTATAAAAGAGAAGAACTGGTATGGGCCCCACCTATTTAATAATATAATCTATACATTATTATTATTATAATAATAATAAGATTATAAAGAAGAAGAACTTGTGTGGGCCCCACCTATATAATAATAACAGAATCTATACATTATTATTATTATTATTATTATAAGATTATAAAGGAGAAGAAATTATGTGGGCCCCACCAATATAATAATAATATAATCTATACATTATTATTATTATTATTGTTATTATTATTATAAAGGAGAAGAACTTGCGTGGGCCCCTCCTATTGATAATAATATAGTCTATAAATTATTATTATTATTATTATTATTATTATTATTATTATTATAGATTGTAAAGGAGAAGAACTTGTGTGGGCCCCACCTATATAATAATAATATAATCTATACATTATTATTATTATTATAAGATTATAAAGGAGAAGAACTTGTGTGGGCCCCACCTATATAATAATAATATAATTTATACATTATTATTATTAAGAACAAAATGACAACTTGTGTGGGCCGCACTTAGATAATAATAATATAATCTATATATTATTATTACTCTTATAAAAGAGAAGAACTTGTGTGGGCCCCACCTATAGAATAATAATATAATCCATACATCATCTAACAAGGGTATTTAGGTCATACTTATGTAAAATTTATTCTATTCCAGGCATCATTCCCGCGTACCAAACATAGGAACATGAATCAGTGGGTTGATTCCTCCAGACTCATCCCAGTCTACATTCCATTCCCGTCTACAACCATTCCAGCGAACCAAACGCTACCTCGGATTAATTTGATCAAATTGAGAGTGGGTCCACCTTTAATCCATACTCCATCTCTCTTATTCTTATTATCATACATCCAGATAAACCCCTCAAGTCATATTGTAGTCACTTTCATGTTTATAAATATAAAATTATATTCAAAATAAAATATTAGATCAATCAAACATGTTTTTCTCTTTTCGTTTTTTTTTTTCTTTTTCCTTTTAGACGATGACGTTGAACTCATGCACCTTAACACTCGTGCACATGTCCCTAAGCACAGTAAGGCTAATCAAAATTATATCTTCATTTTGTAAAAAGTGCCTTAAAAATAAAGGGCATACAAGTTAGCTGTTGCAGTAGCTTAGTTTGGCAAGGGATATATTTTTTCTTTCATTTTTTTGATAAATAAGCTAGGGATATCAAGAAGCATGTCAAAGTGCCTGAGTTTGTGTCTCTTTTGTACATACATCGGAAAATGGAATAAATGTCACCCCCAAAGGATGCAAACGGGTGATGTACAGGGCTGAAACATGGTGGTTAGACCAACATTTTTCTATATAGATTAAAGTAGTCAATTTCGTTTCATTTAGGCCTTCCAGTCCTTCGGCCGAAACGGAATGGAGGTAAAAATAAATTTTGGTTTCAATTATGGTCCATTCGGGTCCGTTTCGATGGTTCATTTCGGTTTATAGCACAATTTTTACTAATTTATTTTTTATTTTTTTTCTCAATATCCATATCAAGAAACATGCATAATTTATATTATATATTTTTCTATTTTTTACATATATGTACATATAAATTTTTTAATTTTTGTTATTACGAAAAGTTACTCCGAAAAGTTCTACTGAAATTTTAAAATATTCCATTTTAAATGTTAGACCGAAACGACGACGGAAACGGAATTCACGACTATGATATGTATTCAGATTTGGATATGGATCCAACATGGAACCTATGTGTTGTATCTAGATCCAACATTAACTTACAAAAAATGGATTCAATTCCAAATCGAATTCATGACTAACTTTGAGGAGGGGGACCACAAAACTATTTGACCACCATTTGCCACGTCAGCTAAAACTAAATGAGATGTCAGCCTGGTTGGTGTTGGCATGGAAACGGATCCCCTGATTGGTCCAAACAGGGGATTCATTTCCGGTTGGCATCTGTCCATTTACGACACGTGGTCCAAAAACACAACAGGGCAATGCTAAAATTGGAAAGTTTACGAAAACTACAAGTTGACCGACTGACACAAGATCTACCGTTTGTTTTGTTGGGGTCCACTGGCATTTGACTAACCATCATTATTATCATCAAAGCCCTATCACAATTATGTTAGGATCCAGTAAAATCTACCATAATACCATCTCTCACATAGTCACATCTCCTCTGTCTCCAATCGGATCACATAAAATCTACCATTTGATCCAAGATGGTAATAATCCCAATCTGCCTCTTTTGGATTTAATAACAATTAATCTGCACTATATGCAGTCATTAAATTTTCAGGACTTAAAATTAGAAGTCAAGATCATCTTAATGCACAAAATCAATGGTCAAATATCATCTTTAATGCACTAGTGTTGTGCCCACCATTAGTTCCACCAGCAGGTATAGAAAGTGATTGATTTACAAATATTCCTAGAAAAGTCAAGACCAAATTTCTTAAAATGCAATGGTCAAAGCTCAAATGACTATAATATATGGAATTGTTTTTTCTATTTCTATATCATTGTTTATACTTATGGTAAACATGGTAGTTGTAGCGTATGACTGGTCCAAATAGGTGATCCTCAATTGGAAGTTGACTTGCAATTGAAGGATCTTGTGAGTATTTCTTTGCCAGAGAAAAAGATATACTATTTAAAGAGGCATCCCTAAAAAAAGAAGGAATATAACTTTATATGATGCAGACTTGCGTTACATTTCTTCAAACACCAAAAGTAAACCCATGCCATATTCCAAGGTCAAAAACCATTATAGAGAAGTGACCAAGCAATAGCAAAATCTCACTCTCTCTCACGCACGCTATAAAAGGGATCTGTCATGAATGAGTTTTGTATCTTTTGTGGTTTCAGTCATCATCTCATTGTTCAATCTCATTTTCTTTGACCCCCCAAAGTAGAAATCCAGCACAAACATCATTGTCTCATCCCTTCCTGTTTGTTTTTTTTTGTTTTTTTTCTTTTTCTCTCTACATAAGCACTTCTCCAATTCATTTTCTGATCACTTGGCTTTCTTGGTTCTTCTTTTTTCTGTTGAAGATTCATCCAAAGAAAAGAAATGGAAGGTCCTGAAATTCCCCCTTTCTTCATCTGCCCCATCTCGCTCCAGATTATGAAGGACCCAGTCACCCTCTCAACTGGCATCTCATACGATCGAGAGAGCATCAATCGATGGCTAGTCACATACAATCACAGCACATGTCCCGTCACGAAACAGCCTGTGACAGATCGCAATCTCACCCCAAACACCACTCTTCTTCGACTGATCCAATCATGGCGCATCGAAAACTCGTCGAAAATCATCTCTGTGGTCGAGTCGCCCAGACCCACGTTCGACATTGACATGTTCAGGAAGCTAGTCAATGAAGTTAGAGAACCCCAATCACATAAGATTAAAGCTCTCAGAAAGATCAGTTCCATGATCCAGGAGAACGAAGACAGCAGAAGGTACGCTGAAGAAGCGGGTCTTGTCTCTCTAATGGCGTTTCTAATCACCAACAAAGACACATATGAGATCTCACAATTCAGCAACGGTTTATCAACGACAGAAGAGGCCATGAATGTTTTATACCTTCTGAAACCATCACCTGAGGCATTGAAGAGGGTGTCAGAAGATCAACATGGAAAGATCATACAAGTGCTCTCAATGGTAATGCAAAGGGGAAGCTATCAAGCTAGAATCTATGCTTCCCTCCTCCTAAAATCTATCTTCAAGGTGGCGCATGACACGTACAAAACAGGACTGAAATCCGAGCTCTTCGATGGCCTCGTCGAGATATTAAAAGATCAGAACTCAAACCGCGCAGCCAAAGCAGCGCTTTCAATCTTATTAAAGGTGACCCAGTTTCGGAATAACATTGCAATGGCAGTGGAAGCAGGTGTTGTTGCAGTACTAGTGGAGTTGCTAGCAGAGATCAATGAAAGGCGAAGGTGCGAGATGATGCTGAGAGTACTTGAGATCATGTGTGGGTGGGCCGAAGGGCGTGAGGCATTTGTGGTGCACCCAGCGAGTGTGGCAGCAGTGTCGTCGAAGATATTGACGGTGTCGGAGGAAGCCAATGAAAGCGCTGTGGAGTTGTTGTTGAAGGTGTGTAGGTTTTGTGGGAGTGGGGGCGTTGCAGAGGAGATGGTGGAGGTGGGTGGGGCTGCTAAAGTGTGTATGGTGGTGCAAGGAATGGGAAGTAGAAAGGTGAAGGAGATGGCTAAGGAGATATTAGGATTGCATTTTATGACATGGAACAAGTCACCTTGCTTCAGGTTCAAGATGCCACTTTGAAAAAGACTAGAATGGCTTGATGGTTTTATTTATTTATTTATTAATTTTAAATGTTTTGTTCTTTTATTCTCTTTGTTGTTTTATTGGTTTGATACAATGGGAACATTTGAGCTCTAAGTTAATTTAATTGTCTGAGCATATGTATGAGAAACAAATATATAATAGGGGGTTTTGGCTGGAGGTCCCTCAAAGTAGTATGCCTTTGTTCCAAACCATGGTTTAAAATCTCGGTATCGGTCGCGGTATCGGCCGGGCCGAAAAATGATATCGTCGCGGATATCGGTCCGTCGCGGTCGTCGCGGTGTGAATTTTTTTTAAATCCAAGAAAATTCGAAAAAATATCCAGGAAAACTGTATTTTTTTTCATTAGTAACAACATTAAATCAAAATCTCGGTCACCTTAAGTTATGAGTCATATCTGTGTCGCTGTTCGCTTTCTTCTCTAGTATTTCATATAATGCAACCATTATTGATGCTCATGATCAATTTATTAGTATAAAATATAAGAAAATAAAGATAAGTAGATAATAAACATATCAATCATCATTTAATACTAACTCAATCATCAAATTAGTTGTGAAATTCATGACCATGAAGATAACATATTAAAATCTGAAATATGATAGTGAGATAGATAGAGGGGCATATAAAGGTCGTTGGAGATCATGTGGTGGTGGGGAAGCCTCCCTTGCTCAATTAATATCTGTTCGATAGACATTATCGGTGTTGGTGAAGTGGGTACCCAATTAGGGTAATATGAATAATTCATATGATGTTCATACATGGCACCTTGTTGGCCAACATAACCCCCATGATGACCATGAGTACCTTCCCCCACTCCATGAATCATTAAAAGAACATATTTGTGATGAAATTTCAAAAAAAATATATATTTTTATTATAATATTAAAAATTTTGAAATTTAAAAAATTAAAAAAAATATACAAAATCATGTGTATGACTAGATCTAGCATGAAAGTATATAGATCTAACTTAGTTCTAAGTGAAGAACACAAAGTGACATTCTCATGATTTTAATGCTTCATTTAAAAAAAACACATAAATACATAATAAATCCGAAAATAAAAAAATTGAAAAAAAAAATCAAAATCATGTGTATGCATGAGTAGTAGATCTAGCATGAAAGTATATAGATCTAACTTAGTTTTAAGTGAACAATACAACACAAATGACATTCTCATGATTTCCATGCTTCATCTAAAAAAAAAAATAAACACATAAATACATAATAAAATGCTTTAAGATGATTTTCTCTTACTTAAATAATTTTTTCTTAAAGAAAATATGCAAGAGGGACGTGTGAATGTGTGGCTGCTGCTCTAAGGTATTTGGATATGAGAGGAGAGGGGAAGAAGATGAAAAATATGAAAAAAATTAGGGTTAGTGTTTTTTTAAGGGATATCGGCCGATATTTTGAAAATATCGGCCGATATCTTACGGCCGAGACGAAGTTCATCTCGGCCGATATATACCGATATTTTGGGGATTTTTGGCCGATATTTTCGAAACCGATATCTCAGCCCGATATCGTACCGGTTCCGGCCGATACCGGTTCGTACCGGCCGATACGAACCGGTATCGGCCGATTTTTTAATCCATGTTCCAAACAGTCCATAAAAAAAAGTCATAGAGCCACTTTTTTCATATTTGAAATATCTAATTTACCTTTTCTTTAAATCATAACTCTCTTTAAATCATAACTCATGATTGCTGAGATATCCCATTAATAATGGCCAACTAACATTTAATTGCCCACGATTAATGGAATCCCCAAATTAAATTTTCAAGTAAATTCTAAAAAAAAACAAATAAATTTTAAAATAACAAAAATAAATTTTAAAAAATAAAATAATTTCAACAAATGCAATAAATTTTAAAAAATCAATATATAATCAAATAACGTAAATAAATTTAAAAATATACAAATAAGTTTCAAAATATCCAAATAAATTTCAGAAAATATAAATAAACTTCAAAAGACTCGAATAAATCTCAAAAGATGCAAAGAAAAATTAAAAAAAAGCAAATAAATTGAAAATAACTAAAATAAGTTTTAAAAAATGTAATAAATTTGAAAAGATATAAATGAATATCAAAAGACGCAAATAAATTTAAAAAACGCATATAGATTTCAAAAAACGTAAATAAATTTGCTAAAAAACTCAGATAAATTTTAAAAAAAAACTCAGATAAATTTACCAAAAACACAAAGAAATATGACAGAAAACTGATAAATTTGAACAACACTCAGATAAATTTGACAAAAACTCGGATAATTTTGAACAAAGCTCAGATAAATTTACAAAAAACTCAGATAATTTTGAAAAAAAACTCAGATAAATTTACCAAAAACACAAAGAAATATGATAGAAAATAAATAAATTTGAACAACACTTAGATAAATTTGACAAAAACTCAGATAAATTTGATAAAAAAGATAAATAGAGCCAAAAGCGATCACCGGGGAGATGTCAGTCCTCCACGGAATTTGACAAAAGACAAAAACAGAGCCAAAAACAACGAACACAGATCCTCTATTCTGTCTGCAATCCGGAATCCTTCCAAGATCGATCTACCTTCCCTTTTATCCCGAGACGAAGATTTCGTGCATCGCATCTTC
The DNA here is from genome assembly GCA_012931725.1 of Litsea cubeba. Taxonomy (NCBI): domain Eukaryota; kingdom Viridiplantae; phylum Streptophyta; class Magnoliopsida; order Laurales; family Lauraceae; genus Litsea; species Litsea cubeba. The sequence goes on along the minus strand of CM022947.1, from coordinate 117,225,798 downwards.
AAATCAGTCTCGGATCTCGGAGCGCTTCAGATTATTGGCCACGGGATTTCAGCCGATGAAATCGAATCCGTGATTGGCGACTCGAAACAGATACTTATGATCCGGGAAGAGCAGAAAAGGTAGCTGTGTGACGCCTGAGGAAGGAGTGCTGCCGCCCTCACATCGCCTCTTTTCTTCATCGCCGCCTTCGTCTCCAATCGCCACCCCCAAATGATCGTGATCTGCGGCTGTAAAAAAAATGATGGCCCTGCTGCTGTTGCGCCACCACCTAACTCGAGGAAGAAGGAAGGTAGCCGGGCTACAATCTTCACCTCCGGTTACAGAAGCCAGACTCCTCTTATTCCGTCACTGCTTGTACCAGCGCCTGCTGGTAGATGGATGAAAATAAAATATGGGTCGGGTCGGGTTATGACCGGGTGGGACTCGCCCAACCTGTAAAAAGTTTCTTCCTCTTCTTGCACGCGTACCGAGGAAAAGAAGAAACAACACATCCACCACGTGCTTCTCTTTCTCTAGAAAGAAAGAAAAAGAATGGGAAGTGTGCGCACGAAACCCGATGCGAATGAGAAGACAAGACAAGTGCTTCTGGAAAGAAAGAACACGTGAGTCTCATTGCTTGGGTTTATTGACTTAGGACACACGAATCCCGAGGCAACACAATTGCAACTTCATCTTCTTCTTCCCGCTTGTTGTAGAAAACAAACGAAGGAGCCCTCTGATGAAAGCCTTAGATCTATTCTGATCTAAACCTAGGCTCATTGCAGAAGAAGAGGGATAATATAAAATTTGAAATTTGAGATTACAAAATTTTATGCCTAAAATGGTTGGAAGGGCAATTTAGTCCTAAAAAATGAAAACGTGTGGGCTTAGGGACCTATGGCTGCAAACATTCTAGCTGAGTGGACCATAGGCTTTAAAGAGTTTTTCCTTGGACCGGAGGCTGGACACATTCACTTATAGGGACCTTTCGCTAATTTTGCCTTAAAAATAAGCCATAATCATTATCATAATCTTGTATGATAGAATCCTATGGTAAATGTCACTTTGATCAAAGTAATATTTGGGCCATTAATCGTGGAACAAAGGAGGTTGAGAATCAACAGTAGTAAAATCAATCTACCCAAATATCAGAGGTAAAAAAAATGCCCTTGCTTGCTAACAATGAGCAAATATCAAGAAAATACATATTGTGAGGATTGTTCTTAGGTTTGATAAGTCTATCTTGTAAGAAGTTTTTACCAGCCGCATGAAATTGTATCAATATTGTAACATAATGGAACAAATACCAAGAAAATTACCTAATGTGGAATATTCTTTTACTTTGTTTTAGGGGGGTTTGGATAAAAGAAGAACATAATATCACCAAATTTAAACATTATAAGATTTCATTATCACATAATAAAATAGTGTCATATTATAATATTATGTCACTTATGACGTTTGGCAATTGCTACAAATTTCAATATACCTTGAAGTGTTTGGCAATTTATAAAATTTTCACTAAATGATGCACTGAATAAGAAATGAATAAAGAAATCGGGATGATTGACCAAATGGGAACCCACTAACTAGTAGTCATACTAGATTGATTTAATATTGGTAACCATGGTAGGGCCCATCTAATTAGAAAATCATTAGACGGAATGTTAAAACCCACGAGTAATGTATTTTAATCAATGTGGGTCTACCAAATGTTAATAATTATAATGTAATGCATCCAATGGTGATTATAGCAAAGACACATGTCGAGTGTTAAACATCATTGAAGAATTCATTTATGAAAAATCAACGTGGGACCCATTTGATGTTAACAATCATATTAACCAAGCTAATTATAGTAATAACTAGGGGGCCATTAATATTGGCAATCATGGTAGAAGCCTCTGTTTGTGTGCGATTTATGGATATGCATGCGAGGCCATATTAGATTCTTTGTTGCCTTTTGTTCTAAACTCACTGCAAGCAACAAATGGAAACCGGAAAAGGGCAATGAGTTGAGGTCTCTTATCATCTTAGTATGTTTGGGAAAGTCTCAAAATCGATGGATTTTACTTTGAAAAGCGTGGGGAAAGAGGTTGAGTTCTACCATTTGTTAATACCTAATTTAATCCGAAGTCCATTTTGTTGAAGGGAAAGAAAAGATTGGCGATCCGTGGACTCATTCCTCTTACCGCAAACCATGCTCTAGTCATCACATTCAATTTTTCTTCGCTGCAAGACTCCGTTTGTGGGCGTTTTTTCGAAATGCATCCGAGGCAATGATGGATTCTTCGTGCTTTTTTAACTAAATGTGCTGCAAGAAACGGATGGAAACTGCATGATGGAAATGAGTTGAGGTCTCTTATCATGGAATTTGTTTGGGAAAGACTCAAAATCGTTCCATTTTAGATTGAAATGCATGGAGAGAGAGGTTGATTTCTATCACTAGTAACTGCCTACTGTAATCCTAAATCCACTTTGTTGAAGGGCAAAAAAAAGATTGGCGATTCGTGGACTCATTCCTCTCTCCATGCTCTAGTCATCACATTGAGTATTTCTTCACGACAAGACTCTTTTTGTAGGCGTTTTTCTGAAATGCATCTGTGGCCATGATAGATTCTTCGCTGCTTTTTTAATTAGATGCATTGCATGCAACGAATAGATGCCGAAAGAGGCGAAATGATTTGAGGCTTCTTATCATGGAAATTTGTTTGGGAAAGAGTCAAAATAGTTCCATTTTAGATTGAGATGCATGGGGAGAGAGGTTGAGTTATACCGATAATAACTGCCTAATGTAATCGTAAATCTAGTTTGTTGAATGGCAAAGAAAAGATTGGTGATCTGTGGACTCATTCCTCTCTCCCCAAACCATGCTCTAATCATCACATTGAATATTTCTTCGCTACAAGTCTCTATTTGTGGGCGTTTTTCGGAAATGTATCCGAGGCCATGATAGTTTCTTCGTTGCTTTTTTAAGTAACTGCGCTACATGCAACGGATGGAAACCGGAGGAGGGAAATAATTTGAGGTCTCTTATCGTGGGAATTTTTTTGGGAAAGACTCAGAATCGATCCATTTTAGTCTGAAATGCTTGGGGTGAGAGGTTGAGTTCTACCGCTAATAGATGCCTAATGTAATCCTAAATCCATTTTGTTGAATTGTAAAGGTAAGATTGGCGATCCGTGGACTCATTCCTCTCTCCCCAAACCTTGCTCTAGTCATCACATTGAATATTTCTTCGCTACAAGACTCTATTTGTGGGCGTTTTTCGGAAATACATCCGAGGCCATGATAGTTTCTTTGCTGCCTTTTTAACTAAATGCGCTGCAAGCAACGGATGGAAACCGGAGGAGGAAAATGATTTGACGTCTCTTATCATAGGAATTTGTTTGGGAATGACTCTAAATCATTCCATTTTAGTCTGAAATGCATGGGATGAGAGGTTGAGTTTTGCCAGTAATAGCTGCCTAATGTAATCCTAAATCGACTTTGTTAATGGGCACTGAAAAGTTTGATGACCCGAAGACTCACTCCTCTCTCCAAAAACCATGCACCACTGAACACAGTGAATCTTTCGTCGCTAGAAGCCCTCTATTTGTGTGCGTTATATGGAAATGCATGCAAGGCTTTGATGAGTTTGGAATTGGGAATTGGTTTGTGCTAGAACTATTTCCTTGATAGGTGCTGATATAACAGTTTGGTCCAACTTGCTCCTCTTTTATTAGAAAGTTAATTGCGTAGAAAATAATGTGGAAATCCTTAATGGTGGTTAGGCTTTAGACTGATAATCTTGCTATATTATTTTTCATTTTTAGACCAGGGTAATTGTTGTCAGGGTGGCTGAATTTTTAAATCAATCTTTGGGCTTCTGAATTATGAAATTATGGTTTTACCGATGTCTTGATACATGCTACCGGAGCCATAGTTAACAAAAAAATACAAAATGTTATTGTAGTATGGACTGAATTCCACAATTATTTTTATGTGCCAAATTCTCTGGAACGCCCTGGATTGGTACTACTACTATGTTTTTATTTGGGAGCCTGCTTGTGATCACAATTCAAACCCTTCGCACCTAGCTCTTTGAATTGGTGGTCCCCAATTTGATACTCTTGTAAGGCATTGGACTGTTGGATTTCATTACCATTAAGTTTGGTTATTGGGAAGAGAAAACGTGCCCGGATATTGTGTATGGTGTGACCCATTCAAAAAGACAAATAAACTAGAATGATATTTCAGTTCTGTTTATCTTGGCCTGAAATTGTGTTCTAAAGAGCCATGTCACAAGTTTCTATCCATGATCCACCGGTAGCTTGTTGGTTGTAAGTTTGTTGCTTGAGGACTTGGATATTGGATAGCATGTGTATGGGTGTGAGTATTTACAAGAGCCAAATAATAAAATTATATCACACCATTGTCGCGTATTACTTGCCCCATCTTTCAGTTGGGCCACAGCCCCAGGAAAAGAAAATATACTGTCTGCATTGATACACTGGAAGCACAAGTCCCAGCCTTGACATTAGCTGTGGCAATGTTGACGCATGAGTCGCGAGTCCATTACATTTGTCAGAATTCAGTTTAGGTCTACGTACGGTTTCGAAGTGTGTGCAGGATCAGGACTCCCCTCCATTAATACGCACGTGTATGCTCGATTATCCATTTCTTAGCCTGGAATTTGGTAGACTAAATTATCTTATCTTAAAGCCCTCTTGTTTTTTTATAGAGCCAATCTCAAATTTCTGTCATGCATCCCATGGTTTAAAATCTCGGTATCGGTCGCGGTATCGGCCGGGCCGAAAAATGATATCGTCGCGGATATCGGTCCGTCGCGGTCGTCGCGGTGTGAATTTTTTTTTTAATCCAAGAAAATTCGCAAAAATATCCAAAAAATCCAGAATATTAGAAAATGCTGGAAAACTATATATTTTTTCATTAGTAACAACATTAAATCAAAATCTCGGTCACCTTAAGTTATAAGTCATGTCTGTGTCGCTGTTCGCTTTCTTCTCTAGTATTTCATATAATGCAACCATTATTGATGCTCATGATCAATTTATTAGTGTAAAATATAAGAAAATAAAGATAAATAGATAACAAACATATCAATCATCATTTAATACTAACTCAATCATCAAATTAGTTGTGAAATTCATGACCATGAAGATAACATATTAAAATCTGAAACATGATAGTGAGATAGATAGAGGGGCATATAAAGGTCCTTGGGGATCATGTGGTGGTGGGGGAAGCCTCCCTTGCTCAATTAATATCTGTTCGATAGATATTATCGGTGTTGGTGAAGGGGGTACCCAATTAGGGTAATATATAATTCATATGATGTTCATACATGGCACCTTGTTGGCCAACATAACCCCCATGATGACCATGAGTACCTTCCCCCACTCCATGAATCATTAAAAGAACATATTTGTGATGAAATTTCAAAAAAAAAAGATATATTTTTATTATAATATTAAAAATTTTGAAATTTAAAAAATTAAAAAAGATATACAAAATCATGTGTATGAGTAGATCTAGCATGAAAGTATATAGATCTAACTTAGTTCTAAGTGAAAAACACAACACAAGTGACATTCTCATGATTTTAATGCTTCATTTAAAAAAAAACACATAAATACATAATAAATCCGAAAATAAAAAAATTGAAAAAAAATTCAAAATCATGTGTATGAGTAGTAGATCTAGCATGAAAGTATATAGATCTAACTTAGTTTTAAGTGAACAATACAACACAAATGACATTCTCATGATTTCCATGCTTCATCTAAAAAATAAATAAATACATAAATACATAATAAAATGCTTTAAGATGATTTTCTCTTACTTAAATAATTTTTTCTTGAAGAAAATATGCAAGAGGGACGTGTGAATGTGTGGCTGCTGCTCTAAGGTATTTGGATATGAGAGGAGAGGGGAAGAAGATGAAAATATGAAAAAAATTAGGGTTAGTGTTTTTTTAAGGGATATCGGCCGATATTTTGAAAATATCGGCCGATATCTCGTTACGGCCGAGACGAAGTTCATCTCGGCCGATATATACCGATATTTTGGGGATTTTTTGCCGATATTTTCGAAACCGATATCTCACTCCGATATCGTACCGGTTCCGGCCGATACCGGTTCGTACCGGCCGATACGAACCGGTATCGGCCGATTTTTTAATCCATGATGCATCCTATTTTGAGAGAGAGAGAAGCATCCAAAACACTGTCGAGAGATGGGATTGTGAAATGACAACTCTGACGCCAGATTCAATGACCCAGGCCAGTGATTTGCTTATGTCACACTGGCTTCTCTTCTAAGAAACAACTGCTATTAAGGACAGTGCCTATCCAAGAATCCATGGGGAAATCCTTGTTTCCTTGCAGATTATGAAGACCACCTCTATCACCCTTTCATCCTAAATAACAGAATAGTTACAGGCTTGATTTGATGCATTCCATCATTCATGGGGACTTTAGCAAATTGGCTAGGTCCATAAAATTTTGTATTAGAGCCGGCCTCCATGTCTCTAGTCAAGTCCCAAAAGGGACTACACGGAATAGAGTGAGAGCCGTCTAGAAAAAAAGAAAAAAGAAAAAAGGCTACCTACTACTAAAGTGAGAGATGCCGCGGATATGGCTACCTGAGTGTGAGCCACCTCAAGAGGGAAAAAGAGCTACCCACTGCCAAAGTGATAACCACTGAGGACGTCAGTTGTGGAAGCATGGTGGTCTGTTATGGCCCTATATGGTTATAGGGCTTAATTTTATGCGTTTCATTAGTCAAGACCAAAAGTCGAGATGATATTGATTTTTCACAGTAGGATTTAATCAAGTGTGGACCCCACCCTATGTGTTCACTTCTCACTCACTAACTATTTCCTATTTGTTAAACTTACTTTACCAGAGACAATAAAAAGAAACGGATCGCATTGAACAATACTAAGTTTCAAAAATCACCTCTTCCTTCTAACAAAAAAAAAAAAGTTTAAAAAGATACTCTCATGCCACTAAATGACACAAAAAAAAGGGTTGCATATGGGAAGGGCTGCGCTGGGCGAGGAATGTACATGCTTGGCCCGAGTTCTAAATTAGAAGCCTGACCCCCGCCCAAGCCCAGGATAGGCCAGAAGTTGCTTGCCCAAGACCGGCCCATCTTGTGAGACCCCACCCTTGGTGGGCCCTCAATGTGAATTTGAATACTATATATTAGCTTAAGTATTTTAATTATATTAATTATGGGACTTAGTGAGGGTAGTTATGTATTTTCCTAGGGTTAGTCTAGTGGTGTAATTAGTAGAGTCAATAGGGGGTCTTTTGTTATTTTTAGAGTTAGGGAGTTTGTTAGAGGCCCTAGCTAGAGTTTTGTATTTACTCTAGGGAGTTTGCACCAAAGAATCTTCTAGAAGCCCACCTAAAGACCTAAATACCCTCTACCCTAACCCTAATCCTATTATAACCCTAAGGGCATTTTTGTCCATAACCCAAAAACCCAACCTATATAAACTAAACCCTCCCCTGCCCTAACAACTACTGTTCATCTCCTTTTCTCTCAAGTTCCAATCTCTTCTCTCTTCTTCTTCCCCAATTCCCTCCAACGAACCCTCGTCTCTCTTCCAATCTCTCTCTCTCTCTCCCTCGCCCCAGAAATCCCTGACAGAAGACCACCCGCCAAAGACCGGCCTGCACCATAAGAGCTACTGCCGAGACCTTTTCTCTTTTTCCCTGTGGTTTTCTCTCTTTTCCTTCTACCTTCAATTGATCAAGGCAAGTGCACTGTGCTGGTAGTCTAGATTGCATGTTCCCTTCCTTTGATTTGCAGTAGAATTCCAATTTGTAATATATATGTTTAGATCAATCCTTGAGCATGTTTGTTTGGTTCCTTTGGCCATGGATGGATGGGATTACCTCATTTGGATGATCAATGGCCGGTTGATGATGGGTGAATGATGTAGGAATGATTTATTTTGCTTCTGTAATGGTCTATGGAGAATCCCAGAAGAATTGGGTCACGGAAATGAGTTTCCGGAGATGGAATGACAAGAACCCATCTCGCAGTATTGAGATCGGAATCGAAGTAGGACCACCCTTGGTAGATCAGGACCCTACATCTATGTGAGGGGCCCTGTGCGACCATGGGGTGCGACTTGATCTGGATTTTGATCAGAGGTGGACCACCATTCCTGTGCTTAATGAAGAGAAGTTGTGTAGCAGAACTGGGTTCTGTAACAGAACACAACACTGATGGGAGAGATGGACAGAGTCCAGCGATGGCCGAGCTCAGCACTTGCAGAGCCCAGCGGTTGCCGAGCTCAGTATTAGCTCAGCTCAGCAACTGCCGAGCTCAGTACTAGCCGAACTCAGCGATGGCTGGATTCAACACTAGCCGAACTCAGTGTTCTGCCAAGCATAATGGTTAAGCAGAAGACCGCGTTTAGCCGAGCTAAGTGTCTAGGCCGAGCTCTGTGTCTAGGCCAAGTTCAGTGTTATGGCCGAACTCTGTGTTATGGCCGAACTCAGTGTTTTACTGAGCTCAGCGCCAGACCGGGTTCCGTGCCAGACCGGACTTCGAGCTTAGCCGAACTCAGTGCTTAACCGAGCTGAGAGCTAAACCAACCTCAATGCTCTGCCAAGCCCAATGCATTTTCCCGAACTCAGCTGGGTTGCCGAACTGAGCTAGGCCCTTTGCCGAGCTGAGCTGGGTGGCCGAACTGAGTATTCAATTGAGCTCCATTGCTTAGCCGAACTCCGAGATGGATTTCCAAAAAAAGGCAAGATTTCAACAAAGGAGACTAGAACCTGGGACATTTCCTCCAGCCAGAATTCCTAGTGCGCACGGCCAACCACCCAGGCCAGGGGGTTAGCCGAACTCACAGGATGTTCTGGACGAGTAGGCCTTGCCTGCAGGATGTTTCACCTTCTCTGATCACAGTGTGCCGAGCTGACCGCCCAGGCCAGGAGGTCGGCTGAGCACACTGTGTACAGTGATGATCCCCAGATTCTAATTTCTATTGTTGCAATCATATGTAGGGCCCATTGACCATTCAAATAGACTTCCATCACTGTCCCAGCCACGAGTCAATGGTACGGCTCAACCTCGACTCGTGGGGTCCACTAATTAAAGTCCAGGTTATGTAATCTAAGATGATTCGACCTTTATACGTTACCAAAATGATGCACATAACTTCTAAGCACCAAACACAATATTCCTTAGCATCTGTGGTTTCACTTAAAGATCGAATTACCTGAGATGGACCTGTATCCGAAAGTGGACCATTTACCTAGGTTGGACTGTTGCTATCTCCCTATGATTCGTGTACTTGGAGATTCGTCTCCCTCATACTACGACTATCACTCTATTGTCCTTATTATTGCTCATACCTGTTAATTAAATGGAAAATGGAGGACCTAAACCCAGGAATACTTAGAGGTGACCCGGTAATCTGATTGGGTGGATCATTGACCCGTGTCTGTGGCTAGGCGGGCCCTTTTTATGGCCTAAGTTGGATGTGAATTACCCTAGAATGGAGAGGTTAGATTGTATGGGCTTGTGACCCATTATGGACGTAGATGGATCATATGTCATTGAACATGGACTTGTATCTCATATGGATTGTTATAGACCAGGCCAAGTATTTGGTGGGCCTTGGTACGGGTCCAATGATTGGAATTGGACTTGAACTATGATCCACAATTTGTATTGAGTACTTAGACCTCTTAGGGACTTTTGTTAGGACCTTGTTCACGCAAGGCAAAGCCTAGACAGACACAGACCTTTATTGTTTCCGAGTCGGCATAGACATTCACTGAGTTGATTTAAGCTCAGCTAGTTGGACTGATCATCACTGGTAGGAGCTATTGAGATTTGTTGTGTGGTTATCATGATGAGCACTGTTGGGACGGACGGCGTGATGCCGGTTCCGGTCGTTGTGGATGATGTTGATGATATTTTGCGGGGTTAGTAATCCCTAGCATTAGCTTAGGATCCCTACCGCGACTGTGTTCAGTATGGGAGGGCCGCGGCATAATATCCCGCGGTGACCAGCTTATGTGGATGTGCCATATTGTGTAGGTTTATTACTGTTATGCTTATTATGATTCTACATTGTTATCTTGCACGACTGCATAGCATATGTACCTTTGTTACTCTCTTAATCTTATACATGTCTCTACTCATTTTGATGCATACATTCTATATTATCTGCATATTGTGACTTGCCAGATCTTTAGATCTGACCCACTCTTGGTGCTTAGGTCTTGACCCCGAGTTCGAGGGCGATGCGTTCGCACTCGTTGAGGTGCCCGTAGCAGGCGACTACGGATGGGGGCCGGCCGACCATGAGGTCGAGCCGGAAGGTGGAGAGCCGACACTAGCTGCAGGGGTTTGAGTGTTCTTTTGTCTGGGTTTTGAGAGATTCTTGTTGTGAGACGGGTAGTGATAAAAATATGTAATTAAACTTTGATTTTGTTATCACTATACATTTAGGCTGGACTTCAGCCCTTCTACATTTGACATATATACGATGATACCTTATGCTTCCGCTATCTCTGTATGGCTTCCGCTTATAATACGCTTCCGCAATAATAACTGTTGTTACGTTATTGTTCAAAAAGTTTTAAATTGGACCTCACTGCGGACCTACGATCTTGGAAGTTCTCGGATTTTCCGGGAAGTAGCGCGCCAATTTCGGTACTTTGACGATTTTCTCGGTATCCGGAATTGGGGCGTTACAATTTTATGGTATCAGAGCCGACTCTCGACTAGTTCGAGTGTGGGTCCCCTGCCGTGGTCTGGTGCAAGTGGGCGGGCTTCCATGTGGGCGGGCCAAGAGGGCTGGCAGGCTACTGCACAGGGACGTGCAGCCTTAAGGGGGGTGGAATGTGACGCCCCGGAGTCCCACATCGACTATAGAGAGGAAAGTGATTGGGATTATATGTAGAGCTTACACCCTTACTTAGCATGAGGCCTTTTGATGGGTTGAGGCCCATCAGAAACAAAACCGTGAGGCCAATGGGCCAAAGCGGACAATATCATGCATGAGTAAGGGGTGGGGCGTTACACATCTGAAATTGATGAAGCCCATGTATAGCCTGAGTATAACTTATATAATAACAAAAAAAAAGGAGAGAAGAATTTCATATAACATCATAGGTTGTAGTTCAACTAGTCTTGTCATATCACCCTATATGAGAAGTCATCGGTTTGAGTCCTTATGCCCTCGCCCCCTCCTCCGTTATAATTATTTGTATGTTCGGGCTGGGCTTGGCTTCGGACTCTCTCCAATTGAGTCCTAGAGTGATGCATCTATTAAATGGGCCAAAAAAAATCGAAGCCTAGCCCAAGTGGGTTAGCCTAGGTTGGGTAAAGTGAATTTACCACACGGTCGATTTATCGCGATTTGATATTATTACATTTAAATGTTAACCAGTCGTGCTCATCCATCACTATGTGGAGCCGACCCCTGACCCATGCTTCTACCCAAATTCCGAATCTCAACCACCAAGTCCAAATAAAAAAAAATCTAGGCACTGCCCATCTATAATAACCTAAACCCCATGCCCGACCCAATGCGTGCTGGCCCTGTCCACGATCATCCTTGCAAAAAAAAAAAAAAAAACTCTTCTTAAATTAAAATTTCAAAGAGCAACACTCTCGCCTTTTGATTTTGCCAAACCTTTTCTTTTGTTTTCTCTTTGTATTTAACCATTCACTTTACTTCATCTGTAAATTAAATTAACCAAACAAGTGATTTACTATGTGATTTAATAGTATTATGTTTAAACGTTAATTATACACGCCCATCTATCATTGTGTGGACCAAAGCCCCGACCCGTGACCCTACCAAGATGTAAAAAAAAAAAGGAAAAATATAAGAAGAATCTGTTTGCAAGTTTTCGTCCGCTTAGAGGGGAGGAAATCTTGGAAATGCTCAATTACCACCATATACATCAGCGGTATGGCTGCAAATGCAAGTTTTATTTCCTCCACTCAGACCGGAGGAAAACTTGCTAGTGCGACTTTACTGCCCATACAAGGAGCGGTAACGATGCGTGGGTGCCCAAACCCATTCCAAGTATGCCTTTCTATTTTCTTTTAACATAAAACTAGCAACACACTTAAATTTAATATTTTCTTAAAATTTCATTATTAGATTAATAAATTTAATATAAGAATTTCTTACTTTGGAAAATGGCTTGGGTCGTCCTAAAAGTTTGTTCTTATGGAAGAAAGGCAATGGAGAAATAAATAAAGAAAACCCTTTCGTAATAGGGCAAAGTAATGTGTAACATGAACACAAAAAAATAAAAGAATATATATATAGTAACGGAGGGTGTCCACCTTACTTTGGACCCCACCTTAATTCCCCAAAGGCTTCGAATCCAAAAAAATCCAAGTATAGACCATTTTGGACTCCATAAACACTTACTTTTAGGTGCAATTTCTCATGCCACTGAATGACAAGAAAAACTTTGGCTGTTCATGGACTAGGCTGGGCTAGGCTAAGGAATGTCCAAAACTGCCCGACTTCTAAACTAGAAGCCTAAGCCTAGCCTAAGCTTGAGTGTTGCTGGCCTAAGCCTGGCCCGCATGGAAATGATGAAGCCCGAGCCCAACCCTTGTTGGACATATAGAATGAAAAAAGTGAGTTTCTTACCATGTCCTTGGCCAGCTCAACTGGTCTGGTGTATATTTGGGCTCGGCAAGGATTCCGAATCTCAACCACTGAGTCTAAATAAAAAAAATCTAGGCACGGCCCATGTATTCTAACCTAAACCCCATGCCCGACCCAACATGGGCCGGCCCTATCGATGAGCACCCTTACGAAAAACTCTTCTCAAAATAAATATTCGAAGAGCTACTCTCTCGCCTTTTGATTTTGCCAAACTTTTACTTTTGCTCTCTCTTTGCATTCAACCATTCACTTTACTTCACTGGTAAAGTAAATTGACCAAACAAGTGATTTACTTTGTATTTATCATGATTTGATAGTATTGTGTTTAAACATTAATAATACAATCCCATCCAACATTGTGTGGACCAAAGCCCGACCCATGATCCGACCAAGATGTAAAAAAAAGGCAAAAAAGAAAAGAAAAGAAGAACCGATTTGCAAGTTTTCCTCCATTTAGACGGGAGGATATCTTTCGAATGCGATAGTAAAATGCAGTTTTACTCTTTGCAACTTTTCCTCTTCTTGGATAGGAGGAAAACTTGCAAATGCTACTTTATCGCCTAAACAAGCAGCGGTAAAGCTAGTTGAGTGCCCAAATTGTTTGGATCCCGTAATATTTATGCTCTTCTATAAATTTCGAACTTGATTTCATTATATCCTTTAAATAAGGAAATCTCTACATAATTGGTGAACTTTAATCTTCCCTATAATCAAAATCTATCTGGCATAGAGATCAAACATGAGTACCAAGTACCAATCTACAGTAACAAAACATATTTGTGATCTAGTTTCTCTCTAGAAGTGCTTTTGTTAGCTTTTGGCATTAGCTTCTTCATAGAAGACCTTTGGTTAGCTCATGCTTATCGAAAGCCATTGACATTTTTGGGCATGTCAATCATAATTTAGTGATGCATGCATTTTGAAGTGGTGAAGTGGCTGTGGCTTTGCAGGGGGACCCATGATTTTCGGTTAGGTGGTGCAAACAATGGTCAATTGAAAAAATGATACCCTTGGCAAGAAAACCTACAATATCACTCGCTTCCCTAAGAACAAGAATACAAGATGGAGAGCATAATTGTGAAAATTAGCCAATATATGTAACAATTAAGGCAAACATGATACATCAACAACCTAAGCAAATCAGAAACCCAAAGGCACATGGTCAATAAGAAATTCAATTCACACTGGATCCAATTTTTAATTTCTTTAAATCAGACAGTTTATGCCCAAAACCTACAAATCAAAATCCCTTCCATCAATATAAGATTCAATAGACACAGATTACAAGGACAACAGGAGTTACATCGTGGATCAACAAAAGGAGATGTCAGACAAGTGTTTGAAATCGTAATGAAAGTGGAAGAAGAAATATGCAAAAGTCTCGATTATGTACTCTTGAAACTCATTATTCTCTTCTGTTTGAAAGTTGGTGATGGAAGTGGAGGTGGTGGAGTTCTGCTTGCTGGGACATGGTGGCAGAGAAAGGCATTGGATCAAGCTGAAGAAGTTCGCATCTCATTTGATGGTGACTTGAAGATTTATGGTTTCTAGACATCTGCAAATTCCACCATTAAAGTACCCATTGAAAATATGGCAAATAACTAAGTATGCTTTGACAATTAAATGGAAAATGATATTTTCTGTCGAGCTTTCTTGTGCTATGTATCAAACGAAAGTTTGGTTAGATACTCACTAAACCTACTCAGTGGAAATGAAATCATGGGAAAGGCTGAGAGACCCTTGCCTTAAAGATTTCGTATACACATTGTTGCTATCTGTGACACAGTAAGCCTATCCTCCTTTGGATCGAGCATTAAAGTTTGGGACACACTCTCTTCTTCGTAAAATTGTCTTTGAATTAAGCTAGAAGCGTAGAATCATTTTAAATATTTGTGGCTTTACTTAAATTTAACTTTATTTACACTACATGAAGCTAAATTTTGAGATGTAATTTTCTTTTCATCTCTCCTATTCAAACATTTCTTGCTTTTTTTTTTCCGATTGGTAAACATGCTTTGAACCTGCACCCTCGTGGTTGTGATAATCAGCCCCTCGATCCAAGCTTACTATGGGTTGATATTCATTTTATTGGTTGATCTTCAGCTTCCATGAGAGTTAATCTTGGGTTTCCGGTTGATTTAAAATAATGTAATTGTTAGGATTGTGAAACATGTGTTCTCAGCCAAATTCTTGTATTTACTTGGATCTGTATTCCTTCTTTGATTGGTGGAATGATATTTTCTCTTCCATGTCTTCAAGGAAAAAGAAAAAGAAAACATGTTACATTTAACTTACAAACTTCCCCATTTGAGTTTACTTCATATTGAAAATTTTCTTTTTAAATAGTTTATTGATGTTTCATCCTCTCCCAGCATGACTGTTATTGAAGATATCTCCTCTGCTTATCATGCATGCTTGGATGAAGCTGAGGTTGCTGGAGCTATATGCCTGAAAATTATTCCTGAGGTAGGCCTTTCTCCTTATTTCTCAAAAGAAGGTACGGCTTCTAAGTTTTATGTTGAAATTAAATTCCATTTTTAGGGAATACTGAACTTTAGATTTGATAATCATGTTTGTGTCAGACATGATATGGATAGAGCTTGACATTTCTACTAGGAGAAACATCATTTGAATTTGTAGTGCTAAGTATTTTTTAATGTATTTCATTTTTAGGGCATGTTTATTTAATTGGTTTTGAATTACTAGAATTTTATGAATTTCTTCCAATGTCCTTCTATGAAAAGGTGCTGAAAGTGGAAACTTAATTGCCTATTTTCTTTGATGGAATTGAATTCCTAGGAATTTTAAGTAATGTATTCCCATCAAAGTGGCTAAATAAGAAGAAATAAAGATGAAGATTCACAAATGGCCATCGAGTGGTCTTTTCCTTTGTGGAAAATGAATACCCAGCCATCATCCTGTTAAATCAAACCCTGGGAAAGTCAAATAGTCCCATCTATATCTCCGCCTTATATCATTCACTGTTCACCTCTTCAATATTCCTTTATTGCAATTTGCAACCCATTTTGTCATGAATTCCTAGGAATTCAATTCTATGCAAACAAATGGGCCCTAAAGGTGAAGGTTCACGAGGAGGTATCAAATAATCTTCCCTTTGATGTTAAATAAATTTCACACCCATCACTCTAGTAAACTTAATCCCAGAAAATTGATGGAGTCCCATTTGTTTGGCATCTCTACTCTTTTTCTGACAGACCATTCAAAATAGAGCCATTAAAAAAAGAGCTATAAAAAGAAGAGGCTAGAACAAAAAAAAGTGTTTGGTAATTAACGGGTCTACTTCAAATATATCGTTTGGTATGCCCTCTATTTGTCTCTTTGTAGAGGGGTTTGCCTCTTTTTAGAGGGGTATCTTCTGTCATAATGTAAAAAATGAACTTATGTTCATTTTTCACCTTTATATATTATTCAAGAACACATGTAATCAAAGGACTCAATTGTTTTGCTAGTTTTATGGCATCTTCATTTGTTTTCACTTTTGGTTGAAGAAAAAGTAATCGTCCAGACGCGGACTGAGCCTCAGACAGAACGGATGTGAACATCAGTGAGGAAGTGTACATCTACACATGCTAAAACCCCATTTTCACACATCTGAGCCGCACCTGTTGAAACCATGTTAAACACTTTATATAACCCAATAGGATGCCCTTTATGTGGAAAATCAGAAGAACTGAATACCATCTTCTCCACACTCTCTGTTTGTGCACATGCTTCCATTACATTGATTACTCCTCTCACCTCCAAATCCACCATATTCTCCTGATCAAACCAAAACAAACAACCAAAAACATCACCAAATCCAACAAGAGAGAGAGATGAGTTCTTCTTATTCCAGCTATTAAACTAAGCAGAAGAAAAGTTTTATGTGATTTTAGAAGTAATCACTTACATCATATCCATCAAGACTGTCCAGACAACAGAACAAAGCAGAACATCCCTTCAAAGCTCCAAGAATGCTCAGGTAGTCCAAAATATCCACCACAAACAACTCCAATCTCTTTTCCAACTCACCCATTTCCTTGATGTTCTTCATTATCTCTGTCTCCCCTGTATCC
Source organism: Litsea cubeba (assembly GCA_012931725.1). Classification (NCBI taxonomy): domain Eukaryota; kingdom Viridiplantae; phylum Streptophyta; class Magnoliopsida; order Laurales; family Lauraceae; genus Litsea; species Litsea cubeba. Next base: position 117,209,067 of record CM022947.1, on the reverse strand, counting down.
AAACCAAGAAAAACAAAAAGCAAATTCAACATTCACTTACAAAACCAAAAACCCACAAACCAAAAGGAAAGAAAATTAAAAGGAGAGAGAGGGAGAGGGAGAAGCAACCACCATTGTTCTGAACAGCTGCATGAACTGAAGAGCCCCTGCTCAAGAGTCCTTTAAGAATCCAAAAGCCCATGTAGGAAGAAGCATTAAGAACACAAATGGGTGATCTAGGGAGACTGTTTTTGGCATTTGGGAGCTCTGAAATCGTCATCTTGATGGATTTCTTCAGTGAAAAAGAGAGAAGAAAAATTGGATCTCGTTATTCTTCTCCTTCTTCTTGTGTTTTTGTTGAAGAGAAAAAATGGTTTTTTGTGAAGAAGTTGTTGGAGTTCAGGTAAGTTCTTTTTCACAGAAGGAGAAGAGGTAGGGTTCGGTGGTTTCAAGTTAGAAAGAACGAGAAGTGAGGCTTTTTTCAAGGGACTTTCGTTGGCAATAAAATTCCGTCGGGGGCAGTTTTGTCATCAAAATTGGGTTCCGCCTCTGCTTTTTCAAGAGGCATTGCCTCTTATTTCAACATGCCCAATTTTGGGGCATTTCCTTTTTAGAGGCTTTACCTCTTTTGCTCTAAATTGTGTAGAGTCTATAAATCATTGCCAAACACCTCTAATTTTAAAACCTCTACCCCCTTTAGAGAAATAGAGGTTTAGAGGTAAAAAATAGATATGCCAAACATGGGCTTAGACCTCCACTGTAGGTAGGCCCTTCATTCCTTCAGTCCTTACCTCTTTATTAATACTCTTTCCAAAAAAAAAACTCATTTATTATGAATTTCTAGTAATTTAATATGAAGTAGGCAAATGGGCTCTGAATAATTGCCAAGTTAAGAAGTATGTAACTTGTATGCTTTCTTATAAACGATTAAATGATAATCTAGAGCAAAGGCTAGACTTTGTAATTTAATATGAATTAGGCATATAGGCTCTAAATCGCAAAGTTGGCAGTATGTAACTTGTGTTTTTGTTTGCTCTAGACTTCGTATTTCTGTTTGCTCTTATTTCCTCGTCCATCAAAAGTTTAAATTGCATTCCTCAACTTCATATGCAAAAGTGTCTTGGGCACAAGTTTTGTTGACTTTTAATGTCAGATGCAGTTCTGCATTACTGTATGATGTAAGGTTGAAAAACTCGTGACTCGGATTTGACTTGTTCAATGCAAAAAATTTGACTCTAGATGAATACTCGGAAGAGTTATGTTTAGTTTTTTTTTTAAAAAAATTATTTAAAAATAAATCCATTAATTATAAAAGATAAAGATACATTTAGTTAGATGCATTCAAGATAATCAATTCAAATTAATAAATTTATATATGCAAGAAAATTACTATAATAAGGAAAGTAAAAGAAAAATATTGCATATTATATAATTTGTTAGTTCAATTATCGTATGTAAAATAGTAAATATAGGTATCAAATTATATGAGAAGTGATATTTAGGTCATCATTTTTTAAATACTAACTGCAGACCTCATGCATAATTACTTAGAAATCAACTTTAATTTTTTAAAAGTAGATCAACCTATTAAATAGTTCGGAATATAAATAGCTTACTAAAATGGGATGACTCGGCCGAGTCTCCCTTATTTTTGACTCGGTCACCTGGATAGTCAAGAGTCAATTCAAAGAGTTTTCCAACCATGATTCATACATCAATTCTTAGACAACAACATTCCATCGAAGCTCATGCTAGAGCCCAACATAATTGGGATAAGGCTTTGATGATGATAAAGATGAATAATCATCCCACCTTGAGGTATTGATAATGTCCGTCCAATTGGGCCACAGTTAGGGACTCACATAATGATAATCTGTACCGTCAATCGAAGAAAATCTTTCTACATCGTTAAATCCTTTTTCCTTCTTTTTTGAATTTGCAGGAACTTAATTTGAAGGGGATTTGACATATTGGCCCCTCTTAAACACTGTTTTCCCAACTTCATGACTCAAGATGAACTAATGTCACCAGAGTCGTTTGACTCTGGTCCACCTTGTTTTTTTTTTTTTAACTTTTCTGCCATGGATCCCATGATATCATGGGATCCAAAATTAAAAGGCCCATACATTAAAAAAATCCCTAGACTGTACGTCTTTCCCCTTATCACCTTTTCATTTGCCCCTCTTTCTTTTTTCACTTGCAGCAAGAAACTGACCCCTGCTTCTGCAACATTTGGGGTTCTTCATCTTTCTAATCCTCTTCTTCTCTTTTTTTTTTGGGGATTTGACATATTGACACCCCTTAAACCCAGTTGTCCCATTTTCATGACTCAAGATGATCTATTGTCAGTAGAGTAGTTTGACCCTGGTCCACCTTGGTTTTTTTTTTTTACTTTTCTGCCCTGTATCCAATGATATCATGCATGCGATCCAAGTTAAAAAGCCCATACATTAAAAAAATCCCTAGATCGCCTTTCCCCTTTCACCTTTCCATCCATTTTCCCCTCTTTCTTTTTTCAATTGCAACATAAGTCTGGACCCTGCTTTGCAAAAATTTGTGAGAACCCAAATGGGTCCTTCTTCTCCGGCCAACGTATTTGGCGTCGACGAGAATGGCAGAAGCAGTCTAGTTCATCTTCCTCGTCTCTAACCGGCACCGACCCTTAGGCAGTCTTCTTTCCTTCTCCGGCAACAGCAAGAAGCAAGAAGACTCATTTCTCTCTTCGTCTATCATAGAAATGAGAGGGTTTGCAAAAAGGGCATGATTTGTTACTGTATTTTTTTTTTTTTGTAATTGGGTTCTTTTTCTTGTAGTTTTTCTCTTTTGTGTTGATGTTTGGGAAATAGGTTTTATGCTTATTGATAATGTGAGAGATATTTCAAAAAAATACTTGCATTCACAAAAGCACACGTAATTCAGTGCCCTTGAATAAACTGATGCTGATGTGTTGATTGGAGAAGAAAGACCCATTTGGGTGACTTCACTCCCTTCATGCACAGATAGAATCCACTGCTTATAAAATACTTGGTGACTTCACTCCCTCCATGCACAAATAAAATTCTAGGCTTCAGCTCTGCAATATGTTGACCGGAGAAGAAGGCCATCTGTGTTCTGGTCAATGAGAAGCTAGCTTATAAGAACCCTCTTCATTAAAAACCCAGTTTCCATCATAAACCTGCAAAACAAAAACCCCATCATTTCAATAAACAAAATGCAAGACGCAGAGAGAAATAGAAATCTGCAAAAAGGGAGATGACCTTCAAAAGCACATTGACCGTTTTGTAGACAATGTCTTGGAGAACCCCAGCGGGCGGCGTAGTGCATCTATGACAGCATCTATTCTCTCCAGTCCCACCTGCATCGATTTGGAAGATGACAAAAAAAAAAGGGGATTTGACATATTGGCCCCTCTTAAACACTGTTTTCCCAACTTCATGACTCAAGATGAACTAATGTCACCAGAGTCGTTTGACTCTGGTCCACCTTGTTTTTTTTTTTTATAACTTTTCTGCCATGGATCCCATGATATCATGGGATCCAAAATTAAAAGGCCCATACATTAAAAAAATCCCTAGACTGTACGTCTTTCCCCTTATCACCTTTTCATTTGCCCCTCTTTCTTTTTTCACTTGCAGCAAGAAACTGACCCCTGCTTCTGCAACATTTGGGGTTCTTCATCTTTCTAATCCTCTTCTTCTCTTTTTTTTTTTGTCAAATCCCCTAATTTGAATTAACGTTCGGATTTAGTGGGCCACGATCTAAATGATTTAAAACCCGCCAGCTGCCATTCCCGCGTAAACCGCCATTTGGCAATTTTAAAAACCGCGTACAACGGCAGCGAGCTTCCGCGTCCCAAGACCATTAATACTTATAAAGCTTCTTCTGTACGTTATATGCTTCTCACTTCTCAGTTATCACTCTTTCCCCTTTCTATCTCTCTCTAGCGATTGCTTCTCCTACACGATCAAGAAAAAAACCCAATCTTTTGTTCTCTTGATCTTATCCGTGGTGATGCACAGATCCTATGATCGAAAGCAGGTATTTTGATCAATCTCTCCCTCTGTCTCTCTTGAATTCTGTTCTCTGATTTGTTTTTTTGATGCATTACAAGATGCATTTTGAAGATTGTTGTTTGCATTAATTGGGTTTTAGGGTTAGTTTTTGTGTGCGTGTGTGATTTCCTTTATCAGATTGGGGTTTTGATAGGTTTAGATGTTGATGTAATGTAATGAGCTCTGTATTTATCGATTTGTCTGGTTTTGATGAAATGGATGCTTCTCTGATGTTATATAAGTTGGCTTCTTCTCAAATTAACCTATTCTTGTGCAGATTTTCCTTACCACTATAGAGAGATTCCAAATCTCTCTATAGTTTCCGTGAATTCCCCAATTCCTAGATTGGGTGTAAATCAATGCCCTGTTTTCTTTTTCTTTTTGAAATGGCTCTTTCTTTGTCCTTTTCATTTTTTTCCTTCTTGATAGCCATAAGTGCTGATTTTTAGTATTCTTGTGCAGATTCTCCTTACCACCAGTGGTAAGGAAAATCTCTCTATAGTTTCTGTGAATTCCCCAATTCCTAGATTGGGTGTAAATCAATACCCTATTTTCTTTTTCTTTTTGAAATGGGTCTTTCTTTGTTTTCTTCGTAAGTGCTGATTTTTAATATGTCTTTTTTTTTTTTGGGGGATTTTTCTTGATTATGCCAATGCGTTTGGTTCAATGAGATCATGTACTAATGTTGGGTTCTTCTTCCTCCTTTTCCGGACAGCAGTATCCATCATCTTCAAAGCGTTGGCAATCAAATCGGGAGTCTGACATTGAAATTTCTTCGAGTGAAAATTCCTGAAAGGGCAGTTTGGAGTTTCAAAGTTTGGAGCAATCTATGGTGTAAGAATCAGAAGCTATGTGCGACTGGATTATCTCCAGGGGTTTCAAGAGCTTCCTTCAGTCTTTACATTGGTGGCATCATGATCAGGTCAGAGAATTGCTTTCCTCATTCAATTTTAGTTGTTTCTCCTTCTTTTTGTATTTATTTGTTTTTGTTTTTGTTTTTGTTTTTTGTTTTTGGACCATTTCAATCTCTTCTGACTGTTCATTTGATGGGTAGTTTGCATTGGAAATTCCAAGGAGCTGAATTTTCTCTGGTGGAAGTTGCCCCATGCATGAAACCTCATCTCTGCTGTTAATGCAGAAGGGGCCCCTCTGCATTGAAGGCGGCCTTGAGGTTTCATGCATGGCTTGGGTTGCGACACCCATGGGAGAAAGCATGATGTTTAATTGAATGTTTTTTAATTGCTTTCTTATATGTAGATGAGAATCCTGTATAATTCTTTTCAAGTGATGGTTGATGTTGATGTTTAGCTGTAACTTTTTCTTTATTGCATTTTTATATTTAAATGAGAAATCTGTTTAATTCTTTGCAAGTGAATGTAGATGAGAATCCTGTATAATTCTTTTCAAGTGATGGTTGATGTTGATGTTTAGCTGTAACTTTTTCTTTATTACATTTTAATATTTAAATGAGAATTCTGTTTAATTCTTTGCAAGTGATGGTTGATAGTTGATATTGATGTTTAACTGTGCTTATTTTATATTTAGATGAAATTTTGTGTGATTCTTTGCAATTGATGGTTGATATCGATGGAAAGCAGGATGTCTCAGTTCTCTCCTTAATTTATACTTATTCAACATTTATTATATTGTACTATATTATTTGTTTTATATTTTTTAGTTTACTTGACATTGTCGGTGCCTTGAACGAACTAGTTACATAATTTTTGGCTTGATTGGTTTTTCCCTTTAGGGCCTGTTTGTTTCATGTAGTTAAGTATTCTACTATTGTATTCCTGTAAGTGGTTAATTGTGAAGAACCAAAAGGTGAATATCGAGAAATGACCATCAAATAACCTCCCCTTTAATGGAAACTGAATCAAGGGAAGGCAGGAAATGAATACCTAGTCACCACCATTGTAATTCAACACGTATGATGTATGAACTACATCTCGCTTCTCCATTCTTATGTATTTTATGCAAACAAACAGCCCGTGATCTAAATCATTTTCCTATTTTGAACTTATCCAACGACATTATAGAGACACTCTTTTAACACAATTGAGTGTCTTCACTAAATGAAAGGATTCCTTATGTTAACTTATAACTAGTAAAAGTAGTAAGATTGTCAACATTAGTAAAAAAATATACATCTTTGCCACTCTAGGGGCATTAATCTAACTAAGGCTGGCCTATACATTTTTCAATCCATAACAGCCTTAGTTTCAATCTATAATGACTTAACTTGATTCGTACTGGCTTTGTGATATTCTAGTACTATAAAGTACTGGCCTAGTAGAATCATAGTTCATGTTTGGTTGATAGATGACCTTGATAGACAAAAAAATCAAAATAAGCCTTAGTTTCAACCAATACTCAAACAATTCAATTCCAAACATCAACAATAACAACATGCTCGTGACTTTGGACATCAACGATATATTAAAACATTCGCCAATTTTAAACATATCATGATAACTATGAATTCTAGAGTTAACCACAATAACTCACGATCATTTACGTTATCAATACAAAACAGTACATGCTTACGAATCCAAAGGAATTCTAACCTACAAAGGATGGCGTTCATAGTTTTCAATCTGTAGCAACCTTACTCTTAACCAATATCCCAACAACTCAATTCTGTGCTCAACAATACGTGCAATAATTGCTGCTGATGACTTTCAAGAATGCCAACTTTCTCCGACACTTGTTATTCTTATAATTCCTTAAATAACAACTCTCGATAATCATGAATTCTCAAGTAGACGACAATAACTAATGATTACATACATTGAACATACGAAAAAACAACAACAGTCTAACCCGTGATGACAGATATTTTTCAATTCTAAACAACCTTAGCTACGAAAAAGGTATTTTATATCGGTTGCAAAACTGCCCTATATCGGTTTTTAATACAACCGATATAATATCCTCACTTAAGGTTTTTTATATCGGTTAATAATTATTTATATCGATTGTATATAAACCGATGTAATAATCAGTATATATAATATCGGTTGCGAAAAATGTGATATTAATTGCTGATTTTATATCGGTTTTAAAAGTTCATTAACATCGGTTGTTAGTTAAACCGATATAATATGATCCCTTGCGAAAAATGTGATATTAATTGCTGATTTTATATCGGTTTTAAAAGTTCATTAACATCGGTTGTTAGTTAAACCGATATAATATGATCCCTACCCTAAAATAATCGCCCCATCCCTCTTTTTCCTATCCCGCGCGCGCCTCTTCTCCCCTCTTTCCCTCCCGCCTTCTGCAATCTTTTTTTTTATTTTTCTCAAACACACTACACACGGATTTCTCAAGCACGCCTCTAATATATCCATCTCCACTTCCCATCTTTTCGTTCTTCTCCTGGTTTCTTCCTCACTTGTCAGTTATCACTCTCTCCCCTTTCTATCTCTCTCTAGCTATTGCTTCTCCTACACGATCAAGAAAAAAACCCAATCTTTTGTTCTCTTGATCTTATCCGTGGTGATGCACAGATCCTATGATCGAAAGCAGGTATTTTGATCAATCTCTCCCTCTGTCTCTCTTGAATTCTGTTCTCTGATTTGTTTATTTTGATGCATTACAAGATGCATTTTGAAGATTGTTGTTTGCATTGATTGGGTTTTAGGGTTAGTTTTTGTGTGTGTGTAATATTACCCTTTAACAATAGGGGTGTGCTCTCGGCATGTAGTTTTATAGTGTGAAATGCAAGATCAGGTGAAGTCACAAGTTTAAATGTCAGTAGATGACTTAAGGATTCATACATAAGCAATATATCTTCGACTGTTTAAGAGGTGATGAAAGATGATTACATGAGATGAATGACAGAAGATGGAATATAACCCAATGTAGTGAGATCAGATGTTCCAATGTCATCAGATAAAATAAGAGTGGACATAAGCAAGTGACGATTGTATCATTTTACATCAGAAATGTATAGATAACCTAAAAGACCTTGACCGTTTTCAATGTGAGAGTTTAAATTAGCATATCCTTTATCAGATTGGGGTTTTGATAGGTTTAGATGTTGATGTAATGTAATGAGCTCTGTATTTATCGATTTGTCTGGTTTTGATGAAATGGATGCTTCTCTGATGTTATATAACTTGGCTTCTTCTCAAATTAACCTATTCTTGTGCAGATTTTCCTTACCACTATAGAGAGATTGGGCAGCCCCTCATTTAGTTATTTCTTGCTGGTTTGATCACCTACAGGTAGGCAATCACTTTCTCTATTCCATAATTCAAATCTACAACGCTTTTATGCCCCATACCCCAACATGCAAGCCATGCCTTCATCTCTTTCCTAGTTTTCCAATTTTATGGTATTTATTGGTTGTATTTTTGGGCTTTTGTTCTTTAGGTGTGCTTAGGTCTTCTGGTGAGATTAGAGAGTGATCTTGGAGTGCTAGAGGCAAAGGCAAGTGACTGACATAGTTTGTTTTTGTGCATGTTACTGATTTTGGGAATTTTATTTATAAATCATGTTTTTCATCTAATACATGTTTGATCAATTTTGTTATTAGCATCAAATATGTTCATTGCATGTCACACTTTCAATGTTATTTTATGAATTATTATTTCAGGTTTTATGGAAATCCCACTTATTTTTATATAATCATCCATTTTATTTTATTTTATTTTTGAGAAGAAAATCACCTAATAGTTGGATTTTATTCAAGGCCAGTGAAAACTACTGTTAGATAAATTCTTCTCTCTTCATATTTTCTTGGTATTCTTACGATGCGATTAGACTCACTCAACTAGCCTCCTTATGAGTCCATGGATGACAGAATAACTATATTATCAATGGATTAATAGAACATGAAGATTGGCATAGCGTTGTTGGCTTACACTAATAATTTTAGGGCCTATGTTCCAGCAATATAACCATTTTTGAAGTAACCCATCATGAAAAGACTTGCATTAAAATTTAGGATTAAGGGGGTTGCAAATGGGACTGTCTGAAGCTTGTGCGTGAAGAGGAGACGATGACATAATCATAACCAAATGGGATTGATTTGATCATAAAGTGTCTGCCATAATCAATTCCTTGCTTGAAATTGTCTTCTTCTTTTTATTTCTCATTCTTTTTTATTAAACCTTAATTTTGATAATCTATTCAGCTGCATCTTGATTTGGGATTGCTCTGTCTCAGCTTGTTGAATGCGTGGGACGTCCACCTACAGATATAGTTTCAGCTTCATTTAAGGTGGTGCCAATCAATTTGACACTCCAGTAAGTGGACAAGTCTTGATTTGGGATTGCTTGTCTCTAGCATTTTATTGGGCTATACAGAAATGGACAAGTCTTGGATGTCATTGAATCGGTTTTCTATTGCATACGGGGAAGGGGTTGAAAGTTTTTTGATGTTTGCCAAAAAGAAGTTTGGTGAACTTAATCCCATGCCATGTCCATGCAAAACATGTGGGAATCTCAATAAATTTGTAGCTAAGGATGTTGAGTACCATCTGTTTTTCCATGGTATCGATCGAAGTTATACTAGGTGGATATGGCATGGAGAAGCATCTCCTGTTGAAGCTCCCTCAAGTGTGCCTTTAAATAGGTCCACCCAACACCATTTTGAGAGTGATGTCCCAGATGATACTACACCCCCAGATGATGCTGCAAGCTCATTAAAATTGGCTCAGACCGCTTGTGACCAGTATTCATCTAATCCTGAAAAGTTTCAAAAAATTCTTGCTGAGGCTGAGGAACCTTTATACAAAGGTTGTCTAAAGTTTACCAAATTATCTGCAGTAGTTACATTGTTTAATGAGAAAGCGAGGAGTGGGTGGTCTGACATAAGCTTTTCACGGTTGTTGAAAATCATTGGAGACATGCTACCCGACGAGAATAATTTACTGCCCCGAAGTATGAGAGAGGTTAAAAAGACATTGTCTGTGTATGGGATGAGCTATGAGAAGATTGATGCATGTCCGAATGATTGCGTGCTTTATAGAAAGGGATCTGATAATGAGAATAAAACTAGTTGCCCTACTTGTGGTGAGTCAAGATACAGAGTGAATAAGGACATGACTGAGCAACGTAAGGGGGTGCCGGCAAAAGTTCTATGGTATTTTCCACCTATCCCTAGGTTTAAGAAATTATTTCAGTCGGTACAGACATCAAAACAGATGACTTGGCACGCTGATGAGAGAATGGTTGACGATAAGTTACGCCACCCAGCTGACTCCCCCGCATGGAAGTTGGTAGATGATAAATGGCCAGAGTTTGCACAAGAGCCAAGAAATTTGCGCTTAGCACTTTCAGCAGATGGGGTCAATCCGCATGGTTCGATGAGCAGCAAGTATAGTTGTTGGCCAGTAATGTTAGTCACTTACAATCTCCCGCCTTGGTTATACATGAAAAGAAAATTTGTGATGTTAACGATGTTGATATCGGGTCCACGACAACCTGGAAACGACATCCATGTTTACCTAGAACCATTAATCGATGACTTGAAAACACTATGGGATACAGGGGTTAAAGCTCATGATGCTTACCGACAAGAGGTTTTTACATTGAAAGCAGTGTTGTTGTGGACCATTAATGATTTCCCTGCATATGGTAATTTGTCTGGTTGTGTTGTAAAAGGCTATCATGGTTGCCCCATATGTGGCGAAGAGACACAATCATGCAGATTAAAACATTCGAGGAAGAATGTATACATGGCCCATCGAAGGTTCCTTCCAGAAGATCATCCCTTTCGGAAACAAAAAAAAGCATTTAATGGTGAGCAAGAGTTTCGATCAGCACCAATTCCTTTGACTGGTGAAGAAGTGGCAGAAAAGGTTAATGGAATCAAAACCTTGTGGGGGAAACCAGTACCAAAAGAGAAGCCCAAGAAAAAGAATAAAAAATCAAAAAAATTGACCTCATTAAAAAGGAAGCGAGTGGAAGATGTTAGTGATGATGGTGCTAGAATTTGTTGGAAGAAGAAGTCAATTTTCTTTAACCTCGACTACTGGGAACACTTGCTTCTACGACACAACTTGGATGTGATGCACATAGAGAAAAATGTTTGTGAGAGTCTTATTGGAACCTTGCTGAATATTCCAGGTAAAACAAAGGATGGATTGAATAGTCGCCTTGATTTGCAGGATATGGGTTTAAGGGATGAACTGGCACCTGATGTAAGTCAAAATAGAGCGTACTTACCGCCAGCTTGTTTCTCATTATCCAAAGAAGAGAAATTCAGTGTGTGTGAAACATTGCATAAGTTAAAAGTTCCAGATGGATACTCATCAAATTTCAGAGCATTGGTTTCTATGCAAGACTTAAAGTTGGGGGCTATGAAATCTCATGATTGCCATGTGTTGATGCAGCAATTACTTCCTGTTGCTATACGATCTGTGCTACCAAAACATGTGAGAGTTGTACTAATCAGATTTTGCTCATTTTTTAATGAATTATGTGCGAAGGTAGTAGATGTACCTCGATTGCTTGAAGTTCAGAAGAATCTGGTGGTCACCTTGTGTTTGCTAGAAAAATATTTTCCACCATCATTCTTTGATATTATGGTTCATTTAACCGTCCATCTCGTTCGAGAAGTCCAGATTGGGGGCCCTGTTTGTTTGCGATGGATGTATGGATTTGAGAGGTATTTATAACTTTAAATATTCTTCAAGTACAATTTACTAATTCAAATTATTTAAGTAATCAATGGTTTACTATGTTTTAGGTATATGTCGGTTTTAAAAGGTCAAGTAAGAAATCGATACCGTCCAGAAGGTTGCATGGCAGAGTGTTATATTGCGGAGGAAGCGGTTGAATTTTGTAGTGAGCACTTCTCTGGATTGGATGCAGTTGGAATTCCACCATCTGAAGATAAAACTTACCCTGAAATTGTGACTGGAAAGAATCCTCCAGGAGGTGATTTCGTTGAAGTTGATGCTAAGTCCTTAGAGCAAGCACATTGCTATGTATTGCACAACACAAGTGTTGTTCAACCCTATATTGAGTAATTATATTTTAACTTCTTGACTTACAAATTAAAGCATTACACTAGTTTTAGAGCTAACATGCGGTTCATATGGAAAACTATGCAGGAGACACATGAACCACCTAAAGAAAACATTTCCTCGGCAGTCCAAAGTTCAGAAATGGTTACAAGATGAACATAACCATTCTTTTAGTTCTTGGCTAAAAAATGAGGTAACAATTGTCAACCGTAAGACTTGTGTTGTGTCTATTTACTAAATGTGACTAATTTTCTTAGGAACACAGGTTTTTGAAGATCGGCGTGTCACCGGTAACATCTCAGAAATCTTGAGATGGGTATCACAAGGTCCTCGTATACATGTTATGAAATATCATAGTTATACCATTAATGGTTGTCATTTTACCACAAAGGATCGTGATGCTTCACATGTCACTCAGAATAGTGGTGTAAGTCTAGTGGCCATGGCGATGAACGTGTCTAGTGCAAAGGATAATAATCCTGTTTTCTGCGAATCAAGGTACTATGGTGTTATTGTGGAAATATGGTTGATTGATTATAGTCATTTCAAAATCCCATTGTTCAAGTGTGATTGGGTTGACAACAAGAATGGATTTAAGGTAGATGAGCTGGGATTCACCATAGTTGATCTTGCTAGAATTGGTTATAAATCTGATTCTTTCATTTTAGCCTCTCAAGCAAAGAAAGTCTTCTATGTACCTGATCCAGTCAATCATAAATGGTCCATTGCTCTAGCAACTCCTGAAAGAACCTATAATGTTGATGACAAAGAAGAAGTCCTCTTTGATGTTGGCATTGAAGATCAAACTTGTCCTGAAGTAATGCAATATGATGAACCATTGGATGCTATAAATGAATCTGAGGCAATGTACATGCGTGAAGATGCTGAGGGGACTTGGACCGACATTGATATTTGAAAATGTAGTATAATTGTTTATTTTGTGTAAGTGTTTCTTATTGCTAAATATTCCTTTATGTACTTGTTTGACAGAAGCATATATAGTCTAATTGAACTGATGTCACACTTAGTGATAGTGTTAGCATGCTATGTTTGTATAGTCTCAAGCATTTATTGATTTGTATGTTTTTTTTTTTCACAGCTAGTAATGGATCCAGAAAGGAATGGTGAATCACAGGACAACATAAGTAATGTTGGTCAACCCCGCATTCAAAAGAAAAGGAAAGATAGGGGGACAACTTTAATGCTTGAGTTGACCAAGAATTGGGATGGAAATGTAATTACTGTTGAGTATGATCAAAAGGGTAGGCCTACACCAAAAGAAGTACGCAGGAAAATAGCTGGTTACGAAGGGGCTTTGGCAAGAGTGATGGTTCCACTTAACGCATTTAGTGATTGGCGTAAATTGAAAGATCTTAGGGAAGGGCAGCTGGAAAGAGATTTATGGGCTACAATGAAGGTAAATAAATATGTGCTTTCCTATTATTTGTCATTGGCCCTGTTACTAAGCTATCTGTATACTAAGCTATTTGTATTAATTGGCATGAAAATATTACGTGAAATCGCTAACCATTTAATTCATTTGGTATAGACGAGATTTGTGTTGGATGAAAGTACGAGAGCTCAAGTTATATCTGATATTGGCCTCAAGTGGAGGACGTTCAAGACAACTCTGACTACTAAGTATATACTTCCATTCAAAGATAATCCCGAACTACTTGTGGAGCCACCTACAAAGTATAAGTTTATCGACAAATTAGTTTGGACTGAATTTGTGCAATCAAGGTTGACCCCAGAGTTTCAGGTATATATCTACTTCTATAGATTACTTTTATTTTATTGAACATTTTGTTACTGGTTCATCAACTTCAGCACAATTAAAGTCCACTCAGCGCACCATTGCACTCACTCACACAGCATTGAGCACACCGCTGCACCCATGACACTCACTGTCTTATATGCTGATGTATGTATGTTAATGTCTTTTCTTCTTTGTAATTTTAAGGAGTTAAACATTTTACAATCTAAAAGGCAGTCCAATAATGTGTATACACACCGACTAAGCAGATCAGGCTATGCAGGTCTTGAAGAAGATATTGTAAGTACAATTAGTATAGAACTACTTTAAATAGTTTCTTATGGTTGAACTAAACTAACTTAGATGTTTAATTGTGTTTTCATATTTCATGTATAGAAAAAAAAATCCATAGAGACAGGCATTTTCGTTGATCATGAAGATAGGAGTGTCAAATGGAAATTGGCTCGTCAAAACAAAAACGGGGAATATTCAAATGATTCCACAAGGGAAGTAGTAGGAAAAATTGTAAGTTTCCATTCTCATAGTGATTGTAAGTTGTTTTAGACTTTTTGTAATAGTGCCCAAGGTAGATGCGAGGCATCATACGTCTTCACTATAACTTGGAGGTCTAGTATACTCCCTAAGTGCCTTGCATGACCATGCATCAAGGTATTTGAATATTAGCTGTATACATATGGCTCGGATTCATTGGTGTCATGGTTATTGTAGGATGATCTGAAAAAGAAAGTAAATGAGGGGGCTATAATGACTGAGGGGAGCAATGATGTTCTTACTATGGCTTTGGGTACCCCGGAGCATTGTGGACGAGTTAGAGGGGAAGGGAAGCATGTCACTCCATTGGCCTATTTCAAAATACCAAAACGCAGAATAAAGAAGTATAATGAGGAGTTGTTGGCCCAGTTACATGAATCTCAGGAAAGGGTGAGAATTTTAGAACAAATTGTGAAGGATAAAGAGGCATATCAGAACTCTCCCCATTCAGAAAATATTGCATCCAATAGTAGCGGTGTTTTAAGAGGTCAACAGGTAGTTTACCAAACCTTAGTTTTTTGTTGTTTTGGTGGATTATGTTGAATACATGATTTCTTAACTAAGGGACCTAACTATATGCATTGCTTAATAACCATATGAATTCGTATTTAACTCTTATAACATGCAGCTTGAAGATGGTGGTCCTTCAAAAGTGAACAAGACATCATCAAATATTCTTAGTTCCCCGCAAAATTGTAGATTGGCTTTGGGATCGAAGGACAAGATTGTTGCGAAAGGAAAGGTTTATGGGAAGACTGGACCTTTGGAAAAAATTCACAATATTTCTTTAGGGGAGCACAATGTACGAGTGTCGATTGATTGTGTATTGTGTCCTGATTCCCCTCTTCCTATACCTGTACGTGGTATTTTGACCACTATTTTAGATGCACACAACTCATTTGTGGCTTGGCCTGAAAAATGGGTGATATTAGGTGATAAGGTAAAGTGTATTTTCCAACTCTTATTAGTTATGCTTAAGTTAAACTACCGTAATTAACTTTTTCATTTTAATTTGGATTCCCATGTAGAGTGTGGTTGATGACTCTTCTGTAGCTAATGGTGATGCAACTAATGGTGAAGGGGCAAGTCAGCTCCAAAAGTTTGGCAAGATTATAGAAAAGATGATGAAATCAAGTCAGATAAGTATTCCACTTGAGAAGGGGGTATTTGAAGAAGATATAGAATTCAATTATTTCTTAAAATCTGATTTGTTAGATCTTTGTAACATGAAGAAGCTAGAGGTTAACTCTATGACTGCATACCAAAGGTAAACTATTTGTCTTTTCCTAAGAACTATCAGTCTTTAATATATTTGATGTTAATGACAATTTTATTTACCTTATTTCTTTAGGTTTCTCTATGATCGATTTGAAAATTCTCGAGCAAGATATGGATTTTCCCATCCTGCACATTTCAATGATTTTGGAGACAAAGAAGAGATGAAACGCAACATGATAAAGAGAATAAAAATTGCAAAAAAGGACCAACTAATTTTTGTTCCATACTCCACCATGTAAGGGTGTAGTATATTTTCACTTGTCTTCAATTTATCTTAGTAGTCATTTTATATCCACTTGTGTCATTTAATCTGTCCGCTTTTATGGATTTAGGGGTCATTGGCTTCTATTAGTCATTGATATGACATCAATGGAAGTGTTCTGGTTGGACTCCTTGGTACGAAAGGTTGTTGACTTGAATGTAAAGTTCATAGTGAATGAGTGAGTAGTTCATTAATTCTTCTTGTTCATCTGTTTTCAAGGCTTCTCTTTTAAAATACTAAGTCTTAATGGATATTGTTGTGTGAAGTGCGATGAAAGTTGCAGCTATGGAAATGGGAAAAAGAGTTAAAGGAAATCCGACTTGGGAATTGGTGAAGGTGAGCAATGAATAATTTTGTTTATGAGATCACACATACTTCCTAATCCTTTTGTATGTTTTTATGGTCTCTATGTAGTGCCCTAAGCAAACGGGGAAAAAAGAATGCGGGGTTTATGTAATGAAATTTATGAAGCACCTTATGGAAGATCCTCTCGTGTCGACAAAATCTAAGTTAAAAGAACTTGGGGAGGCAGCGACATATGGCGACGAGGAGCTTAATGATTTACGTTTGGAGTTAGTTGAATACATTTTAGATTTTATCAACAATGGAGAATAGGTACATTCTATGCTTTTGCCTCTATATTGTCATGAATGCATGTTGGTGTAGTAGCTTTTTAATTTACAAATAAACATAAAATGGGTAACCTGGCCCAAGCTGCCATATTTGGTGGGGATTGTTAAGAGGTTTTGCTGGCATTGGGGTGTTTCAAGTTTTGGCTGCTCCTAGTGCTACCGTTAGTTCATTTTCAGTAGAAACAATATTTGTAGAATCCTTCTCTATAGGATCCTATCTATGGAATACTTCTTTTAAGCTATTTAAGTTCACACACACTTGTGAACCCACTGATGGCTTTGTTTTATGTTCCTTTTTTTTTCTTTTATTGCAGAGGTGGGATGTTGGTGTGTGCCATTCTTTTACTACAGAGGTGGGATGTTGGTGTGTGTGCCAACATATGAAGAAACACTGTTCAAATGGCTGGTAATATCTTTTGTTTTGCAACATTGCGTCTTTTTAATGTTTTGTAATCGACTAGACGTTGTTATGGATGCTTTAGTTGGTTTAGATTTGTCCCAGGAAATTCATTGTAGAATCAGTTTAAAAGTGAGATATGTGTAGCCTACATTTATCCAATTGAATTGAGTATGTCTGAATCTTGGTTTCCAGGTGGAAGATGTGGATGGCACAGCTGAGAATGTGAAGGAAAACCATTTAAGGGGATACTGAGGCTGAATTATTGGAAGTAGCAAGTGTTTGTCGTGTTAGGCTTTGCTATGGAAGATATAGGGCTGTTCAAACAAGGATGGAAATGGTTTCTATCTCAGAAGAATATATTTTTGGGCACACAAGTTTTGTCAGGGGTTGTAAGTCCTTGATCTATCTGGGTCCTACAACATTGTTTGTTGTCATGTGGAGTTGCTTTCTTAGCTTGACATCAACAACCTGCCTGGTTCATGTGCTTCTGCTACTTGTAAGTCCTTCTATACTGATTTCCCTTTTGCATGCATTTAAAGTTTTCAAGTTTCTCCATTGCTTCTCTTGCTTTGACGTTGATATAGTGAAAAGTGCAGAATCTCAACACTGAATTCATATGTGCACTTATGAGAGGCATCTGATGTCTGAGATTTTGTGCAATATAGTATCATGGATGTGCTGTGATGTTGTTGTGGTCCTCAAGAGATGGGATCAACCATATGTAATAAGCTGAAAAACATCATTGGTATATTGTTATGTGCAGCTAATCAAATCATTTTGTTTCTTAAGAAAAACATCATTGGAATAATCACATGGTGTTGGGGCATTGAAGTTGTGGTTGGATGAACATCTTTTTATGGTTGGATGGTGTATGAATGATGAAGTAGTGGTGAATGACTTTTAGTGTGTTGGAGCATTGGGTTGTTTATATGAAGTGTTTTTTTTTTTGTCATGTACAGGTACTAGCAGGTTGTAAAAAAAAAATTACATGTCACATGTACAGGGGAGACTCTGCCGAAATTTTGAAATTTCTATGAACATGAATGAACATCTTTTTATGGTTGGATGGTGTATGAATGATGAAGTAGTGGTGAATGACTTTTAGTGTGTTGGAGCATTGGGTTGTTTATATGAAGTGTTTTTTTTTTTGTCATGTACAGGTACTAGCAGGTTGTAAAAAAAAAATTACATGTCACATGTACAGGGGAGACTCTGCCGAAATTTTGAGATTTCTATGAACCACTTTATTTCATTTAAGCTGTGTTTAATTGATTGCATATGGTGGCTGTTTTTACCAGGAAATCTCATTTTACTGTATAGTTCTTCATGCATGATCAGATGGGAAGCATATATATATATATATTAGCTAGGCTTCTCTTGCAAAGTATTGATTGATGAAGTGATTTATGCCTTGTAGGTCCATTTTTCATTGGAGAACTAATCGAGGAAGCAGCGGTACATGGAGGCATCATGTGCTACATAGTATATACATGTATACATACTTTTGGTTTTTTTGTTTATATATAGTTCAATTTTTTGTACATCCCATGGAAGACAATGCAGATACTATATATATACAATATTCCATAGAGATTTGTCTAGTCAAGCTTTATATTAATTATATTAGTTATGATTGTGGACTAAGCGGGGAAGTGGCCGTTACATGGGGGCATTATGCATGTAGTTCTCAATACATGATTTTGTTGTTCTTGCTTTAGTTTAACTTAGCTTGTTAAGTTGTACAGTACATAGAAGAGAATGAACTATCTATATTATACATGCATGTGTATATATGTACATAGAAATTAATTTGTTTATATATATACAAAGGTTTTTGTTGTTTAGTAGTGATTGAAAATTCTTGTGTTGTTTTTGTTAGAAGTGATGTTTTGTTGCATTTGTTTCCATTTTCATTTCTTACTAGTGATTCCCGATAGTTCTTTCCTGCTCATTTTTTTTATAGGTAGAATCTGCAGAGTTTATACTGTAGACAAAATTTGATAGTATTTACAAATAATTAGAATTTGGTGTGGTGATGTTATATATGCAAGTTTTGGTTTTCGATCAGAATATGTAAAATTATATATATCTTGGAAAGGTTGATATTGATTTTCAGGTTATGACAGGGTTTATGTTTTTGAAATGTCGAAAATACAAAGGAGGCTCTGCCGAATTTTTATTTGATCTTGAGGCGTATATTTAATTTATACTATACTTGCATGTGTATATATGTACATAGAAATTAATTTGTTTATATATATACAAAGGTTTTTGTTGTTTAGATGTTAGTATTTTGAGGTATATTGTAGGTTTTTTGGTCGTGGTACAGCAGGTTCTTTTGATATTAAAAAAAAAATAATTTGTGAAATTATATCGGTTTTTAATGAAACCGATATAATAAACCATATGAAACCGATATAACAAATCAATTACATATTTTTTATATCGGTTATTCTTAATCAATTATATCGGTTATTATGAAACCGATATAAAAAAACCATATGAAACCGATATAATATATATTAATTATATCGGTTTGGCTATAAGTTATATCGGTTTGGCTATATATTATGTCGGTTCGGTTATAAGTTATATCGGTTTGGCTCTAAGTTATATCGGTTTTATAATAATTTATGATATAAATACATATGAATATTACATCGCTTTAGGCTTAACCGATATGAAATATTACACTTATTATATCGGTTACGTTTATCTTTTATATCGGGGGCGGTTATATCGGTTTGAAGCTCACTCAAAAACCGATATTATAGGTCTTTTATATCGGTTTTTAGCCGATATAAAATGCCTTTTTTCTAGTAGTTATGAAGTCTGACCAGCAAGCTTCTAATATCAACAATTAGCCCTCATGACTATCAACAATAACAACATTGATTTATTGCAATGTTTCTTTGACTTCTCCAATTAACAACCCTCGATGACCATGAATTCCTTGAGATAGCCGAAATAACTTGTAACAACTTACACCCATAATTTGAAACAGCAGTGGTAACTTATTCCTAGAATCTACAATCTCAACCAACAACCATTGGTTAAATCCTTTCATGATTAAGAAAATACAACCACCATTGATCTCTTCTCGCAAATCATAAACAACATTTCCTGAGTATGATCAATTATTTAAGACTTGTCACCACAATTATCGGCGACAAAACTATTTATCTTTCTTTATTTTCTTTTCTTTTTTATTTTCCTTTGTCTTTCTTCCTTTTTTCTGTCTTCCTTTTTTTGAATGTCTTTCCTTTTTTCTTCTCTGTCTTGCTTTTTTCTTCCGTCTTTCTTTCTTTTCTTTTCTTTCATTTTATATTTGTCTTTCTTTTTTTTTTCCCTCTTTTTGTTTTTTTTCTTTATTCAATTATTCAAATTTGTCACCACAAATATCGGCGACAATACTTTTTTCTTATAATATCAACGACAAAACAATAAATCTTTGCCAATCAAGGGGCATCAAACCAACTAAGGATGACACACATTTTTCAATTCATAACAACCTTATTTCAATCCACGAGGACTTAATTTGACTTGTATTGCCTTTGTCACATTTCAGTGCTACAAAGAGAAACAACCTTTGTAGACTATGATCAATTATTCATAGTTGTCGATATAATTATCAGCGGCAAAACTATACATCTTCGCCAATCAAGGGGCATCAAACCAACTAAGGATGACATGCGTATTTTTCGATCCATAACAGCCTTAGTTCAATCAATGACGACTTAACCCGACTCATATTGGCTTTGTGATATTCCAGTTCTATGAAGATAAACAACCTTTGCATGCTACAACCATTTCCGACTATGATCAATTATTCAGACTTGTTACCACAATTATCAGCGACAAAACTATACATCTTTTCCAATCAAGGGGCAACAAACCCACTAAGGACGACATACATATTTTTCAATTCGTAACCTTATTTCAATCCATGACAGCTTAGATTGACTCTTATTGGCTTTGTGATATTCCAGTGCTTTAAAGAGAAACAGCCTTTTCAGGCTTTGATCAAATTATTTAGACTTGTCATCGCAATTATCAGTGATAAGACTCTACATCTTTGCCAATCATGGGCATCATACCAACAAAGGATGACATACGTATTTTTCAATCCATAACATCCTATTTCAAGCAATGGCGACTTACCCAGACTTGTCTTGGCTTTATGATATTCCGATGCTTTAGTTCTGGGTATGCGAAACTCCAGTTTGTTTTTAGATGATAGATGACAACAAACTTCACGTGTCAACAATACCAAACAACATTTTATGCTAGTGACTTCGAACATTCGCCTTTTATAAACATCCCACGATCACTATGAATTCCGGAATCAACCACAATAACTCGCGATCATTTACATTATCAATACAAAACAATATATCCTTACAAATCCAAAGGAATTTTAACCTACAAAGGATGGTGTTCATTGTTTTCAATCTGCAACAAACTTACTCTTGATCCATACCTCAACAAGCGAATTCTGTGCTTAACATTATGCCCGCCAATTAGTGCTCATGACTTTCAGCAACAACTTTCTCCTACCCTTCTTTATTCTTATAATTCCTTAAATAACTACTCTCGATAACCATGAATTCCTGAGTCAATATTCTGAAGTCTGACCAACAATTTTCTAATATCTGCATTTAACGCACATGACTATCAATAACAACAGCGACAATATATTGCAATTTTTTTAGACTTCTTTAATAACAACATGAAGTCCTAGAGACAACGGAAATAACTCGTGACCACTTACATCCAAAATGCGAAACAACAACAATGATCACTTTCTCCTTGAAACCATTGGTGAAATCCTTTAATGACCAAGCCAATACAATCACTATTGATCGCTTCTCGCAGATCATAAACAACCTTCACAGACTATGAACAATTATTTAGACTTTTTACCACAATTATCATCAACAAAACTATACATCTTTTCCAACCAAGGGGCATCAAACCAACTAAGGATGCCATACATATTTTTCAATCCATAACAACCTTAGTTGATAGTTCAATCGGTGGTGACTTAACTTGACTCGTATTGGCTTTGTGATATTCCATTGCTATAATGATAAACAACCTTTTCAGACTATAATCAATTATTCAAACTTATCACCACAGTTTTCAGCGACAACCTTTTTTTTTTGAATAACATGAACTACAAAATTATACATCTTGCTAATCAAGTGGCATCAACCCAATTGAGGATGACATACATATTTTTCAATCCACAGCAACCTTAGTTCAATCCATGGTGACTTAACCTGATTTGTATTGGCTTTATTAGATTCCTTTGCTAAAGAGAAAAAACCTCATCAAACTTTGATCATTTTTTCATCCTTGTCACCATAATTATTAGTAACAACTGTACATCTTTGCCAATCAAGGGGCATTAAACCATCTAAGGATAACATATGTATTTTTCAATCTATAACAACCTTAGTTCAATCCATGACGACCTAACCTAACTCCTATTTGCTTTGTGATATTCAGTGCAATAAAGATAAACAACTTTTTCAGACTATGATCGGTTATTCGGGCTTGTCACCACAATTATTAGCGACAAAGCTATACGTCTTTGCCAATCAAGAGGCATGAAACCAACTAAGGTGGATGTACGTATTTTTCAATTTGTAACAACCTTAGTTCTATCCATCGTGACTTAACCTGACTCGTATTGGATTTGTGATATTCCAATATATAAAGATAAAGAATCTTTCTAGACTATGATCAATTATTGAGACTTGTCATCACAATTATGGGCTTTGCAGACCATGACAACTTAATCCAACTCGTATTGGCTTCATGATATTCCAGTTCTTTAAAGTTCTGATTGTGAGTAACTTCTGTTTTTGTGCAAACTCCTGTCTAGATGATAGATGACCTCCAAAGATTAAGAAAAAAGAAGCAAACTTCGCGTGTTAACACAGAACCAACCAACATTTTGTGCTCGTAACTTCAGACAACAACAATGTATAAAAAAATTCGCCATTTATAAACATCCCATGACGGCTATGGATTTTGGAGTCAACCACCCTACTCAAGATCATTTACATTTTCAATACTAAGTAGTACATCTTTACGAATCCAAGGGAATTCTAGCATAAGAGGATTTTTGAGATATGCCCTTTAGACCATGTCTAAATTCATGATTCCGTCATGATTTCTTATAATGGGAGAGATGGCATTTCATTTCGGCAAAAAATGAGAATCACCTACTGTTCTTCCTTCAATTAGCACTCGTTCCTATCAAAATGATGTTCCGTCAATTATCACCCTCACCTCGTTAAATGAACCTCCATATCATTAAAGGAGATGAAAAAAATCATACGGAGCAATTAATTTGAATGATAATAAATAACATGTAATAGGTTTTCTTCCAGGTGCAAGAGAGAGTTAGAACTCGTTTCATGATTGATTTTGCTTGGTTTTGATGCTGGGTTGATATGCCAATCAGGCCGAGGAGGAAAACGCCATATTTAAGAGAGAGCGCGATTAGAAATTTTATTTCTCATAAGAAATAAATCTCAATGCAACATGCCTAATAACCCTTTTGATAAGAACTATGTAGGTTTCTTCGTTTCTATTTAACTAAATCCATTGCAAGCAACCGATGGAGACTGGAGGATGGCAATGATTTAAAGTCTCTTATCTTAGGAATTTTTTTGAGAAAGATTCAAAATCGCTGCATTTTACACTGAAAAGCATGGGGAGAGTGGTTGAGTTCTACCACTAAAAGATGCCTAATGTAATCCTAAATCTATTTTGTTAAAGGGCATTGAAAAGCTTGTTGACCCGAAGACTCATTCCTTTCTCTGAAAACCATGCACTTCTGCACACAATGAATATTTCTTCTAGCGAAGCCTCTATTTGTGTGCATTTTAAGGAAATACATGCGAGACCATGATAGATTCTACGTTGCTTTTTTAACTAAACGTACTGCAAGCAATGGATGGAAACCGGAGATGGGAAATGATTTGAGGTCTCTTATCATGGGAATTTCTTTGGGAAAGACTCAAAATCGTTCCATTTTAGTCTGAAATGCATGGGGAGAGAGGTTGAGTTCTATCACTAA
Organism: Litsea cubeba; assembly: GCA_012931725.1. Taxonomy (NCBI): domain Eukaryota; kingdom Viridiplantae; phylum Streptophyta; class Magnoliopsida; order Laurales; family Lauraceae; genus Litsea; species Litsea cubeba. Next base: position 117,185,082 of record CM022947.1, on the reverse strand, counting down.
TAGATGCTTAATGTAATCCTAAATCCACTTTATTAAAGGGCACTGAAAAGCTTGTTGAACCGAGGACTCATTGCTCTACTGAACACATTAAATATTTCTTCGCAAGAAGCCTCCGTTTGTGTGCGTTTTATGGAAATGCATGCGAGGCCATGATAAATTCTTCGTTGCTTTTTTTAAGTAAACTCATTGCAAGCAACGGATGGAAACCGGATGAGGGAAGTGATTTGAGGTCTCTTATCATGGGAATTTGTTTGGGGAAAGACTCAAAATCGTTCCATTTTAGTCTGAAATGCATGGGGAGAGAGGTTGAGTTCTACCACTAATAGCTATCGAATTTAATCGTAAATCCACTTTGTTAAAAGGCACTAAAAAGCTTGATGAGCCGAGGACTCATTCCTTTCTCCGAAAACCATGCACTACTGGATATTTCTTCACTTAGAAGCCTTTGTTTGAATGCGATTTATGGAAATGCTTGTGAGGTCATGATAGATTCTTCGTTGCTTTTTTAACTAAACGTACTGTAAGCAACGGATGGAAACCCGAGTAGGGAAATGATTTGAGGTCTCTTATCATTGGAATTTGTTTGGGAAAGACTCAAAATCATTCCATTTTAGTCTGAAATGTATGGGGAGAGGGGTTGAGTGCTACCACTAATAGCTGCCTCATGTAATCCTAAATTCATTTTGTTGAAGGGCAAAGAAAATATTGGCGATCCGTGGACTCATTTCATTCCTCTCTCCACAAACCATGCTTTAGTCATCACATTGAGTATTTCTCCACGACAAGACTCTTTTTGTGGACGTTTTTCTGAAATGCGTCTGTGGCCATGATAGATTCTTCGTTGATTTTTTAACTAAATGCACTGCATGCCACAAATGGAAACCGGAGGAGGGAAATGATTTGAGGTCTCTTATCATGGAAATTTGTTTGGGAAAGACTCAAAGTCGTTCCATTTTATTCTGAAATGCATGGGGAGAGGGGTTGAGTTCTACCACTAATAGTTGTCTAATGTAAACCTAAATACATTTTGTTGAAGGGTAAAGAAATTAGTGGCGATCCGTGGACTCATTCCTGACACGAAGATGGAAGAATATGATAATTGTGGAAAACTTTGGATCCCTCTCATGGACGATCCTTTCTCTCTTTTATAATCATATTTAGCCTTAATCAAGGCAAATCAAACTTATTACAATCTATCTTTTATGGAAAATAAGCTGTACATTTGATTTGAGTATATCCTAACTAATCCCACGTAATGTGTGGATATGTTACAATGAATGGGCCTGGGCTTTGTGGGCTTTGAGTTACTTGTGTTAACACCCCCCCTCAAATTGATGATGGTCAAACAACAGCAATTTGCGAATCAAGAACTCATGGCGTGGTCGAGGCAGTCCTTTTGTGAAGATATCCGCAAGTTGGAGTTCACTCGAAACATGGGGAAGACTAATGACCTTGCGATCATATTCATCTCGAATAAAATGACAATCCACCTCAATATGTTTTGTCCGTTCATGGAAGATTGGATTCTCAGTGATACGAATGGAACTAGTATTGTCCGCATGAAGTGGGGTAGCTGAGGTCTGGGGAAACCCAAGATCTGTAAGTAAGCCTCGAAGCCAAAGGATCTCGGAACAAGCAGAGGACATGGCACGATATTCGGATTCTGTGGAAGATCTGGAGACCCGTTCTTGCTTTTTGCATTTCCAAGAAATGAGCGATTCACCCAAATACATACACCAGCCTGTAGTAGATCGGCGAGTATCCGGGCATCCGGCCCAGTCGGCATCAGAATAAGCAGTAGGGTGACTGGTGTACCAACTGGAAAAACCAAGCCTCGTGTCGGAGAACCGAGAATGTACCGAATAATCCGTTTAACAGCAACCAGATGGTGATGCCGCGGTGCTTGCATGAATTGACTAACAACATTCACAGCATATGAGATGTCGGGCCGAGTGATGGTCAAGTAGACTAGACTCCCGACTAACCGTCTGTAGAAGGTGGGGTCGGAGAGGAGGTCCCCATCATCTTTCCGGAGTTTCACATTGACTTCTAATGGAGTGTCCACAGGGGTAGAATCCTTTTGGCCAGCAAGATCAATAAGATCAGTAGCATACTTATGCTGATGTAAAAACAGTCCCTTCCTAGACTGTTGTACCTCAAGACCCAAGAAATATGTTAAAGGACCCAGGTCTTTCATATGGAATGCAGTTTGAAGTGAGGATTGAAGACTATGGATCATGTTACTGTGAGTGCCTGTGATGATGATATCATCCACATATACTAGAAGGATGGTGGTAGCTTGAGCAGTGTTATTCAGGAACAGTGAAGGATCATAAGGACTTTGAGCAAATCCAAGATGCAACATAGTAGACCGAAATTTCTCAAACCAAGCTCTGGGTGCTTGTTTGAGTCCATATAACGAGCGACAAAGCCGTGCCACCTCGTGTTTAGAAGTAGTATCATATCCTTGAGGAAGACGCATGTAGACTTCTTCTTTAAGATCTCCGTGAAGAAAGGCATTCTTCACATCCATCTGATAAAGAGGCCATGAGCGTGATGCTGCAACAGCAAGAATAGTACGCACCGTTGTCATCTTGGCCACCGGAGCAAATGTCTCATCATAGTCAATACCATACTCCTGACGGTTGCCAAGTGCCACTAACCGAGCCTTATAACGTGCCAAAGTACCATCAGAATGTAGCTTGATAGAGTAAACCCATTTACAGCCAATGGGTTTGATGGACGGAGGACAGGGAACCACATCCCATGTGTGATTCACTTTGAGTGCATCAAGTTCTTCCTGCATGGCCTGCCGCCAACACTCATGTTGCACTGCTTGAGAAAAATGATTAGGAATGTGAACAGAAGACAAAGTAGCAAGTAAGGATGTATGGGTAAAACCAAACCGATCAGGGGGGCGGGAAGTCCTAGAGGAGCGACGAACAGGAACTGACTGGGAGATGTTTGGAGCAGGAGCTGGGTCAAGTGCCGAGGAAGCTGACAAATCAGGAGGCTCAGGTGCAATCGTATTTCCCCGCCGACGTCTTTCATACACAAGTAAAGGCTTAATAGAATCCGAAGAAGGACCAGGGTTATCACAAAAGGCAGGAACAAGAGAAAACACAGTAGGATTATCATGATCGAAATGATGTTGGAAAAAATACTGATTTTCAAAAAAACACAACATTACGAGAGGTCCTGATACGTTTCACCTTAGGATCATAACATAAAAATCCCTTTTGGTCAATCGCATAGCCTAGAAAAGCACACTTAGACGATTGAGCAGAGAGTTTTGTTCGTTCAACTGAGGGAAGAAGAACAAAACATACGCACCCAAAGTATGGAGATGAGAATAAGTAGGATGCTTGTGAAATAAACGAAAATAAGGTGTTTCATTCGCTATACGAGGGGATGGTAGTCTATTAATAACATGAACTGCTGTAGACAAAGCTTCAGGCCAAAATTTTGGTGGAACAGAGGATTCTAAGAGAAGTGACCGAACAATGTCCAAAAGGTGTCGGTTTTTTCTCTCAGACACACCATTTTGTTGTGGTGTATAAGGACATGATTTTTGAGAAATGATCCCTTTGTGTTGCAAAAAATTCTGAAACTCATGAGAAACATATTCACCACCGGAATCGGTGCGAAGTGTTTTTAATGGATGTGGAGAAGTGATTTTCCACATAAGCTAAGAAAATTTTAAAAGTAACAAACACCTCAGATTTTGAATGTAAGAAATAAATCCATGTAAAGCGACTGTAATCATCAATAAATGTAACAAAATACTTAAAATGAGAATGGGAGATGACAGGTGCTATACCCCATACATCACTATGAACAAGATCAAAACATTTCAATGATAATGAGGTACTGAGAGGAAAAGGAAGAGTCTTACTCTTGCTCATTTTACAACTAGAACAATCAAAAGAAGCATCTTTAAGAGATATTTTATTATCATGAAGCAAGCCAGATTGAAATAAAGACAACAAAGTACGAGAATTAGGATGGCCTAATCTATTGTGCCATAATCGGCTCTTGTGTAAACTAGAAGCAGAAAACAAAGCAGATGCAACCAAATTCCTATCTTGTGTAGAAAGTTGTAGCGGAAAAAGACGGCCACACTTAGGTCCCTTCGCTATCACCTCCCCCGATGCTTGATCCTGTATCACACAACCAGAACGCGAAAACGAGACAGAACAATGGTTATCAACTAGTTGTCCAACAGATAATAAATTTGTAGATAACTGAGGAGCAAGAAAGACATGACTCAAAGGTAAGGGATGGGAGATCTTCCAAAGGCCTTCTTGAGTTTTCTCTTGCAAGATCTTCTTCTCGCCCGCGAAGGGGAGTTTGGTGCGAAACCAAGATATTACACTATCTCCATCCCAAGGTATTTATCTCCACTATCTTCCCTTTCCTTTGATACCCATCTCACACTTTCTTACCCATTCAGATCTAGATCTACTCACATGGTGGAATCCTAGATCCAACCCAAATTCCAATCAGCACCATTAAACCCTTGCAGGCATCCAACCAGCCCCTTATCCATCAATCAATCTCAATTATTCAACCCCCAACCCTTCAGATCTGATCAGATCAGCAATAGACCTAGAATGGCAAGCACTAGATCTGGTTTCTACCCATTACAGCCCATTTAATTTCCTGTTTTTCACTTCTGAATTGTAAACCTAGCATTATAAAGTTGTGGGTGTATTGGATTAAACCTGAATTTCCTTTAAAACCATATTCAGTCCACTACTAATCAATTGTTGCCCCTAAATGAGCCTGGCTGTCCTTCAAATCCTCAAGGATCCTGATTATCTATACTGCCACCATCTGCGGTATTGATTCGGAGATTTCCATCATACGGCTTTACTTGAGATAAAGTATCAGAAGAGTGAGTCATATGATTAGAAGCCCCCGAATCCATATACCAAGTAGAGTTTGATTGTTTGGGTTTACCTGAGAGACCAAGAGCAGAAAAGGCATTTACTATCATCTGTTGAACCATTTCAGGAGTAAGAGCTGATGATGAAGGAGGCGGTGCAGGCATGACTGTAGTGGCAGCAGGACTAAATGCAGAAGAGGACGCATCCAGGGTTGCTAAATTAGCCTTCTGTGAGGAAAACTGAGTACGGCGCCTACATTCCGGAAGAACATGGCCTTTGCGTTTGCAGTAAGAACAGAATTTCTGATCGCATTGAGTGGCGACATGGCCATACTTCTGACAAGAATAACACTGTACTTTGGTCATGTCCCTGTTTTGCTGTTTGGGACGAGCAAGATAGGCAGCAGTCAGTGGTCCTGGAGATATGGCTTGTTGAAGAGCAGCTTGGGTTGTAAGACGTTGTTCCTCTCGAAGAAGCTCTCCTAAGCACGAATCAATAGATGGAGGAGGCACCCTGCTCATCAGATTTGAACGAACTTGTTCAAATTCAGACCTCAGTTTCATCAAGAATTGATCTCGTTGACTAGTGGAATGAATGCGTTGAACCACCGCAATCGAGGCATCAGGGAGACTTGAGTAAATTATCTCAGTATAGTCTGTCCATAAGCGAATAAAATGAGAATAATATTCTTGAATGGACAGTGTCCCTTGATTAAACTGAGATAGCTCATGTTCTAAATGGAAACGTCGAGCGGAGTTATCCTGTTGATACACCTGTCGGAGATAGTCCACATTCCCTTTGCTGTTTTATAGGGCCGGAGATTCAGAATGTATTGTGGATCCACCGACCCCAGAAGCCAAGTCATGATTTGGGCATCCTTTGTTTCCCATTTAGCTACTGCCTTTACATCCTCTAAAGGAATAGGATCAGTCCCGTCAACATGGCCCCATAACTCTTTGCCCTTAAGGTATATGTGAAATTGGAATGCCCATGATGAGTAATTTGTCCCATTGAATTTTATCAAGTAATTTTCACTTTTGTGGGAGTCCATGATTATAACTCAAAATAACTATAGCAGCAGTTGATTCTGATCAAGTAATTCCAGATAAGAAAAAGAGAAGTCCTGATTGCAAATTACCCCAGCAGAAATTCCAAATTATCCCAGCAGTAAGTCCCACTACGATCAGCAGAAACCAAAAAATGCAGAATAGAGTGCAATAAAGTGCAGAGATGGCAGAAACAGAAATAGCAGGAACCCGAAAAAGCCAGAAACCAGAAAGCTAGCAGAAACAGTGCAGAAATATGACTGTGTCACCAAAAAAAGGTCCAGACGACCTGTATTTTGGCTTCTAAATCCCTGCGTGGGGCCCACAGCTCGATCTGATTGAGGATCAGATCAACAAGATTCAGGCAGAATCAAAATGTCTTTCCAGTGAGACAAGATGCATCAAAATCCATCCATAATTCAAGATTTTGTACGGCTGTGATCAAAATTATCTTTGAAAAGTGGAAAATCACAAGTGGGGTCAGATGTCCTACCTCTGATCTCTGAAAAATATTGAAAAAATCTCCAAAATTACCAGAAGAGGAAGTCGACCATTGCTGTAAGAATTTTGGAACACGTCATGATGATCGCAGGTGGGCCACTGCTGATCATACCGTCACAGTGTCTGTTTCCTTCGTCTGTGTAAATAAATACATGCAGATCCCTGATCTGGTTGATTGCAAGATTACAGATCTTTGATCTGTTAGTTTTTCCCAAGACAAGATTCAGAACAGCAGGTCTTAAAGAGTTTCACAGTATTAGCTCTGATACCATGACACGAAGATGGAAGAATATGATAATTGTGGAAAACTTTGGATCCCTCTCATGGACGATCCTTTCTCTCTTTTATAATCATATTTAGCCTTAATCAAGGCAAATCAAACTTATTACAATCTATCTTTTATGGAAAATAAGCTGTACATTTGATTTGAGTATATCCTAACTAATCCCACGTAATGTGTGGATATGTTACAATGAATGGGCCTGGGCTTTGTGGGCTTTGAGTTACTTGTGTTAACAATTCCTCTCTCCACAAACCATGCTGTAGTCATCACATTGAATATTTCTCCGCGACAAGACTCTTTTTGTGGGCGTTTTTCTGAAATTCATCTGTGGCCATGATAGATTCTTCGTTGCTTTTTTAATTAAATGCACTGCACGCAACGGATGGAAACCCGAGGAGGGAAATGATTTAAGGTCTCTTATCATGGAAATTTGTTTGGGAAAGACTCAAAATCGTTCCATTTTATTCTGAAATGCATGGGGAGAGGGGTTGATTTGTGCCACTAATAACTGCTTAATGTAATACTAAATCTATTTTGTTGAAGGGCAAATAAAATATTGGCGATTCGTGGATTCATTCCTATCTCCACAAACCATGCTCTAGTCGTCACATTGAATATTTCTCAGCGACAAGACTCTATTTGTGGGCGTTTTTCTAAAATGCATCTGTGGCCGTGATAGATTCTTCGTTGCTTTTTTAACTAAACGCACTGCATGCCATTGATGGAAACCGGAGGAGGGAAATGATTTGAGGTCTCTTATCATGAGAATTTGTTTTGGAAAGACTGAAAATCATTCCATTTTAGTCTGAAATGCAAGGGGAGAGGGGTTGAGTTCTGCCACTAATAACTGCCTAATGTAATCCTAAATCCATTTTGTTGAAGGGCAAAGAAAATATTGGCGTTCCGTGGATTCATTCCTATCTCCACAAACCATGCTCTAGTCATCAAATTGAATTTTTCTCCGCGACAAGACTCTTTTTGTGGGCCTTTTTTCTGAAATTCATTTATGGCCATGATAGATTCTTCGTTGCTTTTTTAACTAAAGGCACTGCACGCACCGGATGGAAACCCGCGGAGGGAAATGATTTGAGGTCTCTTATCATGGGAATTTATTTGGGAAAGACTCAAAATCGTTCCATTTTAGCATGGAATGCATGGGGAGAGGGTTTGAGTTCTGCCACTAATAATTACTATCTAAAGTAATCCTAATTCCATTTTGCTAAAGGGCAAAGAAAATATTGGCGATCCGTGGATTCATTCCTCTCTCCACAAACCATGCTCTAGTCATCACATTGAATATTTCTCCGTGACATGAATCTTTTTGTGGTCGTTTTACTGAAATGCATCTGTGGGCATGGTAGATTCTTCGTTGTTTTTTAACTAAACGCACTGCATGCCACAGATGGAAACCGGAGGAGGGAAATTATTTGAGGTCTCTTATCATGGGAATTTGTTTTGGAAAGACTCAAAATCGTTCCATTTTAGTCTGAAGTGCATGGGGAGCGGGGTTGAGTTCTGCCACTAATAACTGCCTAATGTAATCCTAAATCCATTTTGTTGACGGGCAAAGAAAATATTGGCGATCCGTGGACTCATTCCTCTCTCCACATACCATGCTCTAGTCATCACATTGAATATTTCTCCGCGACAAGACTCTTTTTGTGGGCGTTTTTCTGAAATGCTTCTTTGGCCATGATAGATTCATCATTGCTTTTTTAACTAAACACAATGTAGGCCACAGATGGAAACCAGAGGAGGGAAATGATTTGAGATCTCTTATCATGGGAATTTGTTTGGGAAAGACTCAAAATCGTTCCATTTTAGTCTGAAATGCTTGGGGAGAGTGGTTGAGTTCTGCCACTAATAACTGCCTAATGTAATCCTAAATAAATTTTGTTGAAGGTGAAAGAAAATATTGGCGATCCGTAGACTCTTTCCTCTCTCCACAAACCATGCTCTAGTCATCACATTGAATATTTCTCCGCGACAAGACTCTTTTTGTGGGCGTCATTCGGAAATGCATGTGTGGCCATGATAGATTTTTCATTGCTTTTTTAACTAAACGTACTGCAGGCCACAGATGGAAATCGGAGGAGGGAAATGATTTGAGGTCTATTATCATGAGAATTTGTTTGGGAAAGACTCAAAATCGTTCCATTTTAGTCTGAAATGCATGAGGAGAGGGGTTGAGTTCTACCACTAATAGCTGCCTAATGTAATCCTAAATCCATTTCGTTGAAAGGCAAAGAAAATATTGTTGATCCGTGGATTAATTCCTTTCTCCACAAACAATGGTCTAGTCTTCACATTGATTATTTCTCCGCGACAAGACTCTTTTTGTGGGCGTTTTTCTTAAATGCATCTGTGGCCATGATAGATTCTTCGTTGCTTTTTTAACTAAACGCACTGCATGCCACAGATGGAAACCGGAGGAGGGAAATGATTTGAGGTCTCTTATCATGGGAATTTGTTTGGGAAAGACTTAAAATCGTTCCATTTTAGTCTGAAGTGCATGGGGAGAGGGCTTGAGTTCTGCCACTAACAACTGCCTAATGTAATCCTAAATCCATTTTGTTGAAGGGCAAAGAAAATATTGGCGATCCGTGGACTCATTCCTCTCTCCACATACCATGCTCTAGTCATCACATTGAATATTTCTCCGCGACAAGACTCTTTTTGTGGGCGTTTTTCTGAAATGCTTCTGTGGCCATGATAGATTCATCGTTGCTTTTTTTAACTAAACACAATGCAGGCCACAGATGAAAACCGGAGGAGGGAAATGATTCGAGGTCTCTTATCATGAGAATTTGTTTGGGAAAGACTCAAAATCGTTCCATTTTAGTCTGAACTGCATGAGTAGAGGGGTTGAGTTTTGCCACTAATAGTTGCCTAATGTAATCCTAAATCCATTTTGTTGAAGGGCAAAGAAAATATTAGCGATCCGTGGACTCATTCCTCTCTCCACAAACCATGCTCTAGTCATCACATTGAATATTTCTCCCCGACAAGACTCTTTTTGTGGGCGTCTTTTGGAAATGCATCTGTGGCCAAGATAGACTCTTCGTTGCTTTTTTAACTAAACGCACTGTTGGCCACAGATGAAAACCGGAGGAGGGAAATGATTTGAGGTCTTTTATCATGGGAATTTGTTTGGGAAAGACTCAAAATCGTTCCATTTTAGTCTGAAATGCATGGGGAGAGGGTTTGAGTTCTGCCACTAATAACTGCCTAATGTAATCCTAAATACTGTTTGTTGAATGTAAAAGAAAATATTGGCGATCCGTAGACTCATCCCTCTCTCCACAAACCATGCTCTAGTCGTCACATTGTATATTTCTCCGCGACAAGACTCTTTTTGTGGGCGTTTTTCTTAAATGCATCTGTGGCCATGATAGATTCTTCGCTGCTTTTTTAACTAAACGCACTGCATGCCAAAGATGGAAACCGGAGGAGGGGAAATGATTTGAGGTCTCTTATCATGGGAATTTGTTTGGGAAAGACTCAAAATCGTTCCATTTTAGTCTGAAATGCATGGGGAGAGGGGTTGAGTTCTGCCACTAATTACTACCTAAAGTAATCCTAAATCCATTTTGTTAAAGGGCAAAGAAAATATTGGCGATCCGTGGATTCATTCCTCTCTCCACAAACCATGCTCTAGTCATCACATTGAATATTTCTCTGCGACATGACTGTTTTTGTGGGCGTTTTTCTGAAATGCTTATGTGGCCATGGTAGATTATTCGTTGTTTTTTTAACTAAACGCACTGCAGGCCACAGATGGAAACCGGAGGAGGGAAATGATTTGAGGCCTCTTATCATGTGAATTTGTTTGGGAAAGGCTCAAAATCGTTCTATTTTAGTCTGAAATGCATGGGGTGTGGGGTTGAGCTCTGCCACTAATAACTGCCTAATGTAATCCTAAATACATTTTGTTGATCGTAAAAGAAAATATTGGCGATCCGTGGATTAATTCCTCTCTCCACAAACCATGCTCAAGTCTTCACATTGAATATTTCTCCGCGACAAGACTCTTTTTGTGGGCGTTTTTCTGAGTTGCATCTGTGGCCATGATAGATTCTTCGTTGCATTTTTAACTAAACACACTGCTGGCCACCGATGGAAACCGGAGTAGGGAAATGATTTGAGGTCTGCTATATTGGGAATTTGTTTGGGAAAGACTCAAAATCGTTCCATTTTAGTCTGAAATGCATGGGGAGTGGGGTTGAGGTCTGCCACTTATAACTGCCTCATGTAATACTAAATCCATTTTGTTAAAGAGCAAAGAAAATATTGGCGATCCATGGATTCATTCCCATCTCCACAAACCATGCTCTAGTCATCACATTGAATATTTCTGCGCGACAAGACCCTTTTTAGGGGCGTTTTTCTGAAATTCATCTGTGGCATCATTGATTCTTCGATGCTTTCTTAACTAAACGCACTACACGCAACGGATGGAAACCCGAGGAGGGAAATGATTTGAGGTCTCTTATGATGGGAATTTGTTTGGGAAAGACTCAAAATCGTCCATTTTAGTCTGAAATGCATGGGGAGAGGGGTTGAGTTTTGCCACTAATAACTGCCTAATGTAATCCTAAATACATTTTATTGAAGGTAAAAGAAAACATTGGCGATCCGTAGACTCATTCCTCTCTCCACAAACCATGCTCTAGTCATCACATTGAATATTTCTCCGCGACAGTACTCTTTTTTGAGCGTTTTTTTGAAATGCATCTGTGGCCATCATAGATTCTTCGTTGCTTTTTTAACTAATCGCACAGCTGGCTACCGATGGAAACCGGAGTAGGGAAATGATTTGAGGTCTGTTATCATAGGAATTTGTTTGGGAAAGACTCAATGTTAAAGTGTAAACTTGTATGATAATAGACTCAGCCCACTTGTATGATAATAGGCCCAGCCCACTTGTATATATGGGATCTAGTCAGAAGATAACTACGTATATACTAGGATGTCCTTCCATTCTTAGAGATCTAATTAGATCTTGATTCCATGATTTGTAGTGATTTGTAGCCTAAACTTAGGCAATGTAAAGTCTATATAAAGAAGAGAAATCCAAGAAGACAACACATCGAATGAGAATATTTTCACAAGACTCTTCCTCTATCGTTCTAGCATTCTTTCTAGAATATCTCTGAATGTCATGGTATCAGAGCTTTGGTTCTAAGAGATTTTCTTCATTCTGAGAGACTCCTAAAGATTTATCTCTTCGTTTCTTCTCTTCTCTCTACCTGGAATATCTCTGATCAAGGTGACTTACTGGCGAGACTCTTCTTCACTGCTGATTGTCCACTGATCAACAGTGGCCCACCACTGATCAAACAGTGGCCCACCAGCGATTCACTCAGTTATGTTCGACAGACCTCAAGGATCTTTTTAAGGATTTTTCTGGATTTTTTCTTCACCATTTAAGGTTGGTTTAAGGCTTCTTTTCCTCTGTCGATTCTAATATTTAAGTGTCAGATAGTTTTCATCCAGGCCGTCCAGTTTTGTGGATCTGTACCTGTTGCTCATCAAACTTGGACTGGAGGAAGTCCAATTGATCTTCTTCAAGACACTCAGCCTTGATCTGTGATTAGACCACTCTGTGGGTCCCACACACAGATCTAGCCTCAAACAGTCAGTTCGTTTGGCACTGTTTTGGAATTTTTGCACTGTTGTGTGCTGTTTCATGTTGAATGCTTAATCAGCCTCTCAATCTGCATATCCCTGTGGTATTGCTACTGTTAATCCCTCTGATTAGTACTGATTGGTATTGTTAGTGCTTCTGATTAGTGATCATTGTTACTGATTCGTGCTGTCTGATGGAAATCTGCACCTATTGTGGCTGTTAGTGTGTTTTCAAGTTGCAAATTTATTGTGCTGGTAGTAGGATTGTTGTTGCTGTTTTTTCTTGCTAAGAATATCTCTGCATTGATATTATGGAGAAAGGTGATATCATTTTGATCAAGTTTAATGGTAAAAACTATACCACTTGGGCTTTTCAATTTCAAATTTACCTTAAAGGTAAAGAACTCTGGGGACATCTTGATGATTCGGATCCCAAACCTACTGATGAAAAGCTCCTAGCAAAATGGGAGGTTAAAGATTGGCAGATCATGACCTGGATATTGGGGTCCGTTGATGCACAGTTTATCCTGAACCTTCGCCCATATAAGACTGCCAAAGAAATGTGGCTCTATTTAAAGAAGATATATTTGCAGGAAAATTCTGCTCGCAGGTTTCATTTAGAACATGAAATCTCGCAGTTTGTTCAAGGGACCTTGTCGATACAGGATTACTACTCTCAGTTTACAAGTCTGTGGACTGATTACGCTGAGATTATTTATGCTGACCTCCCTGCTGCCTCCTTATCCTCTATTCAAGAGATTCATCAGACGAGTCAGCGGGATCAGTTTCTGATGAAGTTACGGCCACAATTTGAAACTGTCCGCTCCAACTTAATGAGCCGGGTGCCATCCCCCTCACTCGAATCATGTTTGGGCGAACTCCTTAGAGAGGAACAGCGCTTGGTGACTCAGACAGCACTTACACAGAATGCTCCTCAGGCGGCTCCTATCGATGTTGCGTATATAGCCCGGGGTAAGCCACAAGCCCGTGATATGAGCAAGGTCAAATGTTTTTGCTGCCACAAACTCGGACATGTTTCCACTCAGTGTGACCAGAAGTTTTGTTCCTACTGCAAAACCAAAGGTCATGTTCTTCCAGAATGCCGGACAAGACCTCAGAATAAGCCACAGCAACAGAGAGCGTACTCTGCACATCTTCCTGAAGCTTCTTCACCAGCCATGCCTGCACCACCTGCTGCCACTTCTTCTTCTACCCTTACTCCTGAAATGGTCCAACAAATGATCATAAATGCTTTCTCTGCCCTTGGCCTGTCAGGTAAACCAACATCTTCAGTATCCACCTGGTATATTGATTCAGGGGCCTCCAATCATATGACACACTCTCCTGTCAATATGACTCATATTAAGGAGTATGATGGAGACCTCTGCATCAATACTGCTGATGGTGGCAGTGTTCCCATTACTGCTGTTGGCCAGGTTCCTCACTCCTTGCCCTTGCATAATGTTTTTCTTTCCCCTCGCTTAACCACAAATTTATTATCCGTTGGTCAACTTGTTGATAGTAATTGCTCCATCCTTTTTTCTCGATCTGGTTGTGTTGTGCAGGATCAAGTATCGGGGAAGGTGCTAGCGAAGGGCCATAAGCAGGGACGACTGTTTCCTCTCCAGATTTCGTCACAAGAAAAACCCCCTTCGGAGTCTGCTTTGTTCTCTCAATTTCGTCATAATAAATGCCAGTTGTGGCATAATCGTTTAGGACATCCTAATTCCAAAACTTTGATGTTTTATTAAATTCTGGTTAATTAATGATAATAAAGTTTCTTTTAAGGATGTTTCCTTTAATTGTGATAGCTGCAAGATGGGGAAAGGGAAAACCCTTCCCTTTCCTCTTCATGATTCTTTAGCAATGAAATGTTTTGATATTGTTCATAGTGATGTCTGGGGTATTGCACCTGTTATCTCTCATTCTCATTATAAATACTTTGTTACATTCATTGATGATTATAGTCGTTTTACTTGGATTTATTTTTTGCATGCTAAGTCTGATGTTTTCTCGGTTTTTAAAGTTTTCTTGTCTTATGTTGAGAATCAATTTTCCACTACCATTAAAATTCTTAGGTCTGATTCAGGGGGGGAGTATGTTTCTAAGGACTTTCAAACATTTTTGCAATCCAAAGGCATTATCTCCCAGCGATCTTGTCCTTACACCCCCCAACAAAATGGTGTGTCTGAACGGAAAAAACCGACATCTCTTGGATATTGCTCGTTCACTTTTGTTAGCATCTTCTGTTCCCACTAGATTTTGGCCTGAAGCCCTCTCAACCGCTGTACATGTCATAAATCGCTTACCCTCATCTCGATTAGACAACCAGACACCGTTTTTTAGACTCTTTCAAAAGAATCCTCTCTATGATCATCTTCGTCCTTTTGGGTGTGTTTGTTTTGTTCTTCTTCCTCCCACTGAGCGCACTAAGTTAACAGCTCAATCCTCCATCTGTGCCTTTCTTGGTTATGCTCTTAATCAAAAAGGCTATCTATGTTATGATTCTACAGCCAAAAGAATTCGAGTGTCTCGCAATGTCGTGTTTTTTTGAAAATCAATATTTCTTTCCAAAATCGTTCCATTTTAGTCTGAAATGCATGGGGAGAGGGGTTGAGTTCTGCCACTAATAACTGCCTAATGTAATCATCAATCCATTTTGTTGAAGGGCAAAGAAAATATTAGTGATACGTGGATTAATTCCTCTCTCCACATACCATGCTCTAGTCATCACATTGAATATTTCTCCGCAACAAGACTCTTTTTGTGGGTGTTTTTCTGAAATGTATCTGTGGCCATGATAGATTCTTCGTTGCTTTTTTAACAAAACGCATTGCAGGCCATAGATGAAAACCGGAGGAGGGTAATGATTTGAGGTCTCTTATCATAGGAATTTGTTTAGGAAACACTCAAAATCGTTCCATTTTAGTCTGAAATGTATGGGGAGAGGGGTTGAGTTCTGCCACTAATAACTGCCTAATGTAATCCTAAATCCATTTTGTTGAAGGGCAAAGAAAATATTGGCTATCTGTGGACTCATTCCTCTCTCCACATACTATGCTCTAGTCATCACATTGAATATTTCTCGTCGACAAGACTCTTTTTGTGTGCATTTTCCTGAAATGCATCTGTGGCCATGATAGATTCATCGTTGCTTTTTTAACTAAACGCACTAGAGGCCACAGATGGAAACCGGAGGAGGGAAATGATTTCAGAAGTCTTATCATGGGAATTTGTCTGGGAAAGACTCAAAATCGTTCCATTTTAGTCTGAAATGCCTGGGGAGAGGGGTTGAGTTCTGGCACTAATAACTTCCTAGTGGAATCCTAAATCCATTTTGTTGAAGGGCAAATAAAATATTGGCGATGCGTGGACTCATTCCTCTCTCCACAAACCATGTTGTAGTCATCACATTGATTATTTCTCCACGACAAGACTCTTTTAGTGGGCGTTTTTCTGACATTCATCTGTGGCCATTATAGATTCTTCGTTGCTTTTTTAACTAAAGGCACTGCAAGCAACGGATGGAAACCCGAGGAGGGAAATGATTTGGGGTCTCTTATCATGGGAATTTGTTTGGGAATGACTCAAAATCATTCCATTTTAGTCTGAAATGCATGGGAAGAGGGGTTGAGTTCTGCCACTAATAACTGCCTAATGTAATCCTAAATCGATTATGTTGAAGGGCAAAGAAAATACTGGCTATCCGTGGATTAATTCCTCTCTCCAGATACCATGGTCTAGTCATCACATTGAATATTTATCCGCGACAAGACTCTTTTTCAGGGCATTTTCCTGAAATGCTTCTGTGGCCAAGATAGATTCTTCGTTGCATTTTTAACTAAATGCACTGCATGCTACAGATGGAAACCGGAGGAGGGAAATGATTTGAGATCTCTTATCATGGGAATTTGTTTGGGAAAGACTCAAAATCGTTCCATTTTAGTCTGAAATGCATGGGGGCGAGGGGTTGAGTTCTGCCACTATTAACTACTACATAAACTAATCCTAAATCCATTTTTTTGAAGGGCAAATAAAATATTGGCGATCCGTGGATTAATTCCTCTCTCCACAAACCATGCTCTAGTCATCACATTGAACATTTCTCCACGACAAGACTCTTTTTGTGGGCATTTTTCTGTAATTCTTCTCTGGCCATGATAGTTTCTTCGTTGCTTTTTTAGCTAAACGCACTGCACGAACTGGATGGAAACCTGAAGAAGGAAATGATTTGAGGTCTCTTTTCATGGGAATTTGTTTGGAAAAGACTCAAAATCGTTCCATTTTAGTCTGAAATGCATGGGGAGAGGGGTTGAGTTCTGCCTAATGTAATCCTAAATACTGTTTGTTGAATGTAAAAGAAAATATTGGCGATCCGTAGACTCATTCCTCTCTCCACAAACCATGCTCTAGTCATGAGATTGAATATTTCTCCGCGACAAGACTCTTTTTGTGGGCGTTTTTCTGAAATTCATCTGTGGCCATGATAGATTCTTCGTTGCTTTTTTAACTAAACGCGCTGCACGCAACGGATGGAAACCCGAGGACGGAATTGATTTCAGGTCTCTTATCATGGGAATTTGTTTGGGAAAGACTCAAAATCATTCCATTTTAGTCTGAAATGCATGGGGAGAGGGGTTGATTTTTGCCACTAATAACTGCCTAATGTAATCCTAAATCCATTTTGTTGAAGGGCAAAGAAAATATTGGCGATCCGTAGACTCATTCCTCTCTCCACAAACCATGCTCTAGTCATCACATTGAATATTTCTTCGCGACAAGACTCTTTTTGTGGGCGTTTTTCTGAAATTCATCTGTGGCCATGATAGATTCTTCGTTGCTTTTTTAACTAAACGCGCTGCACGCAACGGATGGAAACCCGAGGACGGAATTGATTTCAGGTCTCTTATCATGGGAATTTGTTTGGGAAAGACTCAAAATCATTCCATTTTAGTCTGAAATGCATGGGGAGAGGGGTTGATTTTTGCCACTAATAACTGCCTAATGTATTCCTAAATACATTTTGTTGAAGGGCAAAGAAAATATTGGCGATCCATAGACTCATTCCTCTCTCCACAAACCATGCTCTAGTCATCACATTGAATATTTCTCCGCGACAAGACTCTTTTTGTGGGCGTCTTTCGGAAATGAATATGTGGCCATGATAGATTCTTTGTTGGTTTTTTAACTAAACGCCCTGCAGGCCACAGATGAAAACCGGAGGAGGGAAATGATTTGAGGTCTCTTATCATGGGAATTTGTTTGGGAAAGACTCAAATCGTTCATTTTCGTCAGAAATGCATGGGGAGAGGGGTTGAATTCTGCCACTAATAACTGCCTAATGTAATCCTAAACACATTTTGTTGAAGGGCAAAGAAAATATTGGCGATCCGTGGATTCATTCCTATCTCCACAAACCATGCTCTAGTCATAAAATTGAATATTTCTTCGCGACGAGACTCTTTTTGTGGGCGTTTTTCTGAAATTCGTCTCTGGCCATGATAGATTCTTCGTTGCTTTTTTAACTAAACGCAATGCACGCAGCGGATGGAACCCCGAGGAGGGAAATGTTTTGAGGTCCCTTATCATGGGAATTTGCTTGGGAAAGACTCAAAATCGTTCCATTTTAATCTGAAATGCATGGGGAGAGGGGTTGAGTTCTGCCTCTAATAATTACTACCAAAAGTAATCGTAAATCCATTTTGTTGAAGGGCAAATAAAGTATTTGCGATCCGTGGATTCATTCCTATCTCCTCAAACCATGCTCTAGTCATCAAATTGATTATTTCTTAGCGACAAGACTCTTTTGATGGGCGTTTTTCTGAAATTCATCTATGGCCATGATAGATTTTTCGTTGCTTTTTTAACTAAACGCACTGCACGCAACGGATGAAAACCCGGGGAGGGAGATGATTTGAGGTCTCTTATCATTGGAATTTGTTTGGGAAAGACTCAAAATCGTTCCATTTTAGTCTGAAGTGCATGGGGAAAGGGGTTGAGTTCTGCCACTAATAATTACTACCTAAAGTAATCGTAAATCCATTTTGTTGAAGGGCAAATAAAGTATTGGCGATCCGTGGATTCATTCCTATGTCCACAAACCATGCTCTAGTCATCAATTTGAATATTTCTTCGCGACAAGACTCTTTTGATGGGCGTTTTTCTGAAATTCATCTGTGGCCATGATAGATTCTTCGTTGTTTTTTTAACTAAACGCACTGCACGCAACGGATGGAAATCCGGGGAGGGAGATGATTTGAGGTCTGTTATCATTAAAATTTGTTTGGGAAAGACTCAAAACCGTTCCATTTTAGTCTGAAATGCATGGGGAGAGGGGTTGAGTTCTGCCACTAATAACTGCCTAATGTAATCCTAAATCCATTTTGTTGAAGGGCAAAGAAAATATTGGCGATCCATGGATTAATTCCTCTCTCCTGATACCATGCTCTAGTCATCACATTGAATATTTCTCCGCGACAAGACTCTATTTGTGGGCGTTTTTGTGAAATGCATAAGTGGCCATGATAGGTTCTTCTTTGCTTTTTTAACTAAACGCACTGCTTGCCATATATGGAAACCGGAGGAGGGAAATGATTTGAAGTCTCTTATCATGAGAATTTGTTTGGGAAAGACTGAAAATCATTCCATTTTAGTCTCAAATGCTAGGGAAGAGGGGTTGAGTTCTGCCACTGATAACTGCCTAATGTAATCCTACGTACATTTTGTTGAAGGGCAAAGAAAATATTGGCGATCCATGGACCCATTACTCTCTCCACAAACCATGCTGTAGTCATCACATTGAATATTTCTGCGCGACAAGCCCCTTTTTAGGGGCGTTTTTATGAAATTCATCTGTGGCATCAAAGATTCTTCGTTGCTTTTTTTGACTAAATGCACTCCACGCAAACGGATGGAAACCCGAGAAGGGAAATGATTTGAGGTCTCTTATCATGGGAATTTGTTTGGGAAAGACTCAAAATCGTTCCATTGTAGTTTGAAATGCATGGGGAGAGTTCTGCCACTAATAACTGCCTAATGTAATCCTAAATACATTTTGTTGAAGGTAAAAGAAAATATTGGCGATACGTAGACTCGTTCCTCTCTCCACAAACCATGCTCTAGTCATCAATTTGAATATTTCTTCGCGACAAGACTCTTTTTGTGGGCGTTTTTCTCAAAATCATCTATGGCCATGATAGATTCTTCGTTGCTTTTTTAACTAAACGCACTGGACGCAGCGGATGGAAACCCGAGGAGGGAAATGATTTGAGGTCTCTTATTATTGGAATTTGTTTGGGAAAGACTCAAAATCGTTCCATTTTAGTCTGAAATGCGTGGGGAAAGGGGTTGAGTTCTGCCACTAATAATTACTACCTAAAGTAATCCTAAATCCATTTTGTTGAAGGGCAAAGAAAATTTTGGCGATCCGTGGATTAATTCCTCTCTCCACAAACCTTGCTCTAGTCATCACATTGAATATTTCTCCGCGACAAGACTCTTATTGTGGGCATTTTTCTGAAATTCATCTGTGGCCATGATAGATTCTTCGTTGCTTTTTTAACTAAACGAACTGCAGGCCACAGATGGAAACCAGAGGAGGGAAATGATTTGAGGTCTCTTATCATGGGAATTTGTTTGGGAAAGACTCAAAATCGTTCCATTTTAGTCTGAAATGCATGGGGAGAGGGGTTGAGTTTTGCCACTAATAACTGCCTAATGTAATCCTAAATCCATTTTGTTGATGGGCAAAGAAAATTTTGGCGATCCGTGGATTAATTCCTCTCTCCACAAACCATGCTCTAGTCATCACATTAAATATTTCTCCGCGACAAGACTATTATTGTGGCCGTTTTTCTGAAATTCATCTGTGGCCATGATAGATTCTTTGTTGCTTTTTTAACTAAACGCACTGCAGGCCACAGATGGAAACCGGAGGAGGGAAATGATTTGAGGTCTCTTATCATGTGAATTTGTTTGGGAAAGGCTCAAAATCGTTCCATTTTAGTCTGAAATGCATGGGGAGTGGGGTTGAGCTCTGCCACTAATAACTGCCTAATCTAATCCTAAATACATTTTGTTGATCGTAAAAGAAATTATTGGCGATCCGTGGATTAATTCCTCTCTCCACAAACCATGCTCAAGTCTTCACATTGAATATTTCTCCGCGACAAGACTCTTTTTGTGGGCGTTTTTCTGAGTTGCATCTGTAGCCATGATAGATTCTTCGTTGCATTTTTAACTAAACACACTGCTGGCCACCGATGGAAACCGGAGTAGGGAAATGATTTGAGGCCTGTTATCTTGGGAATTTGTTTGGGAAAGACTCAAAATCGTTCCATTTTAGTCTGAAATGCATGGGGAGTGGGGTTGAGGTCTGCCACTTATAACTGCCTAATGTAATACTAAATTCATTTTGTTGAAGGGCAAAGAAAATATTGGCGATCCGTGGATTCATTCCCATCTCCACAAACCATGCTCTAGTCATCACATTGAATATTTCTGCGCGACAAGCCCCTTTTTAGGGGCTTTTTTCTGAAATTCATCTGTGGCATCATTGATTCTTCGTTGCTTTTTTAACTAAACGCTCTGCACGCAACGGATGGAAACCCGAGGAGGGAAATGATTTGAGGTCTCTTATGATGGGAATTTGTTTGGGAAAGACTCAAAACCGTCCATTTTAGTCTGAAATGCATGGGGAGAGGGGTTGGGTTTTGCCACTAATAACTGCCTAATGTAATCCTAAATACATTTTATTGAAGGTAAAAGAAAATATTGGCGATCCGTAGACTCATTCCTCTCTCCACAGACCATGCTCTAGTCATCACATTGAATATTTCTTCGCGACAAGACTCTTTTTGTGGGCGTTTTTCTAAAATTCATCTGTGGCCATGATAAATTCTTCGTTGCTTTTTTAACTAAACGCGCTGCACGCAACGGATAGAAACCCGAGGAGGGAAATGATTTGAGGTCTCTTATCATGGGAATTTGTTTGGGAAAGATTCAAAATCGTTCCATTTTATTCTGAAATGCTTGGGGAGAGGGGTTGAGTTGTGCCACTAATAACTGCCTAATGTAATACTAAATCCATTTTGTTGAAGGGCAAAGAAAATATTGGCGGTCCGTGGATTCATTCCTATCTCCACAAACCATGCTCTAGTCATCAAATTGAATATTTCTTCGCGACAAGACTCTTTTTGTGGGCATTTTTCTTAAATTCATCTGTGGGCATGATAGATTCTTTGTTGCTTTTTTAACTAAACGCACTGCACGCAACGGATGGAAACCCGAGGAGGGAAATGATTTGAGGTCTCTTATCTTGGGAATTTGTTTGGGAAAGACTGAAAATCGTTCCATTTTAGTCTGAAATGCATGGGGAGAGGGGTTGATTTGTGCCACTAATAACTGCCTAATGTAATCCTAAATCCATTTTGTTGAAGGGCAAAGAAAATATTGGCGATCCGTAGATTCATTCCTCTCTCCACAAACCATGCTTTAGTCATCACATTGAATATTTCTTCGCGACAAGACTCTTTTTGTGGGCGTTTTTCTGAAATTCATCTGTGGCCATGATAGATTCTTCGTTGCTTTTTTAACTAAACGCACTGCACGCAACGGATGGAAACCCGAGGAGGGAAATGATTTGAGGTCTCTTATCATTGGAATTTGTTTGGGAAAGACTCAAAATCGTTCCATTTTAGTCTGAAATGCATGGGGAGAGGGGTTGATTTGTGCCACTAATAACTGCCTAATGTAATCCTAAATCCATTTTGTTGAAGGGCAAAGAAAATATTGGCGATCCGTAGTGTAACACCCCGAAAACCTGGAGCTCTTCATGTTTCGGAACATTACTTAAATCATGTTAATTCACCACATAATTCAAATATTGCAAAGAATTGAGCAATGCTTCTAATTATTTGATAGATCAATTAAATATTTCAAATCAACAAAATTCCCATTTCCTAAAGAAAGAAATAAGTTCCACATTATTGAAAATAATGAAATCCATTCCTGAAGTTCAAATTTCCAATTCCAATATTCGTTACGCTCTCTTATCAGCCACGCAAGTTGAAATCCAATGGCTGATCCCCATCGTTGCCAAGTTTTCCTAAATGATCCGTACCTGAAGTGGGGCAAACCACTTATCAGAAAAACTGGTGAGCAATAATTACAGTGCACAAGTCACTTACTAATATAATTCAGTACGAAACTAATAAGAGGAAGATATGAAAAGTTAACAATTATCCTATAGCATTTCTTATGATTCAATGAGATTCCACATCCATCTCTTTCACATTAGTATATTCAATCTTCCCATTTATGGGTCCTTATAATTCAAAATTTTAATAGTTTCAGAGTTTCAATCCCTTCCCCTAAGGAAGTCCTTTTCATATATTATTCAAAACTATCTCCTAAGAGTTTGGTTCAATAGTCATTTCATTCAATCCCTGTCCACCTTATCACTCCATACCCAAAAAGGGTTCACTATCTCATATAACAAAAGAGAACCTTTAGGGAATTTTCAATAATTCCTTTGTGTTCATCAATTCATACAATACAACTATCATAAACCGTAAACACCAATTAATTTCATAAAGAATTAGTTCCACATAATCGGGCTTATTTATATGCCCCACTTAAATTCAAAATTTAAGTACCCGCTTATGTGGCACTAATGGTTAATTTCTGTACAACGGGTGAGTCTACAATTTCCACACACCCCACATTACCGTATACAACACAGCATATATATAAAGGGAAGTTAACACTGTACTATTCATTAATATCAAGAGGATTCCCACACTTGGCAGTATGGAGTAAAGAAATTGGTGGGTCCCAAGTGATCAATTTCACATGGGACTTGGTTCATCTTGGTTGCCCATCAGGGACCAATCAGATGGCTGGTCCTGATTATTTATCAGATGAATCAGTGTGTATCAGTGGGTATCAGTGGGTATCAGTGGGTATCAATGGGTATCAGTGGGTCCCACTAGTTTGGTGATTTTGTAATATATAATCACTGTCGTCAGAATTTCTTCTTCTTCCTACTTTTGTTCACCTATCTACAAGTCTGTTAAAAGATAAGGTCTACAGCAATCCTAGATTTCCTTATTCTAACATATCTCATCTAAAGAAATATAGTCCAGATTTCCAGCACTACAAAGAAGCATAACAGACTTGCTACAGATCATCCAGAATGAGTCACGCCTTCAAGAAAAAGGGTGATCAGAAGGTGGGCCCACCATGGTCAGATCATCATAGGACCTGGTCCACCTTGGTCGACCAGCAGGGCCCAACAACTTGTCTGGCCTGGATGTTTGATCAGGTGCCCCAGTGGGTCCCACTACTAGATCTACGAAAATCACTCAAACTCCCAAAAATGACGCCACAGATTCTATCTTCCTTTGATCAACGGTTAGATGAGACTCAAATCCAAAAAGGGCCACCTACACCATGGTCGACCAACAGGGACCTAACCTATGTTTGGCCTTGATCTCTGATCAAGTGCCCTAGTGCGTCCCACAACTCCATCTACGAAAATCACGTTTTCAACCCAAATTGACGCCCCAGACATATCAGGCTTTAGATCAAGGGTCAGATGGGGCCCATTTCTAAAAAAGGACACCTATACCAAGGTCGACCAAGGGCTTGACTTCCAGATCCATGGAGGTGATTCTTGATCATATGGATCAGTGGGTCCCACTACCAGATCTACGAAAATCACAATTCCCTGTTTACCGATCTGAAATTTCCAAAATGAGAAATTTAGGACTGATGAGACCCAATCCAATTGGATTCTCCATCACTGAGATCGCCCAATTATCTACCCTCAGATCTCTGGATCAGATTTAAGATCAGGTGGGGCCCATGATCATACAATCCAAATCATCAGATCCTTGTGTCTGACGATTTGATATAAAATCAAGCCTCTGTGTTGGGGTTTTCATTACTGTCCTTACTATTATCAATCCTTTATCAATTTGTTATAGAAATCAGAGAGAAACATCTGATCAACAAAATACACAACCAATCCTATGATATTATTTCTCAGTGCACTTGAAAATATTACTCACCTCCTCGTATAGAAGACTGTGGCTCGATCAATGTGAGACTTCGAGTATTGCATCCACTAGATCCTCTGGTTTTGCTTCTCTGAGATCCTTCTTGGTTGCTTCCCAAGATCAGTTCTTCTGCACCCTCTTCTCTTCCTTTTTCCTATAACCCAAGAATGGAATTGAGACTATTCGTAAGAAGGGAGATAAAGTATTCCAGGGTTAAGAGATAGGGTGAGATCTCTAACCTTCGGAGATTTCCCTGGGTTCCAAACCAATTCTCCTCACAAGGAGATATGGTTTCAACTACTTAACAACAACTAGGACTAATGGGCTGAGACTAGGTACAAATGTAACTAGTGAAATCCAACCCATCCCAAAACCAAATGGGTCAAACGAAACTGGGCCCAATCTGGCCCAGGTTATTACACGTAGACTCATTCCTCTCTCCACAAACCTTGCTCTAGTCATCACATTGAATATTTCTCCGCGACAAGACTCTTTTTGTGGGTGTCTTTCGGAAATGCATCTGTGGCCATGATAGATTCTTCGTTGCTTTTTTAACTAAACGCACTGCAGGCCACAGTTGAAAACCGGAGGAGGGAAATGATTTGAGGTCTCTTATCATGGGAATTTGTTTGGGAAAGACTCAAATCGTTCATTTTCGTCTGAAATGCATGGGGAGAGGGGTTGAATTCTGCCACTAATAACTGCCTAATGTAATCCTAAATACATTTTGTTGAAGGGCAAAGAAAATATTGGCGATCCGTGCATTCATTCCTATCTCCACAAACCATGCTCTACTCATAAAATTGAATATTTCTTCGCGACAGGACTCTTTTTGTGGGCGTTTTTCTGTAATTCGTCTGTGGCCATGATAGATTATTCGTTGCTTTTTTAACTAAACGCACTGCACGCAGCGGATGGAAACCCGAGGAGGGAAATTATTTGAGGTCTCTTATCATGGGATTTGTTTGGGAAAGACTCAAAATCGTTCCATTTTTATTTTGAAATGCATGAGGAGAGGGGTTGAGTTGTGCCACTAATAACTGCCTAATGTAATACTAAATCCATTTTGTTGAAGGGCAAAGAAAATATTGGCGATCCGTGGATTCATCCTATCTCCACAAACCATGCTCTAGTCATCAAATTGAATATTTCTTCGCGACTAGACTCTTTTGTGGGCGTTTTTCTGAAATTCATCTATGGCCATGATAGATTCTTCGTTGCTTTTTTAACTAAACGCACTGCAAGCAACGGATGGAAACCCGAGGAGGGAAATGATTTGAGGTCTCTTATCATGGGAATTTGTTCGGGAAAGACTCAAAATCGTTCCATTTTAGTCTGAAATGCATGGGGAGAGGGGTTGAGTTCTGCCACTAATAATTACTACCTAAAGTAATCCTAAATCCATTTTGCTGAAGGGCAAAGAAAATATTGGCGATCCGTGGATTAATTCCTCTCTCCACAAACCATGCTCTAGTCATCACATTGAATATTTCTCCGCGACAAGACTCTTATTGTGGGCGTTTTTCTGAAATTCATCTGTGGCCATGATAGATTCTTCGTTGCTTTTTTAACTAAACGCACTGCAGGCCACAGATGGAAACCGGAGGAGGGAAATGATTTGAGGTCTCTTATCATGGGAATTTGTTTGGGAAAGACTCAAAATTGTTCCATTTTAGTCTGAAATGCATGGGGAGAGGGGTTGAGTTGTTCCACTAATAACTGCCTAATGTAATCCTAAATCCATTTTGTTGATGGGCATAGAAAATTTTTGCGATCCGTGGATTAATTCCTCTCTCCACAAACCATGCTCTAGTCATCACATTGAATATTTCTCCGTGACAAGACTGTTATTGTGGGCGTTTTTTTTAAATGCATCTGTGGCCATGATAGATTCTTCGTTGCTTTTTTAACTAAACGCTCTGCTGGCAACAGATGGAAATCGGAGGAGGGAAATGATTTGAGGTCTCTTATCATGGGAATTTGTGTGGGAAAGACTCTAAATCGTTCCATTTTACTCTGAAATGGATGGGGAGAGGGGTTGAGTTCTGCCACTAATAACTGCCTAATGTAATCCTAAATCCATTTTGTTGAAGGGCAAAGAAAATAGTGGCGATCCGTGGATTAATTCCTCTCTCCTGATACCATGCTCTAGTCATCACATTGAATATTTCTCCGCGACAAGACTCTATTTGTGGGCGTTTTTGTGAGATGCATAAGTGGCCATGATAGATTCTTCGTTGCTTTTTTAACTAAACGCATTGCTTGCCATTGATGGAAACCGGAGGAGGGAAATGATTTGAAGTCTCTTATCATGAGAATTTGTTTGGGAAAGACTGAAAACCATTCCATTTTAGTCTAAAATGCTAGGGGAGAGGGGTTGAGTTCTGCCACTAATAACTGCCTAATGTAATCCTAAATACATTTTATTGAAGGGCATAGAAAATATTGGCGATCCATGGACTCATTACTCTCTCCACAAACCATGCTCTAGTCATCACATTGAATATTTCTGCGCGACAAGCCCCCTTTTAGGGGCGTTTTTATGAAATTCATCTGTGGCGTCATAGATTCTTCATTGCTTTTTTTAACTAAACGCACAGCACGCAACGGATAGAAACCCGAGTAGGGAAATGATTTGAGGTCTCTTATCATGGGAATTTGTTTGGGAAAGACTCAAAATCGTTCCATTTTAGTCTGAAATGCATGGGGAGAGGGGTTGAGTTCTGCCACTAATAACTGCCTAATGTAATCCTAAATACATTTTGTTGAAGGTAAAAGAAATTATTGGCGATCCGTAGACTCATTCCTCTCTCCACAAACCATGCTCTAGTCATCACATTGAATATTTCTCCGCGAAAAGACACTTTTTTTGGGCGTCTTTCGGAAATGCATTTGTGGCCATGATAGATTCTTCGTTGCTTTTTTAACTAAACGCACCGCAGGCCACAGATGAAAACCGGAGGAGGGAATTGATTTGTGGTCTCTTATCATTGTAATTTGTTTGGGAAAGACTCAAAATCGTTCCATTTTAGTCTGAAATGCATGGGGAGAGGGGTTGAGTTGTGCCACTAATAACTGCCTAATGTAATCCTAAATCCATTTTGTTGAAGGGCAAAGAAAATGTTGGCGATTCGTGGACTCATTCCTTTCTCCACAAACCATGCTCTACTCATCACATTGAATATTTCTCCGCGACAAGACTCTTTTTGTGTGCGTTTTTCTGAAATGCATCTGTGGCCATCATAGATTCCTCGTTGCATTTTTAACTAAACGCACTGCATGCAGCCGATGGAAACCGGAGGAGGGAAATGATTTGAGGTCTCTTATCATGGGAATTTTATTTGGAAAAGACTCAAATCGTTCCATTTTAGTCTGAAATGCATGGGGAGAGGGGTTGAGTTCTCCCACTACTAACTCCCTAATGTAATCCTCAATACATTTTGTTGAAGGGCAAAGAAAATATTGGCGATCCGTAGACTCTTTCCTCTCCACAAACCATGCTCTAGTCATCACATTGATTATTTCTCCGCGACAAGACTATTTTAGTGGGTGTTTTTCTGAAATTTATCTGTGGGCATGATAGATTTTCGTTGCTTTTTTAACTAAACGCATTGCAGGCAACGGATGGAAACCCAATGAGGGAAATGATTTTAGGTCTCTTATCATTGGAATTTGTTTGGGAAAGACTCAAAATCGTTCCATTTTATTCTGAAAGGTATGGGGAGAGGGGTTGATTTGTGCCACTAATAACTGCCTAATGTTATCCTAAATCTATTTTGTTGAAGGGCAAAGAAAATATTGGCGATCCGTAGACTCATTCCTCTCTCCACAAACCATGCTCTACTCATCACATTGAATATTTCTCCGCGACAAGACTCTTTTGTGGGCGTCTTTCGGAAATGCATCTGTGGCCATGATAGATTCTTCGTTGCTTTTTTAACTAAACGCACTGCAGGCCACAGATGAAAACCGGAGGTGGGAAATGATTTGAGGTCTCTTATCATGGGAATTTGTTTGGGAAAGACTCAAAATCATTCCATTTTAGTCTGAAATGCATGGGGAGTGGGGTTAAATTCTGCCACTTATAACTGCCTAATGTAATCCTAAATTCGTTTTGTTGAAGGGCAAAGAAAATATTGGCGATCCGTACACTCATTCCTCTCTCCACAAACCATGCTCTAGTCATCACATTGAATATTTCTCCGCGACAGACTCTTTTTGATCATTTTTCTGAAATTTATCTGTGGCCATGATAGTTTCTTCGTTGTTTTTTTAACTCAACGCACTGCACGCAACAGATGAAAGCACGAGGAGGGAATTGATTTGAGGTCTCTTATCATGGGGAATTTGTTTGGGAAAGACTCAAAATCGTTCCATTTTAGTCTGAAATGCATGGGGAGAGGGGTTGAGTTCTGCCACTAAAAACTCCCTAATATACTCCTAAATACATTTTATTGATGGTAAAAGAAAATATTGGTGATCCGTCGACTCATTCCTCTCTCCACAAACCATGCTCTAGTCATCACATTGAATATTTCTCCGCGTCAAGACCCTTTTTAGGGGCGTTTTTCTGAAATTCATCTGTAGCATCAAAAATTCTTCGTTGCTTTTTTAACTAAACGCACTGCACGCAACGGATGGAAACCCGAGGAGGGAAATGATTTGAGGTCTCTTATCATGGGAATTTGTTTGGGAAAGACTCAAAATCGTTCCATTTTCGTCTGAAATGCGTGGGGAGAGGGGTTGAGTTCTGCCACTTATAACTGCCTAATGTAATCCTAAATCCATTTTGTTGATGGTAAAAGAACATATTGGCGATCCGTGGACTCATTCCTCTATCCACAAACCATGCTGTGGTCATCACATTGAATATTTCTCCGCGACAACACTCTTTTTGTGGGTGTTTTTCTCAAATTCATTTGTGGCCATGATTGATTCTTCGTTGCTTTTTTAACTAAACACACTGTAAACAACGGATGGAAACCCGAGGAGGGAAATGATTTGAGGTCTCTTATCATAGGAATTTGTTTGGGAAAGACTCAAAATCGTTCCATTTTAGTCTGAAAAGCATGGAGAGGGGGGTTGAGTTCTGCCACTTACAACTGCCTAATGCAATCCTAAATCCATTTTGTTAACGGGCAAAGAAAATATTGGCGATCCGTGGATTAATTCCTCTCTCCACAAACCATGCTTTAGTCATCACATTGAATATTTCTCCGCGACAAGACTCTTTTTGTGGGCGTTTTTCTTAAATGTATATGTGGCCATGATAGATTATTCGTTGCTTTTTTAACTAAACGCACTGCACGCAACGGTTGGAAACACGAGGAGGGAAATGATTTGAGGTCTCTTATTGTGGTAATTTGTTTGGGAAAGAAAGACTCAAAATCGTTCCATTTTAGTCTGAATGCATTGGGAGAGGGGTTGAGTTCTACTACTAATAGCTGCCTAATGTAATCCTAAATCCATTTTGTTGAAGGGCAAATAAAATATTGGCAATCCGTGGACTCATTCCTCTCTCCACAAACCATGTTGTAGTCATCACATTGAATATTTCTCCGCGACAAGACTTTTTTTGGGGGCGTTTTTCTGAAATTCATCTGTGGCATCGTAGATTCCTCGTTGCTTTTTTAACTAAACGCACTGCAAGCCACAGATGGAAACCGAAGGATTGAAATGATTTGAGGTCTCTTCTCATGGGAATTTTTTTGGGAAAGACTCAAAATCGTTCCATTTTAGTCTGAAATGCATGGGGAGAGGGGTTGAGTTCTGCCACTAATAGCTGCCTAATATAGTCCTAAATCCATTTTGTTGAAGGTAAAAGAAAATATTGGCGATCCGTGGATTCATTCCTCTCTCCATAAACCATGCTCAAGTCATCACATTGAATATTTCTCCGCGAAAAGACACTTTTTTTGGGCGTCTTTCGGAAATGCATTTGTGGCCATGATAGATTCTTCGTTGCTTTTTTAACTAAACGCACCGCAGGCCACAGATGAAAACCGGAGGAGGGAATTGATTTGTGGTCTCTTATCATGGGAATTTGTTTGGGAAAGACTCAAAATCGTTCCATTTTAGTCTGAAATGCATGGGGAGAGGGGTTGAGTTGTGCCACTAATAACTGCCTAATGTAATCCTAAATCCATTTTGTTGACGGGCAAAGAAAATATTGGCTATCCGTAGACTCATTCCTCTCTCTACAAACCATGCTCTAGTGATCACATTGAATATTTCTCCGTGACAAGACTCTTTTTGTGGGCGTTTTTCTGAAATTCATCTGTGGCCATGATAGATTTTTCGTTGCTTTTTTAACTAAACGCACTGCACGCAACGGATGAAAACCCGAGTAGGTAAATGATTTGAGGACTTTTATCGTGGGAATTTGTTTGGAAAGGACTCAAAATCGTTCCATTTTAGTCTGAAATGCATGGGGAGAGGGGTTGAGTTCTGCCACTAATAACTGCCTAATGTAATCCTAAATATATTTTGTTGAAGGGCAAAGAAAATAATGGCGATCCGTGGACTCTTTCCTCTCTCCACAAACCATGGTCTTGTCATCAGATTGAATTTATCTCAACGACAAGACTCTTTTTGTGTGCGTCTTTCTGAAATTCATCTGTGGCCATGATACATTCTTCGTTGCTTTTTCAACTAAACGCACTGCACGCAACGGATGAAAACACGATGAGGGAAATGATTTGAGGTCTCTTATCATGGGAATTTATTTAGGAAATAAACCAAACCAAACCAAGCCTTTTCCCACTAGGTGGGGTCGGCTATATGGATTTGACGACGCCAATCAAATCTGTTTAGGGCCATGTCCTCCGTTAGACTCAAAATCGTTCCATTTTAGTCTCAAATGCATTGGGAGAGGGGTTGAGTTCTGCCACTAACAACTGCCTAATGTAATCCTAAATCTATTTTGTTGAAGGGCAGAGAAAATATTGGCGATCCGTGGACTCATTCCTCTCTCCACAAACCATGGTCTTGTCATCAGATTGAATTTATCTCAACGACAAGACTCTTTTTGTGTGCGTCTTTCTGAAATTCATCTGTGGCCATGATACATTCTTCGTTGCTTTTTCAACTAAACGCACTGCACGCAACGGATGAAAACACGATGAGGGAAATGATTTGAGGTCTCTTATCATGGGAATTTATTTGGGAAAGAAAGACTCAAAATCGTTCCGTTTTAGTCTGAAATGCATTGGGAGAGGGGTTGAGTTCTGCCATTAATAGCTGCCTAATGTAATCCTAAATCCATTTTGTTGAAGGGCAAAGAAAATATTGGCGATTCGTGGTCTCATTCCTCTCTCCACAAACCATGCTCTAGTCGTCACATTGAATATTTCTCCGCGACAAGACTCTTTTTGTGGGGTCTTTCTGAAATGCATCTGTGGCCATGACAGATTCTTCGTTGCTTTTTTTAACTAAACGCACTGCAGGCCACGGATAGAAACCGGAGGACGGAAATGATTTGAGGTCACTTATCATGGGAATTTGTTTGGGAAAGACTCAAAATCGTTCCATTTTAGTCAGAAATGCATGGGGAGAGGGGTTGAGTTATGCCACTAATAGCTGCCTAACATTATCCTAAATCTATTTAGTTAAAGGTAAAAGAAAATATTGGTGATCCGTGGATTCATTCCTCTCTCCATAAACCATGCTCTAGTCATCACATTGAATATTTCTCCTCGACACGACTCTTTTTGTGGGCGTTTTTCTGAAATGCATCTGTGGCCATGATAGATTCTTCGTTGCTTTTTTAACTAAACGCACTGCAGGCCACCGATGGAAACCGGAGGATTGAAATGATTTGAGGTCTGTTATCGTGGGAATTTGTTTGGGAAAGTCTCAAAGTCGTTCCATTTTAGTCTGAAATGCATGGGGAGAGGGGTTGAGTTGTGCCACTAATAACTGCCTAATGTAATCCTAAATACATTTTGTTGAAGGGCAAAGAAAATATTGGCTATCCGTAGACTCATTCATCTCTCCACAAACCATGCTCTAGTCATCACATTGAATATTTCTCTGCGACAAGTCTCTTTTTGTGGGCGATTTTCTGAAATTCATCTGTGGCCATGATAGATTCTTCGTTGCTTTTTTAACTAAACGCACTGCACGCAACGGATGGAAACCCGAGGAGGGAAATGATATGAGGTCTCTTATCATGGGAATTTATTTGGGAAAGACTCAAAATCGTTCCATTTTAGTCTGAAATGAGTGGGGAGAGGGGTTGAGTTCTACCAGTAATAGCTGCCTAATTTAATCCTAAATCCACTTTGTTAAAGGGCATTGGAAAGCTTGATGAGCCGAGGTGTCATTCCTCTCTTCGAAAACGATGCACTACTGAACACGATTAATATTTCTTCGCTAGAAGCCTCCGTTTGTGTATTGTATGGAAATGCGTGTGAGGCCATGATAATTCTTCGTTGCTTTTTTAAATTATACGCTCTGCAAGCTTTGAGTGGAAACCGGAGGGAAATGATTTGAGTTTTCTTATCATGGGAATTTGTTGGGGAAAGATTCAAAATCGTTCCATTTTAGTCTGAAATGCATGGGGAGAGAGGTTGGGTTCTACCACTAATTGCTGCGTAAATTAATCCTAAATTCACTTTGTTAAATGGCACTATAAAGCTTGATGACCGGAGGACTCATTCCTCTCTCCGAAAACCATGCACTATGTAACACAGTGAATATTTCTTCGCTAGAAGCCTCTGTTTGTGTGCGATTTATGGAAATGCATGCGAGGCCATGATAGAGTCTTTGTTGCCTTTTGTTCTAAACTCACTGCAAGCAACAGATGGAAACCGGAAAAGGGCAATGAGTTGAGGTCTCTTATCATCTTAGTATGTTTGGGAAAGTTTCAAAATCGATGGATTTTACTTTGAAAAGCGTGGGGAAAGAGGTTGAAATCTACCAGTTGTTAATGCCTAATTTAATCCGAAGTCCATTTTGTTGAAGGGAAAGAAAAGATTGGCGATCCGTGGACTCATTCCTCTTGCTGCAAACCATGCTCTAGTCATCACATTCTATTTTTCTTCGCTGCAAGACTCCGTTTGTGGGCGTTTTTTGGAAATGCATCCGAGGCAATGATGGATTTTTCGTGCTTTTTTAACTAAATGTGCTGCAAGAAACAGATAGAAACTTGAGGATGGAAATGAGTTGAGGTCTCTTATCATGGAATTTGTTTGGGAAAGACTCAAAATCGTTCCATTTTAGATTGAAATGCATGGAGAGAGAGGTTGATTTCTACCACTAGTAACTACCTATTGTAATCCTTAATCCACTTTGTTGAAGGGCAAAAAAAAGATTGGTGATTCGTGGACTCATTCCTCTCTCCATGCTCTAGTCATCACATTGAGTGTTTCTTCACGACAAGACTCTTTTTGTGGGCGTTTTTTCTGAAATGCATCTGTGGCCATGATAGATTCTTCGCTGCTTTTTTAATTAAATGTGTTGCATCAACGAATGGATGCCGAAGGAGCGAAATGATTTGAGGCTTCTTATCATGGAAATTTGTTTGGGAAAGACTCAAAATAGTTCCATTTTAGATTGAGATGCATGGGGAGAGCGGTTGAGTTATACCAATAATAACTGCCTAATGTAATCCTAAATCCATTTTGTTGAAGGGCAAAGAAAAGATTGGTGATCTGTGGACTCATTCCTCTCTCCTCAAACCATGCTCTAGTCATCACATTGAGTTTTTCTTCGCTACAAGTCTCTATTTGTGGGCGTTTTTCGGAAATGTATCCGGGGCCATGATAGTTTCTTCGTTGCTTTTTTAACTAAATGCGCTGCATGCAACGGATGGAAACCGGAGGGAAATAATTTGAGGTCTCTTATCGTGGGAATTTTTTTGGGAAAGACTCAGAATCGATCCATTTTAGTCTGAAATGCTTGGGGTGAGAGGTTGAGTTCTCCCACTAATAGCTGCCTAATGTAATCCTAAATCCATTTTTTTGAAGTGCAAAGGTAAGATTGGCGATCCGTGGACTCATTCCTCTCTTCCCAAACCATGCTTTAGTCATCACATTGAATATTTCTTCGCTACAAGACTATTTCTGGGCGTTTTTCGGAAATGCATCCGAGGCCATGATAGTTTCTTCGCTGCTTTTTTAACTAAATGCGCTGCAAGCAACGGATGGAAACTGGAGGAGGAAAATAATTTGACGTCTCTTATCATGGGAATTTGTTTGGGAATGACTCTAAATGATTCCATTTTAGTCTGAAATGCATGGGATGAGAGGTTGAGTTTTGCCAGTAATAGCTGCCTAATGTAATCCTAAATCGACTTTGTTAATGGGCACTGAAAAGCTTGGTGACCCGAAGACTCATTCCTCTCTCCGAAAACCATGCACCACTGAACACAGTGAATCTTTCTTCACTAGAAGCCCTCTATTTGTGTGCGTTTTATGGAAATGCATGCAAGGCTTTGATGAGTTTGGAATTGGGAATTGTTTTGCAAGAATGGGAAGTGATTAGTATAATGCCTTTTTTTTGGTAAACATATAATGCCTTTTGCTGTGGGTTCCTATTAGCAAACTCATGATAGTTATTTGAGTCAGAATAATGTTTTGCCTTTTCAATTTAGTTTTCAGTTGGAGAATAAACCACAATAGAATATTTGCCTATCTTGATTGTCTTTCTAAAGAAAAGAAATGAGACCTGATTCTGATTTCCTGTTAAAAATGCAATGAAGATTGTTGTACAAATACAGGTATACATTATGCATCATGTTTCCAAGAATGATTACAGGCCTCATAATGGCCAGTGCTAGAACTATTTCCTTGATAGCTGCTGATATAACAGTTCGGTCCAACTTGCTCCTCTTTTATTAGAAAGTTAATTGCGTAGGAAGAATAAAAAATGTAGTGGGTTATGATGGTATTTTATTTTTAGTTGTTGGGGATGGAATATTGTTGACTTTTGGTATGGGAAATGGCGTTTTTTATTTTTTAGTTAATAAATATAGTTGTTTTTTGAATTTTTTTTTATAAAGATGGAGGGAATTTTGGTAAAAAGTGTTTTTGATGTGATGTTTAACTTGACTTCACTCCACTTGACTTTACAAGTAGGTGAACCAAACTAGCCCTAATGGTGGTTAGGCTTTAGACTGATAACCTTGCTATATTATTTTGCAGTTTTAGACCAGGGTAATTTGTTGTCTGGGTGGCTGAACTTTAAAATCAATCTTTGGGCATCTGAATTATGAAATTATGGTTTTAAGTCTCAGCAGATACCAATGTCTTGATACATGCTACCGGAGCCATTGTTAACAAAAAATACAAAATGTTATTGTAGTATGGACTGAATTCCACAATTATTTTATGTGCCAAATTCTCTAAAACGCCCTGGATTGGTACTACTACTATGTTTTTATTTGGGAGCCTGCTTGTGATCACAACTCAATCCCTTCGCACCTAGCTCTTTGAGTTGGTGGTCCCCAATTTGATACTCTTGTAAGGCATTGGACTATTGGATTTCATTACCATTAAGTTTGGTTATTGGGAAAAGAAAACGTGCCCGGACATCGTGTATGGTGACTCATTCAAAAAGACAAATAAACTAGAATGATATTTCAGTTCTGTTTATCTTGGCCGATTGATTGGCCTGAAATTGTGTTCTAAAGAGCCATGTCAGAAGTTTCTATCCATGATCTACTGGTTGCTAGTTGGTTGTTAGTTTGTTGGTTGAGGGCTTGGATATTGGATGGCATGTGTATGGGTGTGTGAGTCTTTACAGGAGCATAAAATTACCGTCCTATATAGTTACCGGCCTGATTTGATGCATTGCATCAGTCATGGGACCTTTAGCAAATTGGCTAGGTCCATAAAATTTGGTATCAGTGCCAGCCTCCATGTCTCTAGTCAAGTCCCAAAAAGGACGACATGGAATAGAGTGAGAGCCGTCTAGAAAAAAAAAAAGAAGAAAAAATTAAAAGGCTACCTACTGCTAAAGTGAGAGATGCCGCGGATAGGGCTACCTAGAGCAGAGTGTGAGCCACCTCAAGAGGGGAAAAGAGCTACCTACTACCAAAGTGACAGTCGCCGAGGACGTCAGTTGTGGAAGCATGGTGGTCTGTTATGGCCCTATATGGTTGTAGGGCTTAATTTTATGTGTTTCATTAGTCAAGTCCAAAAGTCGAGATGATATTGATTTTTCATAGTAGGATTTAATCAAGTGTGGACCCCACCCTATGTGTTCACTTCTCACTCACTAACTATTGCCTTTTTGTTTAACTTACTTTACCAGTGATGTGAAGTAAATGGTTAATTCAATAGACAATAAAAAGAAACGGATC
The DNA here is from genome assembly GCA_012931725.1 of Litsea cubeba. Lineage (NCBI taxonomy): Eukaryota > Viridiplantae > Streptophyta > Magnoliopsida > Laurales > Lauraceae > Litsea > Litsea cubeba. Next base: position 117,148,372 of record CM022947.1, on the reverse strand, counting down.
GCATCGAACAATACTAAGTTTCAAAAATCACCTCTTCCTTCTAACAAAAAAAAAAAAAAAGTTTTAAAAAGATACTCTCTCATGCTACTAAATGACAAACAAAAAAAAGAAAGAAAGGGTTGTATATGGGACGGGCTGCGCTGGGCTGAGGAATGTACTTGCTCGGCCCGAGTTCTAAATTAGAAGTCTGACCCTGGCCCAAGCCCAGGATGGGCCAGAAGTTGCTTGCCCAAGACCGGCCAGCCTGGAACTGATGAAGCCCAAGCATAGCCTGAGTTTAACTTATATAAACCAAACCAAACCAAACCAAGCCTTTTCCCACTAGGTGGGGTCGGCTATATGGATTTGACGACGCCAATCAAATCTGTTTAGGGCCATGTCCTCCGTTAGATCCATAATAACAAAAAAGAAAAAAGAATTTCATATAACGTCCTAGGTTGTAGCTCAACTAGTCCTGTCATATCACCCTATATGAGAGGTCATCTGTTTGAGTTCCCACGCCCTCTCCCCCTCCTCCCTTATAATTATTTGTATGTTCGGGCTGGGCTTGGCTTCGGACTCTCTCCTATTGAGTCCTAGAGTGACGCATCCATTAAACGAGCCAAAAAAAAACTCGAAGCCTAGCCCAAGTAGGCTAGCCTAGGTTGGGTAAAGTGAATTTACCATACGGGCGATTTATCGCGATTTGATATTATTGCATTTAAATGTTAACCAGACGGGCGATTTATCGCGATTTGATATTATTGCATTTAAACATTAATTATACATGCCCATCCATCATTGTGTGGACCAAAGCCCCGACCCGTAGCCCTACCAAGATGTAAAAAAAGGCAAAATATAAGAAGAATCCATTTATAGGTTTTCCTCCGCTTAGAGGGGAGGAAATCTTGCAAATGCGCAATTACCGCCGTATACATCAGCGGTACGGCTGCAAATGCAAGTTTTCCTCCTCTCAGACCGGAGGAAAACTTGCAAGTGCGACTTTACCACCCATATAAGCAGCGGTAACGCTGCGTTTGGCGCCCAAATCCATTCCAAGCAGGCCTTTCCATTTCCTTCAACAAAAAACGAGCAACACTTAAATTTAATATTCTCTTAAAATTTCATTATTAGATAAATAAATTTAATAAAAGAATTTGTTAATTTGGAAAATGGCTTTGGTCGTCCCAAAAGTTCGTTCTTACAGAAAAAAAGACAAAGGAGAAATAAATAAAGAAAATATTTTCTTAATAGGGCAAAGTAATGTGTAACATGAACACAAAAGAGTAAAGAATATATATATATAGTAACGGAGGGTGTCCACATTACTTTGGACCCCACCTTATTTACCCAAAGGCTTCGAATAAAAAAAATCCAAGTATAAACCATTTTGGACTCCATAAACACTAACTTTTAGGTGCAATTTCTCATGCCACTGAATGACAAGAAAAACTTTGGCTGTTCATGGACGAGGCTGGGCTAGGCCGAGGAATGTCCAAAACTACCCGACTTCTAAACTAGAAGCCTAAGCCTGGCCCAAACTTAACGTGCCGACCCTAGAATGAGTGTTTGTTGTTGTTGTTGATGATGGAAGTAAATCACCTATGTCAAATTCTCATTGGCTTATGATATGTACAAACAAAGTCTAGATACATGCAGGTTCCCAAAGATTGTTTTAAAAAGCAGGCCTATAGAGACTGGCTTTTCAAGAAACCAATACAGAGTACCATTCAGGGGGGAAAAAACCCAATACAGAGTATCAGTGTGATATCCAAATTCACGCAATCACGCCTATATTCGATCATATTGCAGCCATGTGGACCGATAGGGATTATTGTTATTATTATTATAACTTGCAAGAGAATCATACTGATATGGTTGATATCAAGGTTTTTAAAACTAACAACTCGGCAGCCAACTTGGTCCCCCTTGAGTCAAGATGACTCATTCAAGGTCCATGGTACTCGGTGCAAATATAGTCCCACCTTCGAGCCTAAAAACGCTTCTAGGGTTTTTAAAAATGATAAATAAATTTTTAAGAAAATATAAAATGGTGTCCTATGAGTTATGATTCTAAATTTTAAGTTGTGTTTTAACCATTACGGATGAGTTCAAGTAGTATTAAGTGGCCACATTTTGGTTTTTACCAATACGTAGACAATTATAGATTACTCAGAATCTATAATCTTTGATCTCACAGATGTCTTTGTTGATATGAAAGTTTATTGTGTTTATGTGTATTTTTATGTGTTATTGCTTCATTGCTAATGATTTTCCTTAGTTAATAATGTTTAGGAATTGTTGAGGTGAGAAGTCAGTACACGTCGTGGTGGTGGTTTCTCCTTCTTGTTGTTCATGGTGCTTGTTGCCTTTCTGGGAATCCTCATGGGGTATCTAATGAGGACATGACAAGAAGCTGCCTCGGGGTGTCTCTTGCATCCTTTTCCTTCTTTTCTTTCCCTTCTTCCTCCACTATCTCATGTGTTATTTTGTTGCTATTGTTGAGAGTCAGTGGCATGAAGAAAGAGGACACTTTTTTTTTTCTTGGGGCTTTGATGAGTTTGGAATTGGGAATTGTTTTGCAGGAATGGGAAGTGATTAGTATAAGTATAATGCCTTTTGTTGAGGGTTCCTATTGTTGTACAAATACAGGTACGCATTGTGCATCATGTTTCCAAGAATGATTACAGGCCTCATAATGGCCAGTGCTAGAACTATTTCCTTGATAGCTGCTGATATAACAGTTTGGTCCAACTTGCTCCTCTTTGATTAGAAAGTTAATTGCGTAGAAAATAATGTGGAAATCCTTAATGGTGGTTAGGCTTTAGACTGATAATCTTGCTATATTATTTTTCATTTTTAGAGCAGGGTAATTGTTGTCAGGGTGGCTGAATTTAAATCAATCTTTGGGCTTCTGAATTATGAAATTATGGTTTTACCGATGTCTTGATACATGCTACCGGAGCCATAGTTAACATAAAATACAAAATGTTATTGTAGTATGGACTGAATTCCACAATTATTTTATGTGCCAAATTCTCTGGAACGCCCTGGATTGGTACTACTACTATGTTTTTATTTGGGAGCCTGCTTGTGATCACAATTCAAACCCTTTGCACCTAGCTCTTTGAATTGGTGGTCCCCAATTTGATACTCTTGTAAGGCATTGGACTGTTGGATTTCATTACCATTAAGTTTGGTTATTGGGAAGAGAAAACGTGCCCGGATATTGTGTATGGTGTGACCCATTCAAAAAGACAAATAAACTAGAATGATATTTCAGTTCTGTTTATCTTGGCCTGAAATTGTGTTCTAAAGAGCCATGTCACAAGTTTCTATCCATGATCCACCGGTAGCTTGTTGGTTGTAAGTTTGTTGCTTGAGGACTTGGATATTGGATAGCATGTGTATGGGTGTGAGTATTTACAAGAGCCAAATAATAAAATTATATCACACCATTGTCGCGTATTACTTGCCCCATCTTTCAGTTGGGCCACAGCCCCAGGAAAAGAAAATATACTGTCTGCATTGATACACTTGAAGCACAAGTCCCAGCCTTGACATTAGCTGTGGCAATGTTGACGCATGAAGGCATTGATACACTTAAATGCTTACCACACAAGACAATGAAGGCATGACCAGGAATAGTATCGTGAGCAGAAATTGGGAATTTTCCTTTTTGTTAGATCAAAGACGGTTATTAGAAAGCTACTTTAAGGACCACATGCATGCATGCATGTACAATAATACTATAGCTGAAGTGCTTCATCACTGTTCAATTAGTACCATCTACTCAACTAGGCCCCAGGCAATTCCCTCAACAAAGGTATAATAAAGAAAACAGGAAAAGCCATAGACAAAGCTTTTCACACAGGACGTCATAAGAGTGACAAAATGATCGGGACAAGAGAAATAAGAGCTTCAACTTCAAATGGTTGGGAAACGGCATTTATACTTGTTCTTCCCCTAAACAATCCACATGTCTAGTTAAAGTGTTACACCCAACTTTATGTTTCTTATTATTTCATTAGGTACTAGACACAAAGACTCCCTCTATGCTCTTGGTTAAAAAAGACAAAAAAAATAAAATAAAATAAAATTGGCAACAACTTCAAATGAACGGATGAATTAAAAGAAATTCAATTTAAAGGATTTCTCATATAAGATCAAATCTGCTCATAAACATTTAATGAAGATCTTCAGAAAATAGATCTTTCAGTCCCTAAAAACCTGTCGCTGGATGTTCCCTGAAACTTAACCAGCTCAACTTTAGACAGGTACTGATAGGTAAAAAGATCTGAAAAGAACTTGGATCTTCAATGGTGGAGCATGCAATCAACAAAGTAAATCAATCGCACCTTCGGTAATATAGCCATGTATTGTATACCAGGGTAATTATCAAAATTCCAAGACTCAGTTGAAACATTGTGATTCAGCTGTATCAACTCTGTCTGGGCAACGAGTCTGAATGTCTGATCATTCAATTTGAGTTGGATTCTGGGATCTCAAATAATGGACATGTTGTGCTTCTACAATAATACTTGAACTCTAATTCTACCAAGGTTAGGAACACTATACCAGCATACCAGTTGAGCTAAAATCCTAGTGGTCGATGTTGGTGAAAAAATGTTTCTACTTAATTACCTGTTCACTAGAGATTTGGATAACAGCTCCATTGTACTTAGCACTCGATCATTGTTGTACTTGACATTTACAGATAGAAAAATAGCAATGCAGTGAGGGCTATACCTCATGCTTTTGGGCAATTGGAACACGATGCTTTACGCATGCCTCAGTGTTTTAAGACAAATAAAATGATAAAAAGTGAATAAATAATATAACAGAAAAAAAAACAAAAAACATTGCCCATTTAGAACAAAGAGCTCAAGCAAGGAAAAGAGAAGCTGCAAGAAAGAATATAAATAACTGAAATAATACACATTAAAAGAAAGGACGTGGAATAATAGAGTCCCAAAGACTGAAGCACAAGGTTGTGCAGAGTGTCCTGACGTGTCCATCAATACAAGTGCTTTCCTTCATCTGGTGATTGGAACCATTGATGCAAAGGCCCCATTGTGGGCATGCAATACCTCAAAACACTTCCACCATGTTACAAAATCCTAGCCATACAACTTGGGGCTAATTTAGCAAGGCTCATATATTGGTGACATTAGATCTTTTAATTAGACCTAAAAATGAAACTCTTCTCTTTTATATACACTGCATCAATGAATACCAGTCTCAACCTCTTGTATCTCTTTTACATGAATTCAGGAACTCAAAGGAAATTTATTTTTTTTGTGTAGGAAGATGGGATGAGAAGATAAGGTGATTAAAAAAAAAAGAAAAAAAACCAGGGATGAGCTAGAGTGTATTAGATTGAAATCAAACCACAATCCCCTCAACATAAGTAAACAAACAAAGTCCTAACCGTGGACTTTTCCCCAATCTCTCTAACATAACCCTCTATTTGGCAACAAGGAGCAAAACCCATTTTCCCGATCCCTTACCGTAACCCAAATAAAGTGAATACATATCCAATGGAAATTACAACTGTCCAAGAGAACCCACCTTGATGCAAGCAAAAAATAACAGAAATCAATAATACCTTTGCCATTTTTTTCATGACAACAAAACCATAGAAGCAGAAAAAAAAAAGAGAAAAAAAAAACCCACATGAACAAGAAGTAACCTTTAAACAGACTATCAAAACAATTCACAGATCAACGAATTTCAACAAGAAATGCAGAGGAGATGAGACGAAGAGAGGAGATGAGAACGTCAGTTTACCTGCAGAGAGGGGAGAGATGCAGAGGCAGCAACGACAGAGAGGGTCCGAGCAGAGGCAGCGGCGAGAGAGAGGGAGACCGTTTTCGAGCGACGATCGGTTTCGGGCAGAGAGAGAAAGCAGAGAGAGCGAGTGAGCGAGAGAGAGGGAGGGAGCAGATCGAGAGAGCGAGAGGGGCAGCGAGAGAGAGAGAGAGAGAGAGAGAGAGAGAGAGAGAGAGGGAGCAGATCGAGAGAGCAGAGAGATCGAGCGAGAGAGAGAGAGCAGAGTGAGCGGGATACAGAGCAGAGAGAGTATGAGAGGAGCAGGAGAAAGAGAGAAAATAGGGCTTGGCGGGAGAGGGAAAAAAAGCGTGGGAAGTTTCAGGGCTTTATTTTTTGTCGCAAAAAACGGAATTCTCACCCGTAAGAATTATTTTATTTTTAATATTTGAAAATAAGTAAAAAAGTCTATCAACCTTTAAACGTCGGTAATAAATTTTCTGACGCTAATTTTCGTAGAAAAAAATTTTGTCGGTAAAGGAATCTGATTTTTAATTTTCCTAAAAGTAGAGTTAATTAAACATTACCGACGTTTTACAAAAAACGTTGCTAAACGTTCATTTTACTGACGTCATATAATTCGTCGATAATAGTCTCTGATAGTTTTACCAACGTAAAATAAAAATAAAAAAGGATTTTCTAACACTTAGGATTGAAAACGGCCTGTCGGGGCTCCGGAAAATGTAACGGGCCTTGGAAAAATTGAAAACCTACGCGAGCACTTCGCTCAAGTTAAAGTAACTTGACGGAACTGATGGTTCGCAAATAAGACTCCCGGTTAGAGAATTATAAGCGAAACATAGGATTTTTCAACACTTATGCTCGAGAACGGCCCGCGGCGGGTCCGGAACGGGTGACGGCCCCCGGAAAATTCAAAAACTGGCACGAGCACTTCACTCGATGGTGGAGTAACTTGTAGGAACTGACGGTTCGCAAATAGGACTCCCGGTTAGAGAATTAGAAACGAAACATAGAATTTTCCAACACTTAGGCTTGAAAACGGGTCCAGAATGTGAAACGGGCCCTGGATAAATCGAAAACTAACACGAGCACTTCGATCGATGGTGGAGTAACTTGTAGGAACTGACGTTTCGCAAATAAGACTCCCGGTTAGAGAATTAGAAGCGAAACATAGAATTTTCCAACACTAATGCTCGAAAACGGCCCGCGGGGGGTCCGGAATGTGAAACGGTCCCCGGAAAAATCGAAAACTAACACGAGCACTTCGCTCAATGGTAGAGTAACTTGTAGAAACTGACGGTTTCCAAATAGGACTCCCGATTAGATGATTTTGACCCCCCCCCCCCACCTTTTTATCCTACACTACAAAATGCAGCAGCTACAAAACGATAGGCTCTTTATGCCTATTTTAATTTTATTTTATTTATATTTAATGTTAACGGATCGGATCGAATCGAATCCGCGGATTGAGAATGAAATCCGCCACTGATTCGTTGCTTACAGATTACAGGATTTCCAAACCGTCACCAATCCGTTAACCTTCGGATCAGATTAAAATCCTCAGATCGGATCGGATCGTATCGAATTCACGGAATTTTTTGTACACGCCTAGTGTAAATCACATGTGCTTTTGCGTGTAAAGTATGTGTAAAAGAGGCAGCACATTTTCACACCTGGTGAGTGTGAAACGTTTTACATACCGGCCTAGTTTTGGCGAAGCTACAGTGGACACACAACCTGAACGCCTTTTTCATTTCCTACTAATCTGGCACCAAAATTTGTGATCCAAACAGATGATCATGTTAGGGGGCTAAAAACGGCTATGGTACTAAAAGTCAACCATTGGATCATGATACTAAGAGTGACAGATTCTAATCAGACAAACTCGTCTCAAGCGGATAAATGCTTGTTGCTACAGTGATATGGACGTCCTCATTGGACAGTCCGATTTTTCATTTTTTTTAAAATCAACTTATGGAAAATACTTGCTGTACGTGTACAATAGAGATGGGTTTCAAAACGACATCCACTAGAGGAACTAGATGTGGAATCTGCAAACTAAATTTTAATTTGCACTTGATAAGAATTATATACTTAATTACTGTAATTTGCACTTAATAAGAATTATATACTACTTTCGCTCTTTGTGAGATGGCAATTTCACTTTCCCTTTATAGAATTAACCCCTAAGATGGGAAAATTACTTACATCATTTTCATTAAGTTCATCATACGACTTCAATTTCGGAGAGAGAATTATAATGGTAGAATTTCAGTTAGTGAAATACCTCTAGCAAAACTGACTTACAACAAGGAATCATAACTTCTTTCTGTTTTATGGAGTAGAGCGAATAGAGTGCATGCCAACAACTTTCCAAGCAAAGCCGCATTTTCCAATTCCGTTTCTCTTAGCATAACTGTAACGGATCTGGTAGATGGCTAGGGCTTCATCTCTCAGCACAACTTCCATTCCATTCTCATTGCTGCTCGAAGATCTTATTGACAAAATAAATTAGCAAAATGAAATTTGCCGACGTTTTATTAAAAGACGTCGGTAAAATAAAGGATTTTACCGATGTTTTTAATAAAATGTCGGTAAAAGTCTACTTTTACCGACAAAATTAAAAACGTCGGGAAATACCTGTCTTTACCGATGAAAATATAAAAACGTCGCTAAAAGTGCAACTTGTTGTAGTGTATATAATAGGGGAAGGAGTCCTTTTCAGTAAAATGAAAAGGTGTCTTTAAGGATGTCTTTAAGATCTCGAGCTAACTGAGTAAAATCTAGAGGGATTTTTTTTAGGTTACTAGGAATTGCAAGCCTAGAGGATCCGAACTCCTGTAATGCTAATCTAGTTTTTATGTCCTTTTGTTTGGAAAGGAATTTTAAAGCCTCCAGATATGATAATTACAATCTCTTAATCTAGTTTACTTCGATCTAGTTTCCTAATCCATATACCATCTATAGAATTGTATACGTCGACCAGATTCTATATTATTTGGCCTGGGAATGTGATGCTATTTTTATTTGGCCTGGGAAAGTAAAGGAGATAGATAGATAAAAAAGGAGTTTCCCTATGTTTCCCTAACTCTCGGCATGTCCGTCGTCGTTCGTTGGGAAAATCTCCCTCCAATGCTTTGCTTTCTCTTGTTTGCTCTGGATTTCAAACCCGATCGAATGCAGGAAACAGCTTCTCTCTTCTTTCTTCTTTTCCTCCTCCTCCTTGTCGAATGTCAGCAAGACGCATATATTGCATATATTGTACTACTCTCTAATAAGGGTTTTCTTTTCTTCTCTGATTTTCTGAATTTCCTTTTGAGATTCAGAAAACTATACTAGAGAACTACAATAATCAAAGGTAAGCTCGTGCAATTTTATTATTATTATTTTTTCATGAAAGGATTTCGTTTTATTTTAATATTCTTTTATTTTTTTTTCAGTTTTTTGTAATTTGTTGTTGGTTGATTATTCTTAATTTGTTGAAATTTCTTAGTTTTTGGTTGTTTGTTGAAATTTATCATGATATTGGAATGTTGGAATATAGCAACTTGAGATTCTGTAGCTTGAATTTATGACATTTACATGGGGCATATAATTGATTCTTGGACGTAGGCTCAACTGAGATTTATTGTTTCGTTTTGTTCGATGGGTCTGACTTTACTAATTTATGTTACTTCGTATCATAGCCCAAGGATCCTATTAGATTGATTGATTGTTTTCATCCTTTGATAATATGTCATTCCTTAGAGGATGTATCAATTATCATATAACAAGTTGAGAATATGATCTATTACAAAAAAAAATCAATAAAAATTGAAAAAAAGTTTTACCGACGCTTTTTTTGTCGGTAAATAACCAAAATAAAAGTAAAAATCCAATATTACCGACGTTTTTTTGCCGTCGGTAAAATAAAAAATATGTTACCGACGTTTTGTTTCGTCAGTAAAATAAATAAAATAAAAATACTAAAAAACATTAACCGACGTTCTTCTGCGTCGGTAAAATAAAAAGAAAAATAAATAAAAATTAAAAAAATGTTTCGCCGACGTTTTTTCTCGTCGGCAAAATAAATAAAATAAAAATACAAAAAAAAAAAACATTTACCGACGTTTTATTTCGTCGGTAAAATAAAAACAAAAAAATAAAATTTGAAAAATTATTTTACCGACTTTTTTTTTCGTCGGCAAAATAAATAAAATAAAAATACAAAAAAACATTTACCGACGTTTTATTTCGTCGGTAAAATAAAAAGAAAATAAATAAAATTAGAAAAATTGTTTTGCCGACGTTTTGTTTTCGTCGGCAAAATAAATAAAATAAAAATACATAAAAACATTTACCGACATTTTATTTCGTCGGTAAAATAAAAAGAAAAAAATAAAATTAGAAAATTATTTTGCCGACGTTTTTATTTCGTCGGCAAAAAAATAAAATAAAAATACATAAAAAACATTTACCGACGTTTTTTTCGTCGGTAAAATAAAATAAATAAATAAAAATTGGAAAAAAGTTTTGCCGACGCTTTTATTTTCGTCGGTAAAATTAATAAAATAAAAATACTAAAAATATTTACCGACATTATTTTTCGTCGGTAAAATAAAAATAAAAATAAATAAAAATTACTAAAATGTTTTGCCGACGCTTTTTTGCGTTGGTAAAATAAATAAAATAAAATAAAAATATTTTACCGATGTTTTTTTCGTCGTAAAAGATTTTTTTTTAAGAAAAGAGCGAATTTGATGGTAACTTTTCCGAGTCGGAATAATGTAGGTATTTACCGACATTTTATTGAAAAACGTCGGCGAAAGTCTGATTTTTTCCGACGAAACTAAAAGCGTCGGGAAAATTTGGTATTTTACCGACAAAGTTATAAAACGTCGGAAAAATCTAACTTTTACCGACGAATTTATAATAACATGGCTAAAAAACGTGGCTAAAACTGCAGTTTGTTGTAGTGTACAAGGTGGTTGAAATCCTCATGTGACCCAAGGCAAAGTGATAATATTAACTTGGGGGAACATTCATATGCATCTTTGATAAATATAAAAAATAAAGCCTAGCTCATATTGTAACTCTTTGGCATAAAACTAATCTTGCTCCCAATCCACCTGATTAGTGATGGCATTGGTACAAGGTGGTTGAACTCCTCATGTGACCCAAGGCAAAGTGATAATATTAATTTGGGGAAACATTCATATGCATCTTTCCCGCGAGGGACACTTCCCTTTTTAAAAATTTTCAAGTACATAGGATGAGACACAAAATGCACTTTTCATATATAAAAAGAGGAGTATATCTCACTTTATAATGAGGAAATGATGCATATGAACATTCCCCTTTAACTTGAGCTAAATCCAATACAAGAGGGGAAATATATGCTAAGTGGTTTTTGGATTTCACAAGTGGATGTCTGGCCACTAGGGATGTTTGGCTTTGGGTTCTAATCCTAAACCCTGAGCATGCATGAGCATTTTTAATTTCAATACAAGCAAAAGGTAACGGCTACACAGGCGGCCTTCCAGCCTTTCCCAAACCATCAATACGCCATCCATGATGTGACATGCCAGGCCACATAGGGACGATGCCGGGACAACATATTCCCTGTCCCCACCACAGACCAATCACAACATCTCAATCAAATGAGAACCAACTGCCCAGATGTCTCCTTCTTTGGGGACACCAGCAGCCATCATCTGACACGTGTACTGAACTTTTACTACTTTTCCAGAGGCTGGTTTCATGCCGCCACGTTCCATCAGTACTGAAGTGTTTCGTAAGCAATGGGAGGCAGGAGTGACTGGGACCCTCACATGACAGAACAAAATATACAAAGCTCCCTCCAAGTGGCCCACTCAAGATCACACGTGTCTAATTTATAAACGGCCACGATGCTCCCAGAGGAATGGACAGTCACATGCATGATTAAGTGTTGTCGTTGTTGAGGCCTCATGGCCTGGGTCCCACTAACTTTGTGGGGCCACTGATCTCAATGAAAGTTCTATCACATGATTGGCTAATTAATGCTGGGGTGGTCTTTTTCTAACAATCGGCTTTTCTTAATATATAAATGCTGCGAATGTGGAGAAAGAAAGAGACCCGGATGAGGAAAACTTCCCTGGAAAATGTTGTCGTTTTGTGTTTGGATGGAAGGGAAAAGTTTTACAGTGAAACGCGTTTCACTAGTCTTTTGGTTGGGGTGGTCAAAGAGTCAAATTCTCATCTTTTCATATACAGGGAAAAAGGTTGAAAACTGTCAGCATTTTGCTATTTCTTCTTTGGGTCTTTCAGTTTTACACAAGATGGTTGTGCTTTTCTTTATTTTGTAAATGCTTTTTCTTGGACTGTTTATGTCGAGATAATCATATATTTCAAAACTTATATAGTTTATTAGCTCAGTGGAAAGTATCTTTGTCTTGCACATTTGTGCAATGTTGTGTAAAACCATTTTTGTGGAGAAGAATTTTCATCCTCTTTTTATTGGAAATGATTTTGTGTAGAATTGTGGAAAAGTCGTTAATTTATTTTTTCATATTTTTCTCGAAAAAAGCGACCGCGCTAGACATAAAAATCTTAAATGCCGCGGAAATATATTTCTACTTTCTATGCATTTTTCACGAAAAAAGTGCCACGTACAAACGTGCCCTAAAGATTAATCCTTGATCGTGACTTTGTTTGTTATGGAGTTGGGGACTTAGGGTTCAATCACAACCATAGACCGATTTCCAACGAATCACATGCAATTTTTAACCAAAAAAAAAAAGTAGTCGCATAAAAAATTAATCAATGTTTCCATTAGTGTGCCACACCAGGGTAGACATTTGAATATCAATTTTGTTTATTTTTAAGTGCACTATATATCCTGATCATTCTTTTTGTGAATCTGGAATCTCACAATGACATTTATGTTGTGGACTTCCTTGTAATCAAGGTAAATTGTCAGATCCTTGACTGAAATGAAATATAGTTAGAATAACCTATGCACTCAGTTAGTTCGAAATTTAAATTATCTCATTATGATCTGTTTTTTTTTTCTTTTATTAGTTGGCCTACTGACTTAGAATGATACTTACAACTTGAAGCCACATAAATATCTGTGATAATAAGGTGCCAAGACCACCTAGTCATGAGTGTGTTGGCATCTCATTATGACATTTAACAAATGGGTCACTTACAACTTTTTTCCAACTGAAATACATGCCACATATCTTTTCAAAGTTTCATTTATTTCACATACGCCCCTCCCTCAGAAGAATTATTAAAAAAAAACCTATAATTTTTTTAAAAGAACTTCATTTATTTTTCACACATGGGCCCCACCTCAAAAAGTTAAAAATAAAAAACCCTATAATTTTTGGAATGTCTATTTATTTTTCACATATGGACTCTCCCATGAAAATTTTCTGTCTTTTTTTTTTATAATTGCTCCTGAAATGACAATTTTATTTGAGTTGGCTTAGTGGCTAGCAATATGAATGGGAATCTGCCCCTCCAAGGATCGATTCCAGGAGTGTGATGTGGTGTTGCTGTCCTATGACACCCCCCAAATGATATTTTAAATGACACTTTTGCCACAGGAAATCTCATAAATCTAGCATTTTAAACTCCAACGCCTAGGAGAATTTCAGAAATCCACATGAGGATAACACTTTTGGAGAATTAAAAAAAGCTCCAAACAAAACAAGAAATCTCAATCCAAATGCTTGCAACCACAGAATCCCTAATAATTGAGTCCTTTTACAGCTTAGCTGAGTCCACTTCAACTCATCAAGTTTTTGATTCCTCAATCTAAGATCCTAGTAATCCAAGGGTGGGGACCATCCATTGGTTAATGTGCTAATGCAGGCAGTCTCATGTCCCTCTCGTTTGTATACCAGTCTACTTAATCGAACAAGATTAGGTATAAGTTGCCATGGATCACAACACATGACTCCATGCTAGCTACAAGGACACTACCTATTCATATGCCTTTACCCTGTCCTTTTTAACTGTAACCACTGGCCACAGATTAGATTGAACCCTACAGAGCAGAACCCATACACATGCATCCAAAACTGCCAACGTCACCCCACAAGTGGACCCCACAAAACATGGCCAATCAGCAGACAGCCTTGTGCAACACGGCTCCCAATACCACTCATAACTCTGGATCCATGATCCATGCCCTTTTCTCTAGGAACTAGGAAGAAAGATAAGCAAAGCATATGGACCCCTCAACACCTCCTTTTCCTTTCAGACATCCATATCAATAGGTGATTAATTCATCTATACAAGTGCCATTAAGCACCCCCATTATCATTATCTTCTTAAAAAGACCAAAATGAACATCCAATCAGCCCATTTCCAATACAATCCAACATTTGATAATACCCATGTTCTAACTTATTTGATTATGGTTTTGCTGGAAGAGGCTATTGCTATTTTAAGCAACTTGGGTGTTTCTTCTTTACTGTATAATGTAGCACCTAAAGTGCCTAGGCAGCTTTTTTGCTGCAAAAGCAACAAGATTCCCAAGGAGTAACCTTGACTGGGATATACACTTATCATTCCATATATAGCGACAAAAAACACTCTTCTTTTAGTTGCAGCCACAGATGACCATACCTTTTGAGTTACCTCAAATGTGCTGTGCATACAACTAAATTTTCCATTGCAGGAAACATCGTGTGTATATATGGTGCTTCTGTTTTTTTGTTGTGGCAACTTGTAGGTCATGCTCTACATTTGAAGAGTAAAGGAGAACTAATTAATTAAATCTTTTATTTTTCTCCACATAGGGAATGATATTAAAGACAGTTTTGTCTATGGAAGTTTACATATAGCTACATGTATTTTTGTAATTACAAGAACCACCTGTTTTATTTTCATGTTTATTTACAACCATTTTTTTCTAAATCTAAAAATCTTAGCCCATAACCTTGACCATCAAATCGCAAATTTCCAGTCAATGGAATGAAACCAAAGGTGTATTTTTTCTTTGAAAAAATAGTTTTCTTATTTTTGGGGGATCCGAGAGGATTTGATTGCTAAACGTGGCCTAACCTTCATGTAAATGAAATTCACGATGGTAAGGTGGAAAAGACTATAAAACCTAAATCAATTTAATTAGAATCAATGACCTTAGTTTAGTGTGGTTTGACATAAATAAGGTTGAGAACCGCCACTTACCTGTTCTCACCTGGATGGGTGTTCAGGGTTTGAACTCTGGGTATGCCACATTTTCTCACTTGTGTGAGCTTTCTTCCCGCTTGTGCGGGTTTCTTTCTCACTTGTGTGAGCCTTCTTTCCACTCGTGCGGGCTGTCTTCCTGTGTGCGTTAGCTCTCTCTTGGATCTCAGACCCCTAGACTGAGTTAAAAAAATATATAAAAAAGATTAGATCAGTAAAAGGTTGTAACCTCTTACACATTTTTTGTTTGTTAAAAGAAGAGTCTTCATTCAAAACAAAGAAAGACACATTCAAAATTAAGAAAAACACTAGGCCACAAATAACATAGCTTGGAAAAACAAGGTCAACTGAGCTAGGCAAGGTATCAGCCTCTTACACGTTGATTTCATCAATTAATCAAATCTGATAGAAAATCTTCTATATTAGGAAGGTTGTGATTAGATATGTTAGGGTATGCATCAAAAATATATATTTTTATCTAATGAGATTGAGAAGGATTCTTGATAGGATTAGATGAATGTTATTTATCTGATAAAATTAGAAAAGATCTTCAATAGATCAGATATAAGATTGCATGATTTCTAGTCATAATTGTCTCCTTAAATAACCTTTGTAATCTATACAAAATCACTCTTTTTGAATGACATACTTTATTCAGCTGTATGAAAATGTAGTCTTAGTTTTATCACCATGGTGATTGACCTCTATGTGTGTATATTAATAAAGGTAGTTATTTGTAAAATAAGGGTGATTCTTTATAATTCTCAAAATACATGGGGTTTTTACCTAACTTTTCTTAAAGCTATTGTCACAAATCTCACTGCCAAGGATTCCTCATCACAATATATTCTTAGGGTTTTCAAGCCTTTTCTTCTCTCCGAATATAATTAAGAAAATGTGCATAAACTACTATCATATAGGGATGTTCATAAACTAAGTGAAAGTAGTTTGTAGGCATAGATCAATATTCATTCCCTTAAATTATCTAAGATATGGTTAGATGACATCTTTTTTGTTCTTTGTTGTTACTACTTATAGGTAAACATAGTTCTTTTCCAATCCACTTATTGATGAGTGGTGAGCCACCTTCTCTCCACAGAAACAACCAGAGTTTGGTCCAAATATGATAAATATATTAGTTTTAAAATTTATGACTTAATAGGTTAAATTGCTAATTGTAAGCATGGCACGAAAATTTAAAAAAAAAACTAAGACATGATTACCACATTATTGTGAAAATGTTGGGACCTATTCTGAAAATCTTACATTAATATTCTAACAGTTCTGCAATATATGAAAAATCTCTCGAGCATCTTTCAAGTTTTTTGTCTTGGTTATATTTGGGGCACATGTGAGCGCAAAACAGTTATGTAGTTCATGCCTTACGAACATGACACAGCAAGAAAAGGATTCAAATACTATGAACTGACTGTGTAATGGTCGGGCCAAAAAACAAGAATGCATTGGCTGTACAGGCAATATTAAGGCATGCTTATATAATGCATTTTTCGTGGAAGAGGAATGAAAAAGTGTTTTAGTTTCCACGGGCTTGATTTTCTTGTTTTTAGTGTAGATAATTTTTTTTTTTATGAAAAAACCAGCTTATTTTACATGATTTTAATTTCCGTGAATCCAAAAACCTTTCCAGTGGTGGCGGTAAAGAAAATGTGGTGAGTTTTACGAAGAACAAAAAGGTTATACATTATTATTTTCGCAAATGTTATACAAACGACTAAAACAAAATAGATATCAAATATTGGTTGAGTAGTGACCATATGGGCACACCACAGATGGATTGTGCTGATTGCATAGAATGAGTGGTTAATATACAGTGGCGGACACACATATAGGCATGTGGGGGGGTGAAGCCCCCACCCAATTGGCAAAATGTACATGAGGTTCCTAAAACCCATGCTAGTCCAGCCCCCACTTAAAAAACTATTCAGCCCCCATCTATTTTTCCAAACTCTCTCTCCCTCTAAAAAAATTCCTAAAGTGATTAACACCTTTCTTTTGGCTATTTTCTTCTTTTTTTCTTTTTAGTTATATACAGTGGTTAAGAAGAGTGGGGCAATGATTGTCTTGGGTTCATTCATTTCAAAAGGAGAGCTTCATTTTAGAAGGATAGAAGAATAAGAATAGAGAACTTAACATAGTATTGGCTCTTTATATCATATGGTGTTATAAGAAACTAGTATGATTTTTTTAATAGCTCTTAAAACTCGTGTAACATGTATCATTTTGGCCGTTACTAAAACTCAACTTTCAGATTATCGTTTTGAATAAAAAGAAATTTTTCAGGCTTCCCACAAACGAAAATCCTGGATCCGCCACTGTTAATATATATTTGCTTCCTCCGAGATAGCATGAGAGATGACACAATGATAGGGTCGCCTTATGCCTCTCCGTTGTAGTTTCAAGTTTTATGTAGGTAACAATTACACTGAAAAAAAAAAAGGTTTTACAATCTTGTAGCCAATATTGGGCATAGGTGCGTATAAAAGAGAGATGGTGATGATGATCATCTCCCATGCCCCATCATTCCACATGCTAAAAAGAGAAACCAAAACATCTCCCCCGACTGCCTACAACTGATGGAGTTCAGATCACATATGTTCCATTGACTAGCTAAGAAGCTACTGGCATAATATAATACCTTTCATATGATATTTTGCTCATTTTTTTCAACTAAGTAGGCCTCCTACTGTGACCCATGTCTTAAATCTCATTTCTCCTTCACGTTAAAAGCCAAAGAATCTTAACTAGGATTACTTTTTTCCCCTCTTTCCATTAGAGAAGATAAAAGGGAGAGCCTTTAACACCATTGACTCAGGTCTGGACGGTTATGATGAGGAACATCTGTGCTTGTCTGAGGAGACAACATCATAGACTTTCCCATGTAGAAATAAGGGGTTCTGATGCCATGGACAATGGGAACAGCTTTGTGCTTGTGGGCAGTGGTGGGGTACCTCTTGCAGGCTTTCCTTCTCCTTTGTATTTTCCAACTCATTTGCTGATGGTGGGCTGCTAAAGGCTTGTCAAACCACATACAAAACCGATGAAATTTCATTAAGTGGGACACCAATGATAGGCACAAAAAGATGATTGGATTAGTAGAAAAAACATTATAATTTATAGTGGTCCCGAAGACTCAGAACAAATGAGATGATGATGTTGTGTGAGTCAAAGATGATAATTTTGGCTCGGGACAAAATACCTTCCGTTCATAAAATCCATGCCTAAAGGGAATGTTTAGCATTGACTTTGACTAACACTAGTTGGAGTTGTTCACTCCAAGCTAGTATATCATAATTAAAATGAAAAAAAAAAAAAAACCTTGAAAGTCGGGGTTTCAATCCCTGACGCAATCTACCAACACGACCTCAACTCAATCTGATAATTCAAGATTTAGGTTGACCTTTTAATTTCAGATTGAATTTAGGTTGATATTTTTGACTCGATTGATAAATGAGTCCGGTTTTTAGATTGAATTCATTGTTGTCAATGGTTGCAAGGTTGCATGCATTTCATGAATTTTCCTTTTACCCATTGTCGGTATACCCTAAAAATTTTATTATGATAAAGTTAAAAATAAAAGAAATGATAAGGTTTGGGCTTGTTATATGTAGGGTGTTTATATAAGTCAAAGATTCTCACACTGGAGTCCATAAATGGGGGACCATATCTTGCTTTGCTTTTAGCTTTGCAACATTCTCTTTCTAATTATGGGTGGGCGCTCCCTAAGCTTAGGGCATGGCCTCTTGGATACGCTAGAAATTTGATGTAATCCACTCATGAGTCATGAGCATGTCAAATGCTTGGCAGTTCTCGGAGTAGAGAGAGTCAAGAGTGAAAGGGTAGTGAAATAAAGGTGGTTAATTATCTATATATGTAAATGGTAGGAAAGAAATAAAATATGGTAGGATAGAAATAATCTCTCTCTCTATATATATATATATATATGTCATTGCAACATTGTTCATTATCTAGTCATCCGTCTAAACTAATGACAATTAATTTAGATATCCCAACAACTTACTTTATCATTATATCCTAAGACGATGCTTTGATGCACAATCAATGACTTTGGTTAAACTAGTAATGCGTATTTGGTGGAAAACCATTTAAATTCAACCAAAATTAGATGATAATAACACATCCACAGTGCATGGAGGTTATGTAACCATATTTACAATTTTTGTAGGATTAAAACTGTGAGGCATTTCCTCATAAAGGGCCTAATGCTTTTTCTCTTTTTCATTTTTTTTTGTTTGTAAAACGCCAGACCCTTGAGAGAACCGAGTGATGCGAGAGTAATCTCTTGCTCACACCAACGAAAAGATTACTTGTACACAGGGTAGGAGGGTTGCCTGCAAAAGCTACGGAGAGAAAACATGATCGAACTTTGGATAGTTAACCGAGAATAAGACTCTCAACTGTGCCATTCCTTCAAGTTACATTTGACAATCAAATCCTCAATAATTTCTTGTCATTATTTTACAAAGCAGTAGAAAAGCTACATTTGTAATTATTATTCCACAAGTATTTGGGCCAATAAAAATCCTTACTTTCGAGGATTTCAGACCGACCTCCTCTCATGGGATTCAAAATTCTCATTTTTCCGGTGTATGTATCCATACGAATTTCTCTCAACTACATGATTGTATCATGCATTGATATTGATATGAAGTTGCATTGAAGAGTCCCTATACAATCGAGGAGAGAGAGTGTGTGGGAGAGGAATCCTCAAATGTGCAAAATCCTCGTGAATTCTTCGTATATTACCAACCGTTCCCTGTCAAGGGCATGATTCAAGATGTCCTTCCTAGTCTATACAGCGATTCAAATTTTACAACAACTGCATGACCCATCATCATCATAGACGCCTGTAAATAATATTAGGAATGGCCCACAATGGCCCCCACATGTTAAGGAACAGTCAAATCATTTCCTTGATAACCACAAACTACAGGACACCAGTCTCCCATAATTCTTCCTACAATATTATATACATTGCAATAATTCTGCTAGTAGGGGTTGGATGAGACCTGACAAGCAGTAGCCCATGGTTCGAGGGGTCGCATCAGGGCTTGACCCCTATAAACCCTACACCCTCTGTCCAGGACCATCTCTATTAATTTTTCTATACACCCTCGCAATTTCCACCGTCCATCAGTATGTCCAGACCAGATAATTCACTCTCCCTTCATCTGGTGTATGCATGATCTATATACATCACAAGTCCATGGTCTCAGTTTTGGAACCCACAGCAATACCGCAAGTGGTTTTCCTTCTTTTCATAAATGTATCCCCATAATATAAACTGTAAAGAAGATTTAACAAAAGTTCACTCTAGATCCTCTCAACCTCCATCTTGATAATTTAGCAATGACAGCTTTTTAAATAAAATCTTTGCTGCTCAAAATAGATGCTCCATCTTATATGAAGATCTGATCTTGTTCCTAAGTTGATCCCACATTTAGATATATATTACTTATGCAGAGATCTAATTTTGTTCTAAGTTGATCCCACATTTAGATATATAATACTTATAAACTTGTGAATAACAAGTTATAAAATTTTCAAAATACTTTTCAAGCAATAAATCTAGAGGTTTTCTTTCAAAGTTCAGATCCTCTATCACAGTTGGCATATCCTCGGACCAGTCACTGTGAGCCACGTCACGATAAAAACCACGTGCAGCTGCTCCATTCGAAGATCAAGTGTAGTGTTTTTGTGAGCTCATAGAGCATATGCCAGCTGCAATAGAGGATCCAGATTCTTCACTTTAGAGACATAAAAAAAAAATAGATTGATTTTTTATTTTGATAGGTTCAGATGTATATAGTTAGTGTATGATTCTGGAGCCACACTGTTTTTATTAAGGCAGATACTGAGAGTATCCAGACTCGTATCGACTTAGATACTGAGTTAGATACTATTAAGGCGGGAAATTGATATTTCCTTGTTTGGTTTTGTTTGTTTGTTTCTCAGCTCCCCAAAACCACTGAAAAGTCCAAAACCACCATTTTAAAACCGCTTTCATTCCCTATAAAAACAGCGCCTCTTTTACTCTAAACCCCCCACCCCCCAGGCTGACGTTTGTCTGCTCTCACAATCCCAGCTTTATAAAAACCGCCGATATGTTTCCTAAAAACCGCTTTTTTCTCTCTCCATGCTGTCGAATGATTGCATGAAAACCGGTTTTTCTGTTTATGTTTCAGCTCTGAGACGGAAAGGAAGAAGAGCTCCTGTTTTAGTTTTATTTGAAGTGTTCATCTTTTTCTTCTTCTGAGAAGTTGGATTGACACGTGAAAAGAAGAGATGGGTTTGCAGCACAAAGAGGCTCTTCGGATGCTCTGTTGTGAAAATGGATGGTCGTATGGGGTTTTGTGGCGAGTGAAATCGAGCGATCCGATGTAAGATTTAGCTGCATTTGTTTTTTGGTTTGGTTTATATGTTGCTTCTGTTTGGTGATCGAGTGTTTTGTTTTTTTTGGGTATGTTTGGATGAGCTGAAATTGCCAGTGAAACCCAATGATTTGTTTTTCTGGGGTAGTTTGGGCTTCAAATCATCAACATTTGGAGCTGACGAAAATGTCAAAAGATGTTATTTTGGGTGGTATCCAAACGGGCCCTCGCTCAGTTTGACAGATCTACTTGCTCTGTCTTATGCACATTTCTAGTTATTTATGGTTTTTGGCTCTACATGTTATTGTCATGTTCTTTGGGTTTTTTGTTATTTTATTTTGGATGGGTGAGTGTAAATATTTGTGGGTTTGATTGGGTGATCAAGCTGATGTTTTTGAGGAGTGGGGTTTGCAAGAAAGCTGTTGCATTGTGGTTGCTTTGGCAGTTATCCTCTGTTTGTTCGTTGTGTCTTGTGTCGTCAGGTCGAGACAAGTGATTTGCTTTTGGATGTTCAATTTATCTATTTATTGCTGATCTGCTTCATGTTTCTCCTCTGATTGCTGCTCATCCCTTGCTGCAGCATTTGATGTGACTTAGAGGGATTGATTTTTATTAAATCAATTGCAACTTGATATTATTTGCGTTTGTCTCGTATCACAATTGTTTACATATTATCTCATATATTCTTCCCATTTCCATAGCGATTGCTTGATTGAATCATGGAAAGTTCGGATTTTTTTCCCCTGGTTAGTGCTTTAAGCAAATGATTTCATTTCATTATCAGTTTTGTGGGCTTAGCTTTGAAAAGTTAGATCTGGACAATTTGTAGATGGTATGTGGTATAAGACTAGGACTATAGAATTTAGGCATATTGGGTTCCTGATTATGAAACTCATGTGTTGTGTTGTGTTGTGTTGTGTTGTGTTGTGTGTGTGTGTGTGTGTGTGAGAGAGAGAGAGAGAGAGAGAGAGAGAGAGAGAGAGAGAGAGAGAGAGAGAGATTCCTGTTTCTGAAATAGTTCTCTTGACTGATCTTTGGTGGTGTTCTGCATGCAGGTTGTTGATGTCGGAAGATGCTTACCATGAAGAGGAAATTGGAACACTGGTAGAAAAGATGCTTCATCAAGTCCACCTGGTGGGACTGGGAGAGGGGTATGTTCTTTCTTTTGTTATATGCTTTCTTTTCTAAACCTTTGATTATTTCATTTGTTAATCTCCTTTTCTTGGGAATTCAAGAAAACCCACATCTCTTATTTCCAGTCCTTGGAGTATATTTTATAATTATGGGTGCTATTTTGAATTTTCGAACTGTGAAATTTTCCACATCCTTTTCTTTATTTCCTGTATTTTTTTCTTAGTCTGGTAACCATTGTCCATCTCAAGCTTTTGAATTGGAATTAGCCCACCATTCTGACATTTAAGCACTTGGAGAAAATTGGAATCAATGTGCTTGATTTGCATGCCCTTTCAGTGTCTAGGTTCTTTTTTTTTTTGGCAGAAGTCTAGGTTCGTAATTGAGATGTCAATTTGACATATGTATTTCTTTAAATGCTAGATTTTAGGTTCAACCTATCAAAGTCCATTCAGTTCTTTTAATGATTATTACTGTGGTACATGTCTTTCTGTTTCTTGATAATCATGCTCGTTTGAGTGATCATCATCATTATTGTCATTTCTGTTATCTTTGTTTATGGTATTATTATTATTTACTATTGGAGAAATTACGGGATCCTGATCCAAAAGAATTATACTCTCTTTGTGGTCATCAATTCCATCCATGTTGGGCCCATGCCTCCATGGTCAATTGATCCAAAAGGTTGATATCAACACCCCTGTTGGGTCCATGGTCAATTGATCCAAAAGGTTGGTATCAACACCCCCGCAGGGGGAGAGGCGAAGATTGGAAGATCAAGGCATTTTCCTTTTGCAGGTTATTGGTGTGTTCCTCTTCAACTGCCTATTTGTAGGCTATCAAATGGTTATAATCTTACAATCTGGTAGCTTATGATTTACATTCACATTGAAACTCATTAAATACAATTGTGCAGTATCAATATATATATACAATTGTGCAGAACACCTACAATTTCATGCGGCTCATGACCAAATAATTTCTCTCTTTTATTTTATATTTTTATCATTATTTTAAGTGTATTATTCATGCTAATCTTTGGGGATTCACGTTTGATTCTTATTATCATCTTGATACTCATGTCATCATGTCATTGTCATCGTCGTCATCATATCATCATCATGAAATCCTTGTCCCAACTATGATGGATCGGCTACATGAATTATGTTTCTCCCTTCTGATCTTGTTATCTCAGAATTCATATTTGAGTTATGACAAAGTTTTACATTGGCTGCCAAGCTAGCTAACACAACCCTATCTGAGCTTGGGACTAGTAGTAAAATTGGCGAAATTAGTCATGTCATCATGTAATGTTCATAAATGCATATGTGCATCATGTATCTCCAAACGATGTCTAAGGTAATATCTTGGTAGAGCTGATTTTGTGCATGTGTTTTTTTCTTTTCTTAGTGTCATTGGGCAAGTTGCTATTAGTGGGAAGCATCGGTGGATTTTTTCAGACACCTATTGTGGAGAATCAAGTCCAATTGGTCCCTATGAGAACCAATCTGTGCTCCAGGTACAGCTGAATGCTTGATTTAGAGTTTATATCTCCCTTTACCCCATAATATAGAGTGCTAGAATTTTCTACATGTGATAAATGCATAATACATATGATCTGTATATTTAAATTATACTGAATTTACTATACATCAGTTGATTCAATTTTTAGTCAAACTTTAGTATTTTAATTCAATCCCCAAACAGTTTTATTTCTTTCACTGAAAATTTTCAGAAATCTCATCTTTTCTTTTCATCTGCCCTAAAAAACAGCTGGAAGTGCATATGCATTGATTTAACATAGTGGGACTTATATGGATACGTCTTTAACCTTTTACAGGATACTAGTGAGTGGCACTGTCAGTTTCTAGCCGGCATCAAGGTCTGTATTTATCCTTTAAACAATTATGACCAGTTTTTGTTACAAAGTTTAGTGATTTGAGCTTCATATTATTGGTTCCCTATGAAGCTCCTTCTGCTCTCTGTTTCATTTTCTCCAATATTCAACTCATATGATGTGGGTACTGATCATTTTGTCCTTTTGCAGACAATTGCCATTATTTCCGTGTCACCACAAATTGTTGTTCAGTTTGGTTCAACTCAAAAGGTTAGTACTTGGAAAGTGTCAAAAATCATTGCTAATGTGAAGCCAAAATATATGCATCCCCTGTAATAGTAATCACAACATTTTTTTCTTTCATTCAAAACTCAATGCTTCATTGCGGCATAAGCATGTTAGCAGTTCTGGTTTCTTTGAGCAGCCAATCAATGCAGTTTTGTAATTCAAATATGGCTACAAATTACAATTATGATTTTGAGTGAATGGCTGCTTTTTTTGTATATGTTCCTTTATATTGAGTGAACAACTGCAAGTTATAAGTTCCATTATTTTTTCTTGATCGTTACACTTTTTAAGTGTGTTGGGTCTCTGACCACAATACGTTTGTTGGACTTGCAGTTTAGTGTAGACATGAGTGTACACTCCGTTAGAAAGTGCTTTACATTATGTAGCTTCCATGTCTTGAGTTCAGTCAGTCCAGATATTCATTATGTAGAATCTCCTAAACTATAAATTATGTTCTCTACAAGGAGGGAATGTTAGGATGTGTTTCTAATTACTGATTTTTGGTTCATATCTGATGGTTCTTCTTGTATTCTGGATTTGAACTGTTTGTCTAATGATTCAAAGCTTTGCCTTTGGCCCTTTAATTTTTTTTTGTTCCTTTTTTTTTGGTAACATGGATCCAACACACAACCTCAAGGTTGCAATAGTTTCCCTTTAGCCCTTTATCTTAGAACTCCAGGAAAAAAGAGACTCCTTTTATTGCCGATGTGTAAATCTGGACATTTGCATTCAACTTGTGGAATTGGGTGGTGTATGCAAATTAAATAATTCCAGTTTGAGTCTCAACGGTTTGGTTCGTTTGACTTTGAGTTCTTGAACAAGCTCACTACACAACTATCTTTTGTACTAAACTAGAAGTAGGAGCATATATAAAGTTGGAACTTAGATTTTCAGAGATACTTTAGTATTTATAGGGATCTACCATTGATGTTTACCTTCTGCTTTTGGTACAGATTCTTGAGAATTTGGAGTTTGTGGACCAGGCTAAATGTTTGTTTCAGCAGGTACAAAGTATAGAGGGGAGCTTTCCATATGGGAAATCACATAAAGCTTTTAGTGGTGAAACTTATGATCCATGTTCGACTTTTGCACCTCTACTTCCATCTAACATTCCTATCTCCAATTATGCAAACATCAAATTCTCGTATGACAACAGCTGCAAAGAGCTCATTGCCAAAGCACAATGCTCAACAATTCCTCCTCAACCTTCCAATCCTTCCACTGTGGGATTGCATCTTGGGAGCCTGCTGCCTCATGGATTAGCTGCACCAGTAATCCCTGGTTCAACTTGTGCAATCAAAGATTCTAATGAGATAGTTCAGAAAATCACCACCTTTATGAGTAACTCCTCATTTCCCCTCATAAACTGCCAAAAGGCCGACACAGATTTTCAAGTCACAGTATTGAAGCCCTTTATGCAGATGCCACAAGTTGTACTACAATCTAATTCCAGTTCCGCTAGCAGTTCAACTCTCAGTAGTCCCAGCATGAGTACATGGAGCAGTAATATTTCCTCTTTGACTTCAATAAAGGAAGGACTTCTTTGTGGGATGGGGTCACGTAGTTCTCCAGGTATTTTTCCCACAAATTCAGATACCAATTATCCTTGCGGGAATATGTTCCCTAATGTCAGAGGAAACTCAATCCTGAATCCGTTATACAACACAAGCAGAACACTTGACAGCATACATAGCACAGAATATAGAACAGGCAAACGGAAGTTGGCTGATATCCAGCATACTTCTCCACTTTATCATGTTTCTGAAGGATCTCCTTTTCTTCCACAACTTCCAAAGGAATCATCTACTGTTGACACGTTCTTAGGGGGTTTTGGACCAACCAATGCTACATTTGATGATTCCAATCCAAGATCAATAAACAATCTCAGCCAGTGGACTGCTCCACCACCAACGCAGGTGAACAAAGGATTGACCACACCATTGAATGACAATCTGCTGCAACCTTCTGGGGTTGCCTCTTCAGCATCTGGTCTGGTGAGAGCTGATGCTTTTAGCGACATTTCATTCCGTGATTTGCCGCATTCTTTTCAGAATTCCACATATTGTAGGACAGATACCTTGTGGACAGTTTCTGATAGGAAAGAGAACTCTTTGAATGTGCCCATGCAATTGCCTGTAGATAAAGACTTGTTTCATAGCTTGCAATTGGATCCTAGGCAGAACCAGATTCAGGGGCATTGGGGCAGTATCACATTGCCAGTAGGGAGTGGGAATCCCTCAATTTTGAGTTCATGTATTTCAGTGAGTTCCTCTGAGTTCAATGCAGGTTCTATGACTGCTCCTGCAAAAGGGTTCTTCCCAGAGGTTGGTCTTGAGCAGCTATTCGATGTGATAGTCAGTAATGCGAACTTCGTTGCTGATAATGATTCAGATGATAGATTGTTGACAACTACATCCACAAGAACAGGCAATAGCAATCAAGTTCCGCTGGTGGGTCTTTCTGTTATCAGCAGAAGCATGGATTCCTTGCTTTCTGACTGTAATTCACAAAAGATTTTGCATGGATCTCAGAAAGAAATGTTCTCAAAACCCATGGTTGGTTCATGGATTGATGGAAATTATAATATGAAGAATGAGAATTTAGGAGTCTCACAGGCTAAGAGGTCTGAAGAACCAGTAAAACTCGCAAAGAAAAGAGCTAGACCTGGGCAAAGTACTCGGCCCAGACCAAAAGATCGCCAGCAGATCCAAGACCGAGTCAAGGAGCTGAGGGAGATTGTGCCCAACGGGACAAAGGTACTTACTTTATCTCTTGATTTGGATAATTGATTGGCCTACTAAATCTGGAGCTCATTGGCTGAATTAAATGAATGTGACAGTGTAGCATCGATGCTCTGTTGGACCGCACCATCAAGCACATGCTCTTCTTGGAAAGTGTGACAAAATATGCAGACAAACTTAAACAAATTGATGAGTCAAAGGTTGGAAATATTTTAACAGTATAGTTCTCTACTTATATTTCATTTTGCATAACATTGCATATGTTTTTTATATGAGCTCAACAGTCATCTCAACCATCTTAGTGTATTTGCACCAAAATAACAATTTTTCAGATGAGCAAAAACGAGGTTTCTAATTGACCAAAAAAGGACTACAGGTGAGCCCCAGAATCTGCTTATCCAGGCATTTGCTCTGGTAGGCCTCAAGAATCTATTGCAGTGGAAAAATCTTAGTCATGCCATTGGTGGATTCTCATCCTGTTGAATGTGGACTACCAGCTGACTTGTCCATTTGCCATTCTCCAATCAGACATTCATGATCATTTATTGGTTGTTTTTATTTTCATGAACCACTAATAATCGGGTTCACCTGATGAATGGTTTGGACCACTAAAAGGTGGTCCCTATCAGTATATTCACTGGGCCAAACAAAGAAATACTTTTTTTGGGCGCACGATATGAAATATGTGTGCACTTTTGTGCAGATGATTGGCGAGGAGAGTGGTGTGGTCTTAAAAGACAGTGGGGGTGGTACGGTTACAACCTGGGCGTTTCAATTAGGTGGTCAAATGATGGTTTGCCCAATAGTTGTGGAGGACACGAACCCCCCTGGCCAGATGCTTGTTGAGGTAAAATTTCTTTGCATACAGTAGAGCATGCTAACAAAATCTTGGTGTCATTTGCCAGCTGACAAATTTAGAGAATGGTATCCTTCCAGTTATGAACCCTACCAGTATTATGCAATCTGTTTTAAATTCAGCTCATATCTGTTACAGATGCTCTGTGAAGAATGTGGATGCTTTCTTGAGATAGCTGATATAATTCGAGGATTTGGCCTGGCCATATTGAGGGGAGTGATGGAGGTTCGAGATGAGAAGATCTGGGCACGGTTTGTGGTTGAGGTAAAATGCTACTGATCTAGAACAAGACTATGGTGTTTTTCATGCTCACCAGCTGCCATTGCACAACTAGACTTATGCAAATCAAAACCATTAATCTGAGAATAAAGAAAGAAAATCCAAGCTTTAAAGAGAAAATGCTTTAGCAAATTTCCACTATCTAGTTTTTGCCTAGAAAATCCTAGTAATGAATTGAAATGCATTCTCATTCAATATATGGCGTAATACTCTACCCAAGGTAGGGCCTATCGGATGAATGGTTTGGATCTCCTAGACACAACACTCCAACATATAACCACTAACAATTTGAGTAAATACTATTGGGGTTTTCCCCCTAATATGCTAGAAGAAAATTTGTCTTTGTTCTTTTTATTATTTTCCAATCCGAAAAGATGTTTTTAATTTTGTTTCAGGCAAACCGTGATGTCACCAGAATGGATATATTTCTATCTCTAGTTCAACTTCTACAGAAAACAGCAGGCGACTTCAGTTCTGGAAGTCAACCAAATAAGGTCATAGACAACAATGTTCCTGTCTTTTCCAATTTTCAGCAATCTCCAATGCCTCTTCCAATCAGCTTAGCTTGATGGATAGCAGTGAGGACATATATCTGGTCTGGAATTGCCGCAAGTGGGTGATGTGTCTAATGATGCCTGCCATGACTGGAGTTCCATGTGCCAAAATCCACAATTGTCTTGAATCAATTTTTGGATAATGTAAATCTCTATTATAGAAAATATGGCTGTTCATATTCAAGTTCTGATCTCAATTTTGTTTGAATATATAGCCAACATAGGATGATGGAAAACAGGTGGAGACGATATGTTGCTTGGAGAGAGATCTGCAAAGAAATGACAGTGAGTAGATGGTGTATGACTTGGAAGGTGGCTGTGATGTTGCGAAAAACGTCTAGCCTAGTAGAAGTGAGGTGTTAGTTTGGTTGTAAACAAAAAGAAGTGAGGTGTTAGTTTTGCTGTAAACAAAAAAGAAGTGATCCTGGCTCATGTATACATGTATTTCTCAAAGTAATAAATCTCTCTCGCGGTCCTGGCTCGTGTATACATATATATTTTCCAAAGTAATAAATCTCTCTCTCCTCTCTCTCTCTCTCTCTGTATTGAAGTTAATTATAGTTTCTTATATGATGATTGGTGGCAAATGGTGTATTTGCTTAGCTGAACCCGACCTGACTAGCATCTGCTGTATCTCTTGCCAGATTCCACCCCATGACTGGTTTATGGTTTTTTGTACTACACCTGCCCCATGAAGGTATAGGCTGGGTCGCCTCGATCCTATTTGGTTTTTGTATATCTAAAAATAGGAATGACTTAAATCCTCCAGGGCGCAACCGCAACCCACTACCAGTTGTGCCATTGAACTTGGGCAAAATTAGCGAAAGGTCCTTATAGTTGAATGTATCCAGCCTCTAGTCCAAAGAAGAACTTTTTAAAGCCATGGTTCACTCAGCTAGCTGTTTGCAGCAAGGTCTCTGAGCCACACGTTTTTTTGGGACTAGCGAGGTCCCCTGCAGCCCAAGAAAGGGTTTGTTTCAAACAGTTTTCTATTTTAGAGGATCTAGGGGCTCTTGAGTTTTTTTCTCGATTTTGGAAAGTTGCAAAACCTATTCAAGTTTATGATCGCCTCACACCCATCGTCACCGCAGCCGTCGCCTGTTTCTCTTCGCGGCTGCCGCCGTCTCACCAGTCCAGCCGCCCGCCCATTGTCGTCGGAGAAGATCACTGCAGGAATGAAGGGGCTGCAGTCTCTACTCTATAACAAAAATCGAAGGAAGAAGGAGACCCTTCCAGGTCAAGTCTATTGGGTCAGTTCCAAGTTAGGTCCGACCCACCCGCTCCAGAAGCCCAGCAGTAGCTGCAAGTCAGGTCCAGGACAGTTGGACCTGACCTTTTTCGCAGAAGCCCAGAAGCAATCAGACCCGCAGGCCAGAATTACTTCTTGATTTTGAGTGGCATACGAACCGTGTGATTGATTGAGAAGGAAGAAGGTCTGTCGGTGTCGTTTTGACAAATATATATGAGTTTGTATGAAATTTATCTGAGTTTTACGTAAATTTATCTGAGTTCTGATTTTTTTTATAAAATTTATCTGAGTTTTGCGTAAATTTAAACTCAGATAAATTTGTTTTAGAACTCAGATAAATTTACGCAAAACTCAGATAGATTTGTCCAGAACTCAGATAAATTTGACGAAAATTCAGATAAATTTCACAAAAACTCAGATAAAATTGTCAAAAACTCAGATAAATTCCCTTCTCAGTAAAGTCTGCAACTAAGCTCTTCTATCTCCTCTCCCTCACCTTTCCTCACTCTCTATTCAATTCGACGGAGACTGTCCAAGGCAACAAAACTTGAGAAAAAGGACAGGAAAGAGTACTCGCCCAAAACATTTCCAATGCAACTCTTTCTACACCCTGCAGTGAAGAGGCTTTCCTATCTTATCTATCCTCAACCTTTTCAACAAAAAACAAGCAGAGCTTGAAGAATCTTTTCTTATTTTTTGAAAAATGGGTGAATCAACTTTCTCCTTTTGCTAACGTGGCAGAGCATTCGAAATCTGGTGAGGGTGGGGGCCATCCACCCGCACCATTGCCAGCGGCCACCCACCCGCACGCACCCAGACCAACAGCCACTGCAACTTCCCAGACCCAGCGGCCAGTTGCCCAACTCCCCAGGCCAGCGGCCACTTCTTCTCCTCCTTGCCTAGCGGCCAGTCCACCTGCAAACTGCCCAGCAGCCATTCTCCCTGTGCACCTGCACAGCCAACGGCCACTCTTTGTCCCATTCTTCTTCTTCTTGTCCCAGCTGCCCTGCACAGACATCTTCCCAGACCGTTGCCAGCGGCCACCCCTTGCACGCACCCAGACCAGCGGCCACCTGCAACTTCCCAAACCCAACGGCCAGTTGCCCAACTCCCCAGGCTTGTGGCCACTTCTTCTCCTCCTTGCCCAGCGGCCATTGTCCCTGCACCTGCACAGCCAGCGGCCACTCTTTGTTCCATTCTTCTTCTTCTTGTCCCAGCTGCCCTGCACAGACATCTTCTTATCTTCTTCTTGTTTCAGTCTGCCAGCACTGCTCCTCCACTCGAGGCATTTTTGAATTATGATTACAGGCCAGTGAGTTCGAAATCTAATTGACAGGTGTCCTCGGACTTTATACGTGTCGCAGATCAAGATGGCTGGTGTCGGATCATAATGTCATGTGCGCACCGGCACGAGAGCATATGAGGGACTCGCGAGATATCGTGAAACGCTGGACGGTTTGGTTACTTAAAGAAAGGGCAAATTGATCTTTTCAGGTATGAATAAGTGTGAGAGGGACCTTTGGCTGGATGAGTTTTTTTTTTTTTTTTTTTTTTTTTTTTTTTAGACTGTTTGCAACAAAGTTATGTTATGAGGGACCTCCGGCCAAAGCCCCCAAGAACTTGGGCATGGAAAATTTCCTAAACATTATATAAATAACTTAGAGAATGTTGAGCAAAACGGGTCAGGCACAACCAAGACTCAGGCCCACCCAAACTCAACTTGGATTGAAATATTGAACTCATACCCACCCTAAACCCATCAAACTAACTACTAAACCCACCCTAACAGGAGGAGCGGATTGGGGTGGGTCACCATTTAAACCCAATCCATTACCATGAAGGTAGGCTTGACCATGCCAGCCCCGCATTGTAAAGAAAGAAGTTTCAGGGGGAACAATGTTGTCCTTATGTTAATTTTTGGTAAATCAATCAAAAAAAGTGTGCGGAGTCCCTTGGGAAGTAGTAGCCTAGTAGGCCACCTAAGAACTTCCTTTAAAATTACAAAGGACTGAAAGCCCATACCCGGTTTTCAACAACGATATTTACCTATGATTAGTGATAATCTAATCTTTGATAAGACCTCTTTGATAGATGGTGGTGAAAAAAGATAGAGATCATGTGGAGTATAAGTCGACCCACTTGATAGTTGAGTTGGGTTCTCAAATTCATGCACGTGGATTCCTCTTGTAGAAAAAAGATTGATTAGTGCTAATTTTTATCATGTTTAGCATCATAAAGTTAGAGCATGGAAGGTTTATGTCATGACCTAATTTAGCATGGAAGAAAGCACCATCTATTGAGATCATATACGATTATATAAGTGATAAGTGGAATGTTTGCTATTCACCTTTATACCAAGGTGATTTAAGTGAGGCCATTCAATGGAAGTCACTTTCACTCAACGATGGAGTGGGGTAAACAGTTTTAAATTAAACAACATAAATCATATGGATTTTCCACTTAGAAGAATCCACTAAGGAAAGCTGTAGGATTAGGTCATTCCCATGTAGAGGTAGAAATGGGTCTGAGATGGGCCGGGTTTATCACTTATGGTAACGAATATGGGCCTGACCAGAACTCTACACGATTATTAATTGGGCTAAAAATGTCCACCCGAACGATAGATTCTTGGGTTGGATGAGGTTCGTTTGGTAGGTTGAAGTACGATAAGTCGGGCTGGAATGGGTATGAGCAGCATGTATGGACTCAACTTGGACCTGACCTATTAATCAACCGTGTTTAAAATGTCAAACGGAACCTGGAATTTAGGTCTGGACCGATCGTTGGCATCTTCTGTCTAGCTTGGGAGGATCCCATCCATCTGTTTATTAGGCCTTATAATGAAGTTCACCCCTGATCAACAATCGTAAAAAAAAAATAGTATTGGGCCTGTGACAACCTAAGAATGAGCCCAGTGGATCACGATAAATTCATGGTGTAATTCACTTACTCTTGAGTTCACAAAGGTGGGGTCTATCATGATTGAACTTTGGGCTTGGCAGATAATACTTGAATCTTCAGTGCTTGACATGTTGGGATGGCAAAATGGGCCAAACAGACCTGGGTTTTGAAATAATGGCTCTGGGATTTGGGGCTCGACCCTTTCAAATTTTAGTTTTTTGGGCCAAGTCCAGATTGAAGAACCCCATTGATGCACAGTGAAATTTGCCGTCATCCCATATCCATGCCTTTTCTTACATTGTCACAGCTCACATTGCCCCAAGTGGGGGAAAAAGGTATAAATGCACCTACGTATACCTCAAAACATTAGATAAAGAGGTTCTTATGGACAACATTACAATCTCTCTCTCTCTCATATTCATGTGATTAAAAATTTAAAATATCCAATATCATGTTCGTCCAATGCTTTACTAAAACTCTAAAATATACTGAGATATGATCCCAAAGCAATTACTTGCGTCAGTGCTTTTAGACGCTGGCTACTAGAGACAAATTGTGAAAAAAGCAAACGCAAACACCACAGATGAAAATGCAAATAGCAGTCGAATGAATATTTTAACCAATCTTAGCAGCCATTTCACCCTTATTTAAGCTTCCCAATCTACTCCCAAAGACCCAACAGGTTCTCTCACATTACATGGAACTGAGCCTTCTCAGACCCTTATCATCTTCTATCCCAAAAGCTGTCACAGTTAGCCTACTGGGCACATACCCATATCCCCGAACATAGCAAGGCATCTCTCACCAACTGCAATTCTTTCCCTACCATGGCTAATGGATTGGAATGGAGGGTGGTTTTTCCAAATGGGTCATCTCAAGAACTGGTGCCCCAATCTGGGTGGGGTAGGAGAGCATGGATGGGTGCATGGGGATTAGTTTTAGGATTGAAATTGAGAGTGTTGGGGTTGGTGGAGAAGTTATGGAAGTTAGGTGTTGATGATCCAAGGAGGGTTGTACATGGCCTCAAGGTTGGAATATCACTTACATTGGTGTCACTGTTTTACTATATGAGGCCTTTGTACGATGGGGTGGGAGGAACGGCCATGTGGGCAGTTATGACTGTTGTGGTGGTGTTCGAGTTCACAGTAGGTAAGAAGCAAGAATATAAAACCACTTTATTTTACATTAGGTAGCATTTATATTTATTACAATTCATCTGCAGTTGAGAGGAAGGAGTAAGGATTGGTCCTGTGGGTAGAAAACATATGTATGATCACCCACATGATCATTGATGGGCTATCTTTTGCATGAGACCATTTGATGCTTGTAACCATCAGGTCAATGCATATTTTGCTTAGAGAACGTACAAAAATATTGGGTCAAGTTGATAAAAACAGAAAAGAAAAAAAATTGGTCATTTAATTTTATTTGTATATAAAATTAGAATATAGAGATATAAGTAAGAAAACACTTAAGCTATAGTTTTTACTGAGATTTTCAAATAAGTTTTATGTTTACTTTCAATTTTCAGTTTTGAGGGTTCTAAGAACATTTGGATTGTAATTTTGTTAGATGATGAAATATTACAGGCTTGGAGATATAATAGATTTTTGTTAACTATAGTATTAATTAGAGAGTGTATTGGTTAATTTATTTTTATAACATATCTTATACTTAACATGAGTGCTTAATTTAGTGGTAGAGATTTTGCTTCCTTGAAAAAAAAGTCATGGGTTAAAACCAGTGGAAGCTCACCCCAAGGCCATTTACAATGAAAGAATCATAAGAGACATTAATTTCTAAATTAATAGTCGAAAGTGCAGAAATGACAATAAGGTGCTTATCATGATCTACTTTTATAATATTTTCAAAACCAAACACCAAAAAAAAAAAGAAAAAAATTATATTCATAATGATAAATGTTGAATCGCATGCAATACAATATGTGTAGATAAAACGGACCCTTATTTAATTACACATTTCAACTGCTAAATTCTATGAATGTAAGTCTTATATATTATTTTCATTTTTATTGATGAAATGTGTGTGAACATGTAGGCGCCACACTATCCAAAGGTCTAAACAGAGGGATGGCAACACTACTTGCTGGATCTCTAGCCATTGGCATTCATTGGATTGCAAATCAACTAGGAGACCAAGCTGACCCCATAATTCGCAGCATCGCACTTTTTCTTCTAGGTACAAAACACATTCCACTTTGAATTCAATTTCAGAATAATGACTAGTTTGCAATACTCATGAGCCATCTTTTTTTATCTTCCAGCATCTGTGGCAACGTTTTCTAGATTCATCCCAATTGTAAAAACTCGGTTCGATTATGGTGTTTGCATATTTATCCTTACATTCAGCTTGGTCTCTGTATCGGGATACCGTGTGGAAGAATTGGTTGTGTTTGCGCGCCACCGCTTATATACAATTGCGATAGGAGGCTCCATATGCATGCTCATCAGCATGCTCATCTGCCCCAATTGGGCAGGGGGAGATCTTCACCAACTTATCACTAGAAACATGGAAAAACTGGCCTGTTCTTTAGAAGGTATGCATTTTACAGATTGCTCGGTTCCATAAATATATTCCTATTGTATAGATTATAGAGTGAATGGTAGAATACAGGACATACATGATACATTTGTTTTTGTTTGTGATGATATCTTATGCTAAGTAAGAAGTCCTAATTTTTCTCTATCTTCTGCTAAAATCTAGGATGTGTATCCGAGTATTTTGAAGATTCTGAGTGCTTAGACGCCAAGGAAGAACCTTGTCAAGGTCTCCAAGGCTATAAATGTGTGCTTAATTCGAAGGCTACCGAAGAAGCATTGGTAAGTAGAAAATTTCATCAAAATTGATTGTTGATGTCAATGGTTAGTGAAATCAGTGGTTAGTTCTTTCTTACATTATTCCTTTGATTCATCTGTACAGGCTAATTTTGCAAGATGGGAGCCGGCACATGGCTGCTTCAGCTTCAGACATCCATGGAAGCAGTACATAAAGATCGGAACTGTAATGCGGCATTGTGCTTATTGTGTCGAGGCACTCGATGCCTCCATCAATTCAGATAATAAGGTAAGATAAATAATCCAAAGAAGTTTGGTATTTGCATGTTTTTCTCCCTCTTTTTATGCTTACTGATGTTAATTATGTACTCAAATTTGGTGTTTTTGGACATTTGCAAGCTAGCTTGTGCGGTTAGTTTCAACTCCCTATATCACTGATCCAACACAGTAAAAAAAAAAGAAAAAAAGATTGTCATTCAGGAGTTGTTTTGGATTCTGGGTTCAGGGTTCAGACTGATCCTCATTTATGTTAAACTTGTTTGGTGACTGACTGTCCATGTTTTGGGTCAGCTCGTGATTTGTTCGCTTTGTGATAGATTAGGACTGAGCCTTTGTGGGCTGAACCCAGGCCCCTTGTTCCTGGTCTGAAATTTAATGGGTTCAGTGAATCTATCAGCCTAGCCCAGCTCATGACATCTCAAATGGTCCTAGATTAGGGCGTGGGTCTGGCTTCCAGCCAGGACAATGGGCTGGATACCTGGAGAATTAAACAAGCTGAGCTGAGCTTGCACAAGCCCTGGCTGTCCAAGCCCAAACTAGTGACAGGTTGACAAAGTTCTTAAACTTTAATTTTGCCTTTGACACACAAATCTTCTATCTATATTATAAGACAAAAACCATGGATGGAAAGTCCTGCCATGTGTCAACAATCTAAAATTTTTATATTTTGACACTTGACAGTATTATTTTGACACGTGGCAGTACTTTCCTTAAACATTTAATACCCTCTTCTCACATTTAAGAACATTTAATACTTTCTTCTTTTCCCAACTAAAATATAGATAGATGAATTCTCTTTATTAAAATTATTATAATTTTTATTTAAGTTTTAGTAATATTTTTTAGACCCTGGCTTAGCATGGGTCTTTTTTGCTAGTGTAATTATGGTCATAGATCATCTCAAATTGAAATTGTGACCACATGGCAGGCATCAGAGTTCATAAAGAAGCATTTTAGAGAAGTCTTCATGAGACTGAGCTCCCACTCTTCCAATGTATTGAGAGAGCTAGCAGTTGCTACCAAAACCATGAGGAAGTCCTCCAATATAGACTTATTGGTTGAAGAGATGAAAATGGCTGTAGGAGAACTCCAGAGCTCATTGAGATATTTCCCTCACCAACTGGCACCACCACCAATGGAAGCAACAGAGGACAAAAGGGCGCCCGCCCACGCCCCTCCGACCCATGTGCCATTCATGGAGGTTCTACCCCTTGTCACAGCCGCATCACTGTTGATCGAAATCGCAGTGAGGATTGAAGGACTCGTTGATGCAGTCGACGAGTTGGCGGGTCTTGCTAATTTCAAACCTGCAATTGATGACAAGCAGAGCAAGGTCACCAACAATCCTCCCCAAGAGCTTCAAGGACAAGAAGCCATGAAGGTCCTTCAACAGGTCTGAGTCTCATTCATTCAAGGACAAGAAACCATGAAGGTCCTTCAACAGGTCTGAGTTTCATTCATTCCTTGACTACTTAGAACACCCACATTAGAAAACTAATTGCGTGTGCTATATCTGGAGTCCTCTTCAAGATGGAGTGAAGTCTTTTTTTATTCACCAAAGAAGAACAAACACCAGAAACAGATTTTGACCAGGCCATTCCTCGTTCTTCCTTTTAGGAGCTTAATTATCCCCTATTTTTAAGTTTTCCTTTGCATTGCTCTGTGTATGAATGGACTGTTGAATGTACAAAGAAATGGTGACATAAGACCTTGTTCTCATTCTCATGTAATTATGCAATGTGCAATCACATCTCAATAAAATGACAAGTAGGTCAATCTGTATTTGGTAATGGGTACCTTATCTTCTTGATGTGGATACCTTTTGTCCCATTCTTCTTGCGTTGCATTTCACATCAAGCACTGCACACTAGACCACGCACAATACATTGCAATTAGACCGTACAAGTCTCATGTTATTAAATTTCCTCCATGACCAATCTTACCAAAATCTTACCAAAACCTCAAGACATCAGTAATGGAGAGGAAATATTTTTCAACACTCCCCATCAAGTGAAATCTCGTCAGCCCACTTTTCGTGCATGCACATTTCAACTCCGAGTAATTCCTCTTGAATCAAGGATGAAAATAGCGGTAGCGGCGGGCGTAGCGGCCCGCCGCCAAACCGCTACGAAGAGGGCGATACGTAGCGTAGCGGGGATACGTAGCGGCGTAGCGGTGCGATTTGAAAAAATTGCCCAAAAAATTTCAGAAAATCCAGAAAATTATAAAATGAAAGAATATGTGGTTCTTTTGCAAAAGTAAGTAAGAAAAGGGGGCGTAGCGGTGCGCTCAATATATGAAGTCCTGTATCGCTGTATAAATAGAAAATAATAGTAATGATTAGTTTTTTTTACATGTATTCATGTTTCTTAGTCATACTAACTTAGAAAGTAATGGAAAGCTCATAAAAAATAAAAAAAAAAAAAAAAAAATAAATAAAAAACTAAAACATGAAATAAAGGCATAAGACTTAAAAGTTAGGTCATTACTCATTAATGAACATTGAACAATTAAATATCAATACTTCAACATTCAAGGTTCAAATTCAATCAACTGAATGAACTATGAAGTTATGAAGTGATCAACAATCAACATTCAACACCAATTTAAAAATGACAGAGTAGAGAGCTAGTGAAGGAAATAGGAATACCTTAGTCACCAGCACAATGAGGGTTCTGTATAAAATAATTTAATTAAGACCAATTTGAAATCTAGCAGTAATATGTAACTATATCTTTACTACTATACAATTTATAACATAATTAAACAGGTTTAATATCTTATCTAGCAATTTATGATAATAATAGACATCCAAGCACAAAAATAGAAAGACAACCGGCAAAAGAGTCTTAGCTATCATGGTCAAGTATGATCATCTTGTCTTCTTGATTGCCACTTCTCTAAAACATGCGCTACGCAGAGGGGGTCCGGGGGTATCCCCCAGCACCAGTCAGCTCGTGGGGGCCCAGGGGGCAGCGCCCCCGAAAAAAAAAATGATACGTAACAGCCGCCACGCCACGGTCCGTAGCGGCCGCTACGGGCCGCCACGGATGCGACGGCCGATATTTCATCCATACTCACAATTAATTGACTCTAATATCATATTATATTTCCTCCATTAACTAATATAAACAAAACCTCAAGACAATAGTATAGAAGCAGAAATACTTTTTAACACATACTGTATTGACAGTATATGTGACAATTGATTGCATCATCATGAAAAAGGGATTATCCGCAATGTGTTTATACATTGTGTCTAAATAAGTTTAGAAAGAAGCAAGCTTTAGTTGCTTCTTAGAACTCTTTATTCTATATATTAAAATGTCATCAAGTAATTGAAAGATTCACAAGTTTTCTACATTTAAATGTTTTGTGCATCTGATTATTTTGTAGAAGATGAAAATGATTACTAAAGTAGAATTATTTTTTGTTGTCTCCGTTGGCAATTATGGCAGTTTTCATTTTATGAGGTAGAAGCATTTTCTTCTTTTTTTCTGTCTTGTTGAAAGATAAGATTAGAGTCATATTAAAAGCAAAAGATAGATTAGGGTTTGTTGTCCTATTTTTTTA
The DNA here is from genome assembly GCA_012931725.1 of Litsea cubeba. Classification (NCBI taxonomy): domain Eukaryota; kingdom Viridiplantae; phylum Streptophyta; class Magnoliopsida; order Laurales; family Lauraceae; genus Litsea; species Litsea cubeba. Next base: position 117,108,545 of record CM022947.1, on the reverse strand, counting down.
GATTTCTACTGTTTTAAAACCATGTATTTTGTCCCACCTATCATAAGTACAACTCATGTCAAATGCTTCCCTTCCCTCCAAATTGATGATACTCATACGCAGTTCGGTCAAATGGGAGTGCATCCGTTGTTGGTTTAATCACATGTAAAAATAAGAGGTTTATTGCTATTAGAGTTACTATTATAATTTACATATACTTAAATGTATTAAGATTTTCCACTCCAATTGAAAATAAATTATTTTTAAGATTTGTTTGTTTGCATTAATATACATGGGAATTCACGGTAAATTAAACTTACCAAATGATTATTAAAGAAGTGAGGGTGAAGGATATGACATTAGAGGTGAAGAATATAATAAGGTGGAGATGTAGATATGACATTGACTTTCCTATGGATTGAATTATTAGGGTTTGATTCTATTTCCCTAAAAATGAAAGGTTATTTGATGCTCATACTTGGAAATTCACCTTTTATCTTTATTTTTAACCACTTAGGATATGAATCTTATATATCAAATTCCTATGTATGCTAATGCAAACATTAAGGCCATTAGCATCCATATATTTTGTGGTTGTCTGACATGAGTGTCTTAATAAATATCAAGTAATGACAAATATATTAGATTCATGTGAAAACAAAGAAATGGCACAAATATAAGTTCACGAAGAAACAGATGACTAAAACCCATGCCAGTAATGACTAATGAAGCTTTAGATCAAACAATGCATAAAAATATATACCTCCCTGTTCCTTCCAAATCAAAGCTTAAGCAGAGTATCCATGCCAAATTAGAAGAACTCTCTTTCCTACTCTTTACCTGCCACAGATCTTTCCATGCTTGAGCAAACATTTCACTTCAAAAAGGCCCTTGCTCAGAACCTATATAATGGACAATTGTGTCTGCTAGTAGCAAAGTGGCTTGCAACTTGATCAGAGCTTGAGTTTCATAATTCACAGATTTAACGTTTCTTTGAGTGGCATGAGCATTATTATGATCGTCCATGTGGTGGGATGTTCGTGTAGTTGGATAGACTAAGGATTCATGGAATTCTAAATAAGAAAAAAAAAAAAACTACGTTTATCTTGAATTATATAAATTTGAAGGGGCGGTATAGTAAGTTACAAAAATTGGAGTATTCGGGAAATTGTGGATAAGATGAGTTTAGGAAATGGTCGTGTAAGAATTTACAGAGAAGTGTATATTAGGTTCCTCATAGTTGATGAGTGGCATGTGACATGTGACTTAATCTTATATTGTATAAGATAGAAGTACAAACAGGTCTTGCCCATATTTTTGTAACAACCAAAGTTGTAAGCAATCAAAGTTCTTTTATTATTTTTTAAGGATGTGTTTATGTATCAAGAGGATTTCGTTGTATGCAAATTTCAATCTTCACTAGAGTGAGGAATCCTTCGTTACTACCACTCACATAAAAGTTGATATCCTCCCCCATATACAAAAAATTAATTCATTCTTTTCCTTTTATACAAGGAGAATGGGTCTCACCAAACCAAAGAAAAAAAAAATGATAGACAAGACCTTTGTTTTTTTAATGCCTTTGAGGAGCAAGAAGATTCCACTCTATGCAGATTTATTTTCTTTATGCACGAGCGAGGAAACCTACATTCCACATAGGAAATTGAAATCCTTTATATTTAAAAAAATCAACTCAGTTTTTTCTTTCTCAGTGAGGAGAATGCCTTCTCACAAAAAGAAAAAAACAAATGAAGCTACTTAGAAAATCAGGATAATTTTCCCCTCTACTATGAATTCCTCATTGCATAAAAACGCACTATATTAGAACTATATTGTACCCGAAATCAAAACCATTTCTAAATGATGATTTTGGTTTCGGATTGAATTCCAACTAGGAACCTATTTTGTTGGCTTTAAACCCAATTTTACTAAAATTGACCTAGATTCGGTTCCGACCAAAGGATTGAGATTCAATTTCAAAATTAGCTTTGGCTTATTTTCATTTTTAATCTTTTTCTTAAAATAAAGATTCACTCAACTATTATATATATTAAAGCAAGGGGGGAGGTGGGCTGTGGGGGTACCACGTCATCCCTAAAAAGTCTCTCCTTTTAGAAAAATACTTATAAAATCACACATAGCTTTGAATTTAATGTGGGCCACTGCAATCCTTCTAAACAAGTCTCCTACCTTAAAATCTCAATCCAAACAAATCTCCTCAAATCCCCTCCCTTAAAAGAATAGTATAATCTTAAATCTAATCCCTTAAATCTAGATCACACTACTATTTTTAGCAAAAAAACTCCTTGGATTTGTTCTCACTAAAATCTCGATCACTCCTATTTTAAAGAAACCTTATTTCATTTTCCTAACAAGATTAGAATCAACTTCGATCATTTAATAGAGGTCTGTGGGGCCCACTTTCATGGTGTTGGCAGTCAGAGAGAATGGGCATGACTAAATTATCTTGAACTGAGAATAGATCAATCATCCACATAAAAGTATAAACAACAGATGGATTTGTGGGGACCACTTTGATCTCCCGATTGATAGACACCTTCAAAAGGCACCACCATCCAGCTTGGCCCATCAAACCAACGGCACGGATGATGTAACACCCAACAAAAGGGACCAACCAATATGGAGTTGTATCAACATCAATAATTTCATGATCTAGACCGTTAATTACAAGGTGGAATCCAACATTCAACGAACAGAAAATAATGGACTCTAATGATCAATTATATTTGTTATTAAAATGCATATTAAAAATACATTTCATTTCTAATTATATATACATGAAATAATATAAGGGTTGATATGAGACCCGCCTTTAATAATTGTTGTAGACGAGGCCACCTTTAAACACATCACGATGCACCTTAATGAATTAGATTAAGATGCTCACTTTTAAATATTACATCATGTGACCCCACTAATGCTCCTTGGAACACCACATCAACAAGGGCCTACTAACCAAATATTCAATTGGACACACCTTTAGATATTTGGATATGGGCATATCTTTAGATGTTACATTATGTGACCCCATTAAGGATCCTCAAAATGACACAACAGCAAGGTCCCACTGTCTAATTAGACACACCTTGAAGGAATTAAGATATGAGGCCCACCGTTAGATGTTACATCCCCACCAAGTTATTTTTTCTTTTTTATTAAAGTTATATATATAATAAACATAAACTACTTATTTATTTTTATAAAATATGTTCTTTTCTGATAATACCTCATAAAAGAATCACATATTTCATTATATTTTATGAGCCCGGGCACCATACATCTTCATTTAATTATGTAAGCTTATGCTTGTGGGACCCACCCTTGGTCCATTCAAATGGACCAAACACACGACCTCCCTAAATTGTACATGTCCACTAGCTTTTGGTTATATCCGAATTTACTGGACCGTTGGATCGACTGTGTACCGATCCGAATGGATTGTTGACCATTAAACTTTTGGGGCTAGATGGAGATGGTAAAAACCATGGTTGGGAGTTGGGACTAATTTTTTGCAAAGAGAAGGGTCCCAGGGAGTCCTTAAAATCCTCCCATCACCACCCCCGTTTGGGTCGCTAGGTGGGCCCCACCACAAACTTATGCTTATCTTAATCTAAGCTTTAGCTTAGGAGAGCTACCCCTATATAGACACACATTCATACTTGTGTAATGGTCAATGCCTTTAAATTCAAGAGGTCGTTATATTATGTAAATTTATTTCTCATTTTATATTTGAAAAAGGACAAGCTTTTTTGCCAGAATTTGTAACAACCCCTATGATATCCCTTGAATATTAAGATTTTATTTATTTATTTATTTTACTTCATTATTTTTTCTTTTCTTTTCGAGGGACTCATCTCAGCCACACTCACACTCTACACGATGTACCTACCAGACTGAACCCCAGCTGGGTATTGATGTATTTGTAGGAAAATGGACGTATTTTTTTTCTCATTTTTTTCCTTCTTTGAATGGTATCATTTTTTTCTTTTTGCTTCCATCCAGAATTTTCTCTTTTTTAGTAGGGACTTTCAACTCATGCATTTTTTAATGTATAAAGATTTTATAGGTGTGATATTATAAGATTCTCATTATTATTTTTTAAGATAATTTCTTTCTTTTACCATAAAATTTTAAGATCTTTTTTCACTTGATTTTTTTCTAAAAATTTTTAAAAATAATAATAGTGGATTCTTTTTTTATAGTTTTAATTATTATAATAATTTATTATATTTTTGTTTTGGTCCGGGCGTTTGTTGCTAGTAATATAACATTACAAGAGAATTCAAAGAAAACGGACCTACGCAGATGACGTGGTGATTTGAGATTCTGTCTATAGATGAGCGGATGAATGAAAACATCAGGCTCACTCATCGGGGCCTCTTATTGCATTTCCTCGATATTTCCAAATCCCACCCTGTCTTTTCTTTTCCACTATAAAAGCTAAAAAATACATACTCCCTTTCCCAGAAAAGTAAACATTTCTTCGTCACTCTCATTTCTCTGTTTTTCTTTCCTCGACTATCAAATCCCCCAACTGAAAAGCGACAATAAGCAGAAACCAGGGATTTTGAAATTCCTCTATTTCCAATCCAAAAAACCACCCTGGTTGAAGTTCCTTTTCCCTGCAAGGCACAGCAGAAGAAGAAGATACAGAGAGAGAAAGAGATGGTAGATTCCAGCATCAGCTCTGAAAACAAGATTACCTATTTCCAAGCGATCACAGGCATCGAGGATCTCGATCTCTGTAGAGACATCCTGGCCACCCATGGCTGGGATCTCGAACTCGCCATTTCATCCTTCACCTCCCAATCTGAACCCATCTCAGCCGTACAAACCACTCCCAATTCTGATACAATCCACGCCCGAGAACAGCCCGCTTCCTCTTCCACCGCCACCGCCACCGCCGCGGCACCCCCTAACGCCACTCATCCCGGCCTCGCGTGGACGCTGATGACGCTCCCCTTCTCCGTCGTCTCCCGCAGCTTCGGCCTCGTCTCCAGCGCAGTGGGCCTCGGCTTCTGGGCTGCCGGCGGAGTACTCTCCCTCTCTCCTCTCCCTCCTCGGCTTGGGCCCCCGCGCCCACGGCAGCGCCTCCTCCCCTCTCGTCCCATTATCCGCCTCCGCACAGGAGGCCGTGGATTTCTTGTCTCAGTTCGAGAGGGACTGCCCTGCTGCGGCTGCATCGCGGCCCAATTTCGTGGCGGAGGGGTTCATGGAGGCGCTGCAGCAGGCGCGCCGCGAATTCAAGTTGCTGTTCGTGTACCTGCACTCGCCCGACCACCTGGACACGCCCAGGTTCTGCGAGGGGACGCTGTGCTCGGAGGCGGTGGCGGCGTTTGTGAACGAGAACTTCGTGGCGTGGGGAGGGAGCATTCGGGCGAGCGAGGGTTTTAAGATGAGTAACAGCTTGAAGGCGTCGAGGTTCCCCTTCTGTGCTGTGGTCACGCAGGCTACGAACCAGAGGATCGCGCTGCTACAGCAGGTAATTGTTCTTTTTCTTACCCTGTTCTTGATAGGGTTCTCTTCTTGTATGTTTTATTTACTGATTGATTCAATTTTCACATGAACTGGATGCGATTTGCTGGTGATATCAGATGATGCTGTGAAATTTTTCTTATTCTTCTTTTATGTAATGCAGTTGATTATATGTTTGGTTAAGGTTAAAACTTAAAACTATCATGTGTGGTTGGCATCTTAACCCCATTTATTGGATGGAGGGAGAGGGGATTGTATTGTCTCACTGATATTTGGATTAGAATGTCTGCTAGCACCTTCTAAGCACCAGTTTTTCTTAAGCTTATTGACAAAGAAAAAAAAAATCTTCCGAAGAACCGCTCTGAGGATTTATCCATCTTGTTGAAATGGAATGCCATGATCTCTTGGTAGTCTCCAATACTGGCATAGTGATATGATTCTCATTGTTTCTTTGTTGCCTGGTGTTCAGCTTCATAGAACAATGTTGGTCTAACTTTCCATCCTATATAAATTTCCTTTCATGGAAGCGACGGTAGATAATCACACAACACTCCACTAGGCTTTTATGCACTTTTCTCACCCCTATGTTGATCCTATTATGATGTCCTTGTTAGGCTTTTCATTTTTTTTCTTATGGCCTTTTTGGTCTGGAAGTTAATCTCGATGATAGCATGGTCCAACAATCTTTACTACAAATGCAATTCTCATTGAAAATATTAATATTTTCTATGACAAGTTTTTTCACCATTTCATAGTATGATAAGAAACATGTATCACAGCATCAACCTATCGGGAACAAGAGATCTTCTACCACTAGTAGAAAGAATTTATGTTAAGATTCTATCTACCAAACCATTCAAAAAAAAAAATATTCTATCTACCAAAGTATATGCCAAATGTTGTATTGATTAAGAGGTAAATAAATTGTATTTAGTTCTAATCGCTAACCTCTAAAGCTGAGATTAAAACCTCTACCAATAGGCTAGAGGGTTAGCTTTTATGTTAAATGAGTTTTCCAAATCTTTTAAATACTGATAATTCATGAGCCCTTTTTAATTCTCGAGTAATGGAAAATCTAACTGTGAGTTTACCTGGGGGTCCATGGTTTGGTGATCATCATCATCATTATTTTGTGAGAGATTGAAGATTATTGATTGGGTGAGGCACTTATTACTTAGATAGTTCCTTAAAGATACCACCTAATACAAATTATAACCCTTTGAACAGTGGTAGACCCAGGATTTTCGTCTGAGGCGGACGAACTCAAACAGGTAGTTGGGTTTTGGTAGCAAACTCAGGATTTTCATGTAGGTTTTGGGGGCAGACCGAGGATTTTCAGTTTTTCACCTGGATTTTAGAAGCGGACCCAAAAATTTTCTTATGGCTTTTGGAAGCGGACCTAGGCCTGACAAGGGCGGCTGCCCCCAGAAGTTTATATGCAGGTCCGCTCCTGCCTTTGATTGACAGAAGCAAAATTGAAAGCTTATAATAGAGAGATAAAAATAAAAAAAAAAGAGCAGTGCAATGATCCACATTCAATGTTACCAAGGGGGATAGTTTCAAATGGCTAATCTCTTCCAACCTGCATAATTTCTTAGCCATCCTCCATCCAGACATGTTGCTATTAACTCAATGGTCTGGATCAGTATATTATGGGCTGCCATATAGATAGCCCATCTAGTGTGTCGCTTGTCTAAGAGAAAACCAGGTGGTTAGAATTTTACCAAGTGTCCATTTATATTTAATTGGAATGTTCTACTGTACTACCACTAGGAAGGGTTTGGATCGAAAGTGCCAAGGAATGAAAAACAATATCTCAAATGAGAATCTCTCATGACTCACTAGGACGAACCTCACAGGGGAAATAATCAACAAAGGAAAACTTTGATTAAACTCAGAATTGCTGTTACCTTCTAGCATGCTCATATTAATAGGAAAAGAAACCCTAGAGTCTTCTAACCTTAACTAGGAAACTGAACAGAATTAGTAAGCTAATCCTAGTTACAACTTATTAAGGAAAACAAACAGAATTAAAAAGCTTGACAAACAAAAGTTTCTGAACTCCTTTGGTCCCAAACGTGGGCCATGGGTCTTGTTGCAACAGCTTATTGGCTTTGCATCATCTACTGACCTGTTTTGCAAGTATATCATTTGAGATCATCAAGTGACTGTGATGGTCACATCAAATAACTCCTGTCTCTCATGTTTAGTCTACGAGAATAAGAATTTTCTGCCTGTGTTCATATAACAGTCAAAGCATTTTCTTTTTTCCATCACGGTAGTTAAACATCATCATCATTATTAGATCATTGTCCCAAATTTGTTGGGGTTGGCTACATGAATTTGGTTTCTCCATTCCAATCTATCCTGGGCCAAATCCTTAGATAGGTTGCACATCTTCATATCTATCCTTACTACCTCTATCCATGTCCTCTTCGGTCTCCCCCTTTCCCTTAATGGGCCATCAACTTGCATAAAAAGAAAACATCACAAACCCTAAATGTAAAATTATATATTGGTACTATCATAATTAGCAAAGCAATCGATAATGCTATAATTTAGAAAGGGCAGAATTTCTAACTAAAACCAGTGTTGCAATTCAGATGGTCTATCAAACCTTCCGCACTTACTTCTGCCTTATGTTTTTGTGTTCATTTAACAGTCTAAACGTTTTTCTTTTTTCCGTGATGTAGTTAAAACATCACAAACCAATACATTTTGGAAATGAACTGTCATAGATTAGAAAAGAAATCAATAATGCTCTAATTTAAAAAGGGCAGAATTTTCTAGATAATTGACGTTGGTGAACCAAAATGTCAGACCCTTCCCAATGCAATCGCACCACTCCACCTTCTTTTCACATGACTGAATTGGTAGATATCCAGGATTTGCATTGTTTCAAGTGGAAATAACCATCAGATTTTGCACAAAAATCCATTTTATTAATGGTTGAAGATTTTTAAACTTGGTATAAGTCAAGAAAGGATGATTCTTATTGGGACATTTTTTGGGCTTTCCATAATTCACTCCCATACCTCCAAGCGGGCCCCACAACAGGGTTCCGTGTTTCAGAAATTAGGACATGGTCTTGTACGGCCATCAATATCATACTTATGGCATATATCACTCCAATTGGAGTGAAAATTGGACTACTCCACTATGCGTAGAGAGGCGTGTCAAAACAGTGAATTGGACATAGGTTAAATCAGGCTTTAGCAGCTGTCGATTTGCACATGATCATTTCTCTTCAAATTTTGACTAGATTTTCCACAAAATTTGTTATCCATATATTGTGTCTTTGCTGTACTAATTTTCAAATTAACTTGTAAGCTTTTCAAAATTTATCGCTTTCTATTTTTTCTGACTTTTTCTTTGATTCATGCACTAAGGGTTGCTTCTTCCTCTTTAATGACTATGATACCCTTTTGTTAAGGATCTGAACATGAACATCGAAACACATGAGTAACTCGGTATTTTTAAACCAGGAAAAAAAAGATGTTGATGCAGGCTTGAGTGTCTTTCCAACATGAGGGAAATTTGGATTTATCCTGACCATTGTAATGATGAATCAAGATTTTACAACTTGGACTTGCGGAGCAACTCTTCCCCCTTTGGTTGTCGACTCAACCGAGTCTCATAAGACTGCTGAGTTAGACCGAGTCTCCTGGAGCCCAAGAACTGTTAAAATTTTGTGTGAAAATGCAACAAAATCTTTAAAAGATGGGGCCATATAGATCCTAACTTTAAAATGTGTTTCAACTATTAAGAATGGGTTTGAGTTGTAATAAGTGGGCGCATTTGTTTTTGCCTGAGCCAAATGAATAGTACCTCTTATCTTTGAATGCTAAAATATTTCAAAAAGCGGATTTTGATCTTCCAAAATCAATGCCCCAAAACCTTCCACGTCATCTCACAACATCAAATTGGGGAAAAAATTATCTATTTTGCCTTTTTTCCATGGGAATTGGTTTGGGGGGGGGGGGTGTCGATAGTTGTTGAGTCCAAGTCTACTTGACTCGGCCAATTTTAAATCCACGTGATGAATTAAACCTTTTTCAATACAGAGAAATATTTGAGCATATTGAGTTGCATCATGGTTAATTAGTTATTGCATTGCATCATATTCATATAGGTTTCTGCTATATTTACAATATAAAGGTCAAAGATTTTATATAATTAATCACAGGTATTATATCGTACTACCATTCAGAAAAGGGGATTATATTGTACCTTTAAGTGCAATTAGCTTTCTTTAACCTATATGCCATGCCCTTGTCGCAGTCTTGTGAAAGCCTGCATGGACATGGAAATGTTATTGTGGTTGGCTCTGAAAAGCAATGCATCACAACATGAGTTTTCATTTGTCCCCAAAGAATCATAATATTGACAATACTGAAATCTTTCTTTTTATTAGGGCATATTATAAAAGCATGCATCAATCTTCCAAAGTCATATATATAAATCATATATTTGATTGAATCCTTCTCTGTTAAATTTGTTATGCTTTAGTGATTCCATCACATATATTGGCACGAACAATTTAAAACATTGGACCATGATCCACTGGCCCCACTTGTACAAACTGATAACCCATGATAGCATCAAATCAGGTATGATACAATCCCTGGTAGCATCAAATTTGTTATGCTTTAGTGATTCCATCACATATATTGGCATGAACAATTTAAATCATTGGACCATGATCCATTGGCCCCACTTGTACAAACTGATAACCCATGATGGCATCAAATCAGGTATGATACAATCCCTCTATGTTGGGTCCACCTAGATGCATCCCAATCAGAGTAAGAAGATATAAATGTCTCATCATGGATTAGGATTAGGGAAAAAAAAATCTGTCCCTTTAAATTATCCTAACCCATGACTTATGAGCCTTAAAGCTTAAAAAACTGTGTCCCTTCAAATTTATGTTGGGCTTTCCTTGAAATTGATCATGCAGGAAACACATGATTAGAGTATTAGACTCATTTTGTTATACATACACACACACACACGTTATCCTCCATGCGTGCCTCGCTGTGGGGTCCACATGTTGGCCCACCTTAGAATGGGGCCAGGTGGATTTGAAGATTTACCCGTGCCCCTCCTATGTACAAAAAAATCAGCCGCATCCGATCATCCTAACCCTATCATCTAGGGGCCACAAGTTCAATCTATTCGGATGGGTGTGCACTTGATCCAACGGTCCAGTCCATTCAGATCTATCCAAACCCGGGTGTGTGTACTATAGGGGCAGGTTTTTTTTTTGTCCACTCCAATGGACCAGAAGGTGGGCCCCACTCGGGGTGTGCATTTTGCGCACTGGGCGATAGGATAATCATCATCATCATCAAAGCCTTGTCCCAACTATCTTGAGGTTGGCTATATGGATTTTGTTTTTTCATTCCGATCCATCCTAAGAAAGGATAGGTTGTAACTTTTAAAACTCTTCATACGTTACCTCTTTCTAAAAAACTTCCTATTAAATCTTAGGCCTTATCTTTCCTAAAATAATTTTACCCAAATTTATAGCAGAAGGAAGATGAAGGGATAATGTGCAATCACTCTTGTGAAATGAATTGAAAAATTGCACTCTCTAATTTAAAACCAATACCAATGAATACATTTGTGGGCCGCGCTTATAAATACAATTAATTAGATCATTATTATTCAAACAACAAATTAATAATACTAGTAGATCCATTCCTAGATTTTATAAGAGGGCATCTGATGGATTTATAGGCTTGGAATCAAAGGATCCAAACTTAATTCTATATAATATTCTAAGGGCCTGCCACCATGATTTGTACCTTTGAATAAATGAGTCCACATAAAAGGACTGTATGCAAGCATAATTAGTTGGTCCATCAAAATTATTCAAAGGACGAATTAAGGATCCTAGTAGGCCTACCACCAAATTTTATAAGAGGGCCCAACCGATGGATTATTAGGTTTGGAATCAAAGGGTTTAGATTCATCTCTAGGGTGTCATTGTGCCAATTTTATAAAGACCTTCTATAATGATCATATCTTCTAACATATAGGATCCAATGTAAAAAGGTCATAGAAATACAATTAGTTGAACCCACTTGCGAGGACCATATGATTTTATAAGAGGGCTCCACTAATGTGCTCTTAGCCTCAAGTATTAAACTTGAAATTTTCATTATCTGATGGTTGGTCCAACTCCTATTTGAGTGAAATTTGACAAGGGCCAGTAAAAGATGAAGTCATTTATTTTTATTGATTTGGATTTTTCATAAGTAGGACCCACGGAAGAGACCACGAATCTCTTGTAACTTGTGAGTTCTAAATGAAATTGGGAACGGGAGTTGCTACAACATTTTGAGTGCAATTTCAAGGCATGACCGTCATTGGTAATGGCATGTCATACTTTCCTTGGCCATTTAAGAGGGGCAAAATTGCCCCTTTTATGTAGGGGTAGTTTGTAGGATTCCTCTCTCTCTCTCTCTCTCTATATATATATATATATATAATTATAAAATATTTTTCCGCAGGAGCATGTATCTAGACCCTCACCAAAGGCAGGACCCCCCAAAATTTCACCGGGTTTCATGTGACCGGCCGACACATATGTGTGCTCCTGCGGAGCGTATGAACATGAGAGAAAATCGTCCATATTTAATGCATCCTATAGATGATTAATTTGATAAGTGGTCCAACTTGGAATGAAATTGGGCTCAGAGGTAATAATACAACGGGTAATATTGATTTTGAGCAAATTAGATTTATGATGTGAGCCCAAGTGCCCTACTCATGAATTTACAAGGATGGGCTCATAGAAATCTAAGGAAACTTGATAGTTTTCTTGTAAAGTAACTACCAAACAAAATAGGGTTGGTGGCAAAGTCTGGAGGCTCACTAGGCTCTCATATACAAGTGGGCTTTAGGAACTAGGCATGTACAAAAATCCAAGTCCATTTGATCTAACCATCTACAAAGAAAATTATTCTGGTCAATTTATGTATTACTCTTTAAATTCAATGTTCAGTTTTTTGTTTTTGTTGTTTGTTTGTTTAAAAGGGTCATTTTGTACGTTCTCCTGTTATATGTTACTTTTCATTTACAAAAACATGTAATCTACATAAAGACTGAACACATTAAAATTAAGATAAAAAAGATGGTTTTTAATTGACTTTAATTAGCTTCACATGGCCTTTATGGTGGTGATTTGTGCATTACAATAAACTTGTGTTTCACATCCTTGATAGTATTCATACTCCAAACTATAGAACTGCAAGTTCCTTTTTAGATTGAGAAGTCAGTGATGTACTTGATTCAAAAAGGAAAAAAAAAGTAATTTGTGATGTGTACACCACCACTTTCAGAAATACAGTTGGTTTCCACTTAAGCTGTAAATCTGACCAAATTGCCCCCAAAAACCTGACTAGAAGACCATTAAAAAAAAGGGGTTACTTGAAAGGAATTACCAATATTTGTGATAATGTGCTCATGAGATGGTTCTAGTGTCCAGGGTTCTCTCTGCATCCAGTCATTTATTTTTTTTTTCATCGGTAATTAAATTTGGATGGGGAAAGAGGAAAAGATACAAGCACCTTACGAACCAAGGAAGGGGGAAAACTCGAAGTATGCCCTACACAACAAACAATATAAACATGAATAGCAACAAGTTATATAGAAGGAAAACCATTAGAGTCCACACCAAGTGCTCCTTTCGTAGCCAACATGTCAGCCACATCATTTGCTGACTGAAGAACATGCTGGAAGACCACCTTCAAAGAAGAAAATAGATTTGATTTTGTTGAGATTGTAATGAAGTTTCCTAGGACCACCAACCATGCCCGAAGCCCTTTAAATTGCATCGGACAAATTGCATCCTACCATCAGGAACTCTTGGAAAGAACCCTCATACATCCTCAAATCTTTGTCTAGTCTGTTAATCTATAAATTCTTTAAATCCAAGATCATTCCACCTTTTGTGCTGTCTTTACTGCAATTTTTGTTATTTTATTGCCATTGATTATTATTATTATTATTACTATTATTATTATAGTAGTGGTAGTAGTTAGAAAGTGTCTTTAATAAAAAGAAGTGAAACTTTATTCATCCCTCGGGGTTTTACTTTTTTTCTCCTCATGGAAGCACCTTAACTTTTTTGCTTTTTGTACATATTTTCTTTGTTTATTTTTTACATTGTGCACTGCAGATTGAGGGACCTAGAGCTCCTGAAGAAATGCTCGAGATCCTTCAAAGAGTGGTTGAAGAGAGTGCTCCTACACTTGTCGCTGCTAGACTTGAGGCAGAAGAAAGAAGGAACGCTATTCGTTTGAGGGAGGAGCAAGATGCTGCGTATCGTGCAGCACTTGAAGCTGATCAAGTACACTATCTTCCCAACTTTTTGTTTCTTTAGTGCTTGGTGGTTTTGGGTCAAACTGTTATTAGTTTTACACAGTTCATTGATAAACATTAATCTTTATCAAATAATGATACTTCAAATAACCTTGTGGTTATTGTCTCTTATTCAAGTTATATTGATGCATTATTTGTCTGTAACATTAGGCTAGAGAACGACAACGAAGAGAAGAGCAAGAGCGGTTGGAAAGGGAAGCAGCAGAAGCTGAGAGGAAACGTAAGGAGGAAGAAGAGGCTCTAGAAAGAGCCGCTCGTGAAGCTGCTGAGAAAGAAGCTGCATTAGCTAGAATGAGGCAAGAGAAAGCTATGTTGCTGGGTGCTGAACCTGAAAAGGGGCCTGATGTTACACAGGTAATCCCTTTGGAAGCTGAACTGTGTTATTTCAAATATTGATTTATACATCACCTTTTTCTCTCGAACTTTTACCACTGTTTAGGGTCTTCATAAAATCTTTCTGCTACTGAGATTTTGATCTTGCTTGATTTTAATCAAAATGCATATAATATATGTTTGTATATGGATTTTTTATCCATGAAATGACAACTAATCATGAGACCTTTGATGTCACCTAGTGACACATCTAGGTGGGATTGGTGATGTTTCAATAGGTTGGGTAGACTATCGAGGGTAGTAACCATCTACTCATCCTGCACTCAACTTGTTTGTTGTTTTGTTTGGTTTGTCACTGGGACCCTCGGAATTGCCAGGTCAGTCAGGCAAGTTGGAATGAATGGGTAGGGTCAAATTCAAGTCCAGTTTGCAAGTTGAATAGCAAGTTCAGACCTTACAAAAAGCTGAACCCTTTCAATCAGATTGGAAAACTCGAACCTTTGTTATCGGGATGGGTTTGGTTTAAGGAATTGCTGTCCCAAGGTGGAATACATATGGGATGATGTAGGTTGATGATCATCATCATCAACAAAGCATTATCGCATCTATCTGGGGTTAGCTCTGCAAGCTCTAGTTTTCCACTCAATTTTATTTAAAGCTATGTTTTCAGGAAACCCTGACAATCATCATGTTTTCCATTACTGCTCGTCCCTTAAACTTGTAATTCTTCAATCCACTGTTCAAGAAATGATTTTGTTCTTCTATTCTTCTGTACAAATGCCCTAACTATCTTAAACAACATTCTTTAGTTTTCGCTTTTTCGTAGCTAATCATAATTTTCTTTTGTTGCCCATTCTTAATTCTATCGTTTCATGCAACTTTACACATCCATCTCAACACGCACATCTTAGCTACATATACTGAAGTTGCTGCTTATTTCTTTGTTGCTCAACATTTATGTATATACAACAAAGCAAGTAACTATTATCCTATAAAAATACCCCTTCACTTGAGGTTACACTTGAATAGTCGTGTAATGCCCCACTTGTTCATTCCAATTTGCTAAACTTGTAATAATCCTATTTGATATATTTGACTCAAGCGCTCTATTTTGTTCCATAGTTGCTCCCCACTAGCCTTCTGATTTGGTCCCGAGTTATTCCACTGATTCAAAATTTCTGTTGGATCACAACCTAGATAATCAGATAGAGTACGCCCTAAATATTTACTTGCCTCGTCTTTTCATGGATGCCATTAAATCCCTTACCTCATCCTCCCATGACATCTCATCTTTAGGTGTCATCATGCCTAATCACTATTAACCAGATTCTAGGGAAGCATGCAGCATTAGAATGGGGGATATATGATCATTTATTGTTCAAAATAGTGGTACTGGCATATTGAACGGCCAGAAAATCAAAACATTTTAGCAATTTGTAATGGTTTTCAACTTTTCATTGATACATATGGGTTAGCAGACATTGAGAAAAAAAAATATATGTATGGGTTAGCAAAGAGATTTTTTTAAGCCTAAAAAGTCTTGGAAAAATTGAAATCATCTAGAATATAGGAAAATGTTAGATTTCCCTTTTTTTTTTTAATGGTAAAATGTTAGATTTATTCATTTTCACTCACTCTGCTAGTATACAAAATCTACCAGACACCTAAATATTATGTGAGTACTGAGTATTGTTGTTGGATCTTAAACTGTTGAATCTGTTTGTGTTAATTGTTTCTTTTTACCAAAATTTGTACAAAATTACAAATAGAAGTTAAATATATGTGATTTATGAGTTATTTCATTTTAATGATGAACCAAGGAATAAGTAACTCATAAGTCATAACATAGGTATAGTTAGATTGAAGACTAAATGAGAATTATTGAAACGCCGTGTCCAAACATAATATTTGATTAATTGAAGGTGCTTATTGTTCGATCCACAAGGTTGTGGATTTGTCTTGTTACTGATGAGAAAAAAATCTGGTTAATGGAAATATTGATTAAGTTAAAAATTGAATAAATGTAAATCTTTAAAAAGTAAAAAGCAAAAAAAACAGCTCTAGTCAATATGAGCTTGAAATTTCACTCTAATGAGTGTGATACTCCTCTAGTGTACTCCCATTCGGTGGGGGAGAATATGATCCAGTGGGATTGAGGAAAGTAGGCTGCACAGTATAGACATCTCAGGGATACATATACTTTGTGGTTGTATATTCCGGATCATATTTCCTATATTACTGTGACCAAGTTACTGTCTAAGACCTTATATTTGCATTAAAGACCAGCAGTGGCATATATTGTGAAGTTGGATAAATATATTCATATTGTACATGACATTATGTCAAACTATCAATGGATACTCAGTTAAAAGGATAGTGGACAAGCATTATTGTATAATTTGCTGCTTGCTCAGGTATATATTAGCTGTTGAGGTTATCATATACGCTATAGAATTTACACCAAGGATATCAAAATTGTTGAGCTCTTTAATACCACCATATGACTAGGAATGGAAACTTTGTGAAAGGAGAGAAGTATGCTTCTTTTTGAAGGCCTAACATCGAGGCTGACTTTTTGGCAGAAGCATTTTCGAAACATAGTCTTCGGTGTTTTCTTGTTGGGTTCTGGGTGTTTTCACAAAATATGCCCGATTATGGACTTGGGTTGATCCACTTTTGTACCCTCCTCTTTGGTAGGGTTTGTGTAGCTCTTCAGTATATCCTCACGCACTGTACAGCCTTTTTCATATTTTATATCTAATATATATTCACCATTCTAAAAATGGAAAAAAGAAAAAGGATATATGGTACAGTAGAGAGATAAATATGCTTGTTTTCCTTGATTGTTTCTCAAGCATTGCTACTTGCTGTAATTCCATCCTTAGAAGTAATGATGGTTGTGGCACAATTTTTATCAGGTTCTTGTGCGGTTCCCAACTGGAGAGCGCAAAGAAAGGAGATTTCATAGCTCAGCTCCCATCCAATCTATTTATGACTATGTTGATTCTCTGGACTTTTTGAAGGTGGAAAGATACAACCTGGTCTCTAACTTCCCAAGGGTTGTATATGGGCCTGAAAAGCACTCATTGTCACTGAAGGAAGCAGGGTTGCATCCACAAGCAAGCCTTTTTGTAGAGGTGGATTCATAAGAACCTCAAGTGATTCTTCTGCATCCTGTGCTGGAAATCTAAAAAGGAAAACACATTTTTTCGTTGAGGATGTTATCAATATGTCTTGTCCAAAAATATGATTCTTGTATGTATTGTTTCCTTTAATTAAGAATCGTACTTTGACTCAAATGGGCTGATGGGATATAAATTCTATGTTCTTTTCCCCAAGGTCGCACAGATTCTTGCTTTCTTATGTCTATAATAATGTGTGAACAATGGACGGTGCTATGGGATACTGGTACATTCTACTGTGCGTCTATCATATTCTCTGCTGTGCAAGTTTTACTGGGAAAATACCAAAAGTCCACACCTTGTTAACCGAGTATTCTCACTTCTTGTGATTTCCAACAGTAACTCTGTCCAAATTGTAAGCTTTGTAATACTGATGATGCGGATGCAACACTTTTTATGTGGGTGAAATAATGCAAGCATGTCAGATTGCACCAGTGAATCAATATATTTATGATTATGGTGTTGCTCATCTTGGAATGGAATTTGGGTCATGCTCGTGACCAAGTTGGTCAATCATTAGGCATGCCTGATGATGGCTAATTACCTATTGGATGATCCCATCGCATTCATTTTTTACACTTTGAAGGACGCCAAGTGATCAGATCACCTTCATTTCTTTCTCTATTAAGGACACCAAGATGCTCATATTTATAATGTGTGCGCAAATTCACTCAATTCAAGCCCTCGTCCCTTATGCGCATGGGTACTCATTTTCATCCACTTACGTACGAAAGAGTCCCCGTTGTTGGGGTCTAATTCTAAATCTTAAGACCAAACTCAAACTCTGCCTGAGGACACTCCCCTCTCCCTGTGGGTGAGAAGCGACGCCCTTAAACCACTTGGAGGCATCTTGCGCTTCTCAGAGGAGAGCTTTCTCAATTGCTTCACAATTACAAATGAATGTGTAGACTGCTATTTTATGAATGGCTTAGATTTATCCTTGTGTCATTCATCCAATAGATGATAACATTCTAGCACTTTTATTTTTTTCATAGACATTCTAGCAGTTAACTTTCGAAACTTTCACATAATTTTTATCCTAATCTTGAGACCTATCTATCCACCATCGTTTAGAAAATTCATTAATCTCTCTATGACTTTTTACATAATTTAACAGGATACTCCACACAATAGAGATTACCTTCATGATCCATCCGATCACATGAACATCCCACCACTTGGACAATCATGACACATAAGAGTCCTGAGTTGAATCTTGGTCCCATATCTGTTTTCTTTTCTGGTTTTCTTCTTACGTTTCTGTCACTCTTTCTTTGACTTCCCTGGCAAAGATGTAGGCTCAGGCCTACGTTTAAAGAAGAAATAATCAAATATGAAAAGCAGCAGCCACCTCTTTGTTTTTTACTCTCTTAGAAATTCATGTACAGAGTTTCAGCAGTTACAACTTGCATCATTTCACTATAATTCTTTGAAGAGAGAGCTAGACCAACTTGGCTTAAATGGTATGAACAAATTCCCATAGGCAGCAAAGCAATGAGGATATGCACATGCAAATATACATATGCCCATATGCAGGCCGGCTTAGCTTGTTTCTGAAAGCTACGTGCTTCCACCCTCTGTTTCATTGACTTCATCATTAGGGTCCACCACCCGACCAAGGTTCAAGGCCATGTCCTCCACAGGGACCTCGATCACATCTGTTCTGACACCTATATCAGTGGCATACCTGCTTACGCAGTACATAGCAGCAGTAATAGTGGCTGTCCCAACAGGATTTGCCTTGAATAACTGCAAAGGGAGTGAGCAAAGAGCCACCAATGGGGCTACAATGAGTGAAGAAGCTTGACTGCTGCTTCCCACGGCTGCCTTCTCCACTAGCAGCAGGCCTGTCTTGCAGTATAGTGCAAAGTCCTCACAGTTGTTCTGGAACACATCATAATTCCCAAACCCGTTCTGTAGCAGATGCATTGCTCTGTGGATGACTGTTTCCGGAGGGTCAGTTTCAGCAATTGTGCATGTTCCACCCCGGACTTTGGCAAGAAAAAAAGATGGCGCTACTCCATACTCAAAACAGTATAGTGATCCGTTGCCAAGGAAGCAGTCCAAGCAGGAAAGAACGACCCTGCTGTTTGGTTGCCTGAACCCACAGTCGGGGAACGTCAGGCAGGCTGATGGCAGGTGGGAAATTAGAATGGGGGAGTCACCAGATGAATCCATGTTTGAGGACCTGTCCCTCTTACCTGTAAAATGAACTACCTTACCGCCTCCAACATAAATACCTGCATTTTTACCCAAAAATAAAAAAAGAAAAGAAAAAACCATAAATACCTGCATTAATTTGTGAATGAACAAATGCAAAACACTGAAACATAAAGTGAAACGAAAGAAGTCTGTGATGGAGTCAAAAGCCTTGTATGAAACACAAAATTGCAACAAGAGAAGCTCTTAGTAGGTGGAAGTGGAATGAATGAAAGCTGTGATGGTGTCAAAAGCCTTGTACCAAACACTGAAAATTGCAACAAGCAAAGTTCTTAGTAGACTAGTAGGTTTCAGGTGCATATGGATGTAGATCTAATTAAAGTCACTTCGAACATTCAAGAACAGAACTAGGGGTCTAATCAAGCTGAGCGTGAGCTGGAGCTTGACAGCTTATCCACAGCGCATGGAACTGCAGTCCATTTAGAGGGGCATGGATATCACGGGATGGACATAAATTTTTGGCTTTTCCTTCCAGAGAAAATGATGGCAGTTGGTGCTAATAATGATTTCACTGAAGAAGACAAAGAAAAGCTACCCACATAATGGCGTTTCCATTTCCATGCCACCCAAGTTTTTAGTAAAATGGACAACCATCCATTCTACCAAAATATGGCAACCAATTGGGATTTGGGTGCATCAATTACATATTGAATAACAATTTTTCAAAGTGCACCACATGCAGAATAAAGCTTGCTGGGATGATCATCCTCAAAGACCATTTCTATTTTCTAATTAAGTGAGAGGTCTGCAGAGGAAAAATGGGAAAAGATTACACATTGCTCAGCCATCAGAGGAGAATATCAAAGAGGAATATAGTTCCCAATAAACCATCCCGTAGCCTTAACATGATCTTCTTTTCACAGGTTTTTCATCCATTACAGATAAGAAAGCACCAAGTAGGGATACAACAGAAAAAAATTTAAAAGAAGAAGAAGAAGTTCCAACCAAGGCAGCTCATGAGTGTACCAATAAAGTGTAAAGCCTAAAGTCGATTGTGAAAGAAAAATAGTTTGTGTTAGAAAAACAAAACTACTGTTATCAATGGATATACTCCCAATTTCCAATAGTTTTCTAGGATAATCTGCTTGGAACAACTTCACAACAGAAGTCTGCATGATATGAAAAACACAGGTATGGGATCTCAGACTAGTTGGACAGACATCTAATCACTCAAAAACAGAGAAAGACAAAACCATAAAGAATACAATTAAGAACTATGACTGATCCACTGCCACGTTGAGTATGACATACAAGTCCACCATGTTTTAGAAAAATGTAAGGATTGAAAGGGGCGCTAATCAAGCCTCGTTAACCACCTGTCACAGTGGGAACCGGCTACTTGGTGTCAAATAGCCTTGATCGTTGCGTTATGTTCGTGATGAATACAACAAACAATGCAGGCCAGTAGGATGGCATATGATAGTATAGATCATCTTGAATCCCCTTAAATCACTTGATGCAAGATACTAAGAAGAGAAAATCTGTAAGGCATTCTGCTGCAGCTACAGAGAAAACCAAGAAGAGTGCTCTAGGATGTTTTAAGACAATAATATGATATGAGAGCAGTCAACAAGAGGGAAAGGAAGAAATAGAGTGGCATCCAGATGAATGTTGCTAATAAATTGTCGGTCATGAGTTTCCTCCTTTCCCTAGCTGTGAGGCACCAAGTTGCATTGCTAGACGTTACTATGGCTCACAAAACTGCCAGCCAGAATGAGTGCACGAGTTTAACATCAGTAGTTCTATAGTGTCCTACATTTAAGCTTGGACGATAGGGTGGTACATGACACAGAAAATTACTCATTTTGCACGCATGAGGTACTTGTAAATTAACAGAACTGGAGAAAATATAACTGATACTTGAAGAAGCATCTGCATATCTAGAATTGTCTTCCAAGTTGTAACACTAACATGTGAAGAATCATATGACCCTCAATCGGAGGAAATACATATTAGTCTTGGGCCATCAGGTTTTCCATTTAGAGTTCACAGTTTGGTCATCAAGACCATTGCTATTATGGGCCCCACCATTAGGATTGAACGTGGCAAGGCTTAGTGGAACCTAGCCCACAATGGTATAGAAATGTGCTGCCTTTTTGGTTCCAGCCAGACATGGGCCTATGTCTCTATAATGGTCCAACTAGGTGATCCAGCCCAGCCGGAAAAAATTTAACGCAAACATTGCATCAGCATTCAGCACCAATGTTTTGAAAATTCTGTCCTGCCAACACATTATCACGAGAATTCCATGATATTTTCAAAATATTACTAGTATTCAATATCTTCACAACATTAAGATGATATTTTTCTAAATCTCTATATTATGTGATGATATTTAACCTAAATCTCTAAAATATTATATATATATATATATATAAACCAGTTTTATTCTTATTTTTCTAAAAGTTATTCTATTCTTATATTTCGACAGATTTCTTTTTTAACCAAACACATCTCGAAAATAACACAAAATTTAGAAAAAACTTCTGAGACAAAATTACTAAAAATGAGATTTGCTAGTGCTACAATGCTAAGAGCCTAAGACCTAAGATGCCCAGATACGACAGGGACATGCTATGGATATGGCCGGGAATCAAATTTTCACATAAAAAGTGAAGTATTGGATAAGATATGACACGATGTACCGCCTGTTTTGAAGTGTCCGGGGATCATTGGCATGCTATTGGAGCAGCTCATACAACTCCAATGGATGTGCCCAACATGAAATTGGGCTGAATTCTCAAAACGACATTTCATTTCGTGATATAACACTAACCTCATGAGCCACACCAATTAAGGGACCTTAACGCTGAGAATCATCAACTTACATTGACAGGGGTTGCAACAAGCAACTATAGAGAAGAGAGAAGGGACCCTACTAGTCTGCACCTAACCAATTTACACCATTCTATCTCTTTGGTACTCTTTTATGTCCATTTCACCTTTTTTCGTACCATTGGTAAACTCAAATGAAAATCATATTTAAAGAGACAGGTAAATTTGATAATGAGCAAGAACATAAACTCACCAATTCATATAAACTTGTTCAGATTTTTTTTCAATAGAATAAACATAATACTCCAATGTACCCTTTTTTATTTTCAACAGAAAAATAAAAATAACATTTTTTTTTTTGGGTGAAACAAAGAACATCAATTGACATGAACTTACATAGAAGCAGATACTCCTATAAACATTTTTTGTTTCTTCCCCACAGGTATACACAGGGTCAAGAAATATTACCCACAGAGGATATTACCAAGTATTCCCTCATTGACACACCATGCATTCTGCACAAAATTAACATCGGAGTTTCCCAATTTGGGAATTACCCATTTCCCATTCATGATAGATTTTTACCAGAAAAGACAGATTTTTTAGTCTTGGAACCTGTCAACTTCTAGGTTTATTTTGCAGAGAACTGAGAGGCTTAATCAAGGGAATCAACACTAAGAGTCTAGACAAGATAAAAAGGGATTCTCTCACCCTCCTCATCAGAACACACAAAATATGAATTAGAAGTCCTGAAACTCTCAGCCCCACGTCTAGTTTTAACAAACTAAGATCTCTGCAAACAAAAACAAAAGAAAAAGATTAACAAACCAGTTTGTCACTTTCCAACATCTGGTGAAACCCAAACTCAGTCCTTGTAGAATAAGCCATCTACATTACTTACAATATCCATACAGCATACATTCAAAACTCAAAAGGCAAACAAAAAAGAAAAAAGAAAAAAAGAAAAAAAACCAAAAATTACACAAGCAATTGGCCAAACATGCAATTTGGGAAAGCAAAAGTTAATGAGAGGAAAGAGGAAAGGAAGACCCAGAAAGAGAAACTAGAGAAGCAACTGAAATACCATGGTGGGCGTATGCATAGACTGCTCTCCATGTGTAGATGTGGTCTCCTGCTTTGATTTCATCCCTTTTCACTCTATTTGAGAGGAGACCCATATCATCACCCGACCCTTCTCAGCTCCTCCTTTTGCTGCTGCTCTAATTCAAAAGAAAAGGGAAACTGGTAAGAAATCAGTGGAGATCTTCCATGCATATGTTACATAGACACGGCTACGACAGAGTAAATTGTAAGTCAACGAGAGAATTTGGGCCAGTGAGAATCCTAACTCTGAGGAATTCAGGTCCCGCACTCCGGAACAGGATCCCTTGTTTGGACCAAACACAGGGGTGATACATGGAGGAGATGTCAAATCCCATCTCCTCCAAATGAATAAAAAAAAAAATTCATCTCCCCATATGGTACGCCTGATTGTTTCCTGTTGGATCCGTTTCCCCCACGTACCTGTTCTACTGCGTCCCCCGAATATTTTTAAGCGTTTTTTTTTTTTTTTCTAAGAAGCCTGATATTTTAAGTTTTTTTTTCTTTTTGATGAATTTACCTGAAAAAGGATCTTAAATAGTCACAAGACGAAAAATGTACAACTAGTAAATATGGCACGGAAGTGGTCCCTTGAGACCAATTTCATTTTTTTTTATTATTAATGATCCAAACAAGTGACGACGTCGTTGCACCATTCAACCCCATAAAAATGCCCCGAACCCCACTTCTCCATTGTCTCCTTCTTCCTCTCATCGCTTTCTCCCTTTTTTCCTGGCAGTTTCCTTTTCCTTCTTCCTCAAAAGGTAGTTAAGGTGGTCCCAAAACTCATTGCATGTCACTTGAATCACTCTGGAGATCTTTCAATTAGCTTCCAAACTTGGGCTTCAACGCATGAGAGATCAGGTCTTGAGTTCAAGGAAGGAGACGACACAATCCTTGAAGCAAAACTCTCAGATGGCCATCGCCAGATGATTTGGCTTCTGGATCGTGCCTCATCCCCCAAAACTATGACCCACAAATCCCCACATATCCCCCAAAATCATGCCCTCGAGTCCTGCACCTTCCAGCTCCACTCTTGGCAAACTTACTCAGATGAATACCTTGAAGATGAGCAGCAAGAAAGTGGCCGCTTTCATGGATGATGATGATCGCGGCGAGCACCACAGACGTTTCAAGAACGGGTGGTAAGCTCTCCATACCACCAAAAATGGCAGACGGCCGAAAAACGGCCCTTTTCCGATGTGGGTGCATTGGAAATATGGTTCTTAGGTGATGTGAGAGAGGGAGAAGTGATGGAAAGAGAGACTTGAGATGGGGTGAGGAGTTGGGGATTGGGAAATGGAGTTTTGAAGGGAAATCTGAGATGGATATTTTTGAAATTTGAGATCTGATTAGGGAATAGGAGGGTAGATTAATTATCTTTAACAATCTGATTCTCACTCTTTTGGTTGTGGAATTTGTTTGGAAAAGAGGGTGTTGGAGGGAGAGGGAAAAGGAGTGTGTGTGAAAAAAATGGGTGCTGGGGAGAGGGATGGAAGGAAGTGTGCTCTAATATCTGCTTCACAGAAGCTAGTGAAAGAAAGTGTACTTTAATATCCGACGACGTCGTTGCTTCACAGAAGCTAGTGCTAGAAAATATGCTTTAATATATGACGACGTCGTTGCTTCACAGAAGCTAGTGAAAGACAATGTGCTTTAATATATGATGACGTCGTTGCTTCACAGAATCTAATGTAAAGAAGTGTTGATGTAAATATATACAAGGAATGCTTGGAAGCTACCCTACAAAAGTATAATCCACATCAAGGGATATATACAAGGTATGATCCACAAAACTACACGCAATGCCATCTCTTTTGCAATGTGTGCTTGGGGATGTGTCATTCCCATTACTGATTTTGAGCAACAATGCCTTGGGTTATAAGTCCGCACCTTAAACTCCGGGCCTGAATCAGCTCAAACCATGTGAACTGAACCATTAAAATTTGGAATGGTGAAGTGAACTCCCTGAAGCTAAGTTTGGTGGACTCCAAAGTCCAAACCTTAATGAAATATGACTTTTAAATGGAACATATCATTTCCCAATAAGCCTTTGATATTGATGATAAATATCGCAATTCCTTTACAATTTGCTCAGCTTCAACCTATAAATTTCTCGATTGATTCCCTTCAAAGACCCACTAATTTTCCTACTTCTGAATGCCCCATAAGATGATTAAAAAAAAAAAGCTAGCATCATTAATAGGAACCCAAAAAAAAAAAACCACACTAAGATCAGCGTCGACATCGTTGCTCAACCGTTTATGCAGTCTTGCTGAAGATGTAGCATAAGCGACGACGTCGTCTTTTCACAGAATCTTGAAATACTTGGTCCCATTTAAATGAGCGACGACGTCGACACTCGTCGAAAAAGAGCAAAAAAAGAGAAAAGTTTGGCGGGAAAATCAGTTTCGTAGCATATAAACTAGTGTCCCCTTTTTCGTTTAGTGACCATCTAAGGTCCTTTTTTCAGGTAAATTCCTCTTTTTTTTATAAAGGAAGGTGTCCCAACCTTTAGATGAGACTAATCCCTTGGGCTTAGGGGAGTCGGGTAAATTCCCTATGGCCCTAATATGGTGGCATAGTTTCGAAAAGCCTAATATTTTAAGTTGTGTTCCTGTTTTGGCGGCCAAGCAAGACAATTGCTTGATAAAGATTAAAGACACCACTTTTAATCCATTTGTAGCAATTGAGAGAGTGCATTAGCTGGCATAAAATTTTATATAGTCAGCGAATGTCGATTCGATGAAATAATATCTCCCTATTTCTACGAGACAAAGTTTCGGACTCATATAGACACCCTTTTTATAGGCTACTTTTCAGGTGTTACTATTGTTACTTGGGTTTGCAGGTCATGGTGCAATGCGCAAATTCGTCCATTCATGTCAAATTAATGTATTCAATATTAAACCCATTTATCATTTTGGTAAACATGTCAATCCAAGTCCAACCTATTAAAAAAAATGGATAGCAACTCCAAACTACTGGGTTGGGATGGCAATGGGTTTGATTACATTACAGGCAGCTCTCGTCTCGGCCTGCTCCTATTAGGTGCAGGTTCGGTTGAGGTTGTATCAGGATTGAGGCATGTATAGATTTTTTAGGCATTAACCCTAGTGGGATTTGGGATGGGTTCAGATATTAAGCGTGCCCACCCCACCCCACCCCATCCCAAATTATATTTTTTTTTGTTTGTATAAATTGGATCCCTAAACCAAGTTAAATGCATTAAGGATGAGGATGAAAAGGTATTAGTAAAGGAAGAGGAGATAAAGGAGCGTTGGAAGAGCTACTTCTACAAGTTATTTAACGAAAGCAGTAGTAGTGATATACAATTGGGGCAGCTTACCATTTCTAGAGAAGAAGCGAATCATATGTTTTATAGGAGAATCGGTAGGGAAGAAGTTAAAGAAGTATTGAAAAGAATGAAGAATAGGAAAGCGGTTGGGCCAGATGGTATCCCTATTGAGGTCTGGAGGTGCTTGGGGGAGGATGGCATTAGTTGGTTGACAAAGCTTTTTAATGTAGTGCTAAAGAGCAAGAAGATGCCTAATGCATGGAGGAAAAGTATTCTTATACCCATATACAAGAACAAAGGAGATATTTAAAACTGTGCAAACTACCGCGAGATTAAATTGATGAGCCATACGATGAAATTATGGGAGAGAGTTATTGAGAGAAGACTAAGAAGAACAACAAACGTTTCAGAGAATCAATTTGGTTTCATGCCTAGGAGATCAACCATGGAGGCTATCTTTCTCCTGAGGAGGTTAATGGAATAGTATAGAGAAGGTCAGAGAGATTTACATATGGTGTTCATTGACTTAGAGAAGGCCTATGACCGGGTTCCTAGGGAGATTCTTTGGAGAGTTTTGGAAAAGAAAAGAGTATGTGTCGCATATATTGAGGCGATAAATGATATGTATGATAGAGTTGTGACATCTATAAGGACGACTGGCGGCGAAACTAAGGAGTTTCCTATCACGATTGGTCTATAACAAGGCTCAGCGTTAAGCCCGTACTTGTTTGCCCTAGTTATGGATGAGATTACAAGACATATCCAGGATGAGGTGCCGTGGTGTATGCTATTTACAGATGACATTGTTTTAGTGGATGAGACGAGAGAAGGAGTGAATGCTAAACTAGAATTGTGGCGGAAAACATTAGAGACAAAAGGGTTTAGGCTAAGTCGATGCAAAACGGAATGTATGGAATGCAAGTTTAGTCAAAGTAGGACACCTGGTAACATAGAAGTAAGTTTGGGCACACAAAAGATTGTAGAGAAAGAAAACTTTAGGTACCTTGGATCTATGGTGCAATAGGATGAAGGGATTGATACTGATGTAAGTCACAGGATTCAGGCCGGGTGGACCAAATGGAGGAGTGTTTCGGGGGTCTTGTGTGATCGGAAAGTCCCCCTCAAGGTTAAAAGAAAGTATTATAAGGTGGCGGTACGACCAGCGTTGTTATATGGATCAGAGTGTTGGGCAGTAAAGCATAATCATGTCAAGAAGATGGAAGTTGCGGAGATGCAAATGCTAAGATGGATGTGTGGGATCACAAGGAGAGATAGGATTAGGAATGAGGAGATAAGGGGCAAAGTAGGAATAGCATCGATTGGAGATAAAATGAGAGGAAATCGACTGAGATGGTTCGGCCATGTTAGAAGGCGTCCAACGGAGGCACCTGTTAAAAGGTGTGAAAGCATGGAGATTGCCAGGAGTAGGAGAGGGAGAGGGAGACCCAAGAGAAGTTGGAAAGAAACTATTAAACATGACCTTGCCTACATGGATCTAACGGAGGACATGACCCTAAACAGATTTGATTGGAGTCGTCAAATCCATATAGCCGACCCCACCTAGTGGGAAAAGGCTTGGTTTGGTTTGTATAAATTGGATCCCATCATCGAAGATTTGGCACAAGGTATGCTATTGCTACTTAAACATAAGGTCACAAGTTTGAACCTCATTTATTTTTAGAGTTTTTTATATGAGAATCGGTCCTAGAAAGGCGGTCCTTATAGGGTTATCACAACCTAGTGGGGCCCACCTTGGGACCCCACTGGTCATGGGACGGGGGGGGGGGGGGGGGGGGGGGGGGGGGGGATCTAAGTAGAGCCAATCTACATATCAAATTTGAAGTCAATTTAATACCTCTAACCCCTTCATCCGTGGTCCACAAGTTTAACAGTTTTATATATAAAAAAAAATTGACTCTCAATCAAATGGTCCAGTTCAATCGAATCCATGAAAATCCATGGAATTCGGTATCTATAAAGGGTTGTGTATGTTTGGTCCATTTGGATGGGTCATAAGGTGGGCCCTAGTAGGCATTTTGCGTAGTGCGGACCGTAAGGACCGTCCTCACAGGTTTTATTTTTTATATACCTCGCTACAGTTTCTAGGATTTGTAAATATATACATCGTGTCTTTTCATTTTAATTCTTTCCATGTCCCAAAATTAGTAGCCTTACAACCACCATAAGTTTTTAAAAGAAAATGACACTTTTGCAAACTATCTCTTTATCCATGTGTATAATTTCAAATGCTTGGATTTATTTTTCAAAGTTTGTAGCACTAACAATTACTATAGTACATTTAGTGTGAGAGAGTAACCCTACATAAATCCATTTTTATAAATATGGGGCATGTTTCATTAAATCTAAATTGGTCACAGTGACAACCGACACTTGTAAGTTAATTGATTATAACTGACCCATGCCATGCACAATCCCCTATTAGATTGATAAGCGTTTTAAACACATGATTAGGCTTCATGTGCATGGGAGAATTTGAGAGAAATCATTAGAACTTGAGATAAAATAATGGTATTTTTATAAATAATGACATATTTACCTTTGTTTGATAAATTTAAGGGCAAACTCATCATTTTTATAAAAATTCAACATAACTCTTTTGGTGATCGCCTTTTCTCGTTATCACTAATGATTTGGGGGAGGAAGGTTTTTAAATGAAAAGGTAGTTGGGTATATGCAAATAATGAAACCATGTGGGCCTATTTACAAATTTTATAAACCCTAGGGGTATATACAAAAAAACTCTTATTTTTGTTTAAAAAAAGAAGAAGAGGACAACCCAAGGGAAGACCCAGGAAACTTAACTTGAAGTGGGTTAATGGAAAAGAAATATTGTGGGAAGGGGCGGATCGGATGTTAAAAAAACACATACAATTTATTAGAATTTGGGGCGGATCGGATGTTATTAGAATTTGTGGGGGGGGGGGGGGTCTTTGAAAAATTTCAGATAGGATAGAGAGGCTTCAAGTCCCAGACCCTTGTGCCTCGGTCCGCCACTGATCAAATCATGTCCAGCGCAAACCTCTCAAGAGATTAGGGGTGTTCATCGGCTGGGTGGGGCTAAAGCATATTTAGGCCCAACCTTCTTGCCCAAACCTAGCCATCTAGAATATGTGAGGCACTAGCCCTTCTATTTAGTAAACGGGATGGGCTGTCTTCTTTCCCCATCTCTCGTCTGAAAATTTACTTTACTCTCTAAGAATAACCATATCAATACAATATATCTCTCTAACTTCTCTCTGTTCAAGAGATTCTATCCCTAACTTTTTTCTTTTTCTCAAATCTTATCCTAACTTTTTATATCTAAATGCTAGGAAACCCCACACCGATTGACTTGGATAGAGTCAACGCAGAGATTGGGAAGAGTTGTTTTTTAAAAATTTATTTAGAAATAATCCATTACTTATAAAATATAAAAATATATTTATTTTCATGCATTCATAATAATCAATACAAGTTAATGAATTTATATATGCAAGAGAAGTACTATAATAAGAAAAATAAGGGGAAAAGATATTCCATATTATATAATTTGTTATTCCAAATATCGAACATAAAAGATCGAATACAAGTTTCAAATTACATTCCAATCATTATTTTGAAATTACTGACTCCGAATCTCATGTATAATTACTTATATATAAACTTTAATATTTAAAATTAGATCTGCCTATTAAATAGTTATGGATGCAAATAACTTACTAAAATGAGCTGACCCAACTTATTCACCCCTATTTTTTACTCAGTCTTTCATCAAAACGAGATGACTTGAAAACCTCAAGAGTCAACACGGAGATTTTTCCAACCATTTCTAAAATTAAAGGAATAAGTATTGTTCGGGTTGGGACTGGGTTTTGGGCAGTCTATCACTTAATACAAACCCGACCCAAATATTAAATGGGCTTGAAATCTTAATCCAAGTCAGCCTAAACATTAAAATCAAGGGCAAAATTTAGCCCAAAGCAGGCCAGCCTGATCCACGAGCACCTCTACACGGGGCCGATGAAGCATTAAAAAATTAGTAAATAAATAAATCAACCAGGTTCAAATCGACCCATTGTCATCCCTTATTGGGTTGGGTTGTGTTAGCATTGGGCTGGTGGTTTAGGTCAAGTTGCTATCCCTATGTATATGGCTTTATGCAAATAAGTTAAAAGATCAGAATACTTTATATTAATGGCACCCCCGTTTCCTTGATAATGATTCATTACCTTTCCTTTCAGACAGTTCTCTTTAGCATTAGCCAGTAATAAGAGTTGCCCAAAAAGCACACTCATTTCTCATCTCTTTATATGATATTTTTTTCTTTCATATCTAACTTTTTATATGACATTGATTGATCCTATTGGCGTCATATTAAAGACTAATTCAAAGTCAAATTAAAGACTAATCTAAACGGTTGAAACAAAAGAGGTAGCGCTAACTAACAAACAATACTAACCATCCACACTTATAAATTGCAGTTTAGTAGTAAAATATCTATAAGTGGGGTGCATAATTAAGTTGTTGGTACAAAGTATTGCGCATATGGCAGGCAAGGGCCAAAAAAAAGGCTAATCCCTTGCTTCATTTATCTTACTTGCCATTAATAATGGAGAAAATTAACCAGTAGTCTGCGGGACCACTTTAGTTGTCATACCCATGAAATGCAATGGGAACCATTCAACATTAACAATGACCACCTTCAAGGGATGGCTTAGGGGATCTTTTTTTTTTTTTTTTTAATAATGAGGGTGTCCCAACCCGTTGGGCTGGACTAATCCTTACGGACGCACGAGGAGCCGAGTAAATTTCTAATGGCCCAGTATAGTAGTACAATTTTAAACCCTCAATATCTTGGGAGCAAACCGTAGCCATTTAGGGAACTTGATCTCATTCGAGTCAAATGAATGTGACCCACCTGCCAAAAGCACTTGGCGCTTACGCTTGTATGAGAAAATGTATGTGAGCCCACTAACTCCGTTTTTATTTGAATGGAGAAAGCCATGAACAAGGAGATTGGTTTAAAGTATTTTGTAAATAAAAGCAAGTAGTAAATTAATATAAAACGATTTGATTATTCAATCTCTTTGGATTCATGTCTTTGCTAATAAGAGGGTTCAATAAACATGCATGATAAAATTAGTGTTTACTTAAATGGCAGCATTATATTACCAATTAAATTGCACATAACTCCCTACTAGAAAGAAATAGTTATCAGTGTTTGGTAGAGAAATCGCCGGACGATGGAGACATGATTTCTATTGTGTTATTTAGATTTGGTCTTATTTACATTCCAACCTATTCTGATCTTTAATAAGTTAAAATGAGTATCGGGAATTTTTTCTATCAGTAATTGATTCCTGTCCCTTTACCAAAATGTGAAGGATTTTGGAATTCCAAACTTTTCAAATGCTGAGAATGTGTCATTTGGATATCCCAATTCCCACCCATCACTCAAACCAATTATAAATTCTGTAATTTCAGTGACCTTCCCATGAATCTCCGCTGCACTCCATTTCTAAAAGTGGGCTCATGTACTATGATTTTAACTCACTAGAGTAAACCCCTGTGCGATTACAAGTTAATCTTCATGCAAATTGATTAATAAATTAGATTAATCACCACAAACTCGTCACAAACTAAAGTAATTAGTTGTATATTTTACTAATTATATCATAAAGGGAGACATTCTTCTGAAAGTTACTCTCATAGGAGCATCTCCCTATCATAAATATAATCTAAAAAACTCCAAATATATTTTTGAGCCCATGAAGGAAAAAACCCAAAAACCTAATTTTAAATTAAATTCATATTGGAATGCTTAAATGATTAAATAAACCTTACATATGCATATATTAAGTTCATCGGGTTAAACCGGCATCGCACTAGCCTTACTGCTAACTTTTGTTATGGGCAGGCCTATCGATCTCACCCTGAGACAAGGGAGCCCGACCCGTTCCTCAAAAGATACTTACAATAAGGGCTTTCTTCTAAGGAAAAGCCCAAGGGCCGAGTTAGGATAATTTTTTGCAGGCCCTAAAATTTGAGAGTCAAGCTTGGATAATACTGGCCCGGCTCGGCCGTGGCACCGGCTCCTACTTTTATTTATTTTACACACACACACACTAAAATGACCTTATGACGGTCACTTAGTAGTAGTAAAAGGAGGATATGAAAGCAATTTTATACCCACTTCCCATTACAAAATATCTTAAAAATCCACACACAAACTTGGTTCATTTTATCTATATTTAATTATTATCTTTCAAAAAAAGATCTTTAAAAAAATGAATCTTAAAAAAAATCATATTTAATTATTTAAGTTATGTATTGTACTTAATACAGAAGTAATAACGGTTATTTCTAATCCATTTTTTTTTTTAGTTTTATTGCTTCTTATTTAGGCGTTTTATATTACTTTTATATATTCTTGTTAGCGCAAAAGGGGATGTACTCCTTCATATTAATTAGGACAACTTTTTTGCTCTATAGAGCTTTGTATGTGGATGGATCTTTAAGGATATGAGGTGATCCAAATATCTTTTTAATTAGATAATTCCAACTCTAAATTTTTAAAACTCTAAACTAATAGTTTTTTTTAAGTGCATTTATTTTGTGATTAGAATCCAACAATGCGTAATAGTCAAGTCAGTGTTAATTTGAAAAAAATGCCAATTGATAAAAGGCATGTGAATGTAAATAGTTTAAGAATTTTGAAGATAAGACACTGTTAAAATGATTTCACATATAAGAATTCCTGTAAAAGGTGTGAAATAAGTCATACTCTTTAACCATTTTCATTTTGTGAAAAATAACTAAAGTTGTACATGTGGAACGCAAGTAATCAAAATACACTTGACTTTGTCTGATAAAAAGACAATTGAGGTAAGACAAGATAACGCTCAGTCGAATTTGATTCTTAGCAACTTGCCCTGGCCCAGCCTTGACCCTTGAGGGTAGAGTAAGGGCCTAAATAATGCAGGCCCTCCGAGAGCTTTGGCTTGGCATGCAAATATTGAGGGTTGGATATAGTGTTGAAAACGGGTATCCGATTTTCTGATTACCAAGAAGTTTTGACCTACAAAAAAATGGGCTTGGAACCTATTTGTTCTGATTCATAAACGGGTCCGAGTCTGGAACACAATTTAGGTTCCGATTAATAAATGAGTCCGGTTTAGGATCCATATAGGTTCCGACCTATGGACTCGGGACCCGACATATGAATTTTTGATATTGCAAAATTGTGCATTAAAATTAACTTGTTTTTACATTTATATGTATAATATTAGAGAATGATATGCTTATTTTAAGAAAAATAAAAAATGAAGAGAAATTAAAATCAATTTTGAAACAAGATTCTAGTCCTCTAGGTGGACCCGGTTCAAAACCAGATTCGAATTTTCCTTTCAGAATCGGGTTTGAAACCAACAAAATAGATTTCAAGTCAAAATCCGACCTAAAATCGAAACCGTTATTTAAAAACGGATCCACATCTGGCCCATTATAATTCCAACCCTGAACTGTCCCCATTTGTAACTTCCACGACCTTATCCCGGGCCATCATGGACTAACTCATGGACAGAACCATGGTTCTCATCCAAATATTGAATGTTCTCATCTCATATTTGAATGAAAACCATGAAGTTAGTCCATGCACTAACTCCGTGAGTTAGTCCATGTAGACTTTTTGGGTTATTAAATCCCTCCCTTCTCAGGCCTCAGCTTCTAAACGTAACCGATTCCCTCTCTAAATTCGTGGTGTGGCGGACTATGAGACATCTATCGGAGATGTTATTTATTACAGGAAAGCACTCAAAACAGCAATTTCGTTTTTAGAAGCTTTCCCAAAAGCAGAGGACTCCTTTCACAATACAACCATCCATTCAAGTGTTCGTTTCACCCTTGAATTCCTCTCTTCTCTTCTCTTCTTTTCTGCACCCCCACCAAAGCCGCCACGAACTCCTTCTCGTTTGGTCTAGTTTTTGTTCCTCTGCCAATTGATCTAAGCCCTTGTGTTTTTAGAGTTTCTTTTCATGGGGTTTTCAGGAACTTGAATCTGGGTCTTGGGTTTTCTCTCTCTTTTTTGTTTTCTTGTTTAAAGAAATGGTTTTTCGGATCTGGGTCTTGAGTTTCGTTGAAGGATGAGACGTCGTTTTGGATTTGTGGAAGGTGGGGTTATGGATTTGAGTCTGTTTGAAACTGTCTTCATCGAATGCCGTTTCCGTATGCGGTCGGCGTTCGATTCTTTCTCTGTTGCGTCGGAGGCGTTTTCTGAAACGGGTCGTCTGATTCAGGGGAGAGGAGTCGATATGCGACTTTGAAAGTGATCGTGTTTTCGATTTTGATTGGGAGCTGCTAGGATTAGTCAATATGAAGGGGATGATAATGTTGGATGAAGGATTTTCTTTCAAGAGCGAAGCTTCTGATGGTGAATGCGTGGAGACAGATCCGACGGGGCGATATGTGCGGGTATCTTCTTCTTCTTCTTCTCAATGATGAAATTGCATGATCTGGGTTGTATTTGTTTTCTTTACATTGCATTTGAATTGGCTAGATATGATTGCTTTTTATCTGGATTTTCTGGATCTGGGTTATGATCATCTGCTTTGGAATTGGAAACATGTATTTATAATGCATATAGATATTGTTCTAGGACAAAGATTTCTTGTGATTTAGAATTCGGCTTCCCCCCTTTTTTATTTTTTTTATTGAATGGGTTATCTTTTACTAACCCAAATCAAAATAAAATTGAAATAACTTTCTTGCATGATCCACAAGTTATAATAGAGATAGTGTAGTAATGAGTTTTAAGGGTTTTTATTTTAGTCTGTTATCAGAGGAGATAAAAACATCTAATGTTGGTTTAGATGGTTAAGATTTTGCTTCTGACTTATTTTGACGTAAGAACATATATGAAAATGAAAAGGCTGTAAACGATAGATCTTGCTTGTGTTTATTCATGTTTTGAGGAAAATTCCAAAGAGTGGGACATGTATGTGGGTATCTTTCCATTTGGGATGTATGATACAACCCTGGCAAGTGTGCTTTCACATGTTTTTGGCTTGGTATTTCCATTCAGTTATTTATTGTGGTTTAGATTGTGTATCTCTACTTGTTCTTTGGGCTGTGTCAGGAAGTTTCTGGCTGACAAAAAAATTTGCTTTTAATGGTTTTTTTTTTTCTTCTGATCCTATACTTCTAATTATTCCTATATTTCCTCTTTTTAAATACAGTCTTTTACTTTTTGTTATTTGCACCAAAAAAAAAAAAACAGGAGCTAATATGGAGAGAGAAGGAAAATGGAAGATGCGTATACCATTAGTTTATCTAATGGATAGAGAATGAACGTGCTCTGCTGTGTCATTTTAACAAAAAATGAGACCTGGCCTTTAATTCGGTGACCCTCATTATAAAAAAAAACTAATTAGGTGACCCTCATATCTTCCTTCTGATTGGCAACAACATATATTTCATTAATGTATAAATATTAAACAATGGATCAAACACTTTACCCTAATTGTTTTTATACATTTTTAGTCAATTTGATTGCAGAGGTTACATTACAAGATATTACCAACAGTTCATTAGCTTCTGAGGCTCTTCTCATATATAATTAGGAGGATTATATGAAACTTAAATTGTTTTTCATCTTGAGTTTTTCCTTCCTTTTGGTTGTGATTTTTTTTATTTGACATTTTTTTGTGTGTTTAGTCATCAGGAAATGGGTTTCGTCTGGTTTGTCTTTTGATATTCGCATTTTATTATGTTTTCTAAATGCCATCTAGTGCTCATTTCTTCCCTGTTGACCATCATATAGAAATACATATGTTAGTGGCTTGAATAGGTTATTATCTGAAAATGGATCTGTAGTAGGTAGCTGAAAATATATTTGATGTTCATTATTTTATCTAGAATATAATTCTGTGATATTTGGCCATCAAGATTTTCTTGTATGTTCTGATTTTTTTTTAGACATCCTATGTGTGGCTGCGATGTGAGAGAATTTAATGATCCTATACTTTGGTTTATATTATTCTATTCTGTAATGATCAGTGTTGTCTCCTATGTATTCTACCACCATTTTAGTCATTTTAGTTTCCTCTACCATGTGTGGATACTGCATGGTGTGCCAGTCCCAAGCCCGCTTGAGATGGCATCAGCACATGGATAGATCAGAAACAGCCTTTGTGAAATGTCTTCAAGGATTATAAATTTGAGGAACTAGTAAAGGGGATCTCAACAAAGACAGTGAATGAAGTAATAAAGAAAGTCATGATGGGAGTGTGGAGTTGCTGAAGCACCACTTTAAATAGTGATTAGTGGAGAAGTAGAACTCACAAAATCATCCTCATATAGATGCAATATGTCTTTGATATGATGATTTAGTCATTTTAATTATTTCAATGACAGCAATTGTTTCAGTCATCTCATCTCTAAATTGCTTCTGTACTGCATCTCCTTTTGGTTTTCATGAACGTAATTGTGTTTTTACTATTATCATTATGATGATGATGAAACCAGGGTCCATTTTTTTCAGCCATTTATTTCAAGTCAACTAAATTTTTTTTTTTATTGTCACCATGTCAATAACTAGTTTAATTATTGTTGAATGTTAAATTGTTGTTTGGTTATGTCTCTTAAATATAAGTTTGTAGTAATTTTCTAAAAGATGGGTTTCAGCATTTAATACCAAGTGTAAGATTAAATTTATGCTTCTAGTATATTCTCTCTTTTCATCTTGTTTATCCTTTTTCCTCATTTTATGATGCAGGAGGTTTTATGCCTCAACTTTTTGCATGGTTTGACTTGTTATGTAATACTAGACGTTAAGGTCATCTTATTGTTTCTTCTGTTATCTTCTTGCTTCCATGTTGCATCTGATCATCTTACATATCTTTACAGTACAATGAAGTCTTGGGCAGAGGAGCATTCAAGACTGTGTATGTTTTGATCACCTATGTCTGCTAAGTCTTTTCTTTTCTGCTTTTTTTTTAATATATCTTTTTCTTCTTTTCCTGCAAGAACACTTAAACTCATCTTATTTCCTCATTGGCATTCAAATTGTCTGACTTTAGGTTTTTTTATTTCTTGTATCTAGTTACAAGGCATTTGACGAAGTTGATGGAATTGAAGTTGCTTGGAACCAAGTGAAAATTGATGATGTGTTGCAGTCACCAGAAAACCTGGAAAGATTGTATTCAGAAGTCCATTTGCTAAAGTCTTTGAGGCATGAAAAAATTATCAAGTTTTATTACTCATGGGTGGATGATGGCAACAAAAGTGTCAACATCATCACCGAATTATTCACTTCTGGAAGCCTAAGACAGTATGTTTTTTTTTTTTTTAATTACCTGCAGTTCCTATGTATCTTTAAATTAAGTTGGTTACCTAGCTTAGTGGAGCATTTATTCTCTCTGTTATAGATATCGTAAGAAGCACAAAAATGTTGATATGAAGGCTGTGAAGAGCTGGGCAAGGCAGATCCTCCGAGGCTTGATGTACCTTCATAGCCACAACCCACCCATTCTTCATAGAGACCTCAAATGCGACAATATATTTGTTAATGGAAACCATGGAGAGATTAAAATTGGAGATCTTGGATTAGCTACTGTCATGCAGCAGCCTACTGCTCGCAGCGTTATTGGTAAAGATTGGATTTTATTGGTGATGTTTGGTTTGACGATCGGGGCACATTTTAATTCTATTGTCTTCTGATAGGTACTCCGGAATTCATGGCCCCAGAGCTTTATGAAGAGGAGTACAATGAACTTGTAGACATATACTCTTTTGGCATGTGCATGTTAGAGGTGGTTACTTTTGAATATCCATACAGTGAATGTAGAAATCCTGCCCAAATATATAAGAAGGTCACCTCTGTAAGTTTACAGATTCTGAAGACAATGATGATATCAATGTTGATAATGGAAGTTTGACTTTCAATAAGCTTGTGGTCAGCGTTTTCTCTTATGCCACGTACATTTTGCAGGGAATAAAGCCTGCTTCCCTCGACAAAGTGAAGGATCCCCAAGTGAAGCAGTTTATTGAGAAGTGTCTGGTTCCAGCTGCCGAAAGATTGCCTGCAAAGGAGCTCTTGAAAGACCCATTTCTCCAATGTGATAATCCAAAGGAACTCGTCCGTGATCCTCTGCAGCTACCCAACATTTTGCCTAAAATTGTGCATTTGCCCCCGTCTGAACCTCTTTCCATGGATATAGATTATGACTACAAGCTGGCTTCTGTCAGCAGTAGCACAAAAACTGGCAATGGGATTCCATGTTCTCCGCGTTTGGAGTTTCAGAGGACCAATAGGAGCTATGGATTCAGGTTAAAAGGGGAGAAAAATGAGGATAACACAGTATCACTTATCTTGCGGATTGCTGACCCATGTGGTAGGGAAATTTGCAATTACAGTTGTGGGTTTTTGTTTGATTATTATGAAATCTGAATTTGGATTGTCTAATGAACTTGCAGGAAAAATCAAGAACATCGATTTTCTCTTTTACCTGGATTCAGATACTGCCCTCTCAGTGGCTGGTGAGATGGTTGAGCAACTGGAGCTATCCAATCATGATGTGGCCTTCATAGCAGAGTTCATTGATTTCTTGATAATGAAACTTGTACCCCACTGGAAACCTTCAATTGATCATCCTCCATGTGGACCAACAAACACATGGGAGGAGTCTCGGACTTCTGAAATTAATAGTTTATCGTTGGGCTGTGCTTGGGAACCTTTTCAAGGTATTCCTGTTGAAGAGCAAATTCTTTCTCAATTTAACTCAGGAATTTCCTTTGGAGGCTCTAGGCAACAAGCAAATGATGTTGGCTTGAATATGAAATCTGATGAGGTTATGTCTCATGGTGACCTTAATTCTTCTCCATCTTTGGCTAATGGGGAAGATATAGATTCTCAGGGTTCGGCTCTATCAGAGGTTTCAGGCGAATATGCTGCTGTAGTTGGCATGGTTACCAATAATGATGGCACCACGGAATGTGGTGGCTACAGTATTGGTGAAAGCTTGAGCAGATGTGTGTCTGATATTGAATTGGGGGCCATAGATTATGCTGGTTATAAGATGGAAACAAACAATGCTAACATCAGCGAGAGTGAGATTACAAACAGATGTTCAAAGAACTTGGAAAAGCCTGTTTTAGATATAAGTGATTTCTCTAATGTACCAAGCTCCCCAAGCAGCGTCTCTTGCATATGCATATCTTTAACAGAGAAAGATCAGGATGATGAGTTCAAGATGGAGCTTGATGCCATTGAATTGCAGTATCAGCAATGGTGCCAGGAGCTATCGAGGATGCGGAAGGAAGCCATGGAGAGTGCAAAGAAGAGGTGGTCGACTAAGAAGAATTGAACTGTTGCTTGATTTTTTGGTTTGACAAGTTTTTATCATTTTCTTCTATTTGAAAAGGTTGTGTTTATCATCTCTAACATGTTATTACTTATAGTTCATGTTCTCTCACCAATTGGCAAGAGTTTTTTTTTTTTTTTAGGAGTGAGTTTACAGTAGGATGATATAATTCGACTGTATTTAAAAAAAGCCTTGTTTTGTAAGCCGTTTGGAGATTGCATCTAACTATTGAGATTTTGTTGAATAAAAAAGGAGGGGTTGAGTGAATGCAGTTTCAGCCCCCCATCTTCTCTTTATAATGTTCTCTGAACGATAAGAAACTAAAATGATATCTAAATTGGAAACTGTGCTTGGTCAAATCTTTTTTTTTTTTTTTTAACTTGTCTAATCCAACCCTGTAACTAAGCATTTGGAAGGGTGAGTTGTCAATGTTTTTTGGTGATTAAAATTCCAAAGCAATGCTAAATATAAAACTGAGAAGGTCAGCTACACTATCTCAACAAATTTAAGCAAACAAATGACTTCCATGAGAGTTTTTAAATATACTGCTCTGGGCATAGGATTCCATGCTCTACTACGTCTAGGCCCGTGCATTCGTAGAGTGAATAAATCAGTCGCCAAGTTTATTGGGGTACATCTAAATTGGTGCTAAAATCAGTTTCCAATTCTTACCTACTATTTTCTACATCCTTATGAGGCCAAATTCCAGGGCAGATTATTGCCTCCTTTGCATGCACAGGCAGGTTCATAACATTAACATGGCTCCCAACTCGAGCTTACCAGAAGAAGCCTCCAGTGAGAGAGTTGTATGTCATCTCTAGCTTTAGTTAAGCTTGTACAGTGTCCTCTTTTAAGAAAGAAAGTGTGAAGAAGATAACACGAAAGGAGTATGGCTAATGGTAAAGGCCATCAAATCTTCACATGCCATTAACAGTTAATTGGTGTTGGAATAATAGTTTTAAGGATTGATCCCTGAGTCCTCAAGTTAAAGTATCAGATAATTATTTTTTTTTTACAGGCAGACTGTACACTTCCTTATTTACAATCAACCAGCTCATGGGCCCGACTTAAATGCCCAAGTAAAAAGTGGTGGTTGGGTACATTGAAAGATTTCTTATAGTTATGAATAAGGGTTAAAAGAGAGAGACGGGGAGATAAGAAAAAAAGGCCCATCAGATCATCCTAACACCTGATTTAACAGCCATAAAGTTTGATATTTGATCAAGGATTTCTTGTTTTGAGATCAATCCACCGGTGTATAAAGTTTATGATGAGAGTGAATTTGGGCGTGGTGGCGAGAGTATGAAATAGCCTGCACTGATCAAAGGTGGGGCCACAGAGCTCAACCCACCCATTTGATCAATGTCATTTGTCTATGACAAATGCCCCAAAGGATGTAACGAATTTGAAGGTCATAAAAATATCATAACTAATGGAACATTTGATAATCCCACATTGGATCTACTTGCAGTTTCCCTTCAGAAGATTCTCTCAAAAGAAACGTAAAGTGTGTAGTTAGATATATAAAGGAAATCACTTGCTGGACACAAGGTCATCATCATCATAATCTTAAGCCTTAAATAACTCATCCACATGAATTCAGCACTATTATTAATTTTTTTTTTTGGTAGACACATCTGGTTGATGTTGAATTCAGCAAAATGTTGCACCCAAGTTGTCACACAAAAAAATAATAATAAAAAAACAGTTGCTTATTTAAATGACCAGTGTCCCCAGAAATTCTTACTTTACTGAATCACACTCTCCCTGCTTTTACAATGGACGATGATCACTCCTGATACTAAGATCTATTATATCCATTAAACTAGTTGGGTAAACTTGACAGCTTCCATCCAACTCAAATAAAGCTGAAAATGGGCATCCAACGAGTTTCACCTAAGCACACAGACAAAATGTGAAAAGCTTATACCTAAAGATAATCAAGTGCACTAAGTCAAGCCCGTCCAACCAAATCAACCAAAAACTGCATCACTCAGTTCATCTGCAGGGACCTTAGAAATGTGCATTTGATACTTCCAGCATGGATACATAAAAATAATCACAGCAAACTCATGAAGGGGGCTCTCTCTCTCTCTCTCTCTCTCATGGTGAATTTAAAAAAGTCTCATGAGTTGAGAATTAGAAACTCCATCTTGACAAATTCTAAAGTTCTTTCATTGGGAATAGTCAATGGCTAGTTATAGAGTACAATTAAAGATATTGGCTCAAACTAGAAAACCTAATTACATCCAT
The DNA here is from genome assembly GCA_012931725.1 of Litsea cubeba. Lineage (NCBI taxonomy): Eukaryota > Viridiplantae > Streptophyta > Magnoliopsida > Laurales > Lauraceae > Litsea > Litsea cubeba. The sequence goes on along the minus strand of CM022947.1, from coordinate 117,066,159 downwards.
AGTAGGAAATCCAATCACAACATAACACCAGCCTAATATAATACGAATACAATTATATCCTAATTGGAGGCAAAGTAAACAACTATTTTCAGTAATTACAAAAAAAAAAAAAAGCACATTATCAACAACATTTCTCATAATTACAAATTTAGCCAAAATCACTGAAAATTTACAAAAAAAGCCCCAACTATCTCTCAACATTTTTTTCAGTATCAGTAAACAATTACACTAACCACAAAAACTAATACCGAGCATGCCGAAAGACAAAAACCCTCATAAGAGATTATAACCTACAAGCAAATAACAATTATACAACATCGGCCACCCATGGAGATACTCTACCTGCCCCTCTTTTAGAGGGACCATCTGCCCAAGAAATAGCATATCCAAGCACAAGACAAAAAACCACATATAAATGAGAGGACAACTCCTTGATCTGATTAAGAAGAAACTTTTTTTTTTTTTTGAATATTAAAGAAACTGATATCTCCATGGCCTTAAGTTGGAAAGAGAAACCCACTTCTCACTTTCTACAATCAACTTATACTGAAAGGTTCTCAAAAATAACCGAAGAGCTTCCAAAATCACCATCACCTTTGCCGCATCAGACTCCTTTACACCTATTCATAGAAAACATAAGCATAATCTCACCCTTGAAGTTGGAAGCACTCTAATACCAGCAGGCCTTGGCTTGACCTAGAAGCTCCTCCGTCCACATTAAACTTCCAAAGATCAATCGGTGGAAGGGTCCACAAAATCACTCTCTTAATCTTCTTATTCCCACAAGACATTCAAGCTTACTAATTAAATAGGATATCGAACATGTCGAGATTTAAAACTACAATTCAATCAGAACCCATCTCACAAGATTAGTGAATCCTCTCATTCTTTTTGTTTCAAATAGACCAAAGGATTGTAAAAGGAATGGATCTCTAAAGAATAAGCTCGCATCCGTAAAACAGACTCCATTCCCAATACTGGACCAACTCTGAGAGAGCTCCCAGGAAACACCTAGCCATGCCATTGTCAAGAAAATGATACTAGGAAGCAACCTCACAATGTAAGAAAAGATGATCAACACTCTCTCGGGCCTAATGACTTGGCTGAAAACTGCCCCAAAGATGAGGGTTTTCAAATCTGAGAATCCTTACCATCCCTAAATAGAAAATTGTTAGAATGAAGACTAAACTCCCTATATTGAGTTTTCTCGTACTGATGAAGAACTCTCCTAAAAGACATGATCCTAATAGACTCGGTCCATTGCAAACCATCACCTACACTCATAAAACTCACTCACAGAAGACATTCGATTGAAAATGACTAAACATCCTAGGAAAAATGCAACTAAACCAAAACCTGATCTCCCTCCTATCCCCCACAGTAAAACTCACCCCTTTTGAGAAGACACCCACCCACACACCACCACCACCTTCTTCCTCCTCTTTCCCTCCCGCCCTCCATCCTCATATTTGCCCATCTCCTATACCTCTGGACATCATGTTGAAGCAGAAAAGCGCAAAACAAGCCCTGCTGATTCCATGTCCAATTTTTGAAGAATTCCCAAACCCAAACAGACAATTTTCGGTTGGGATGAATACAATAACTTTTCAAGTTTTACTCCAACATTAATATCTTTTTCAACTGGCAAGCTTTCTAGAGACCTTTAATTTAAGAGGCAGTCACTTGCAGTCACGGTCTCAATCACTATATTGCTTCTTGTGTAAGTAAATTGGAACTTGCTTAATTGTCTCTACTGGTCACATAAGAGTTCAGACTTAAAAAGCCTGATAAGATTTCAGATGCTATAATGAATTATGCTTCTGAGAGTTGCAATAGAAGATCAACTTGTTGTATAAATCGGTTTTCTGGGATGTTGAGCAGCAAAACTCCGAAGACAATTCAATATTTGTGAAGTTCATTTCTGAGTAAGGAGTACATGGTCGAATGCATGAATGATGCTCAGTGCTTGATTTGAACTGCTAACTTATGTGTATGCCTATAGTTCTTGTGTTGGGATAATTGGACTTGCACTTACTGGAGTTCCCTTTTTTGCATCACCAAAACTAGGTAATATTCTATTCTTTCTTTGCATTACCACTAATGGGTAACCAACAGTTACAGTTAATCTGACTATGTGTCTATTTTAGCTACAACGATCCCGAGCCCTAGGTTCCTCTGCTTTGGTAAAGAGCCAGACAAGACATTGGTAGAAAGAGTAAGTGAAAACAACCAAATTAGATAAAGAGGCCAACAAAGAAGGGGAATCAACTGTAAACTTCTGAAGAAAGAACTACATTTGATAGAAATTCACCATAAATTTTATTGACAAGCTTCTCTATATATAGAGAAGATAACAATTTAAATTGTAATTTCATGATCTCTCTCCTCACGTCTCTTAACAATCCCTCTAATCTCTTAACTACTCTTATCTTTAATATGTTAATGCCCTCCTACAATCGCATGGTCATTTTTAAATAAAGGATCATGTGATTGGTAAAACAAGAAAAAAAACCCCTTGATCTTTCAAAACAAACCGTGGCAAAAACGATCATCATGCTTTGGTAGTGATCATCATCCATTTGTAAAGTCCATCACTATCCATCTCACTCCTTTTGAGTCTGCCGGTAGCTCACTAGATTAGATCTGTCATGATCTTTTCCATAAGCTTTCAATTGTGCAATTCGATGAAAAGAACAATATCATAAAACTTCATAAATGGGTGGATAAGGGAGGATGCTTGATTTTATTAAAAAGCAACAAAAAAAGATAGTGGGATCTTGGACCATGGTCAGCCCGAACACAAGATAGCAACCAGACCCTAGCACTAATACCATGTAAACTTTTGAAAAACGGTCTACATTGGATACTGTTGGGCAGAGGCGTGCTACAATGCCACTCCCTACGACCGCTCTAAAAATAGGCCCGCGGGCGCAATGTCAAATGCTGTATAAAACATTGAGTTGCACCTCTTCCATCACCAATTGGTTTTGGAAGGAATGGTAGCTCAGTGGGTACATGAAATCCTACAAGTGGTATCAGAGCTCCAGGTCACGGGTTCGAGTCACGGGAGCGCCATCGTGAGGGGGAAGGGGGGGGGGGGGGGATTGTTGTCCGCGGGCACGATGTCAAATGCCGTATAAAACATTGAGTTGTGCCTCTTCCATCACCAATTGGTTTTGGAAGGAATGGTAGCTTAATGGGTGCATAAGATCCAACAGATAGAATTTCACTGTAAATTTTATTGACACAAGCTTTTAAATAAAAAAAATACAAATTAAATTCTAATTTCCTTATCCCTATCCGCACTTTTCTTAAACGATCCCTCTAACCTCTCAACTACTCTAATTGTTCAAATCAGTGAGGAAAGAGACAAGGAAATAGAATTTGAATTGTCATCTTCTCTTTTATATATATGTCAGTGCTAGAAAATGCCCCTCCTAATTGGGTCTACTGGGATGCATGATGATCATGGAAGTCCATTGGATGGAAAGATCTATATGAGATCTACCTATTTGCAAAATTTTGATTCCTTAAGATCATCCTAACCCTTTGGTCCATGGCCCTGAAATTTAATGGTTTTAGAGGCAACATTTTCTTATGATTTCAATCCAGTGGTGAAGAAAAGCGGGGTGAGTGTCAAATTTGGACTTGTGACTATTCATGGGGGGTAGTGTGTGTGAAAAGACTAGATTGACTCAAGGTGGGCCCCATGACAAAAAAAAAGATGAGCGGAAAAGGGGCGTTTTTAAAGTGGGGCATTTTGGGGAATATATATAAGATTGTGTCCACAAAATATATGGTGTTATCCAATGTTATACTTTCTTCAAAAGTTTACATGGTACTTGCTCCCGGTAGCGATCTTGCAATTGAGCCACAACCATGGTTTTGGATCTCACCATCATTTATTTTCTTTCCAATAAAATCAAGCATCCTCCCTTATCCACACATTTAACAAGAATTATAATCTCCTTTTCATCAAATTGCACGATTAAAAGCTTTTGAAAGAGATCACGACAGATTTGATCTAGTGGGTCACCTGCACTGACAAAAGTAGGATGCGATAGAGATGGACTCTACAAACGGATGGTGATCACTACCAAAATATAATGATTGCTTTTGCTATGGTTTGTTTTAAGAGATCAATGGATTTTTTTTTTCTTGTTTACTAATCACACCATCCTTTATTTGAAAAGGACCATGTGATTGCGGGAGGGTCTTAACATATTAGAGATAAGATAAATAAGAGTAGTTGAGGGGTTGAGAGATTAGAGGGATTGTTGAGAGAAGTGAGGAGAAAGGAAAAGGAAAATTGAATTTGAAGTGTTGTCTTCACAGTACATAGAGAAGCTTGTGTCAACGGTGAAATTCTATCCATTGTAGTCCTTAAAATGTTTACATCAACAAGTGAAAGATGCACTTGTGCATCTAAAGGAATCAATCTATAAATGACAAACTTGCTTGTGGATGACAACTACAAAATAGAACGTGGAGAAGCAGCTCATACATGATACATGGAGAAAAGATTACCAAATGACATCAGTAAATATGGTAGTCAATAGTGCCAATAGTGCCAGAAAACACATTCTACTTCCCACACCTTCATGATCAAAAAGGTCTTGGCACCCCCACCATGGCTGGATTTGTAAATGTCTACCATCGATCTCAGAGTCCACATCCACAAAGGCTCACCTCTTCAGTAGGCAGTGAAAATTCAATTAGAAAAAGGCCAGAGACCAGAAGTAACATGCTTGAACTCAGAATGGTTTATCCTTCTCGTAGTCGTATAAAGTGGAAGCAGATGCAGAAGATCAATTCTCAAATCACCAAATGTGAATGCTAATGAAAACAAAAGTAGCACAGATTCCAACTAGGTATCAGAAGTGGGATTGGCAACTCATATGGAAGTTTCTTGCAACTAAGATCCTGCTAAGGATGTGTCATGCTTCGCTTGTTGGATATTGCACCATGGGATAGATGGATATGGTATCTCCATTACAGTGGTGAATGGATTTGGAAAGGCATGCCTCAAACATGGTAGAGAGAGACATGGTATCTCCATTACAGTGGTGAATGGATTTGGAAAGGCATGCCCCAAACATGGTTTATACCTTTTTCCCTATATCTAAAAAAGGATTTCAGCTCTAGAGACCCACACACCCAGAGAGAGAGAGAGAGGTGATGCCCTTTTATTTCTTAAAAGGTGATGCCATTTGCTCACTAGGAAAAGGCTTCTCACAGCGAAAAATACCAAATATTGATTGACCACCAAACTGAAAATTTTACTACAGCAGCTCTTTGATTTCTATCTAAATCACAAGTAAATTTTACTGAAAGCAGTGACATTATCATGTTGATAGAAATAACCAAATCACAAATGAGAATGGCGATTGATGAAGAAATAATTTGGGGGAAATGCATGTAAGAAAAATAACCTTTCAATCGCTGATAATGTGAGAAAAGGGCTGCATAGTTTAGATCATAGAAGGAAGTTTATAGTTGTATTTCATACTAAATTGGTTCTCATCATTGATTTCGCCATTGTTGTACTTCATGTTAAGCAGGCTCTTGCCATGATCGCATCATCAATATAGAAAGTTACTATCCTCATCATCATTATTGCCTTATCCCATCAAACTGTGTCAACTAAATGTATTCTACTCAAGCAAAAGATAAAGCCAGGACCAAGAGTGTAAACTTGCTTAAATAGTTAAATGTGCGAGTGCGAGTAACACGCACGTGTAAGCGAGTGCCAAAAAGAAAAGCACAAAGGTGGATAGACATCATCATAATCATTTTAGCCTAATCCTATCTCTTTAGGGTCGCCTTTGTGAGCTATGTGCTTTTCCACCTGACCCTAGTGAAGGCCATGTTACTTGTAAGTCCATAAGCCTAACACATCATACAAGAACTGATTTAGGCCTTTCCATGCATATGCTCAAACCATCTCAAATAACAATCAATGATTTTCTTTGTTGTTTGCGGCCCAGCTCATGATGAAGGCTGGCCCATGATGTTCTTGCAAAAATCTGTGTCAACACTTGTATCCATCTTATGTAGCTATTAATAATATCCTTTTTGTAACTCCATGAATCTACATGCATAAACATCATGGTTGCTTGTCCTTGTTCTCCTTTTTTCAATTGCTCAATAATTAACTTTGTGCAACAGAGTAGGTCTAACTGTCATCTTATAAAGTAGCTCTCAAATCAAAGGGCACTCCGGTTACATAGCACTCCACTCTCTCGTCTCCAGGCTACATTGATTCTTTTCGCCATATTCAACTCAGACATGACTAACTATGAAAGCTTACCATATTGTTCTGATAAGTTAGTCTTTATTTTTTACCAAACCATATTCTATACTCTCAGATCCCTAAACTTGGATTCCATATATTATGCTTGACCCATTAATTCTCAGCTTGTTTCCTCGAACATCTTTCTCCAAAGTTCTAGCTTTTCATTTACTTACTTTCTTTGTCTGACTAATGAGTATCATGTCTTCTACAAACATAGACCATGGAGCTTCAACTCAAATAAATATGGACTCAAAGCAGACCCTTGGTGAAATTCCACTCCAACTAGGAACTCAAACTTCACCCGACACAGAATTATGACACTTACCACTACTCCATTGTAATCTAGCATGATTTTAATTTATCTGATGAGGATGCCCTTTTATTCCAACATTAGCCAAATTAACTTCATAGGTGCTCTATGGTAAGCCTTCTCAAGTACCTGCAACGGACCAGCACTGAAATTGGAATCCACACAAAGTGGTACACTATTTTTCTACTCTTTCCACCTTTCAGTATCACACACAGCAACCAAATGGCAATTATTTCTACTAAAAATGTATCACTTTTTTAACTACTATGTAAAAAATCATCCTTAGAATATAAGCTTTCGAAAAAGCCAACAATTTCCTCCTTGATCTCTGCGGTTTATGAAGTATAGTGTTACCCCTTCTAATCTTTCCAATGTAATTGAACTTTCTTCTCACATGAGCCATCTGATGAAAGAACTTGGTGTTCTTGTCCCGCTCCTTTAACCACAAAGCTCTAGATTTCTGCCTCCATGATATTTCTTCCATCCGATTAATCTTCCACAAGTTGCACTTAGCTTCTCTCCTTGCCTTAATCTCTTCTTGATTAAGCAATCTATCCTCTTCTATTTTATCCCCAATCCTCCAAATCTCTTTCAAGGCCATTTCTCCTATCATTCAGACAACCAAATTCCCACTCATTTCATTCCTTAATTCTAGCTTTAATCCCCTGCAATTTCTTCATTAAAGAGAATCCTGCATAACCTTGAAACTCTAATTGACTCCACCAAACTCTCACCTTAGATAAGAAATCCTTATGTAAAAGCCAACAATTCTCAAACCGAAAAGGTACTGGCCCACAATTAATTTCATTAGTGGAAATCTTAACAGGGCAATGATCAGAAACTTACCTGGGTAATACTGATTGAATTGCATCCTTGAACTTTTCATCCCATTCCTTTGAAAGCGATCCAATCTGCTCATAGCTGCCCTTTCTTGATTATTAGACCAGGTGTAGTTCCTCCCCACCATAGGCATGTCTATAAGTTCATTTTCATTAATGAACTCAGAAAATTTTTCCTTGCTCGTAGTGATACGCCTAAGCTTATGATGCCCAGATATGACATGGATATGGATACAGATTTTACATATAAAAGTGAAGCACCGGATATGATAACACACGATAAGTGCCCTATTTTGAAGTATCCAGGTATCATAGCCGAGAGCTTTTTTTTTTTCTTTTTTGTGTGTGTGTTAGAAGAAAGCATAGTTGTTAAGTGTACAAAAATGTTATGAATGTGTATGAAATGGAAATGATAGCTCGATATATATTCCTATATGGATGAGAGGGTACAGAGTTATTGACAGTTTAAGTTCATGAGATAGAAAAGTAAACAGACTTAAGGTTTTTGTGCAAGACTTCCATTGAATGTGAAATGTCAAAGGCCCATGACTAATATTCACAATGAAACTATAAAAGCCTCCAGCACACAACTTTCAGATATGCAACGGTAGCAACAATGCACAGCCATAAATAGCTGAATATTTCAATTGATTGGGATTTATGTGCACCATGAACATGTGGATGCAACAACACACTTGCATCACTGAGGAACCAGAAGCTTAGAATTTAAATGATTTTGTAAAGCCAGATCCATGGGAGCTACCAGTTTTCCTTGACAATCTTCGACTTCTCAAGTATGTACTTTCCTTCTTTGTACTTCTGTGATACCTCAAAAGCTCTTTCATACTTCCAACCCAACACTTCGCGACAGTCACAGCAGTAAATATCAGCAACAGTGTGCAGTCCAGTGACGAGCTGCCTATCTTCTTTTGGCCCTAAGACTATGTTCATTGCATGTGCAAACAAAAAGGCACGGCTGCTTTTTCCCTGAAAGAAATTTCGGGAATTCTCAAAATAATGCACAAGATGACCCACAACATATATATATTGAGAAAAAAAGAAAAAAAAAAACCACCCATAATAGATCAAAGGAAAATACCTATAAGCCATACCTGGATACAGATGTGTACACTTGACCACAAAGAACCAGTAAATATGGGGGGAAAGAGTTCTTTGAACCCACATCTGATTCATGAAATTCATTTGAATCTAAAAATGACAAGAATATTAAATATAGCTTTAGCCATCACACTTTCTATTATAAATTATGTATTCCAATCCAGGAAACGTTTGGATGTCCTTTGCAAAGCATCATGGGCAAGATGCTTTCACCCATGTGCTGATTTTGGGAGAAGAGGGAAGGAGGTGAAGGTTTGCCCAATATGGTTGTAGTTACCAACGAACCAAATGCTTGATAACAGATGGCCATCCATTCTGCCAAAACATCCATGACACTTAAAACTCTACAAAGGCCATAATCTGTTTTATTAGACCCATCTATGGAACATGGTATTTAAATTTAAGGAAACAAAGATTACAAAGACCCATATCAGAATTCGAAGAACAATCCAAGATATTGATGTACACAAGTAAAAAAGCATGATCTTCACCTGAAAAGCTTTCGAAATTACATCATCGTGGAGTGCAACATGGTTACGGCAATTGTAGCAGCTGTATAATCGAGGCCCAACCAATTCTGCCATTGGAGACACCAAAATTCCACCCTTACTCTGTTCAATAAATAAATAATCACATATTTGCCAAATACCAAACACCACCCATCAAAATTAAACAAATAACCCAAATACAAAATCCCCCAACAAAGCAAAACTCATCTAAAAACAGCTCAAAAAACACTTACACCCCCTTATCTTCTACAAAATTGACCACTTGTATCCCTTCTTGGCCCTGAATACTGCTCCTTTATATCAAAATCTAAGCAAAAATGTATATGAATTGAGCCCCAGAATCAGACCATCTATGCCACTTTAACAAAGTGTCTTACAATATTTAAATTGAGAATCCAAAGTTGATTAGGACAAGTTTAGGAGGAAGGAGTGAGGATAGATATTAAAAGGAAAGAAGGATAAAAAAAAAAAAAATAGTATTCTATCCAAGCATCCAAAAAAGTAAAAACAGTAACAAGTACATCAAATCAAACATTCAAACCCCATGAATTTTTTCCTTTACTCTAATGGAAATGGATAATGATCTGAGCTGTAAATGGTAGCCAGTAGCTACAACAGAAAAACTATATAAACATGTAAACAATTCACATGAGTTGGAGAAATTTTTTGGGCTTTGTCCCCCATTGAAAGTTTCAGTAAAACCGAGGGGTAAAATGAAAATTGTGAATAGATTGGGATTTCAAGAAAGCCCTGATCCTTTGCTTAGAGAGAAGAATAAGAATAACAACAAATTAATAGTAACAACAAAAACACCAATAGATTGGAGAGAGAGAGAGAGAGAGAGAGAGAGAGATAAGGGTTTCTGGGGAGATCATGAGAAAGGTCAAAAAATTTCTCATATAGACGGAATTGCCATTTTGATATTTTTCTTGGCAAGTGGCTCGACGTTACCAATTCTCTGTCCTTTTCTCGTTGCATTTTAAATATTATCGGAATATTATTCCCTCAAAAGATGATTGGATTAGGAGAGGCAATGTATTGGGTTAGGTCGGATAGTAAATTAGTCTATGTTTGGTAGGAGTGCATAAAAAATTTATCGATTCGTCAAATCAATTCGATCCTTGGATTTTTAACCGATTTTAAAGCAAACGGATGGGTGACGGATTGAAAATCTTGTACTCCGTTAGCAATAGATCGGTGATGAATTTCACCCTCAATTCGAGGATTTAATCCGATCCAATCCGATCCGTTGACATTAAATATTAAAAAAAAAACTTAAGGGGTCTAAATATATTTGTAATTTGTATTTTTTTGTGGACTATTAAACCTCTTTATTTAACATTAGATTCAACGGATTGAACGGATTAATCCGATCCGATCTTTTTAATCCGATCCGATCTGATCATCCACGGATCGGATTTTAACCGTCACAGATTGGTGACGGATTCCAAATCCATCAATCCGTAAGTAATAGATTGGTGACGGATTTGGCCTAATCCGCACCAATCCGATCCTTGTACACCCCTAATGTTTGGCATCTCTATTTTCGCAGAAGTTAGAATAATAAGAGTGATTGTCATACGATTCTACCCTTGTCCATTTTAAATTGATTTTCTGCTGAAGAAGTTTTAGCTGAAAAGCTTCCGCAACGATACGGGAGGCAGATTGGGGAATGTTGGACAGATGATCCATACACATTAACTTGGTTATCCAATGGCAGTTACTAAATATAATTATTTTCAGAAAATCGAATATTTTTACTCACATTTTTTTTTTCTCAAAACACCAATACCATTTCTACTGATATATATCCCTGTGGAATTTGGAATCAGAACAACGAAATGCTAATTGAATTTAGAAGCTTTGATTGAAGATAATTAGGTAGAGTAAGGTGAACCGCGTATGATAATCTTTTGAAGGAGATGTGTCCTGATAGGGTTGGTTTCCTTTATAAATATCTCGATCTATTTAAGAAGCTTGCCTTCAAATAGACTGCTGATTGCTCATAGATTTTGTTTCCAATATATAGTACTTATCTCTTATCTACATAACGAGCTTTATCTTCAAAGACATTTTCTCCAATAATTCATGTCTCAAATACGGAAAAGAAACTTTACGAATAATTGTAACCTTTCTTTATAGGACTCATGGACGGAATTTAGAGGGTAAGGGAAGAAATTCTGGAAAATCCCACTAAAATATAGGGAGCTTAATTTAGGGGTGTACATGGGTCGGATTTGGCTAAATACCTCATCCGAGCTAAACTAGTATGGGTTAAATATTTATAACCCTTAACTGAACCTATACTGGGTTGGGTTGGGTCGGGTCGGGTCGGGTTGTCGGGTCGAGTTGGATTGGGTTGGATTGGGTTTAAATGGGTTGTACCTGTATAAGAATCAATATTGTAAGTGTAACTAAATGATTCATATTCCATACTCCACGTTGGTCTATAGCCCCCTGCCCCTTGCATAGATTCATAACTTCATAATTCATATTTCATACATTACAATATCAGGCTTATTACCAGCAGTCTAACACAAGTGCACAAGTGGGTCAGATATGTACTATATATATATATATATATTTCCAAAGAGGCAAGAATCAAACATATTTTATTACATGCAATATAATAAATAAAATATAAAACGCTACCGTTTGTATTATGTAGGGTTGGGCCGGTACATATGGGTCGGATATGTACTATATATATAATCGATCCGTTTATAAAATGGGTTACACATTTGGACCTGTACCTGACCCGTTGTACCGTGGGTTGGGGTCGGTTTTTGATGAGTTGGGTCGGGTCGGGTTGGATACGAGTTTTGTACACCCCTTAGGGAGCTTTATGATTTTTCTGCATGTGACCTAAAAAAAAGTTTGTTTTACATAAATGCTCCCAAGAATGAATTTTTTTCTGGTTTTGCCCCTGCCTTTGATAGGACTTGTTTCAATTATAATGATCTCTCTGGCAAAGTTTGGGCGCCTCCATGTCATATTGGCCTGGTTGCAAACGTTTGATCAATAATTGCAAAACATAAAAATAATTATATTAATTATAACTAGAACATTTAAGCATGTTTGGTAACATGTGAAGAATCCATAGATCCGATGATTCTTCACTACTACTGGAATAAGGATTCCTCACATGGGATTTCTATAGTCAATGGTTTTACATTGATATTGGTATTTATCGATGCATATAACTGAGAAAAATAAGGTTCAGTGTGCAAATCTACTTAAGTGAGGATTCTCAAATCTTATGTGGGTGGTCGAATCTGAAAATCCTAATAAATGAAGATTAATTTTATTCGTCCAAATCCTTAAGAATTCAGAATTGCCAAATATGGATTTACCACAACTTCAGAGAACTAAAAATCTTTTTTCCAAATATTTGGTTGCCAAATGTGACCTTTAGTGAGACGGAAACAAAGATGGATTTGATTCAAAATCCCTTTTTTTTATGGAGCATTTGAAATTCCAACAAAATGCATGAATAGTGGAATTCGAAAAATTTTAAAAGATCATTTAAAACCTTTTAAGTGGCTAACATTTGGAATTTTGGTGAAATAAACATGTCATTTCAAATGCCAAGATCATGTAAAAAAAAAAAAAAACCCCAACATAGAAAGTTCCTTTCGGGAATTCCTAGTAAAAAAACAACATGCCTTTAGAGTGTTTTTTTTTTTAAATATTTTTCTTTATGTAGGGGCCTGGCCTAATTTTTTTTGCTTTCTTCATTAAATTAGAAAATACAAAAATTAGCTCGCAGCATGATAAGTAGAAATATACTACATTATGTCTCTTAATAGAGAAGAGACCTAACTTGATTGAAAGTTGGAGACTAGACCTAATTTGAATGAGAGCCCCCTTCTAACCATTTTTTTTTTTTGTTGCTGCTGCTATCGGAGGGTTCCCAATCCTTTGGACCGGACTAATCCCTCCGAGCCTAGAGGAAAGCTAGCTAGGTAAAGACCACTGTGGCCCCAAGGTGGTGACACTTGTGGACTCAACTTTCGATTCCTAAATAAGGGGGAACTAGGGTTCGATTCCGAGGCCTCTAGCTCCGGAAGAGGGATGAACCGTAGTCCTAACCACTCAGCCAACCCCATGAAGTTTCCCATGAAATTTCCTTCTTTCTAACCAAGTTATGAAGCACTTCCATAACTTTTTAAAGTATAAGAACTTTCATATGAAAATGGCGTCAATTATATACGATTCTAGCATTTTATTTACTAAACTAGTCCAGACAATCGTTAGGCATTTATGAAAGTTACACATGTAAATTGGTGCGTATAAATGAATCCTTGTCTATTTGATTTCACACATATGGTGAGTGATTGCCACTTCTGGAAAGATGCCCTTTGTTTAATGCAATCACAATGGCTCTGCTTGTATATGGTCATATAGAGTCACAATGAAGCTCCCACATTCATATGATAATATGATTGTGTTGGAGCTCCTCCCTTCCCTTTAATAATAGAGCATCGATGGCTGTTTAAAAAACTTTGCACTCTCACATCACCCCTCCAATAAATAGAGTACAAATGGCCTGGGTGAGTTGGGAGCCGGGCGTCTAAGAGTTATAGAAAATTCTAAATTGTCTTTAGAGATTTTATATAATTTTACACATTGGTGTTCAACTTTAAGACTGACTATGGATCCTGATTAGGAAACTATCCGAATTGACTCTTGACTCTTCCGAGTCATCTCATTTTGATAAAGGACCGAGTAAAAATAGGGAAGATTCGGCTTAGTCTATCTCTCATTTTAATAAGTTATTTACATTCAAAACCATTTAATAGGCATATCTAATTTTAAACAATTAAGATTTATTTATAGGTAATTATACATGAGGTTTGAAGTTAGCAATTTAAAAATGATGACTAAAATATAATTTGAAACTTATATTTGGTCTTCTACATTCGATATTTGAATTAAAAAATTATATAATATACAATATTTATTTTCTTATTATTGTACTTTTCTTGCATATATAAATTTATTAATTTGAATTGATATCATGAATGCATGTAAATAAAAATATTTTTATATATTAATATAAGTAATGGATTCATTTTTAAATATTCTTGAAATCATTTGAAAAAAAAAAAAAAACGAATTTCACGAGTCTCCAAATTGACTATATCCGAGTCAATTTTTTTTACATTGGACGAGCCAAGTTTGAGTCACATATCTTCAAGAGAAAACACATATCAACATTTTATAATTATTTGATTATTGTGATCGTATACATGATATTCTTTTATTTCTTTAGAATATAATGGGCAACCAACAAAAGAACAAACTTTCTCGCTTTTTCTCGGTGTATCCCCTCTTTTTAGAAACATAGCTCCCCAATACTGCCACTAATAGGTGGGGTCCATCCTCAATGATATAATCGCAATGAAGTGTCCACTCAAAAATGGAATAATGACTTGCTTATATATATCGGAGTTGTGGATCTACGAGGGCCCATCCATTTAATGATTAATCAATGACAACCCTCCCTGCCTTAAATCAAGGAGAGGACCCCTCCTATGATGGAAATAAGGTGGACCCACCTAAGAAATTATGAAATTGTAAAGCGACCCTATTCAGCTCATCATTTTACGTGGGTTAAATGCAAACCTCTCAGTCAGACTGTTAAAAGAGGGAGAACGCCTTTTATCGGAGAAGATTATGCATCCAAACCATACTATGAGAAACCTCAAAAATAAGGTGAGCACCACGTTAATGATCCTCTCCTTATGACACAATTGGCTGGACTGTAAAATAGGGATTATCTCTGATAATCACATATCCCGAGTTTGGTACCCATTCAAATAAACTGAACGGTTAGATATTTTGTATAGCCATTATGGACAGTTAAACCGTTTCGACTGTTGAGTAAGTGGTTAACACGCATTGGAATGTAATTTGTTGTGGAATTAAAATAAACGAAGTTGCTTTTTTAAGCAGCGATTAAACTTGATGACTGTGAATTAAAGATTAGAATGACCTCTTTGTTTGTCATGCAATAAAATGAAGGGATTTTTACGAAAAAACTAAGCTTATATCATAATTAGACAGTTTTATGAAAAAAAATCATAAAATGATGAGATGATTGTTTATACATTTTTTGAACGAAATTACCCTAGTTGACTATATCATAAATTCAGTTGATGATATCATCATCAACTTCCGGCAACTCTTCTTCTTGTTCCTTGACTTTTGTTCTTCTTTGATGGCTTTCCTACCTTATTTTCTTAGGTTTGGAGGGGATGATGTAGAAATTTGGTGGGGAGAGAAATATCAATTTCAAAGAAATGAAGTAAAATTGAAAGGAGGTAAAGTAAAATTGAAAGGAGGTGATGAATGCATCAAAGAAGAATGGCTTGAAAAGGTCTTTCACAAATTACATAATAAAGTGTGCTAAATCCGTCTACTATTAAATTTATTCTTAAAATTGGTTCAAAGATTCTGGCTTGATGAAATAAAAAACACTCTTGGGATCTAAAACTCCACACAAGCAATATAATATATAAAGGAGAAAACCTCACATTCACTACTCAAAGATTACCCAACATGGCTCCCTACATGTTACTCACAAACATCATAACCTAAGAAATCCCCCTCACCCCTCAAAATAAATGGGTTCAAACTCTAAATGTTCACAAAAGTATACCTACATTCATCCCCTCCAACCTCACTTGAAGGCACCGCCAAATTGAGAGAAAAATCCTCATTTAGGCATTTCACCGAACACTTTGCACTCCAAACTCAAACTCTCAAAAGTCATACAAATGGGGGAACAAATGTGTAGAAACTAAGCGTGCGACCCACACACCCATGGAAGATTGCCAAGACCACTTAAGGGAGATCACTCAGACACAAAATGCAATGGTTTTTAATATTCTTTCCACTACTAGGTAGAAGGAGATGGAGCAAAATATCGATTCTTGCAATGAAAGTTGACGATAACGTTAACCAATTGACGATCTCGTCAACTGGGGTGATTCTGTCAAAAAATAATATATATGAACAATCATTTCATCATTTTATGATTTTTTTTCATAAAATCATTTAATTAAGATATAACCTTCTCAGGCACATACATGCGAGATGATCATATATTATCTAAAATGATTAGATTTATTTATTTCTGTTTAATTTTTTTCTCATTATTTTGTATTAAGTAAAGGCAATAGTGCTTTATCGAGTTCTCACAACCAATTGATATTTCTACTTAGTTCTACTCGAGTCTTTTGTCAACATGACAGCTTACCTACTCAAAGTTGCCATTTACTTTTGATGATGCCAAAAATAGGTTTCGGGCACCACCGGTCAAGTAATAAATGCTAGGTGAAAATGTAGTAAATAAGTGAGAGAGAGAGAGGGAATTTATAGTGGTTCGGTCTGTATGACCTACGTCCACTTTGAATATGGTGATCTTTGATTGATAAGGTCGATTACAAGCGAGAGAGAGGTGAGTAAGATTTTTTATCATTGCCCCTCAAGTGATGAGGAGACCCTGAATTTATAACCATTCCCCAACAGATGGGATGCAACAACGTCTCTCTGGAGCCTGGAGCCTCAGACGTGTCCTCGAGGAACGAGCAAGGCGGAGGGCTTGGAACGCAACAACGTCTCTCTGGGGCTTGGAGCCTCAGACGTGTCCTCGAGGAACGAGCAAGGTGGAGGGCAGGTGAGAGTTTCTTCGCGAGATTTGGTCAGAGCGGGTGAGGGGAGGACTTCGTTGTGATGACTCGGAGGCCTTGACGTGACGAGGCTTCCTTCAACGAGTTTCGAATATCCGCTGAGCTAAACTGGCCTGACCCATGACCTTGGACGGACCGGGTTGTCTGGACCTGACTCTTTACCGCAATCCGGGTTGGGCCTGACCCATCATTTGCCCCTCAAAGTCCCGCGTTCGATAATTATTTGAAAGTGGGGCTTTCTGTGCATCCAACTCTCTTCTTCCTGAAAAATCTTTCTTTTTCTTGGTTGTAACTCTGTCTGTCTGTTAGTTCCTTTAGATATGTATCTCGGAGAGTCCTCCCGGCTTGGGCTACTCTTCTTTGAAAACTCAAGCTATAAAATAAACCCTAGAGTAGTATTTCTTCAAAAGAAAGAAACTAGCCTCTGCAGAAAAACCATTGGGAGAGAGAAAGAAGGAGACAGGCAGCAAAAGAGGCGACGGCGCGAGCGATGCGACGGCGAGCGCCCGCCAGGCGCTGCTGGACAGCGAGGGCGGCACGGCGGCGCTGGGCGCCGCAGGGGGCGCCCAGCCCGTGGGCGTCGCGGACGTCGCGGGCGAGGGGAAGCAGCCGTCGGGCGTCGCAGGCGAGGGGAGGCAGCCGCTGGGCGTCGCGGGCGGCGCGGGCGTCGCAGGCGAGGGGAGGCAGCCGCTGGGCGTTGCGGGCGTCGCAGGCGAGGGGAGGCAGCCGCTGGCGTCGCGGGCGGCACGGCATCGGGCGCCGGGGCGTCGGGCGGCGCGGCAGCGGGCGCAGGGGCGCCGGGCGCCGCGGCAGCGGGAGGCGCATGTGGTTTTGCAGGTATTCGAGGCTCAGGCGGTTTCGCAGCAGCTGGCGCCTCAGGTGGCGCCTCGGCATCTCGGCCAGGGAAGAAACAATAGTAGGGGGAGGTCATGCCGAGGGCAGTCCTTCTTCAGACACGCTGGGCAAGTTGCGTTCGCGTTCTAAAGGAAAAATGGTAAGCGATGATGACAGACCCAAGGTGAGTACCATTTGTACCACAGTCAGCAATGATGATATTTCCAGATTCATCACTTTTTATCATATTCCTTCCACCGTGATTTGTCGCCGGGCCGAAATTGATGAGCCAGCTTGTGATGACGCATCGGGTGACATTGTTATTTACGAGGATATGCTTGAAGCTGGGCTGAGATTCCCTATGCCCCCCTCCGTCTGTCGAATTCTTCATTACTTCTCCCTGACTCCGGGGAGATTAGTACCCAATGGATGGAGAATCATGCTGGGTTTTCTCGAGCTTTGGAGGAGAACACATAACGAGGAGGCATCTCCCATGGAGCTCCATGCTGCCTATAGTTTATTCGAATCTCCGGCTCCTAACAGGGGATGGTATTATTTCACCCCCAAGGGCGGCCGACTGCTCACGGGATTGCGCTCTAACTGTCACAGCTGGAAATTTCATTTCTTCTTTGTTGGTGGCGAGTGGGCCTCAGAGGCAGACAGGGCTCTGGTGCCCAAACAGTGGACCGACGCCAAAAGACGTGGTACGCCCCTCATTATCATCTCCTCATTATTCATTTGCATACATATGCTCATCATTTTATTTGTTCATTCTCTTTTTTTTTTTATATAGAGTCACCTGTGCTCTCCGCGGATATAAAACGGAAACTGCAGGCTGTAAGAGATCATCCGGATAAAGATTTGGGTATTCTCTTTTCTAAAGAGAGTGACAGCAATCGTGGGCCCTCTGTTGACCCTTCTCCTCGTAGGACGGGTGAGCCTTCCCGGGCATCAACTAAGAGAAAATATAAGGAGCTTTCAGTGGCTTAGGCGTACCTTTTCCTGATATTCTGTTTCTAACCATTCATTTTGCTTCCGCAGTGGTGGTCAATAGGGAGTTGGTCGAGGCCAAGGAGGCAATTGAAGATCGTCGTGCAAGTGCTAACACCCATCTTGCCAAGATATCGAGGGTAGGTATTGCCCCGAGAAGGGATTCTCCTCGTGTGATGGTTGGTGATCTTCCTGTAACCACTCATCTAGTGGGGCCGCAGACGAGTTCTCCTGTCACTACCCATGTAGTGGCCCCCGCGGCTGCGCCTCATCAATCTATAACTTCTCTGGTTTCTGCCGCCACATCTGTACCTCCTGCCCCTCCGTTTGGTCCCAAGCCGCTGACTTCTCGAGAGAAGTTTTGGAGATTCCCAGCTCGTGACGTGATTACTCGGGTCAGCGCCCTTAGCACAGAGGGGATGATAAATGCTTATCTAGAAGGTTTATCTCAGGTAAAAGGTTGTCTAAATTTTCTTCAGGTTTTCCTTTTGTATATGCATTCTCATTTCTCTTGATTTCTTCTTGCTCCAGATGTCTGCATCATCCATATGTTTATTTTCGAAGGCTGAGTTGTTCAGTAAGCTGAAACAGGAGAATGCAGGTATTCATAGGGATCTCTCTGCAAGTCAAGGAAAAATTGCTGAACTAGAAGCCGCCAGGAAGACTTATGATGCTGATCTTTTAGCAGCTCGGGAGAGAGCAACCAGGCTTGAGATTGAGCTCTCAACGGCTCACATGAGGGCGACCAAGGCTGAGGCTGAGCTAGTGGCGACGCGCGAGGGTGCTTTGCTCAGTGAGACCGAGCTACGGAAGGCCCGTGAGAGGGCTTCGCTCAGTGAGGCTGAGGTTGTGAAGGCCCGCGAGAGGGCTTCCCTCAGGGAGGCTGAGTTTGTGAAGGACCGCGAGAGGGCTTCACTCAGAGAGGCTGAGCTCGTGGAGGCCCGAAGGGGGGCTGAGCTCAGAGAGGCTGAGCTCGTGGAGGCCCGAAAGGGGGCTGAGCTCAGAGAGGCTGCTTTGAAGGTAGAGCTGAGGGCGGCAGAGGAGAGAGCTATCCAGGCTGAAAATGACTTGGAGGACGGCCTGGCTGATGCTGAGAACAGCGTCGCCGATGGATTTATTGCTGGTTATGACGAACTCCGGAGAAAGATTACCGCAGCATTTCCCGATATCGACTTCTCGCGCTTTAAGGCGAGTGAGGCGCCTGATGAGGCGCCTGCCGACGAGCCTGATGGTAGCAGCGGGAGCTCAGGTGATTATGAGGATGATGGAGAGGATGAGGGGGATAATGAGAGTGACTAGGCTCATATGTATTTTTCTTTTTGTTTGGCAATTTATAGCCTATTGAAAGGAGCACATTTCTGTAATAACATGTTTATTTCATTTATAGTCTACTTTGAACAATGAAATGGGAAATAAACAATTTTCATGCTTTTTGTACATTGGCCCATTTGTCACTGGTAATACCTCTTCAGATGTTCTGCATTCCACGGATGGAGCAGGGCCTTACCATCAGAATTTTGGATTCTGTATGTGCCTGGCCTTACTACTTCTGTCACGAGATATGGTCCTTCCCAATTTGGCCCTAGCTTTCCTTCGCGAGAGTCTTTAGTGGCGAGGATCACCTTTTTCAGGACTAGATCTCCTGGCTGAAAAGAACGAGGCTTCACCCTCGAGTTGTAGTGTTTTGCCATGCGCCGCTTGTATTCTGCATTGCGGACCGTGGCCATCTCCCTTGCCTCCTCTACCAAGTCGAGGTTGATGCGGAGTCCTTCCTCGTTGTTAATTTGGTCTTGGAGATGGACCCTGAGGGAGTGTACGCCAATTTCGACAGGGATGACTGCCTCGGTCCCAAAAGCTAGCGAGAAAGGGGTCTCGCCAGTAGGGGTTCTCGGCGTAGTTCTGTATGCCCATAATACCCCTGGTAGCTCGTCAACCCAAAGACCCTTCGCCCTTTCGAGCCTGGTTTTTAGGGTGCGAAGAACTGTTCGGACCATGACTTCTGCTTGCCCATTTGCTTGGGGGTGCGCTGGACTGGAGTGGGGCTGCTTAATCTGGAGGTCGGTGCAGAAAGTGTTGAAGAGTTTGTTGTCAAACTGTTTGCCATTATCACTGACGATGGCGCTAGGTATCCCAAAGCGACAGACTATGTTTTTCCAAACAAAGTTTTTTACATTGAAGTCTGTGATCTTGGCCAAGGGTTCTGCCTCCGCCCATTTTGTGAAGTAGTCAATGGCAATGACTACAAACTTGCATTGGCCTTTGCTCAAAGGAAGGGGGCCCATAATATCTATACCCCATTTGGAGAAAGGCCACGGGCTAAAAATGGAAGTCAACTCTTCTGGTGGCTGCCTGGTTACAGTGGCGAAGCGCTGGCACTTGTCGCACTTTTGAGCAAATTCTTTGGCGTCCTTCGCCATGGTTGGCCAGAAGAATCCCTGCCTCAGTGCTTTGTGGGTGAGGGAGCGTCCTCCAGAATGGTTCCCACATATTCCTTCGTGGATTTCACGAAGAGCGTAATCAGCATCCTCAGGGGAGAGGCAACGCAGCAGTGGTAGGCAATAACCCTTCTTGTAAAGGATATTTTGCAGAAGGGTGTATCTGGAAGCCCTCATTCTGAGTCTCTTCGCTTCAAGGTGGTCCTCTGGTTCGGTGCCCTCTTGGAGGAAAGCCTTTATTGGTGTCATCCAATTTGGCTCGCTGCCCTCTGATGCACAGTTGATGTTTCCAACCACTACATCTAACTTGCTCCTCTCCAACTGATGCCCGATGAGTGTAGGTTCTGTGGATGAGGCCTCCAATGACGAGGCGAGCCTAGCCAGTGCGTCTGCTGCAACATTTTGTCCTCGAGGAATATGGCAGATCTGAAAGCATTGAAAACTTTTGACCAATCCTTTGACCATATTGAGGTAGTCTTGCATCCTTTCCTCCTTTGCCTCGAATTCGCCATTTATTTGATTCACCACCAATTGTGAATCACTGTGAGCAAGAACTGATTTGGCATCCATTTCGATCGCCAACCTCAGTCCTGATAAGAGTGCCTCATACTCAGCCTCATTATTTGATGCAATGAAGTGGAGCTTCACTGCATACTTGATGGGTGTACCATCTGGGCTGATCAGGATGAAGCCAGCTCCGCCTCCGTCTGTGGTTGCCGAACCATCAACATACAATTTCCAGACCGGTAAAGGCGGGGCAATCGACCTCTGGGGAGGTACTTGGGCGCTTTGGAGAAGAGGCTGGGCGCCCGAGGGAAGCTGGGCGCCCAGTGTTTGAGGAAGGGGTGAGGTGCCCGGGGCTTGGAGGAGAGGCTGGGCGCCCAGGGTTTGAGGAGGGAATGAGGCGCCCGGGGCTTGGAGGAGAGGCTGGGCGCCCGAGGGAAGCTGGGCGCCCAGGGTTTGAGGAGGGAGTGAGGCGCCCGGGGCTTGGAGGAGAGGCTGGGCGCCCGAGGGAAGCTGGGCGCCCAGGGTTTGAGGAGGGAATGAGGCACCCGGGGCTTGGAGAAGAGGCTGGGCGCCCGAGGGAAGCTGGGCGCCCAGGGTTTGAGGAGGGAGTGAGGCGCCCGGGGCTTGGAGGAGAGGCTGGGCGCCCGAGGGAAGCTGGGCGCCCAGGGTTTGAGGAGGGAGTGGGGCGCCAGGGGCTTGGAGGAGAGGCTGGGCGCCCGAGGGAAGCTGGGCGCCCAGGGTTTGAGGAGGGAGTGGGGCGCCAGGGGCTTGGAGGAGAGGCTGGGCGCCCGAGGGAAGCTGGGCGCCCAGGGTTTGAGGGTCCTGTGGTGCTAGCAAGGAGGTGAGCACCGCTGTTCCATCTACTTGGTTTTCATCATAAGTGAATTCGGCTACGAAGTCAGCTAGAGCCTGTGCTTTGATGGCAGACCTTGGTTGATACTTAACATCAAACTCCCCCAGCTCTACCGCCCACTTCACAAGTCTTCCAGCTACATCAGGTTTCCCCAAAACTCTTTTCAAAGGTTGATCTGTTACTACCACCACGGTGTGGCCCTGAAAATAGTGTCGTAAACGCCTTGCAGTGGAGATCAGGGCGAGGGCCAGTTTTTCGAGCTCTGGGTATTTGGACTCTGCCCCTCGGTAGGCTCTGCTCACATAGTAGATAGGCTTTTGCGCTCCATCCTGATTCTTTATGAGAACAGAGCTCACGGCTGAGGGAGAAGCCGAAAGGTACAGGTACAGCACTTCGCCTGGTGTAGCATGCGAGAGGAGAGGGGGAGCGGTCAGGTAAACTTTGAGCTTCTGGAATGCTTCTTCAGCCTCGGGCCCCCATTGGAATGTTTTGCGGAGGATCTTGAAGAAGGGTAAGCACTTGTCTGCAGATTTGGAGACAAATCTGCTAAGTGCCGCAATCCTTCCATTGAGGCGCTTCAACTCCTTTGTGGAAGAGGGTGACTTCATATCTATTATGGCCTTAATTTTATCTGGGTTGGCCTCGATTCCCCTTTGGTCGACCATAAAACCTAAGAACTTTCCGGATCCTACACCAAAGGCACACTTCTCAGGATTCAATTTCATGCGAAAAAGCCTGAGAGTGTCAAAGGCCTCTTGCAGATGGGCGATAAGGTCGGCTGCGGCGAGGCTCTTCACCAGCATGTCGTCTACGTAAACCTCCATGGTCCGCCCGATTTGAGAGTGGAACATCTTGTTCACTAGACGTTGATAGGTGGCGCCCGCATTCTTCAGTCCGAAAGGCATGACCCTATAACAGTAGGTTCCTTTCGGGGTGATGAATGATGTCTTCTCCTGATCCGGGGGGTGCATGCTAATCTGGTTGTATCCAGAGTATGCATCCAAAAACGAGAGTAGTTCATGACCTGCTGTGGCGTCGATGAGGAGGTCAATCCTTGGTAGGGGGTAGCTGTCCTTTGGGCACGCTTTGTTAACCTCCGAGAAGTCAACGCACAGGCGCCATTTTCCGCTGGACTTCTTCACCATCACAACATTTGAGAGCCATTTAGGGTAGGCTACTTCCCTGACAGCCCCGTTCTCCAGCAACTTTCCGACTTCATTGTCCATTGCTTGGGCCCTTTCTGTGGAGGCCCCTCTAAGCTTTTGTCGGACAGGCTTGTAGCCAGGGTCGACATTGAGGCGGTGGGTTGCGACGTCGGGATCAATCCCTTCAAGATCCGCATGCGACCATGCGAAAACATCCATATTACTTCTCAAGAAGTCTGTCAGCTGGCTGGCCCGATCCTCAGGGAGAGAAGAGCCAATATGTACTCTCTTGGCTGGGAAGTCTTCATCTAGGACCACTGAGGTGAGCTTCTCGACTGGTTCTCCTCTCTCTGCCGTGGTTTCATCTCTTGGGTCCGAGATTTCGACTTGTAACGCCTCCTGCGTTTTCTTGGCTTTCATAGAGGAGACGTAGCATTCCCTTGCAGCTACTTGATTCCCTCTTACCTCTCCAATCCCATTAGGAGTTGGAAACCGGAGGATGAGATGAAACGTAGAGAGGACCGCTCTTAAGGCATTAAGAGTTGGACGCCCCAGGATGATATTGTAAGCCGATGCGCAGTCAATCACCAGGAAATTGACCATTGTTGTGGAAGTTCGAGGCGCAGTCCCGGCTGTGACTGGCAGTGTGATTGCCCCAAGGGGATACACATTCTCTCCTGAAAAGCCGATGAGAGGAAACTTGACGGGGTGCAACCTTTCCCGTCCCAGCCTCAGCTTGTCATAAGTTTCTACAAACAGAATGTCTGCAGAGCTTCCACTGTCTACCAGGATCCTATGCACTTGAAAATTGGCGACCGTCATCGTGAGCACTAGAGGGTCGTCGTGAGGGTGCTGGATCCCCTCCAAATCCTTGCCTGAGAAGGATATAACTTCATTATTTCCATGCCTTGGCGCCTTGGACGGGCGTGCCTCCTCAGGATGCCTTGCCTTTCTGGCATGGGCCTTCATGGCCGAGAACGACTCTGTTAGCCCTCCAGAAATTGTTCGGATTTCTCCGATCGGTTGCTGATTTTCCTGATTGTGAGGTGGAGGTGGTGGAGGTGCTTGTCCCCTGCCGGCAACATACTGACGTAGGTGGCCGTGCTGGATGAGGTCCTCAATCTGGCGTTTGAGCTCGTAGCAGTCGTCAGTGTCATGGCCATGGTCGCGATGGAAGCGACAGTATTTGTTCGGATTCCTCCGATTCGGAGGAGACTTCATCTTTCCTGGCCATTTTATGGCTGGGTCATCTTGTATTTGGAACAAGATCTGCTCCACCGTGGCCGTGAGAGGCGTGAACGCCAGCCTGTCCCTTTGCGGAGCGGGACCAAGCCGGTCTCTGACAGGTACTCTCTCTGTCTTGCTCCGCTTGTTGCTAGCTTCCTTCTTCTCGTCTCTACTCCTCTCTTTTCCCTTATTGCTCGCTCTGGAGGATTCTCCGAGCCTTGCTCTGGTGATGTCTTCCGCATTCATATACTTTTGGGCTTTGGCCAATAGTTCCGAGAAGCTCTTCGGCGGGCGCTTCATTACGGAAAAGAGAAAGCTCGAGGAACGGAGGCCTCCAAGGAAAGCCGTCATGGAGACCTTGTCGTCGGGCTCCTCGATTTGGAGTACCTCCTCGTTAAAACGAGTGAGGTAACTCCTTAGGCTTTCATTCTCCTCCTGCTTTATACTAAGCAGGTGTGTTGCGGGCTTCTGGTGGCGGCGCCCACCTATGAAGTGCGAGACGAAAGACTTGCTCAACTCTCCGAAGGTGGCGATGGATGCTGAGGGGAGATTTGCGAACCACAGGCGGGCAGAACCTTTCAAAGTGGTTGGAAAGGCTCTGCACATTATCTCGTTAGGGATGTTATGGAGCTGCATCCTGGTTTTGTAAGTTTCAAGATGGTCTAATGGATCCTTCCTCCCATCGAAGGTCTCCATGGACGGCATCTTGAACTTCCTTGGAAGTGGGTAATGTACTATATGGGGTTTGAACGGTGTATCCGTCCGCCCGACTAGATAATCCACAGTCTCCGGTGCCTGGGCCTTCATTGCATTGAAGACATCGCCCAGTTGATTCTGCATCTTTTTGATTTTTTCCTCACAGTGACTGTGAAGCTCCCTGGATGGACCGGGGAAATAACTTTCATCTTCCATGGAGTGATTCTCACTTCCCCCTTCTTGGAAGTGAGAGTCCTCCTCGTCCTGAGGGAAGGGTCGAGGTGGTAACCCTCCATGGGCTCTACCAGGGGGTGGAGGAACTTCGTGGTCACGGAAGCTCTGATGTGCTCCTCGGCCATGGAGGCCATGATGTGGTCCTCGACCTTGGGCGCCATGATGAGGGGGGCCCAAGTGAGGTGCTCTTCTCTGGGCGCCGAGAGTATGGGCGCCTTGGTGTGGTGCTGCTCCGTCTTGGGCTCCTGGGAGACGGGCGCCCGGGAGAGGTGCTCCATCCTGGGCGCCTGGGAGATGGGCGCCCGGGAGGGGTGCTCCATCCTGGGCGCCTGGGAGATGGGCGCCCGGGGGATGGGCGCCCGGGTATGGTGCTCCACCCTGGAGTGCTCCTCCTTGTCCCGCCAGCATGAGTTGCAAGATTTGTTGGTTTTGGGCCAACAGCTGTTGCATGGTTTCCAGCATCTGCTGCGAAGTCGGTGCAGGGGGGAGAGTATTCAGAGAGGGGTTACCCGGTGGAGGACCATTATTTCCCTGGGTAGGGGAGTCCGGGCGCCTGGAAGGACCCGGACCTGTAGCTTGGACGGGATTGTCTTCTCGTCTTACGGATCTTGTGCTGATCACCATGATTTTTAAAATAGGATGAGAACTTTTGTTCGTTTCCCACAGACGGCGCCAAACTGATGATGCCAAAAATAGGTTTCGGGCACCACCGGTCAAGTAATAAATGCTAGGTGAAAATGTAGTAAATAAGTGAGAGAGAGAGAGGGAATTTATAGTGGTTCGGTCTGTATGACCTACGTCCACTTTGAATATGGTGATCTTTGATTGATAAGGTCGATTACAAGCGAGAGAGAGGTGAGTAAGATTTTTTATCATTGCCCCTCAAGTGATGAGGAGACCCTGAATTTATAACCATTCCCCAACAGATGGGATGCAACAACGTCTCTCTGGAGCATGGAGCCTCAGACGTGTCCTCGAGGAACGAGCAAGGCGGAGGGCTTGGAACGCAACAACGTCTCTCTGGGGCTTGGAGCCTCAGACGTGTCCTCGAGGAACGAGCAAGGTGGAGGGCAGGTGAGAGTTTCTTCGCGAGATTTGTTCAGAGCGGGTGAGGGGAGGACTTCGTTGTGATGACTCGGAGGCCTTGACGTGACGAGGCTTCTTTCAACGAGTTTCGAATATCCGCTGAGCTAAACTGGCCTGACCCATGACCTTGGACGGACCGGGTTGTCTGGACCTGACTCTTTACCGCAATCCGGGTTGGGCCTGACCCATCAACTTTATTTCAAAAACACGAAAAAAAAAAAAAAGGTAAAAAATTTAACATGCATGCACTGTCCATATAGTGGACTGTTAGTATCTCATGCCAGTGTGACACTGAACACATTTATATGATATTTGTATTTAAAAATCATGATCTCATTTGGTTGCTCCTTGTATTTGTGCAAGACTGGCAGTTGAGTGTGAAAAATTTGCCAAATTTAACTCCTGCCATCTCAGATGGGCCGGCCTGCCCGCAGTCCACTTTATGATCGGTACAGTGGTCCAGCGGATGACACAGGTATAGGAGTCCTGGCTATGGTAGATACCCAAGGTGAGGAAGGCTCCTATTTCTGAGTTTACATTATATATGATGATTATCTTTGTTATCCTTGATATCTGGTGCTTTTGTGTAATCAGACCCATCCACTGTTTATTGATATTTTTGTCTTTTGCGTGACAGCCGGTCACCTGTTCGAAGGTCAAGGACATGAAAGGGTTGGCATAGGAGGTGGTGTGATGATAGAAGTGGAAGGGGTGACACTCAAATGTGCATCGGTATTTTGTTCATGTTATAATATGCTTATATCTTTTTGCTTAGTTATGCTTGGGATATGATAGGAAGGTAAGTAGTATGCGTTTAGAATGGACCAGACTGCAGCATATCTATTTCCCTTCATATGGTTAGTCTTTAATTTGTAAAAGTTTGTACTTCTATTAAGGTATTGGGCATTCTTTGCTCGATCAGTTATTGTGAACTGCAGTTGGTGGCTTGAAAATATCTTACTTCTTCCATAGTCATCAACACCACTGTCAGCATCTTCATCTTAATTAGCTTACCACTTTTTATTATGTACTAAGGTCGAGTTGATATATCACCGCATTATAGATGCTCTAATGGCTTCTATGTATTTGTTTGACTACATGGAGTGCTTCTCACTCTCTTTTCAGAATGACAAAAATCTTGGGACTGAATTTGCTAATTTTTCTAATTTCAATTCTTTTCTTTATGATGAAAACCAAGTCTAATTTTCCAAGGGGCCCATCTGCATACATCCAAATAACTGCATTGCACATGGGCACAATAATCTGATGGTGGTTGTCACTATCTGATTAAGAGGCGCAGGACCCAAGTTTAATCGGGATACGTACTTAATCTGATGGTTAGAGTCATTACAGCATGCCCATGTGGAGCACATTCACTAATACATTTAAAGCTTTACTGGACTAGTTGACAGGCCTATATGAGATTATTAAAGAGAGGAGCTTCTTAAACACTTGGATTACAATATTCTAACCTTTTAGTGGAAGGC
Source organism: Litsea cubeba (assembly GCA_012931725.1). Classification (NCBI taxonomy): domain Eukaryota; kingdom Viridiplantae; phylum Streptophyta; class Magnoliopsida; order Laurales; family Lauraceae; genus Litsea; species Litsea cubeba. The sequence continues at coordinate 117,037,896 of CM022947.1, read as the reverse complement.
CGAGAAGTAAATACTAAGCCAAAAAGTACGCATGGCTGTAAATAACTGTGATATTCCAGTTTAGGGTTTTTATTAATAATTCTATCAACAGCGTGCACATCTTATCAATCTTATAAATCAACAAAAATAATCTTGAGACCTCAGAAATGGGGAAAAAAAAAAAGATACATCTTGAGCTAAAAAAGAAAAAGAAAAAAAAATCAAGCACCATCTATATGAGTCTATTTGACCATAGCTTCATCTTTGATCCGCCCAGTGAGTCAGTGACTACAATCAGGAATGTAGGGCCGGACAGGTCTTGAGCCAACCCAAAGTCCCAAACTTAACCTGATTTATATGTGCTGACCCCACCTGGAACCAAACCTGAGTTCACACAACTAGAACACACTGGAACCCAACAACCCGAATCAAGCCACACTTAAAACTGAATTCTGAGGGTCCACCCCAACTAGACTCGAACCAACTTCATACCTGCTTGACCTAATCCAAACACAACCCAATTTTCTGGAAGAGTCTAATCACAGAATCCAGACACAACTTCCTCTCCTCTTCATCACAGAATCCAGATCTCGGCTACGAGCTTTGTAACAGTCCAACCTAAATAAAAAGGAAAAAGAAATAAAAGAAATAACTCGGATCGTTGGAGAGAACCCTCATAAAAGAATTTTGGAAGTGTCTGATTCCTCAGAAAATTGTCAGTAAAGTTAGTATTTTGGAGGCGTTGGATTCTCTCGAATGATTGAAAAAGGTGTCGGGCTCTCTTGAATGATCCGAGTTATTTCTTTTATTTATTTTCCTTTTTATATAGGTGTGGGACTGTTACAAGCTTCAACAAATTGCTTCCTATCTTTTTTTCTCAGAGCTTCAATAAAAGCTATATGCTGACCAACTATCTAGCAAAGTAAGGATGTCTCTAACACTCATGTTTGATGTTTGCCTTTCGTGTCTAATCTGGTGAAAGATACGTGGTGAAGCGTGAAGGATATAAATTAACAAATATAAATGAGATCTTAAATTTTCTAATATTTAAATTAATAAGGTGTTGTCTTGGTATTCATTTTCAATTATTCGTAACAGTCTTATCTGTCAACACCATTTGGTTAACATTTTCAGACTAGTTTTTCTTGCTGTGTAAACGCACATTTGGGTAAATGGGTCACATTCTGCACAACTAGACAAATCATGCGTGAAAGTCTTTTCTTGAAAGCTACATTGTATGTACTCTCTCAATCATCTGGAAAGTCTAATTTCTCACTCATTGAATTGTCTATCCTCTTACAAGTCTAATTCTCTCACTCATTTAATCGTCGAAGACAAAAAAAAAAATGTCATCCTCCCTCTCCAACTTAATTCCATCGATCCTAGAAGGAGTTGTTTGATACATAATAATACAGCACTAGCACAATAATCCTTGCTAAGCACGGGCATGACTCACGTGGCTATGCTCCTTGCTCAATCTAATTATTTTTTATATTTTTTTATAAATAATGATATATAAGCATTGTGTGGTCAAGTGGTTAAATTATTTAATTATTTGAAAGGAAAGATGTCATGAGTTCAAATCTATTAGCCAATACATTTTTTGCCTTTGGTCAAAATGACCTTTTTGGGTTTTGAATTACCAAGTGATGGTTGGATATTCACTTCTCATCTTCCCTTGATTCACCTTCTATTAAAGGGGCGATTCTCTTCACCAGCGTGGAAAAAAATTGAGTGCTGCTATTGGAACACCAAAATTTTCTTTTCAAACACAAGGAATTTGATTTTTTTTAATTACATTTTTACCCCTTTATGAAATGACCAAAATATCCATTGCCCCTCTTTTCACACACAAGCTCATCTTCTTCCCTCCCACCCATCTCTTCTTCCCTCCCACCCATCTCACTCTCCACTTTCCAGAAAAACTCAAAAGGCAACTCATCTTTCTCCATTTTATGCTCTTTGGGCAACCCATCTTCCTCCATCTCCTTCATCTTTCATTCTTCTTGTACTTTATCTTTTTTCATTCTATAACTAAAGGATTTCAAGTGCAATGAAGGAAGAAAACAATAATCAAATGGTGCCTTTCAATCAGTTTTATGCCTCTTTTTTTAAAAAATTTTCTCGCCTGGAACGAGTTGCAGGTTCCCGATATGTTCGGTCTTTCAGGACCGAACATATTGCATATGTTCGGAAGTACAGGACCGAATTTGTTCGGTCCTGTACTTCCGAACATATGCAATATGTTCGGTCCTGAAAGACCGAACAGAGTCGCGATTTCTAATACCCTTGCGACGATGGATAAAACGAACCAAATACATGAAAAAACACTAACATTGTTTTTAAAAACTTACATTGAATGAGAATCTATCCCCATAACAAGTTTCTATGAAAAAAAAGATAATCTAAGTTGGAAAAAATGGTAAAGAAGAGATGAGAAAGAAGAATAAATGGTGAAGGAAAAAGGGAATGCCAGAGGATTGTGGAGATGGTTGAGCGGACTGGTACGCCGGAGGAATGCCGGAGGAACGCCGGAGAAAGGGAAGAAAGGGATGAGGATGTGTGTGGGAAGAAAGAGATGAGGATGTGTGTGGGAAGAAAGAGGAAAATGGAGGGATGGGTAGTTTAGGAAATTTTATTGTGTGTGAAAAGAACTAATGTATTTTTTAAATTATAGGAATGTGTGTAGAGAGAATTTGTGTTTGAAAAGAAAAATTTGGTGTTCCAATAGCAGCTCTCAAAAAATTAGCAGCACTTGAGTTAGATGCTTATCCATAACTTTTACTAAAAGCTGATCTTAATTCAACCTCTGCTAGGATAACAAATTAAGACTTAATCAGAAGATTCATCGTGGTCATAGCCACATGCTTAATTCGACGTGGGTCCCATGGTAGGTGGGTTATACTATTTCTTTATTCTGCACCTAGCTTAAAGTGAACCTAATAAAGGGAGAATAGCTAGCAAAATAGAAAGAGAACGACTTCATTTTGGCCAGGGGAACCCTTACATAGAAGTACCTTCTTAGCCATAAGCAGGTCCTTTTTTTTTCTCCTAACACTATGTATGAGTTCACTAGGAAACTAAAGGCACATTTGGATAACTAAAATAGAACAAGTGTAGAATTTATGTTTTCAGAGAATAAGAAGAAATTTATTAATTAAGGGGAGAATGATTCATTTGAAAAGAAATGGGAGAAAATAATTTATAACCCCTCTTTCAATAAAACTGTTAAATACTTAAATATCACTTTTTAATAGGGAAAAGGACCATGTGTGTTTCTTTTTTTTTTTTTTTTTCCCGGGGGGGGGGATAGATTTTTGCCTAGGAGATGGACTAAATGGGGCTGTTAATCCAAAAAAAAAAATCTAATTAATAAGAACTAATCAGATTAAGATATAAAATAAAAGCTCTGATTTTAGGTTCTAATTTGTAATTAGTGCAGTTGGTAAAATTATAAACAAAAGCTCTTATTTAATGAGATAACTGGGGCCACCTTTAGAAATTGTTGTACTTGGAGCCCCTTTTATAAATTATAATATAGAACCTGCCATTTGTGTCAGTTTGAAACTTCTATGAGGTCATTCTCATTCAAAACACATAAAATTTTCATTATCCTCTTTCATCCGCTTTAGCTAAAAAAGCTCTTAAAAATGACAGTTCCCTTAGCATATTTTTTTTAGATTCAAAAGCTCTAATTTATAAATAAAGTCTAAATAAAAAAATACCATTAAAGATTTTCCAAAAAGCCCCAATATAAATATAAGCTCAAATTAGATATCACAGCTTATTTTTAGAGTTACCAAGTGCCGCAAGCATCATATTCGGACTTACTCTGTGAAAAGCTTCTTTTGTAACATGAATCTGACACCTCCAAAGTCTTGCAAAATTTAAAACCACAGCCACCAATACCATGCATATACTTGGTAGTTTGAATGCTGTGAGTTCCCATTTATTTAAGCCTAAGTTATTGGCCATTAGTCAAAAAACCAGTAGACCCACCGAATGGATGCCCTGCACTTTGACAACCGACAAGTCCGTGTGTCTTATCTCCTTCACCTCAAAGTCTGGATGGTCTACTTAGTCTACATTATCTAAATGACTTGACAAAGATTGATATGGCATGTATACAATTAGACATTGAAGAGGTGAAATAAAGGATTAGGATCACTTGATTGTATTATATGTCTTTCTAAAATAAAATAGAGAATATAGAATTAAAACGGCAATAGAACATCGCCTTCAAGATGAGCCATTTCAAAATTTTCTTCTAGATTTTGTCCATCTCTATGGAGCCCACCTAGATCTATCTTCATTAATGTAGCTCTATTGACACTCTTATCACAAGCCCAATCTTATCCTTATAGAAACCTTTACTCAGTGTTAAATTGAATAAATAAAAAAAGACGGGCTAAAAGACCAATTAACTTGAGGCTGTTAAATAAGGAAACATTCATATGCATCTTTCTCTCACCATAGGGTGAGGGACAGTTTTTTTTTTTTATAAATTTCTAAGTACAAAATGTACTTTTTAAGTACATATGGTGAGGTACAAAATGCACTTTTCATGTGAAAAGGAGAGTGTCCCTCATTCTAGGGTGAGTGAAAGATGCATATGAACATTCTAAAATACTATGATAGTTGTTTCATTACCCTTATCCAAAAGATCTTTCCATCTACGGATCTACCTCTACTCCTAATAATAGGAATGTATGGCACGGAGTCTCATCAATTGGACCGCATAAGCACATTATGTAGTTTTCTCATAGATAATAATACGGACTATTTTCTTTGAATGCTGCAAGTTTTATTGTTATTTTTAATTTTATTTGTTGTGCATATGTGTGTGGAAGTGCGAAATCTGGTATAGATCAATCGTGTCACACAAGCGAGATGAAGATTTTACGTGGTTCGGCAAAATCTCTTACATCCACAGCAAGATTGCAAAATCACATCTTGATTCTCAATGCACATCCCATCCTTTTTTTTTTTATTTTTATTTATTTTTTTTAAATGCAATGAAATAGAGAGGAAGTAGAAAGCACAGTAGCACACACTTCCCAATCCAAGGGAATGTTGGGAACTAGGAAATTTCCCTTGGAAGGATAAGATTTTTCAAAATATACGGGGATAGAAATTTCATGGGGGCCATGGCTCCACTTGCACCACGTTTTTGCCCTGTCGAGGGGATCGACTTCAATAAATAGTAAAACAGTAGATTTTTGCTAAAAATTCTTGCAAGATTTTTCTGCACCAAAGATCATATTAGGAGTTTTGTGAAAAGCTTCAAGTTTTCCATGAGGACAACACCTTCATAGTGTTGCTAAAATGAAGGGGGATTTATGGGAAAAAAGCCCATAGGTAGTCTTTACACAAATAAGGACCTAGTAAAGTTTTGCAAACCGAGAAGGTTACCTAGTTGCTTTTTTGCCTTATTTTTTCGTCATTTTGCGATATGGTTGATATCGACCATCAAGCAAAATTGCTTTATATCCCGCCCGAGTAGGATTTTTTTTATTGTGCCTTGTCTCTTCTCTGCAACTATATTATGGCGATTCTCCAATTATAAAGACCTATATTACTCCATCACAGTGGTGGTTGGACTCCATTAAGAGATTGATATACATGTTGAACATCTTTTATATTGTATTATTTACCCAAAAACATCATTAGCTTGATTCCTTTTTATTATCTAGGGTAGGCATTGTAGTGGATATATAAGAGAAAAAGAATGACAATGAGATGATGGGTGAGGAAACATATCAAGAACAAACCACGACCATGACGGTGAGATGATAGTAGAGAGAAGACGACATTCGATTGCACCAAATCAAAATAAAAACAAAGCCCCGAAATCAAATGTAAGGAAAACTCCAAATTCCAGTCAAAATCTAGGGCACAGAGGAAAAAAAAAAAAAGTAACACATACCTCCATGTGAACCACGTTTGAAAAAACGGAGCCTAAATCTAACTAGACCACTGAGGAGGGAGGTGTCGACAAGGAAAGGAAAAGGGGGAAAAAGGGAAAAGAGGAAGAAGATGAATGCGGGGAAAAGACCTTTCGGCTTTTAGTACATATCGACCATCCCATAAAAAAAAGACGAAATAGGGTCAAGGCCCTCCCGTCTTCACCATTTTAGTGGGCACTCGATCTCTGAATTCCGAAATGCTTTGCCAAGCATAAATTTTCCTGTGAGTGTTGTGTGTGAGTTCTCATTTAATTCAACCAAATTTAGTGGGCCATTAGTCAAAACCAGTAGCCCACCCAACGGATGGCCTGTTTGGCTTATCTGATTGTAGGATCTCAATTACTTTACAAAGATTGTCTTATAAAAAAGAAAAGGAAAAAAACTAACAAAGATTGATATGACATGTATAAAACTATAAGACATTGAAGAGAGAAAAGAAAGGATTAGTATCATTTGATTGTATTGAGGTGGGGATACCTCTAATCCATACCCTAATCTATCCCTCTCTCGTCATGCATCTAAGGTGAGGTGATGTCAAGCGTGACTCATTACAAAGAGCTTGGATCCGGCCACTCCGGCCATTGCAAGGAAATGTGCAACGAACTCCATCGTGGAACCCATATAGAGATAATCCACACAACTCAAAAAGAATCACATCCCCTCCTGTGGTATATCCTTAAGTTTTGGTTCAAAAGCAGTTGGCCCCATTGTCCAGTTGAGTACTTAACGAAAACGGATTATTCACTGCTTTTAAAATGAAGTTTAAGGATATATGACCAGGGGCGGACCCATGTGTCGGGCATCTGGGGCGGACGCCCCCAAGTGGATTTGGAAAAGGCCCATGAAATTTATGCGCAATCCGCAAAGGCACACCTATCCTGTACTCAAAATCAATTGCCCCACCCATTCATGTGTTTTTGAAATCCTCATAAACCTATATCATGCAATCTCTTTCTTTCTCTTCGACTCTGGCAGATTTTTGGCAAGCCCGTAACAAACAAACATTCTCCCCTCTCTCTCTTAAGCCCCTAAATATGAAAACCCCAATCCCTAAACCCCAAACATAATCCCCAATCCCTATCGCCACCAATTCCAGCAACAACATTAATATTGGCATTTTGAAATTGGCCGCAATCGAAACAATTGGTATGAGGAGGAGAAGGGCTTCCAGAATTAAAGCACTGTTTGCATTCGTCATCATCTTGTAAGAGAATGTGGCCAAATGAAAGGAAGAACCATCTTGTGATAAGTTTAGTAACTCTAAAAGAGATACTGTGTCAGCAACAAGTCCATATTATTTCAAAAATTGAAACAGAATATACAATGTTATCATTTTTTTAGGGACAATTATCGTACGGACGGTCTTAAAGCTGACAATAGTCGCAGAACAGACGAAAAATATATATTTACCGCAGAACTGTTTGATCCGTAGGACATCCTACATTCAAAAGCGGGAAGACTTGAACAGTTCATTTTTTTAATTTTTTTCCTTGACTGTGGGATCACCAAACCACCATTTAAACCGTTGGATAGCTCTATGAGTGTAAGAATTAATATCACACCAAATCTGAACCGTTGATCTATCACGGTTATCAAGAAACTTGTAAAAAATGTGGCTTATAATTTTTTCTTGGCTTATAATTTTTTCTTATAATTTGCAAAATAATGTGACTTTCTTGTAAATTTCTTGATAACCGTGATAGATCAACGGTTCAAATTTAATTCGATATTAGTTCTTACACTCTTACAGCTTTCCAACGGTTTGGATGGTGGTTTGGTGGTCCCACAGTCAAGGAAAAAAACTAAATACACGGACTGTTCAAGTGATTGTGGGATATTCTACGGATCGAACAGCTCTGCGGTAAATATACATTTTTGGACTGTTCTGGGGCTATTGTCAGCTTTAAAACCGACCGTACGGTAATTGTTCGTTTTTTTTTTACTTTCTAAGACCTTTGAAGTACCTTGAAAAGTTGTTCCACAATTTACTATAAAAAATTATTGTGCATGATATACCAACTGCATTTGAGGTCACATTTTCCCCTTTTTTTCAGCATTGCTTCCAATGCCTTCACGCATAACAATTAATCTTTGTAGGCTGTGACAAAGTTGCTCACAAGATTGGTTTTCTTCTTTCCACAATGTATTGAATTAGAAAAGTTGTATTTTAGAGTTATATAGGGAAAAGTCTGATAGTTTCTTCTTTTCTAATTTTGAGATGATAATTTCTAATTAATTATATATGACCAACGTTGAACTTTTAAAATTAAATATGGTGTCCAGGTTGCTAACAATATTATGAGTATTTTCAGGTTTTCTTCACAAAATAGGCTGGGGTGTAACCCCACTCATTTTGAATGCCCAACTTATATTGAGTATCTTGGGCCCGCCACCGGATATATCACCGGAGAAGATGAAACTCATTTTGAATGCCAAATTATCTGTATGTGGGCCCGAAATTAGAGTTCTAAGCATTTGTTATAGTATTCCACGTTAATAGGATTCCATTATATATATATATATATATATATATATATAAATAGGAAGAAAGATCCACCAAATCAGGAAAATCACATGACCCCCACCCATTTATAATAATAAAAGAAAGCAACCAATCCAATGGCAGAAAGATTAATTACTTTGGCCTTTTAATTATAGAACTTTCAAGCCTCCCACTTGTTGGGACTGAGGAAAGAAAGAAAAAATAACAAAACCACATGCCACATTAAATTCCTCTCTACAGACTTTTCTACCTTGAATTTCCTTTTTCATTTAAAACCACCTCTAAACAGTCCAGACCAAACATGGAATCTATGCGTCACGTCAGATTCTCATAATCTCATTCATATCTCTCTCCCCACTTTCATATCTGCTACTAATCAAGTACCAGGCACCCAGTTTTTTCTACTTCACTAGCACTTCAAAAGAAGAAGTATCTTTAACCACCACCACCACCACCACCACCATATCATGGCTGGGAATTCCTTAGAGATTTCTACTGATTCTGAGAACTCCCCAATAGAACAAGTGGCTTTAACAGTACCCACTACTGATGATCCATCCATCCCAGTTCTAACTTTTAGAATGTGGGTATTGGGCACTCTGTCATGTGTCTTTCTATCTTTTCTCAATCAGTTCTTCTGGTACCGGAAGGAGCCTCTCTCCATCACCTCAATCTCGGCGCAGATAGCCGTTGTCCCGCTCGGTCACCTGATGGCCTCATGGCTCCCAACTCGTGTCTTCTTTGAAGGCAGCAAGTATGAATTCTCGTTGAATCGCGGGCCGTTCAACGTGAAAGAGCATGTTTTGATCACAATCTTTGCGAATTCTGGAGCTGGGACAGTTTATGCCATTCATGTTGTCACTGCTGTCAAGATCTTTTATAAGAAAACAATGACATTCTTTGTTGCATTTCTTGTGGTGCTTACCACTCAGGTTGGATTTTGTTAGCACATTTTTTTTAGATTTGGATTTTGAGTTGATTGTTGGAGTTGAGATTTTATTGATTTTGATTTGTATAGGTTTTGGGATTTGGATGGGCAGGGATCTACCGGCGGTACTTGGTAGAGCCTGCGGCAATGTGGTGGCCATATAATCTGGTTCAAGTCTCCCTCTTCAGGTATGTATAATTTCATTTTAGTGAGAAACTTCTTCTTTTTGTTATTGTTATCATTATTAAGGAATTTGGCTTAGGTTTGGTAGAGCAGTTGGCTTCTAGAGATGCAGAAGGATTATATGATATTTTGTGCAAAATGATATTGCTTTGTTTGGGGCTGGTCCTTGGGATTTTCATAGCTCAGTTCATCTTGGACAAGGACTGGTGTTTTGGTTTTGAAGATTGATGATCTCTTCTGATAAGACAGCCAATTTGGTGCTATGGCACGCTAGGTCTTTTCGCCTTACCTATTAATTATAGCGTTGTAGAAAGCGAATAGATTTCTATCTTCACTTTTGAGAAACAGACTATACTTTAAATTTTTGAGAAATATGAGAGATACCCCAGTGGTTAAGGGGGGTCTCATCCCAGTGATGGATCCCTAGAAGGCAGGTTATCACAAGGGAGCTCTATCAATCATCCATTTAGGAAAAAAAAAACTTTGAAATTTAGAAATATTGTATATAGTACAACCGTTTTTAGACCTGACACTATAAATTTAAAATTTAAGTATTTCTTATAAAATTATTCATGCAATATCATAGGGTCATGCAATATCGCATATATTATATCCAAGGGCAATGCATTATCACACGTTTCACCGTATACGACATCCGAAGTCTGTGCGTTATTGATCCGTTTTTGTACGAACAATTTTGAGAAAAATATTTAAACTTCACCATCCTTGGAGTCAGATTTAAGGGCAGATGTTGTAGAGACAATATCCTTTAAATTTATTTAGTAGGCCAACTATTACTGGATTTCAAACCTCCAGTATCAATTTTGATGACTGTATTTACGGATTTGAGTATAAATTTTAAGGAGTGGGTGCCATTTTATATGGACATTATAAAAAGTGCTGATTTTCCTAAGATCGATAATCTTATCGTTCTTTCGTACAGAAAAATTATATCTTACAAAATCATTCTAGTTGGTGAGGAAGGTGGAAGACTAGTGTTTGAACTTTGAACAGCAGCGTGCACGTTTGAAAAAAAAGAAGGAAAAAAGGATAGATTTGATGTTAGTGGGATGCCCAAATCCAGAAGAAACAAAAAATATATATTTCTATATATCATGAAGCTTATAGATTAAGACCACACCTGAATTGAAAATGGCAGGCTCTCTGATATCCAAAAAGTATTGACAGAGATGAACGGCTCGGCGCATGAGCCGAAAAAAAATAGTGGGTCAAAGCTTGGCAGTTTCTGCCTGGCTGGTCCTTGGAAGGTAGACACACATCTCACAAAAGATGCGTTCAGTGATGAAATGCGCTTTGATGTGGCACAAACAAGTGGATGGGCTTGTCATCTTCCAGTTATTAATGTAGTATTCAACTTTGCTACAGTGAGTCATGACAACTCATATGCCTTCAATAAATTTGCATTCATCCAAATCTCACTCCAATCCACACTCTTGAATTGATGGGCGGTGAAGCATGTAAGCGATGCTAATCACGTGTTTTACTCTTGATCAATCCAACTATACACGTAATTTGAATGGGGTAAAATTTGTATGTTGACGGTATATTTATTGTCGTGAACTATTAGTTTAAGCAACTTGAACTTATGAATTGTCAAAGCATTGTCCCAATTATATTGGAGTTGGCTATATGAATTCTGTTTTTCCATTGTGATCTATCTTCGGCCAAATCCTCATATAAGTTAAACTTATTAATATCTACTTTTACTACCACCATTCACGCTTGGGCTATCAACCTTCATGGCTAAATTTTTCTTTAACAGCGCCGTTAATTACTTGAAACATGTCCAAACCATCTCAAACGAGTTATGAATGATGATATTGTGAGGATTTTCAGAAATGGGGAACTATACTATTTGGAACCCATAAAATTGCTGATTTTTTTGAATGATTGGTAATCTTATACCTTTGTATCCAATTTCCTTGTAACATTCACTAGTACACCTTTGTATCCAATTTCCTTGTAACATTCACTAGTACACTAAGTTATATATGTATAAACAAAGAAATCAATCTAATTGGCGAGCTTCTTCTCCGAAAGTGAGAAGTAGGAATGAAAATAGAAAAACATACACATTGTGAAATTAAAAAGATTACATGGACAAACTTTTTTGTCAGAATTTTGGACAACCCCTATGATATCCCTTGAATATCCTTGGGATATCATAGGGGTTGTCAAAAATTCTGACAAAAAATTTTATCCATGTAGCACTACTGTTGTGAAATCTTTCTACCAAAAGAAAGTACAAGATTTTAAGGATGCCTTTGTGCACAACATCCGCTTCTGCGGCGTTGATGTTTGGACCTCTTAGTTGGAGTTTCAATCTTCTCTTTAAGCATGGAAAGTGGGGGAAAAATGTGAAAGTCAACGGCTTTCCTCTTTGTACCAAACAACCCATGGAGCTGCTGCTATCATAAAAAATCAAAGTTTTGACCATGGTGTTAATGTTAAACGGCAAAAGAGGGTTGCAAACGGGACGGTTCCGGATTTGATTTTGAATCGGAATCTGTTTTGTTGGTTGCGGACCTGGTTTCGATAAGAAAATCCGGATCCAGTTTCGGAATCGGGTCCACCTAGAGGACTCGAATCTAGTTCCAAAATCGATTTTATTTTCTCTTTATTCTTCATTTTTTCTTAAAATAAACATATCAGTCAACTTATAAGAGTGCATCAAGTCTACAACATCCAATATTATACATAAGAATGTCCAACAAGAGTTGGTTTTAAAGTACAAATTGCGAAATCAAAAACTCATATGCTGAGTCCAAGGTCCACGGGTCGGAACATATGTGGACCTGGAATCGGACCCATTTATCAATTGAAACCTAAGTTAGGTTTCAAACCCGAATTTTTATGGGTCGAAACTTCCGTATAATGAGATACCCATCATCCACTGATGTGGCATTATAAGAAAGTACGCTTTTAGTGCCCACGGAAATAGGGAAATAAAAACTAAAGTTGTAGGCACAAGCTTGGCAGCTTCTGGTGGAGCTGGATACTAAGATCACACCTACTGAACTACCCGGCTCGACTGATGGACTTTGATGTGACAGAGATGCATTGGTTGGCAATTGGCATACCTACCTACTATGCCAAAAAGATAAAGGTCCAAGCTTAGTAGTTTTTGTTAGGGCGGCCCTAGACTGAGACCCACAGCTCTCAAAATGGGGCTCTGAAATATCATCCTATTGCGCGTCTTATGTTGGAGGGGGATGGCTTGTCCTTTTGCCACCATTAATGGTGCAGTGAGGAGCTTTTCTAATGCAGGTCCATGACATTTCTGTCGACAAAGACTGGATCCCCGATCCCTCTCGCAGCTGTCATACTGACTTTGTAACACAAGCCAGAGCGAGCTGAGATCTTTTTTTACAATAGCATTGTTTCACTTCTGTACGTGTATAAATATTTGCACACCTCATAGTTTAAAGAGGTGACAATGTAATTACCACTTTCAAATCTTTTTATTAAACTAATAGATTCAAAATGTTTAATTTTATATCTTAAATCTTCATTGATTTTGAAAAATATTTGAAAATCTAAAAAAAAAATCAACCTATAGATCTACATTTTTGTGAGCACCTAATTCACCATGCGACTATTTAAAATTCTCATATAAATAATAAGCCTCAAGACATGGAGTCTCATATCTTTGACCGTCTTGTATTTTGAGAACAATGTGAAAAATCTGAAAACAACTAACTCACATATCATTTACACATGTAAGAATGGTGCTTAGGCAATATGTTTTATATGGAAAATTCTCTTAGTCGTGTGCGTGTGCTTCTATGGGAGGGCACATCATGGCCATCACCAAAGGTGGAACACACTCTAAATTTGATTAGGTTTTGCATGCTGAATGACACCAGTGAGCAATGTGCAGGAGAAAATCATCTGTTTTACATATGTAAGCCCATTTTCATATTCCATGCCGACAAGGCAAATGAAATGACCCCTTATGAGTTATGAGATATTCGGCCTGTCCCAACCCTCAAATGACCAACAAATGAGTTTTTTTTTTTTTTCCCACTTCTAATGTCTGAGAGTATTATAGGTAGGAAAACTTTTACAAGCTTGCAAATTTTAGGAACGGGTTAGGACAATGTTAGGAGCAATCCAGCTCGATCCTCTTATATTTATCATCATTATCAGTATTATTATCATCACCATCATCGTAATTTTGCTATTACGGGGATGGAACGCACACACCCATCTCTAACCAAATGAGGGACTATTTATTATTATTGTTACATATAAATTTATATAAGTATAATATTTAATATTTAATTACTAAAATATGCATTTTCCCTTGTAACAATCATATGATGGGAGTACGAATGTATATTCATAGCCTCATATATCGTTTGAAAACAGCAAAATATTTGACCCATAAAATATCCTTAATCCACGAGAATGTCAGTGATAGTGCTCTAGCAAATTACATGATGATTGTTTCTATTAAATATCTGCATTTATTTTTCATAGATCAAGGGTTTCATTCTATTTGTTACCCGACATACGATACTTTTCATCATCTGTGTTATAAATATTAAGATAAATAGATTTTTGTATATATGTTCTAAGGTTTGTAAGATTTGTAAATAAGTTCAAGTTGTTTCAATATTTATATACCCCCTGACTATTCATTTTAACACTGTCAATGTCTCAAAATTAGTAGCCTTACAGCCACCAAAAGTTTGTACAATAAAATGACACTTTTGCCCGTTACTTTATCCATATATGCGTTAGTTCAAAAGCTTGGATTTATTTTTATTTAAAGCTTGTAGCATTAGCAATTACTATTAGGGATGACATCGGGGCGGGTTTAGGGCGGGTACCAGCCCACATTCTCTAAAATGCAGGGTTTTTTTGGCATCCCACCTAAGGGGGGCTGGGACCCCATCGAGTCCTTGGGTGAGGGGAGACTTCAGGTGAGGTAAGGGAGCCATCGGGTAAGGGAAGAAGACCTCGGGTGAGATGAAGAGCCCTCGAGTGAGAAAAGGTGGCTTGCCCATGGTCGAAATATAATCTGTTAACCAACTTCTCTAAAATGTAATCTCTTAACCAACTTCTCTAAAAAGTAGTAGAAAGCTGAAGGGGTGGAGAATACACCCTTTTCTAAATTGAAATCGATCTTTCACTAATAAAGATTTGACGCTTAACTATCTAGTAATTACTTTTTTACTTATAGAATATTTTTTTCTTTTTTGCTGTTTCTTCCTACAAAGCTTTCTTGTTTAACTCCAAGCAGAGAGGAGAACCACTACCAAGAGAAAAGTGGTAATTCTCACTACCCCTGCTTTTCTTCTCATTCTCTACCTAATGAGGAAGCTCTGATTGTGATTTTTTCTACATCCAAATGGACCCTTTGTTTTTGCTGCTGGCAGTCTAGTTTTCCTTTTGTGCAGGATTAGTTGATAATGTCCCATATATATATAACTAAATCTCATGGTTGGTGATTTCTTTTAGCCTTGTTTTTCAAATGGTCTGTGCTGACTGAGTAGCATTGATTTCAGGGCTTTACATGAGAAGGAAAAGAGGCCCAAGGGTGGGGTAACGCGGAATCAATTTTTCCTCATCGCCTTCCTCTGCAGCTTCGCCTACTACGTCTTCCCCGGCTACCTCTTTCCCATGCTGACCTCCCTCTCTTGGATATGTTGGGTCTTCCCGTCTTCCATCTTGGCCCAGCAATTGGGCTCAGGACTTTCCGGGCTCGGCCTTGGTGTCATGGGCCTTGACTGGTCCACTGTTTCCTCCTACCTTGGAAGCCCACTTGCCAGCCCTTGGTTTGCCACTGCCAATGTGGCTGTTGGATTTGTTGTCGTCATGTATATAGTGACACCCATCAGCTACTGGCTCAATGTCTACAAGGCCAAGACATTCCCTATCTTTTCTTCTGGGCTCTTCACCTCAACGGGCCAGGAGTATCACATTTCAAGCATTGTCAACTCCAATTTTCAGCTTGACATGGATGCCTACAAAAAGAATGGGCCTCTCTCTCTCAGCACCTTCTTTGCTATGACTTACGGCATCGGCTTCGCTGCTCTCACCGCCACCATCGTCCACGTCTTCTTGTTTCATGGAAGGTGAGATGAATTCCAACTCCATTTCATGTATTGCTGGCACTATAAAGTTGGTGGTGAGAATAAAGTTGACCAAATTATGTGAACATAAACAGAAAATAGAGAGATAAGAATTTCTTCCCACCAGTCATTGAAGACAATGTTGTACTTAGGGATTGCATATAAACTAAATAATTGCAGAAAAATATAAACCCAGGAAGTATGCAGAATAAATCACCTAAAAAACCAGCAAACAACATGCTGCTTCAATTGCGCAATTATCTATTGGTAATGGTTGTAGCATTGCTTGTTGAATAACAATCACATGAAATGAAATCCACCCATGCGATTGGTACAGTGAAATATGGCGATTGACGAAGTCCGCCTTCAATGAGAGGAGAATGGATGTCCACACAAGACTGATGCGCAAATACAAACAAGTACCTGAATGGTGGTTTGTGTGCATCCTCATTGCAAACATTGCATTGACTATCTTTGCTTGCGAGTACTACAATGAACAGCTTCAATTGCCATGGTGGGGCGTGTTGCTCGCATGTGGACTTGCCTTTTTCTTCACCCTCCCCATCGGAATCATCACTGCCACGACAAATCAGGTGCATATGCTTTGTCTCTTGTCTCAAACAATCAATTATTTTGACATTCTCAAAATTGTTTTCTGATATATGATACACATACTTGATGCCGATGCTGTTGATGAACAGTCGCCGGGCTTGAACATCATTACCGAGTATATTATGGGTTATATACTACCTGGGTACCCCGTCGCCAACATGTGCTTCAAGGTGTATGGATATATCAGTATGACGCAGGCTTTAACATTTCTACAGGATTTCAAGCTCGGCCATTACATGAAGATTCCTCCTAGAACCATGTTCATGGCACAGGTTAGTCTAAAATCCCTTCTCTTCTTATTTTAACAGTTTCAACTAGTGTAAGTTAAACATCTGTACACAGGGAAATTAGTGATTGTAGGAGTGAATGATTTTTGTGTCCAAGTCATATACTGAAAATTGTTGCAAAAATCTTCTTTACTGTCAATTTGTGCACATCCTAGATGAGCAATGAGCAAAGAGCTAGAAATGTGCCTTGGGCAGTTACCAAAAGGAAATAAATAAATTCCCTTGTTTCAACTCTCCCATTTGATGCTAGCTTGGTCTTTTTTTTTTTGAACGGTAACGAAAGATTTTATTTAAAGAACAGAAGGAACAAAGTACAAAAAAGTAAAAAAAAAGAGAGGAAGGGGATGTACAGGAGAAATGCACCACCTCCAACCCTACTAACAAAACCACATCCACCCAAAAAAACAACATACAACCACTTACATAATCACACCCACCCAAGGAATCAACCTCTCAACCCCTTGCTTGGCTAACACATCTGCCATGAAGTTAGCCGATCTAACCTCATGACGAAAGGAAACATTGATTCCAATAGATAACTCTCTAATTTCATTCAGGTGGAAATGAAACTTCCAAGGATTAGTCCTCCGCTTAGACACCCATGCGATCGCATTAGAAAAATCACTTTCCATAATAAGAGTACCGTCATATCTACTAGAAAACAAACGAAGACCTTCAAGATTGGCTAGCACCTCCGCTTCATTGGAATCGCACACACCCACATACTTGGAAAACATCATTAACACCTTTCCCTTACAATTGCGAAGCACCCCTCCAATCCCAGCTGGACCCGGCTTACCCCTCGAAGCACCATCCACATTAAACTTAAAAACCCCTAAAGGAGGAGGTAACCAAGGGAGTATTCTCCTCTCTTTAAAAGAGCCACACCCCATGCAAGCTCCCCAACTATAAATAATATCGCTAAAGGTAAAATTAGAGAATTCCTTTCTAACCAAAGCCCATTTTGCAATCCTAAAGGTGATTTTGGATATCAAATATGTTGTTGATGATGAGGAACCCCTAAAGATCCTATCATTCATTTCCTTCCAAATTGACCATAATATAACAAATGGTATCATGCTCCATAAGATTCGGCCACACCCCACAAAACACCCACCCAACCAATACTCTGCCACATCCATAATACTCTTCGGGCAGCACCATGAAAAACCGCACTTGCCAATAAAGCTGCTCCAAACCTTGAAGGCCACTTCACACTGGAGAAAAAGATAATCTATGGACTCCTCCTCCTTACCGCACATCACACAGGTATTTGAAATGTTGTTAGATTCAATCCTTTCCTTCTTAGGTTATCAACTATGGATACTTTTCCTGCAACTGCCAACCAACAAAAAGCCTCGACCCGAGGAGGAGCCAAACCCAACCACACAAGGGAATAAGTGGCCCTATGTGAATGAGTTCCCTCCAATGCCAAGTAGAAAGCTTTAGTGGAGAACTCTCCAGAAGTGGAAGGCTTCCAAATCCGAGAGTCTTTATAATCCCTGCAAAAAAAAGGTGTTAGCAAGATTACTCAACAACTCCTCATACTTAACCCCTTCCAATGGCCGGAGAGTCCTCCTAAAAGACACTCCCCACACTATGCATTCATTCCTCACCTCAAAGCAATCACTAACAGAAGATTCTTTATTGACCGCTAATCTAAAAAGCCTAGGAAACAAGCCACACAAGGATCCTATCCCCACCCAGTCATCCAACCAGAACCTAATTGCTTGACCATCTCCCACCAGAAAACTCACCTCCCTATACAAAGCAGCCCCACATTAGAATCATCCCCAATTGAGGCAATAGCCCTCCAAATACCTGATCTACGGTAACTAGGCCCAGGTTTAGGCCACCATCCCCATTTCTTCTCACCATATTTAGTAGCAATCAACCTCCGCCAAAGAGCCTCATTTTCCTCCCCAAACCTCCACCACCATTTAGCCAACAAAGCCCAATTTTTGTTCTCCAAACTACCAAGACTAAGACCTCCCTTGGATTTAGGCTTGATCACCTCACTCCACTTCATTAAGTGCAATTTCTTCTTCTCCCCGTGGCCCTCCCATAAGAAGTCATGACCCACCAGTGGGAGTTTGGCGCTGATTGAATGCTACAGATGGTTTCTACACTGAATTCAGTGATCTTTCATCTTTCAGTCGTTACAATTTTACAATTCACAGTATGTCACAAGCGAAAGTCCGGGTATTTTATATTTTGAAGTGTGATGATGATCACGATCAAGATGATGAATGTGACCTTGGCAGGTGGTGGGGACCCTCGTAGCAGCAGTAGTCTACTTAGGAACTGCTTGGTGGCTCCTGGAAAGTATCCCCAACATCTGTGAAACTGCCCTTTTGCCCTCAGACAGTCCATGGACCTGCCCCATGGATCGCGTGTTCTATGATGCATCTGTTATCTGGGGGCTGATTGGGCCCCGCAGAATTTTCGGAGACCTTGGTACCTACTCGGCCGTCAACTGGTTCTTCCTAGGTGGAGCTGTTGCTCCCTTCCTTGTCTGGTTGGCCCACAAAGCCTTCCCAAAGCAAGATTGGATCCCCCTTATCCACATGCCAGTCCTGCTAGGTGCCACAGGGATGATGCCGCCAGCCACGGCCGTCAACTTCACCAGTTGGATTATAATTGGATTCATTTCGGGCTTTGTCATCTACCGATACCGGCGTGATTGGTGGCAGCGCCACAACTACGTGCTCTCTGGTGCACTCGATGCTGGTTTGGCCTTCATGGCAGTGCTGTTGTATTTGTGTCTTGGGTTAGAGGAGATTAGCCTTAATTGGTGGGGAAGCAACTTGGATGATTGCCCATTGGCCTCTTGCCCGACCCAGAAGGGAATTGTAGTTGAACACTGCCCTGCTTTCTGAGACATTTAAGTGCTTTTTGATATTTCCACTATCATATATGGCGAATGATAAAACAATGGATATACAGGTTAGTCGTATACATACATTACCATGTCAAATTGTGCTGTCTTTCTGATGTATATAACTGCAGGAGTACTAGTAATTTAAGGCCGGTATTTTATTTCTTTTTTGTTTTTAATGAATATTCCTACTTCATGGGTTGTTAAGGAAGCAAGTCTTTTGCAGATTTGAGGCAATAAAACTTCTCAAGGGGAAGGTTTTCTTCCATCAGAGGTAGGAATAAGATGGCAAAGATTATGCACCTTTCATGTTTTCTACCCATCTCCCACCCATGTTTTAAACCACCCCTAATTTGGTGGTTGGATAATTTCAGGTTAATTTGAGTGCTTGTAAATTTTGAGGACATCTAAACATTATTCACTACACTGAAGAGTGTATGCAAACTGGATTAACTAGTGGACGTGTGATGATCCAGTCAATCTATATTACATGTTCTGCATCAAACTAGATAATATGCTCAACTAAGCGTTTTGGTTTGTTTGTTTTGTTTTTTCCCTTTTTCCAATCACCTCATAAACGTTTGAGCTGATAGATAGCTGGGTTTTACTTAAGACTTTAGAAGGGAAGAAAATTAATGAAGTTTTCTACATTGGGACTTTTGATTCACCACCCACATCATCCTGTGGTATCTGGAGAGTTGAATACATGTTTCAGTCAAAATATGTTATGTGCAAACAACAGCAAATTATACTGTTAATTGCATAAGACCCCTGCAGGTCTATAATAAGCATACAGAATATATCTTATAGATCCAACATTAATAACCACAGCATCGCCTAAAATCTATGCTAAAAGGAGGTGCCAACCTACTGAAAATAAAATCCAAAGAGGCCATAGCATTCTAGAAAAGGGTGGTCCACAAAACAGCCAGTCGGGGACCATCATCAAATTTCGGTAGTCAGCTTAATGGGGCATATAGGGTTGAAACAATAGATAGTTCCAAGATGTACAGTGTATCACTGAAGTGACAGAATGTGGCGCCCAGCTGCCCAAATCTAAGAGAAAGGTTATAGTTTGTTGATCGTTTCAGATAACCTTCAGCTTACTATGCTTATCAAAAGAGTTCTTCAGTGCATTGACAAGAATGCACTAGAAATTCAGTCAGTACCAGCGCCTTGCAAGAGAAAGTAGACCACACATGAACTATGTCTTTATCTCATTAAAATGCGCATAGCACAAAATGGATGAAAAAAAAAAAAAAACCATCTTAGAGAGGAGAAACTGTAAATGGTAAAGGGATACTATAGAAGAGTCTCATATGGATGAAGCTCAGAACATGAAGGGAACCCAGAGGCTCAAAGGCTCATCTTCCTTTCTTCCTCCATGAAAGCATGGCCCTAGCAAGCAGTAGCATGATCAAGTTCATCTCGAACCTGTCGAGAAAACATGATTATGTCAGTCAATTAGCTACCAGACCTCAATAACATAACTTTGATCATCCTCTAATATATCTAAATATATCTATAAAAAGTGAACTTTATGAGCTTGACCCTTAACATGTTGACATTGCCGGCGCAGGATCTGGTCAGCAACATATGAATGAAGAACACAAAGGGTGATATTGATTCGGCTCGTCTCAATGTACTAATTTATGGGAAAGAGATGAGCCCAATCAACACCACGCCTTGTGTTCATCTTCAGAAATAATTACTTCATCTCTGACCTTGAGCTTCCACGCATATCAGAAAATTGCAAACTCTTTTAGTATTAAAGCAAGGGAAAGCCTAGAGAAGGGGTTGTCATGAATCTTGATCAAAGGGGAAGAACCACGCTTCTATTGATATCTTCTACTCGAAAAGAGAGGGAGTCAAAAGCATGTCAATGCTCTTGATAACAGAAATAATGATCAAGATCTAGGAATCCAACTATCAACCCCTCTAATCACGTATTTAAAAATTGCTAACTGGAGGAGCCTGTAATTGTCAGCTGGTGTGGATTACTCCACGTCATTATACTGCCGCGGACCGGCACAAGCACATTTTGTGGTGAAGGAGGAGCACAAAAGAATATTAAGTCTATTTGATTTCTTGTGACTTTGATAAGGTATCTTTGATTGATAGTTACAAGCAAATCCAATCCCTACTGTTGAAATTCCCAGAGAATGATCTGTCCAAAACTCAGCCTTTTGATTTTGCAAGAATTATAGCTGGACATGAATTCCCTAAATTCTGCAAAGAAACAGGCCCCTAGCTTTTGTTTTTACAAAAATTCTTGATGAAGAGTTCTAACTGTTGGAAATTCCCGACAAGTTAGGCTTGTCCCAAGCATTTGAAAATTTTTGCTTGATTTACTAGTTGTAAAAAAACCTAATTTTATGGACTGACTATTTTAACTCATAGAATTCTTCATATTCCAACTTTTCAAATGCCGAGTGTGTTGTGCATTTGTGAATTCAAGTGGGGATATTTATGAAATTAACACATTCACCTAATAGGGACTTTCAGATATTCTACAAACAATCAGGCCCTATCTATAGCATGTAATTAATAATACCATGTATTCTCGGATATTCTACAAACAAGCAGGCCCTAACTATCGCATGTAATTAATAATACCATATAGTGGTGATAGTTAAAAGCATGGTAGTGGCTCTCCCACTTAGAGTTTTATTTGTACGCACAGGTGTATGCATATAAGAGGCGAGGGAAATAAAACAATGTAGGACAGATGAGAATATGTTTGCTTCATGTGATTTCGGATTCCTCACGTGTTGTAACGACTCTATTGTTTTTTTCTCTTGGAAGTGGAGACTCACCTCTTTCACTGCCGCCCGAGGATTTAAAAAATTCGACCATGGTTATAAAAATAACCGACGCCACTTTCATCCATATTCTTTACACCCTGCACGACCCCATTATTTGGATGGAATTGAATGTTATAAGAATTCACGGTAAAATGTGTTTTAACAAAGGATTATGATGGATGTGAGAGGTAGAAGATATAGAATAGAGATGTAAATGAGACTTTCCTAGAATTTAAATTACTAGCCAGGGCGATGGCTGGCTGGATATTCATTTTGCATGTTTCTCTTGATTCATTTTTCATTAAGGAGATATTATTAATTTATTCGTCATTTTTGGATATTCAAACTTATTTATTCAATTTTAACCACTTTTAGAAATTCGAGTACTAGATTTCCAAATTCAATTATAGAAAACAGACAGGCTCTAGTTTTTTTTTATCAGTATTCACCTATATTCCTTGCTCTCTCTCTCTCTACATTACTTGTTCAAGGAAAAAATATAACATTGCCAACTGGGGTAGTGCGGGAAATCAAAGGAGGCACAAGGCAGACAAGTTAGTTAAAGGTCTCACTCAGACCATTGTGATATATAATTTCCAAACGTTTCCAAAGCATATTTGCATTAAACAAACTTTTACCAGATTCCAGGTTATCTAAAATGATTGCAAGTTGCAATACAAATTACAAACCAAACACAAACCATTTTTTTTTGTTCCCAAGGTAAGTATTGGCATATTAAACAATTTAACAAAATTACAGCAAAGAGCGGATGTTTCATGGCAATGCGGTGTGGGCACAACAATTACACCACCCAAACATGAACAACAAAGAAAGAAGCCTAAACCAGGAAGAAAAGAGAGAAACCCACAGCCCTGGTCAGGTAAAATGAAAACCAAGACTACAGATCAACATTTATATAGTTATGCGCTTCCTGAAACTAGAAGCAATATCCATGACCAGGAAGCAGCTTCTTTGTCAAAACGGGAGGTTATGGTTGAGTTGAGACTTGAGAAAAGGAGGGCCAGCCTACGAGCCAAGAATCTGTGCTTCCAAGGAGGAAGTTTTGGGTCCATTAATAGAATCCCAAAGGCACTTTTATCCACCAGAACAATTGAACAATTGAACCAAACGCATACATAATTGCCATTTGCACTTTGGCATGCCTAAGTTTTGAAACACCTGAGAGACTTAAAGGTAATCTTCTGACCTCAGGGAGGCTTCAATTGAAGAAGCCCAGCTGCTTTGGGCCAGAGGACTGGGTGTTGACTTGATGGGCCAGGACCTGTGGGGCTGATCATGAATCTGTTGGGATGATGGTTCTGATGGGGTGATCTACAGAGAATGTTTAACATGGTTCAACACTTGAACTTATAAGTTGGGTCCTCTGAAAGCCAACCAGTTTGAATTCAATGTATTTGACTTATGACTTCTGAGCCAAACTTGAAGAAGTTTTGGCCAAAACCTAGGGAAGGTAGGGCTATCCCTACTGTGGACTTTGACTTATTTCAAGTAACGAGGTTAGCCACTAGATATTTAACCCCTCATTCCACCAATAAAAGGTAGCACCTGGTCCCTCTCAGTGCCCTGAAATGATTGTACAAGGACTCCATGTGCTGCCCAATTGGATTCACTGCCTATTCATGGGGTAGTGGGATGTGAAGATCAGCCTGCACATGGCATATGAAGTGTTAGTTTAATTAATAAAGACGGGACAATGATTCCATAAGCTGCCCAATTGGATTAACCGTCCATTAATCGGGGCAGTAAGATGTGAAGATCACTGTGTATATTGTATATAAAGTCTTATTTTATTTTATTTTTATCAGTAACAAAGAAATCTTATAGAGGGAGAAAGGAGAGACCTATGAGCAAATCTCTTAGTGGAGAGAGAAAAGAAGAGAGGGGAAAAATAATAATGGTACGTAATTCATTGGAGCCCATATGCAGTCTTTTTTTTTTTTAAGAAATTGTTTGTGCAACAAAAGGATATTACATTCTCCATATTCTTGTCAAAAAAAGAGAGGAATTCTACATTCCCAATCTACCCATACGAAATCGAGATCCCCTCTATTATAGAAAGTTGTTCAATTAATTTTTTTTTTTTTGTTAGGAGAATATATTTTACCAAACAATAGAATAGTGGGTGCCCAAAAAAAGTAAAATAATTTTTCTCTCTATTACGAAATTTTCCCATGCACAAAACATACCTAAGGGTGTATGAAGTTTCACCCACTTCCAATCATTGTATACAAATACAGATGAAATATTCATCACAACTATCATAAAACTGATGTATCAGCGGAACTAGATGGAAGGCCCTCATAGCCCTCTTTCCCATGTTCCATTACAATAAATCACTTACACGTACACGCGCACATGCACGCTCGTGCGCACGCACACACATATACATATGTACACTTTATATTGCTTTTGGTGGATTCTTTACGTAAACAATACACCAATTTTAGCAATTCTAAATCCCCCTTTTTTTTTCTTTTCTTTTTATGGAGTTTTACGTATAAATCAGTTTTAAATTCTTAACTGATGGCAGAATAAAGAAATATTAAATATCACCTTCAAGATATTTCATTTATTCAATATAAAAATGTCCATATGCTACGATATCACAAGAATCTTATGAATCTTGTAATATCAAAATAAGCTGCCCTCTTTTTTATGCAAAGGAGAACACCCTTTTAATTCCTTTTTTCATATTCCCTTTTTCTTATCTTGGCTTTGGAATGGAGAAGAATCTCATTTTTTCCGATCATCTAAATTCCCAGTTGCATTTGTCTACTTCTTCCCAAGATCCATACAATGGAAACTTTCACTGACCTACAAAACATATTCATTCTATATTAACCTACACACAAATACATTTAATTTGTAGGTAACTTCTTTTTACCTTAGATGTATGGATTGGAACGCCTGTGCTTGAGAGGGTGAAAATTAACTAGCAGTTATATTGAATAGGGGTGTAAAGAATAGTTAAGCAGTTCATGAATTTACAGGTGAAAAAACCTTTGTTTTTAATGGTGAATGTGTTCTTTTCTGCTTCTTTTTTTTTTCACTCCTTTTTTCAAAGACAATGAAGATTAGTAATATTATGGAAGTACGACTACGCACATTAACATAACAGAGTCCATGAAGACGATGGAATGAGGTAAAAGGTGTTAGCCTATAATTAACATGAACCCTAAGATCGAGAACAACATGATTATCACGTGAAGGATTTAATTAAAGATTAATTCCAGACATCTTGATGCAGAGAGCTTTCCGATCCTGCTGTCTGATGTTGATGTTGAGATCCGCCCAAGAAAACTTTAGGGAATAACTTCAGTTTCTCTCTCCTTGCCTATAAGCCTTAATGTGTTGAATTTTGTGAATGAGTCTTTGTGATGGAGGAAAGACTCTATTTTATAGGTGGAGAGAGGATCAAATATATTTCAATTAGGATTCCATTAGTTTTTAATCTCAACCGTCCATCAAGGTAGAGTTTGTTATGGAATATATCTCTTTAGAAAACCTTATATGAGTAAAAGATAGCATGTATCCTATGAAAACGAGATTCCTATAATGACCACAATTTATGGAAAGGTAAGGGCTTGTGGTCTAAGTAAAAGTAATTTCCTTACAAAAGAGCTACGAAGAAAGGCAGATAATGAAAAATTCCAACAGCTAAATTGGATCTTTGCATTCCTGGTTAGCAAGTGTGACGATCTCGTCATTTGATTCCCTCTTGGGTCACGAGAAAAATACCTCCATTGATGCCAAAATACTCTTTATCTCATTCTTTTATCTTATTCACTATAAATAAATTAAAAAGTTTCCAAGGCAACCCCACTTACCTTCTTTCCTAGCCAATGAAATGACTCAATATCCTTCTGCTACCATTGAACCTGAGAGGAAATCTCAAGGAGTCATCAAGGTTCAATTCAGTGACATTAATATTTGTAGATTTTTTTTATTTTTATTTCAGCTAAGGGGGGACTGGTGGAGTTGGCTAGGGCCATGGCTCAAGAATCGGAGGTTTTGGTTTCAAAATCATGCTCTCTCCCTAGACCACGTACGTACGTCCCCAAGCAGATGCCTGACTTATTGGGTGTCTGGGAGAGGCAAGGACTTCACATGCCTAGGGAAATTAATTAATAATGGTTCTCGAAGAGTACTCTGGATACCCTCGTCAGTAGAAAAAAAAAAGGGAGCCGGTCCCTCAGGTTAATAGAACTCAAACTCGCACATACGAAGGGCGGACAACTCACATATATGAGAGGGACTCACACATGCAAGGAGGACTAACTCGCACATGCAACGTAATAGGGACTCAAAGGAAGGGTGGTGGAGGGGGTGGAGGGTTTTCGAAATCTAACACCCCCGTGAGGAAAAAAAAATGTAGCTTTGCGAGTAAAACTAGATCTTTAACCAAATAAAAAAGACAGAAAACAGTCTGATTGAAACCCGAATTCAGATTTAAAAAGACCTCTCCTGCAACTTCTTGCTATGAATAGAAAAAAAATTCTAATATGTTATCCAACAGAAATGAACAATCAAGCAAGGTTTTTACTGTCTCAGATTCCCACATTTCCAGAATCCATCCAGGGCCGGCTCACCCTATAGGCAAGTGAAGCAAGTGGTGGGGGCCTCACCATGAGAGGGCCTCATAATTTTGTTGGATTAGTAACATTAACATGATAAAACTAAAAAGAGAAAATCATGGTACATTTGAAAACCAAAATCAAATCAGAGAAGAAGAGAAGAAGATAGACGAAGAAGAAGCACAGTAAAAATAAAAATATTCTAAAATAAGTACGTTTTTAAAGGTATCAAATCTCGCTGGGAATCATCTTAAATGAATTCAAATGAACTCGAGCTAGAAGAGAAAATTGATCACAATTTGACCCGTTTTCTAATGAAACTGAAATCATCGAAAAATTCCATCATTGAAAAATTTTCATAAAATCAGAATTTCAAATAATTCCTTTGTTTTATAGAAAATACCCTGTTTTTCATAAAATGGCATTTCAAATCAACCTTGACTCATGGGGTCCACTAATTAGGATACTATTGAGTCTTTTCCAAACTTATATATTGCTTATTGAATACTATTAACAGTACCGGTTACAGTTGCTTCCACCGAAAAAAGTTTTTCGAAATTAAAGTTAATAAAATCTTATCTATGATCAACTATGTCAGAAGAGGGATTAAGCGGGTTAGCCATTTTATCTATTAAGAAGAAAATTTTGGAAAACCTTGAATACAAAAACTTGATCAATAAGTTTGCATCACAAAAGGCAAGAAATGTTAAATTCACTTAAAAAAATAAATCCCTCAACAGGCTCTAAAAAAAAAATCCAAAATAAAAAAAAAAACCCAAAATTTTTTTTTAAGTCCGCCAATGTACTACTCATAGTGTACATTGCCGGTCCCAAATTAACCCGGATTAAGGACGAGGGTTTTCTCGTGTCACACATAGAAGCTAGGGACCCTCGTTTATACTTTCGCCTGGGGCCACATATTGTCTTGAGACGACCCTGAATCCATCAATCACATAACCAAACAAAAATCTAGTTTCTTTTAAAATATATATATACATATATATATAGTACGAAAATAATCACAACACATAAATTACAATACTTCTTTCTAAGCAATGGCTGAACTTATTCAATGAATTGAAAGGTCCCAGACAGGGACCAGTTAAATCTAAAAAAGGAAAAGAAAACAAAACAAACAAAAGAATACACCATAAAATCAATATAAAAAAGAAAGCTACTGAATGTTACAAGCCCATGTACTCAAACACAAGTTACACAACCAAAGACCTATTCAAGAAAATCTGTCAACAACATAAGCGTAAAATGTAAATATCGAGGACATTCTGAGAACCTGTAAATATCGAGGACTTCTTGAATTGGACAAATATAGTTTCTAAAGGTCACGGAGTTGGGGCTTAAATGGAATTGAATTACACTTACTTTGACGTACTGAACAAAACATTTTAAGATATTGATTTGGGTACAATCCAAGGAAGCATTAATTAGGAGACTGATAAATGTGCACCTTTTTTTATGAGTCCTGCTATTTGAACACAGGTTTTATCTTTTCCCACACACACACTTTTAAAAAAAAAAAAATATGAAATGACCTCTTTGCCCACCCTCTTCTTTTCTATTTCCCCACCTCTCCCTTTCACCTCCAGCTCCGGCCAGCACCGGCGCCGGCGCCGGCCGAACTCTTCCCCTTCTCTCTCTCCCTCTCCTCCCTCCCTCTCCCTTTCCCTCCCCACTGTTTTCTCCCTCTCCCTCCCCCACTGTTTTCTCTCTTCCTCCTCCCTTTCCCTCCCCCCACCTCCCCTTTCACCTCCGGATCCGGCCAGCACCGGCACCGGCGCCGGCCGAACTCCCCCTCTTCTCTCTCCCTCTCCCTTTCTCTCCCCACTGTTTTCTCCCTCTCCCACCCTCTCCCTCCCCCACTGTTCTCTCCCCCTTCTCCCGGTCTCTCCCTCCCTCTCCTTCTTTCTCTCCCTTCTCCCCGCCTCTCCCTCTCCCTTCCTTTCCCCCGTCGGCAGCAGCAGATGCCGATCTGCTGCCGATCTGCTGCTGCCGACGGGGAAAGGAAGGGAGAGGGAGAGGCGGGGAGAAGGGAGAGAAAGAAGGAGAGGGAGGGAGAGACCGGGAGAAGGGGGAGAGAACAGTGGGGGAGGGAGAGGGTGGGAGAGGGAGAAAACAGTGGGGAGAGAAAGGGAGAGGGAGAAACAGTGGGGGAGGGAGAGGGAGAAAACAGTGGGAGAGAAGGGAGAGGGAGAGGGAGAGGGAGAGAGAAGAGGGGGAGTTCGGCCGGCGCCGGCGCCGGTGCTGGCCGGATCCGGAGGTGAAAGGGGGAGGTGGGGGGAGGAAAGGGAGGAGGAAAGATAGAAAACAGTGGGGGAGGGAGAGGGAGAAAACAGTGGGGAGGGAAAGGGAGAGGGAGGGAGGAGAGGGAGAGAGAGAAGGGGAAGAGTTCAGCCGGCGCCGGCGCCGGTGCTGGCCGGAGCTGGAGGTGAAAGGGGGAGGTGGGGAAATAGAAAGGAAGAGGGTGGGCAAAGAGGTCATTTCATAATTTTTTTTTTTTTTTTTAAAGTGTGTGTGTGGGAAAAGATAAAACCTGTGTTCAAATAGCAGGACTCTTTTTTATATGTACACCATGTGCAACTCCCTTGTGAGGCCCACATGATAAATGCAATTCGCAAGTAGGGTAGGAAAGGAAGGTCCTAGGGGGGGGATTAGGGGTAGGCCAGTTCCCTATCAGATCTCTCAAAACCTAGATTTAAAGCCGTCAAAATATAACATAATGATTAATGTAGTTTTTTCATCATTTAATGTAAAAGTGGATAGCAGTCGCTAAGTATAATATTAGGATGAGTGCCAGCAGAAGTGAGTACGAGGGAGTTAGATTAATCATAGATAGGCTCTAGACGAGAGGCGCTCCAGGGTGTTCTATAAAAAGTTGTTCACCTGATTACTTGTAAGATACTAAGCACATGGATGTTTTAATCCAAGAGCAGCTAGCTCAACCCATCACGGCATCACCACCTTCAAAAAAAGATTATGATATGGTACATCCAAAACATTTTCCATCCTCCAGCTGCCTCAAGCTTTCTCTTGAAGTTAACAATGTAGCATTATTAAAACCTCCACAATAAGCTTAAGCCATACAAAATTTTCAGCAGTATGCTTCATTAGAACCGGCTCCCACTTGGTCTGCGTACTCAAGTTTGTTATATATTCTCAAAATAACAACGCACCAGTGCTATTGCAGGAGGACGCAGATGGCCATATTTGCTTAAAAAATCTCCCATCAACGTTGATTTTGTTAAGAAAAAAAGAATAAAAGATGCAAGCAAACCACACATAGATGATATACATATTTACGTGGTTCCCTCGATCTTGAGGTATGTCCACGGATCACACCGATTCCACTATGCTCAAAAGGCAGAAGATGAGAATACAAGATATAACTTTTCTTGCGGCTATACTAGGGTTATATAATAGCACAAGGTAATATTAATAGTCTGACCCGGGTGAAATCAACCTCCACACATAACATATTTTTGGCACATCAATTGGCCATTTTCTCCATCACAGCCATTGATCTTTGATTCCTTTGGTCTCCCTTTGTCTACGAACTACCATTGTTACAAAGCAAACAATTCGAGATGTGATCAGGGGACAATCATATGTAACAAGAGAAAAATCAGTGGATAATTGATTATAATAAACAAAGAATTCAGGAAGTTCAAGGAATAAACATAATTATCATAATTTGTGATCCATCTTTAAATACCCCATAAAACCAAATGCATATCCTTTCTTTTTGCAGTACGGATTTCATAATTCGGTCTTATTCAATTAAAAGAGGGAAGGAATTCATGTTATCAAGCATGATATGATAGCTTAACCTTTTAGAGGAGTATACCCGAGTCAACGAAACAGTAAAAGCTCCATTCCAGCATAGATTAGGAAGTTTTGACCGACTGCATCCAATACTTACTCATTCCTTTTTTGTGAATGCCAAAGGATGCTTGTACTGAGTGAATCAAGTCCATGGTTCTCTTAGAAAGTTTCTGGTGTTTCCTTATCTGCTTGGACCATTTGGCTTATGATCCCATGCCCAACAGAGGACTTTGAACTTATATTAGAAGGCCCAAGGAGCAGTCGAGGATATTTGCTTTTAGATTTCAATGGGTGTTCAATAAATTATTATCCATAAAGATCAAATCAAGTAAATTAAGGAACTCATAAGGATAGATCTTCAGCATTGCAAATTATTTGAGGATTTGACCCGGAATAGACTGGAATGGCAAAACCGAGTTCATATAGCATACCTTAATATAGTTGGGGCGAGGCTTTGATAATGATGATTTTAAAACATAGAATCAAGTAAATTTGTTG
The DNA here is from genome assembly GCA_012931725.1 of Litsea cubeba. Taxonomy (NCBI): domain Eukaryota; kingdom Viridiplantae; phylum Streptophyta; class Magnoliopsida; order Laurales; family Lauraceae; genus Litsea; species Litsea cubeba. The sequence continues at coordinate 117,006,725 of CM022947.1, read as the reverse complement.
GAAATAGATGGGCCTCTAGGATAGGTTTCAAAAACTTTTGACCCACTTGATGCAGGGATCAACTATCCAAAAGGCTACAAAACTCAATTCAGGATGCATACCCTCAATCTCAACCATCATGATGAGTAAAACAATCTATTTAGAAGATAGAAACAGCATATAAGCTACAAATAAATATACAACATACAAGGAAGTAGATTATATCTTTGAAGCTCGATTGTGCTCTAATGGAAAAGTTGCGTCTTTCTTTGATGATGAAATACTTTCATTAATCAATTAGGGATCTCCAAGACCTCTTGATCTTCCACGCTATGACCCGTATCAGATTTTCTTTTTCTCAAGAAGATGGTGGGATCTCCAAAAGAAAACTACATGGAACTCAAAGGAGGAACTAGAAGAGAAGATGTGTGCAACACTTGCACAAAAGGGAGAGGTGGACGTGCAACAACTTGGACTTGATTTTCTTTAGGCGTAAATCCCAATGTATGCAATTAGTAGTGGACGTCCAACCCTTGGTTCCTCTATTTATAGCTTTTGCAAGCCTCATTTACTAATTTTCATTAGAGATCTTACTTCCAAATAATTAGTAACTATCTCTTCTTACTTAATTAAAATAGAAGTCTTACTTCCATTAATTAATTAGTAACTTACCATATCATAAGTAGAAGTCTCACTTCAAATATGATTAATAACTTTCTAATTTCTTTCTAATTAAAATAGAAGTCTCATTTCTACTAAAATTAGTAAGTTTACTATTACTACTATTAGAAATCTCACTTTAAATAGAAATAGTAACTTTCTTTTTAGAGTTAAACTAGAATTAGAAACTTTCTAATAATTGGGCTAGCGTGGGGACCACTAAGGATTCCTTAGAAAGCTGGCTCTAACTGGGACTCGCGACCCCACATCTCATGTGTAATCCGGGCCCACAATTAATTGCAAATAACTCCACTATATAAATGAAATTGAACCCCAGTCTTAGGAATATTACATAGAAGACCTTAAACTTCCACATTACCACAAGTAGGCCCCTCTATCAATATCCATGGATCAATTGGACTTTTCTTCCAAACTAGATCCACATCTTATCATCTTTGAGACCCAATTAGTTATAATGATCATAGGTACATTTCCAATTAACTCTTAATCAGAATGGGTACACACTTACCAATGATAAATCTATTAATTGGCATAAGGGGATATTAGAGATAGATTCTATCTTGACCATTGAATGTTCCCACAGCTCTACTATCACATACCCAAGTCACCGAGGTGTTGACTTACAGTTGGCCTCACTCATTGGTGACTCAAAGTAAATGAATAGATGGAAACTTAAGTTCATTAATGTCTTAGGATTGAGAGCCTATTACTAGAGAATTATGAGAGCAGACCTTATAGTATAGACAGTGTTCATAAGGTGCTTCTCATGGTCCTTCAATACATCCAATATACCAGCACTATGATCCAGAATCTTCCATTTTGATAATCGAGACAATCACAATATCTCATAGTGATCAAAGTGCTGCAACCTTGTCAGCATGAGATGTCTAGTCTCATCACTGATTGTAAAGATATTTAAGTATAAGATTTGTTACATATGTCTCCCGTATGTGGATCCCATCCATACACATGTGTTACATATAATATACTTGTGGACTCCGGTTCATCTCATGAACCATCATGACATTCGTATTAGTTATGTGCAAGTATATAATAAATTACAATTCATCTCATGAAAGGAAAGCATGAATATACTGATAAATAAAGAAATTAATCAATTTATTATATCATCTACTGGATTGAGTCGATAAAACTAACAAAATTAACCATAGATCATCTCTATGTGGGCAGCTAAGACAAGTAAGTCATTTGTTAGTGTCCACACAAAAGCAGTGTACAAGAAAAATTAATGAGAACTCTTTTATGTATTATTTTATAGTCTTAGACCTGCTCCTTGGCGGCAAATAGAAAAAGTGCCTTAGTTAATATACTACTGTCCTCTTGTTTCCCAAATGAAGAATTGACTCATAACCTCATGGAACCAACTTACGGGGCATGTTAGTTTGCATGGAATACATAGGAATCCAAGACACATGAATTCATACTCAAATGAGCTCCACTAAAGGAATGTTACAGAAGAGGAGATGGAAGGATATGAGTTGAAGGGTGAAGGATGTAACGTAGCAATATAAATGAGGCATTGACTTTCCTCGGATTTAATTACTAGGATGATGGACGGAAATTCATTTTTCTTCTTCCCTTTATTCTATTTCCACTAAAGAGAAGATCACTTTTCTTTTCTTTTTTAGTATCCCAGAGGCTAAAACCCTGTGAGACTCGCACATCCAAGGTGATGGGAAAGGAGACACAACTCACACATGTGGGGTAATAAAAACTCACACATGCGAGGAGATAAAACTCACACATAGGAGGTAAATAGCGACTCACATTTGTAATATGGGGGAGGGGGTTTCGAAGTCTGAACCTCCCAATGAGAACTCCCGCTCCTTACCATTGGGGTAAGGAGCCGTACTCAAGGAGGTCACTTGGCAGTCTTGCTTGGACATTCACCTTTCCTCCCTCATTTCCAAACACTAATAGAAATACAAAGGCTTAAAACTTCTAGGAATTCTATTTTGTTTTGGTAAAGACTAGGAATTCAATTACATGAAACTAATTGGCCCAAAATAACACTGTGGTCCCCTCCGGCCACCAATAATGACTGAAAATTCCAGCCAGTAGGACCATTTATAGTTTAGGCAGATGCATACACCACCTTTAATTGGGCATAAGGTTTTACCAAAAAAAAAGGTGGGCATAAAGGAGATTCAATCCACCATGGAAGTACATCAATTGAAGTCTTTTCATCGTATGCAAAGTGATTGGAATAAAGAGACAGATGCTTTGGCTTATGAAAACTTTAGTGATAGGAAATGTTAAAAGAGTCGTGCTACTTACACCGATGGCGAGCCCGGGCTGTGGCCCGGCTCCCCATGGGTGCCATTGGATCCCAGGTGCGCCCGGGATCCAACGGCACCCATGGGGAGCCGGGCCACAGCCTGGGCTCCCCATCGGTGCACTTAGACTTCTACATGTTAAAATGGTCTGTGACCCCTCTTTTGAACGTAGACATGACAAGTGCATTAGTAGGCTCCTTCCATTCCTCACTTGTAAATCCCAGCAACCTCTAAGAACCCTACATCGGATATTGTTGAAAAGAAATGACAATTATATATATGGGAAGTATTCAGGTGCATCCATCCCTTACCTTTGGTGAGGGACACCCCTTTTTGAAAAGTGGCAAGTACAAAAGGGGAGTCTATGTACTTGACACTCCCTTTTTGTACTTGTCACTTTCCAAATGGGGGTGTCCCTCACCAAAAATGGTGAGGGATGGATGCACTTGAATATTTTTCTATATATATTATATGCTTCTTTCATGGACCCTACATTAAGTTAGCATGTAAGGGAAGTTTGGATCGAAATTGGCTGAAGAGAAATATTCTTGCGGTCCATCTAATTCTTTCTGGATAAAGAAGTTCGACTGAATTCCAAACTCCAGTCAAGCTAAACCACAGAAGTAGAACTATCTGAACATTGAGAAAACGAAAGGTTTCTCTCAGAGATATTCTCTCTACCTAATATATGAAACGTGCTGGATAACCCAACCACTACAAGATGAAACACCTACTAATCTTTGTCACTGTAAAACCCTCTACTTAGGGTCACCTTTGTGAGATCTAGTCTTCCTTCCATCCTATTCAACAACCAACTTCATATAGGTGAAGCATCCTTATATCAAGCATTTCCTCCAAAATCACAATGCGCAACTTAGTTACAAACTGTGATCTGTGCTATTGTTGGGAGGATAAATTTCTGTGAGAAGATTAGATTTACCCGAACCCGTAGAACCATTGGTCAAAGTAGTGATACAAATGTGCCAAGTAAATCTGATCTTAGCCCAGCTTGTGAAACCACTCTTTAGTTTGCACTCTTACCGAATATGGAGACAATTGGACAGTCTAACTTTGATAGGCTGTCTGCCACTTTGTTAGCTGTCTGGCCATAGATCTGAACCTCCCAGTACCAGTTGAACCTTGTAAGTGTGAAGAAGATTCCTCCGCGTAGCCATAAAGACCCATGATAGATTGGTGCATCTTTGCAATGATCCAATCAGAATTAAGTAATCTCCTTCTTTCTAGATCTATTATAAGTATTCTCCTAAAGTATGTTTGACTCCTTGAAAGAGAGCTCGAAGTTCAGCCTCCAATGAGTTTTTCAGCTACAATCTTGGCAGAACAGGCCAGTTGAATTGGAGTATTTTTAAATAGATGGTCATTCCTCATCTTGCAAATATACCAAGACCTTATGATTCAAGTAAGTGATAATAAGGTGAAACCCTAGACCAAAACCAACACTAGAAACTTGAGAATTGTGATGGGTTTTTATTGTACACACAAACAATCATCAAACAACATTAGATACTGTGAACTGCGCAAAGAGATGAGTCCTTTTAACAAAGTCCACAAGACGGGTCAATGCTTGGGTCATTGTGCAACTGGTCTCGAGTAGGCAATGACTTTGTTCAACAGCTTCCAAGAGAGACAATGTTTCTCACTCAACTGCCATGGTTGAGTCACAATTTGAGTGGGCATTATCCCCCAATGTGAGCAGTTTTCTTTCCTGTGTGAGCCGGCATTATCTGTTGTGCGCGTGTATGCAGAAACGTGAATCAGCGATCGAACGAACAAACAACCACACAAGACAAACAATCACACACAAGAGAATTACGTGGTTCGGCAATCTTGCCTACGTCCATGGGAAAGAAAACTCGACTCTCCTTTAGGTTCACTCTTCTCTCTGTCTGTCTGTATGTGTCATGGGTTACACATTACATCATATATATAATGTTCTCTTTCTTACCCCCTAAGAAACCCTATCTTAGTCAATAAGAAAGTCCCGGTACAATTACCAAAATACTCATGTCCATGAACCTACTTGGTCTGGACCTACTAAGCCCAACAATCTCTCCCTCCAGACCATGGGGAAGACGTCTCTGAACCCCTTACTAGGAGTCCAGTCCTGCCAACTCTGAACACAGCTCCAGTTTTCCCTTAGACACGACCTTAGTCATCATGTCAGAGGGATTCTTGTCAGTGTGAGCTTCATGAGATTTTTATCGATGACCTCACGAATCCAATGATATCTCACATCAACGTGCTTTGTGCGGGCATGGTATGTAGCGTTCTTGCTAAGATCCATAGCACTCTGACTATCACAGTAGACTACAAACTCTCCTTGCTTCAAATCCAGTTCTTTAAAGAAATTCATCAACCAAATCATGTCCTTCCCTGCTTCATTAGCAGCTATGTATTCTGCTTCGGTTGTAGACAATGCTGTACACTTCTGCAACTTAGACTGCCAGGAAATAGCCCCCCCTGCAAAAGTAAATAAGTACTCAGAAGTAGACAACCGACGATCAAGATCGCCTGCAAAATCAGCATCTGTAAAGCCTTCAAGTACTGGTTTTAAGCCTCCGAAACACAAGCAAAATTCTGATGTACCTTTCAAATATCTGAAGATCCACTTCACTGCTTCCCAATGCTCTTTCCCAGGGTTAGAAAGAAATCTACTCACTACACCCACTGCATGAGCAATGTCTAGCCGTGTACACACCATGGCATACATAAGACTCCCAACTACTGAGGAGTATGGAACAGACATCATCCGTTCCTTTTCTTCATCTGTAGTAGGACATAATCTCTTATTGAGCTTGAAGTGACTAGTTAAAGGCATGCTAACTGGCTTAGCATCTATCATGTTGAATCTCGCTAGTATCCGTTCAACATATTTCTCCTGTGACAACTACAGCTTCTTGGTATTCCTGTCACGACGTATTTGCATTCCCAAAATCTGTCGTGTGGGACCCAAGTCTTTCATGTCAAAAGTCTTTGACATGTCCCTTTTCAATCTGCCAATCATCTCACTATCCTATCCAACTATCAACATATCATCTACACATAAAAGGAGGATGATAAATTTGCCATTACCAAATTTACGAACATAAACGCAGTGATCTGCAGCTGTCCTCCGGTACCCATGACTCACCATGAATAAATCAAACTTCTTGTACCATTGTCTCGGTGCTTGTTTCAGCCCGTAGAGACTCTTTTTCAACCTGCAAACCAGCTGTTCTTTTCCTTCTACCTCAAACCCCTCCGGCTGAGTCATGTAGATCTCTTCTTTCAGATCACCGTGAAGAAATGCAGTCTTCACATCCATCTGCTCAAGTTCAAGGTCCATGCTGGCAACTAGACCCAAGATAACTCTGATAGAAGTCATCTTCACAACTGGAGAGAAGATTTCATCGAAGTCAAGACCCTTCGTCTGAGCAAAGCCTTTAACCACTAGCCGTGCTTTGTGCTTTATCAGTTTTCCACTATCATCTCTCTTCACCTTGAACACCCATTTGTTCTTCAGAACCTTCTTGCCTTTTGCGAGTTCCACCAGCTCATAAGTATTGTTCTTTTTCAAAGAACTCATCTCATCCTGCATAGCCTTCATCCACTCATCTTTATCTTCATGAGTTTTTGCTTCTGGGTAGCTCTCTGGCTCCCCCTCATCAGTAAGCAAAATATAATCTGATGCAGGATATCTTGTTGATGATTGACGCTCTCGAGTAGACTTCCTAACCTGAAGTTCTATCGTTTCTGACTGAGGAGACTGCTCCCCCTGCTCAACACCCTGTTCATTTGGCAACCCCTGCACCTCATCACGATCTAAATCGTTTTGTCCACCTTCTCCACCTGTAGTCTGCACTGGAGAAGGAGTCAGTGTGAGATCAACCACTCCATCAACAACTTCATTAGACTTTTCAGTCTTTTCAATATCTAACTGGTCTTCATGAAACACCACATCCCTACTTCTGATAATTTTTCTTTTCTCTGGGTTCCATAATCTGTAGCCAAACTTGGCTCCACCATAGCCAAGAAAAATGCAACACACTGCCTTATCATCCAGCTTTGAACGTTGCTCCTTTGGTATATGTGCAAAAGCCTTCCACCAAATACCTTCAAATGAGAATAAGAAATATTTTTACCTGTCCATACTCTCTCCGGAAGATCAAAATCCAAAGGAACTGAGGGAGACCTGTTAATCAGGTAAACGGCAGTCAGAATAGCTTCACCCCAAAATGGCTTGGGTAGCTGTGCCACTCTAATCATGCATCTCATCCTTTCAAGAATAGTGCGGTTCATTCTTTCGGCTACACCATTGTGCTGTGGAGTAACAGGAACTGTTTTTTCATATCGAATACCATGCTTTGAGCAATAGCCTTTAAACTGGTTTGATGTGTACTCACCACCATTATCAGTGCGGAGACATTTCAAGAGCTTTCCTGTTTCTCTTTCAACCATGACATGAAACTGCTGAAATACTTGGAACACCTGATCCTTCGATTTCAACGCATAAACCCAGACTTTCTTGAATGCATCATCAATAAATGTGACAGAAGACTTATTGCCACCCAATGACTCCACCTCCATGGGACCACAAACATCAGAATATACCAAATCCAACACATTAGATTTTATCGTTGATGTTTTAGAGAAAGAAACCCTATGCTGTTTACCAAACAAGCAATAATCACAAGGTTCAAGGGATGTACCTTTAGAGTAGTTAATCAGTTCTTTCTTTGCCAATAACTGCAGTCCTTTCTCACTCATATGTCCAAGTCTCTTGTGCCACAGATTTGGAGAGGATCTGTCTTCAACAGCATTCAACACACCTTTGCATAGCTTCACATGTGTTTTGTAAAGCGTATTACACGCCTTTCCTCTCGCAAAAATAAGAGACCCTTTAGTTAGTTTCCACCTGCCATTTCCGAAGTAACTTTCATAACCTGCACGGTCCAATGAAGTCCCGGAAATCAGATTCAACCGCATATCAGGAATATGTCGCACATCTTTCAGCGTCATTGTGCAACCAATATCGGTTTGAATGCAGACATCACCGATCCCAACAATATTTGAATGACTTGTGTTGCCCATCTTCACAGTGCCAAAGTCCCCTGCTTTGTACGTCGTGAACATCTCCTTAGAAGGAGTAGTATGGTAGGATGCTGCTGTGTCAATAACCCACTCAACTTGATCATCTGCAACACTCAAATACTCTTCAACTTCACTAGTCAGAATCACTACTTCATTATCCAAAGTAGCAGTAGTGTTAGTGTCATTCTTCTGCTCATTGTTGGTTTCTTTATTTTCCTTCAAGGCAAAATAATTCTTTCTAATGTGACCCTCCTTGTCACAATGAAAGCATTTTTCAGACTTTTTCTTAGTCTGTGATTCCTTGCCACCTCTGGACTTGCCACGACCCCCCTTTGGTCCCCTACTCTTACTCCTCCCTCTATTCTCAGTAACAAAGACCTGTGCATTATCTGTCCCTGCAGTTTTCCTTCTTGTTTCTTCATTTAACAAGCTGCTAGTAACCTGACTCATTGATAACACACCATCTGGAGTAGAGTTGCTCACGGAAACAACTAATGTCTCCCATGTATCCGGTAAAGAACTTAGAAGAAATAAAGCTTGCATCTCATCATCAAAGACCATCTTCATTGTAGCCAGCTCATTCACAATGCATTGAAAATCATTTATGTGATCTTCAATTCTACCACCCTCCTTGAATTTCATATTCACAAGCTTTCTAATAAGAAAAGTTTTATTTACGGCGGTTTTCTTCTCATATCTTTCTTCTAACTTCATCCAAAGGATTCTCGCATTGGTTTCATTAGACACGTGATGAAATATGCTGTTATTCACCCACTGTCTGATGTGACCAATGGTCTTTCTATGCATCTTTTTCCAATCTGGATCAGACATATCTTTTGGTCGGGCACTATCCCCCTCAATGGGATCATAGAGGTCTTTGCAATAGAGTATATCCTCCATTTTAGGTTTCCAAATCAACCAATTGGTATGGTTGAGTTTGATCATGGTAGTGTTCACAGTGTTGTTCTCCATCTCAATTAAAATAATCAAGAAATATCAATAACTGTCACTAACCTCAATTTCTGCACCAATATGTAGATCTCGCACCACGAGCACGCTGGAAGAAACGGATCTGAAATCCGACTCTGGATGACTCCGATATCGCAAAAATAGTTTTCTGCGCTCCGATTGGTCAAACTTTCTTGTTGACCGTCAAACTGCCAATCTTCTTCCATAGTTACGTAGATCTGCTCGTAACGAGTCTGTAGGCGCAAACGGATCTCCGATCTGACCTCGGATGATCAAGATATTGACGAAACAATTTTTAGCCGTCAATCTGGTCAAACCCTAGTTGACCGAACTGTGCGCTGACGTGGTGCTGACGTCAGCAGAATGCTGGAGTGGGCTTTCCAGTTCACGGGTCAGGCGGAACTGACCCAAAACCTGACCTGATCTGGTCTTGGTTCTGTGGGCTTAATGCACTGGGCTTTCTGCAGACGGGTCAGGTCGACCCGACCCGAACCCAACCTGGCCTGGACTCCTCCTTCCTCTCCCCAAACAGAACCCAGTTCTGTTTCTGGTTTTGTAACCAGAAAGCGTTGGAAGGTGCTGCTCCTTTAGTTCTTCGGCTCCGGCGATGGCGCAGCAGCGCGGGGAGCGGCGATGGCCGGCGACGGCACGGCAGCAGCGGCGGCGGACTGACGAAGAGTGGGCGGCAGCAAGCTCTTTCTCAGGCGATGGCCTCCAACGGAAGGGCGGCCCAGTAAGATCAAGATCCTGATTCTCCAAGATCTCCTTATTGCATCCTTCTCCAGCGAAAGGGCAGTCAAGGGAAGCAATCCAGATTTTCTGAAATCCGGTCACTCCGTCTGTGGAACCTTTCTCTGTTTTGAATTAGAAAATTCGATCCGTGTGATCTGTGTGGCCCAACAAAGATTGGAAATGATCTCTTTTTCCTGCGACGAAGAACCACGCGTAGAAAATCCGGATACCCTTGATCTGATCCGTCGATCGCAACGCGGCACAATCCAACCCTAGTAAACCTTAGGCTCTGATACCACTTGTTGTGCGCGTATATGCGGAAACGTGAATCAGCGATCAAACGAACAAACAACCACACAAGACAAACAATCACACACAAGAGAATTACGTGGTTTGGCAATCTTGCCTACGTCCACGGGAAAGAAAACTCGACTCTCCTTTACGTTCACTCTTCTCTCTCTCTGTCTGTCTGTATGTGTCATGGGTTACACATTACATCATATATAGAATGTTCTCTTTCTTACCCCCTAAGAAATCCTATCTTAGTCAATAAGAAAGTCCCGGTACAATTACCAAAATACCCATGTCCATGAACCTACTTAGTCTGGACATACTAAGCCCAAAATTATCTCCCATGGCTGGGTTCTCTCATGGAACTCAACCCCTATAGACAAAGTTTTTTGGTGGGGTTTATCTACATACAAATTTTTGTGGGCCGTACCGGACTCCCCATTTACACCAGTGGATTGATTTGCGAAATTGTGGAATTTGAATTCATCAAAATAATTAGTATGCCGTTGTTGAGAAAAGTTGCTTACCCAAGTAAGTAAGGAGCGATAATTCTCATCTTTTTATTCAGGGTTGTAAGTTGTAACTCTGCATCGCCCCCACTTCATGTCGGGGTTATTTTTCTATTTAATTGGGTTGTATGTCCGACCCATGTGGAGGTTCTCTCTTAGGTCCCATCTGCGTTTCCATAAAAGAACGAAAAAAAAACAAAAGTAGGCTGCTATATAATCAGTCAGACCAAATTTCCACGTGAAACCACACGTGCCGTACCATTCACAAATCTCGTCATTCCTCACCCACCGAGAGGCCAATATCTCTGAATCTCTCTCGATTTGTGAAAGCGGATCTTGCAAAATTGATGAATGGAAAGATTACCACCGGAGCTCTCGCTTAAGATTTTCTGCTTCTTAGATCATCAAAATCTCGCCATCGCACAGCAAGGTTGATTTTGCTCCTTTTTCTTTCTCATCTTTTTTCTTCTTAATGCTTGTGGACGGAGTAATTGATTGTCGAATTCTCGAGCTAGATCTTTGTTCCTTGAATTTTCAGCATCTTTTCCTTTTTATGCCGATCTGAATTGAATTGGGGTTTTCTCGGTTTTGACCAATTTGCATTTATTTGTCCTGTTGATGGGTTGGGTTTTCCCCTCCTTCACATTTTTTATACAATTTTCCTTCATTCCCGGTTTTAGTTGTTGAAATCTTGATCTGGGTCTTGATTCTTGTTAGCATCTTTGTTGTTATTCAACGGAAAAACGAATCTTTCCAATTTAATTTTCATTCAATGAGTTATCTTTTTCATGATTTTCATTTGGTATTTTCTTCAATGGTTGCTTTCTTCCTTTAAAGTTTCTACAGTCTGGGGGCTGTGGTTGAATTCTTGAGCTGGATCTTGAGTCGGTCATTTTCTTTGAAGCTCTGAGTCTTTTACATAACTGAAAAATGAATTGGATTACTTTAATTATAGCGGAATTGGATTGCTTTTCCGGAATTCTGTAATTCTCTGTTTATGCAGCTGTAGAAAATGAATTGGGTTTCTTGAATTTACATTGAATTGGTTAATTTTTACATGATTTCAGTGGTTAAGGATTCTTACTGACACAAAAAAATGAATTGAATCTGTTTACCAATTAAGTCAAGATTTTAATCTGTATATGTTCTAATGGCAAGTTATGCCTTTTGATCATTTTGGATTGCACTTAACGATAAAAAAAAACTGTCGATGTTACAACTAGTTTGCAGGAAATGGAAGGAACTAGCCTCTGACAACATTTTGTGGTACAACCTATTCAAAGAAAGATGGGGTGAAAACCATGCTGCATTCTATGCTCCTCATGATTCGAAAATGTGGAAGGATGTCTATGAAATACAAGATCGTTGTGACCGATTTGGATTGTAAGTCCAACTTTTCACTAGCATGTCATTACCTATGGCTTTGTTTTGGGTTAAAAGCTTTTATCTTTGTTAGCATGACCAAGATACAATATATCAAAAGCATATCACCTTTCTCAATTTATTGATGGTCACTATAACAAGTATATAATGACATATGAGTACTTGTAGGCGTCTTGTGAAACAGGTGTAGTGCTTGAACCTACCCCCATAAAAGATCCGGATCTTTGGTTTGCCATTTCTCTTATGAATTTCTTTGACTCCGTTCATCGTTGTTATAAGCATCACAGTGATTAACCTATTTTGATGCTTGCCTCCACTTAAGGTCTGACTATTATGGGAATATGTTCCAATTCTATTAAAAAATTCATCTGGCAAGTCAGTATTTTATAGGCACTTCCATTTATCACGATACATATTGTTGGGATCCTATATCTTGGTTGGATAAAGTGGGCAGGGTTCTGAATGTGGTTGTGGATCGCAGTTGAATGTGTTCCAGTTTTCCATTGTCATGATTTGCTGGTTCAATATGGCTTCAGTATCTCATGATTGACCAGTAAGCTCTGACTATCTTGTGGAGTCTATGCTGGTGAAAGGTGCAAGCATCCACATACCTTTTCCTTCATTATCCCTTTATTTGCAGCTTTGCAATCACTAAATAGATCTCCCATTCTAATGCCTTTCGACTCTTTGAAATGATCCATCTGATTAAAATTGATTCAGTTGCACCCTTAACTGTAATTACCTTTCCCTTAAATATTGTATTGTTTGTTGCTTTTGAGGTAGCATAATTGTTCCCAAAGGGACTACACGAAAGAAGGCACATCTATGTAATCTATGTATGGATAGAATTTTTAGTGGACCAATGAAAACTAAGGCTACCCCTGTACAACATGGATATAAAAAGGACATGCCATGGATATGGCTGGCACACTGGGTTTTACATATAAAATTCAAGCGTTGGATATTATAGATTCATTTACATTGCCTTTTTTTAGTATTTTTTAGCATCTGGATATCATAGCTTATTATGGATATTTATTTCTTTGTACTAGAATCATCCTCACCATCATCACAGTAACCTTATCCTATCAATTTTTTATGGGCTTAAAGAGTTATAAATAACTAGAAGAAGAGCTATATCATCTTATATCGTAACCTCACAAGACTTATATGTGAGTACTCTGGGAAGCATAAAGGAACCAATTCATAAAGAAAATACTAGAATCCAACAAGAGCAACCTTTAAGAAGCATATCCCTATATGCTTCTCTTAAACTAGTTACTTCTCTATCTGATTTTATTAAGCGTTGGTTATGCTACTTTCAAACTAGTCATTTCTTTATCAAGGGATCATCAACCTCATCATCAGCATAGCCTTGTGTCATCTATTTAGGGCCACCTTTGTGTGTTAAGCTACTGTACTCAAACCTATTTGAAACTATGCCCTTTGTAACGTTGTAGTCCAACATATCTTTCCCATTTTACTTCATTTCAAGTCATTGTTGGTCTTCCCCTTCTCTTGGTTCCCTTCAACATCGTACATGGGTTGCATGCCCAAACCATTTCAAACAACAGTGGTTAAGATGTTCCCTTGAACACCCCAATTACACCTACACTTATTCCTTTCTTCTCTTTAAAACCTCCCCAAATTTCCACAAACTTTTATCTTAAGATGTTCTTATAATATGCCAAAACCCTATGTTGTCTCTTGTAAAGAAGCCATGTTTAATATCTATTTTTATTTTCTTAATATCTACCATTCAACACTCTTCCCTGCAACTATTTTAGGCAAAAAATCATATGATTAGGCTTTACTTCTTTACCTGTGCAGCCGGATCATGGTTCTTTGCTCATTTCTCACTACAATGTATCACCTGAGTTTTTTGGGTTCCTTTCTGGATGAACAGTGATGGATTTGGGATTTAAATGGTGATGATGATGATGATACATTGTGGGGTTGACATTACTAGAACTCAGATCTAGTATGTAAGAAAGGGAGAAATGAATTAGAGAGAATGTGTCTTCATATTTCTGGTTCAAGATATAATCTCAGGAGCTGGATTTAGTTATGGAACTTGACTGTTTCTTAGTCCAAACAAATTCAAATCTTTAAAGGGGGTTTGGGTCTTAGTGTTTGTATTAGTATAATTAATTACATATTTTCTATGAAGTAATAGTCTACTGGGAACTCTTCCTTTTCTAAAATAACATTTTTATGGGCCCCATATGGATGCATGCCAGTCATGGAGAAGAGGTGGATGGGTAGGCGCTACATTTGGAGTGAGGTTAGTCCTGAAATTGCCCCAATCCAGTCATCTTAGCCCTTTGATGTAGGGTGCCTTAAAGTCTCAACTCTTGGATAAAGTGATTTCTTTGTTTTCCTTCTTTATATTATTCTGATGAATTTCAAATTGTGGTGAGCACTAATACATGGGTGCGGGCGGGGTGGGGGTAGTTATATCTAGGGTTCGGATTCATCATAGGTGGGTGTCATTGGAAGTTCCTCTTTATGAAAATATTAAACTGGTTCTCTATTGGAAGTTCTCCATTTTCTAGGTGTAAATTTTAGAATAAATGTTGAAGCTTTAAAACAAATGAGTATGACATACCTTTTGGTAGCAACTTTCGCGTAGGTGGTACACATCTCTGATTTGATTTGGAACCTATGTGATTAATCAAATGATCAGTGTACCCTTTTTTTCTTTTTCTTTTTTTGTACTCAAAATTAAGATCAGCAGTAAGGATGTAATGAGCTGAGCTGAGTGAAGCTTAGCCCAGCTTGAGCTTGGCTTGAACATTAAACATACCACCTTGAGGTCAAGCCAAGCCAAGCCAAGCCTGCCCGCTTGAACTCGGCTCATCCAACAAGCATCAAGGCTTGAGCTTGAGGCTAATCAAGCCGAAGTCAAGCTAGCTTGGCTTGTTGCCATCCCTAACCAGCAAGCTTCAAAATTTCTAAATTGTTGTTAGGAATCACTGGCTGAACTAGAATTCTTGTTTATGTTTCAGGGGATTAAAGATTATCAGAGAAGGCAATGAGTACTATCTTGTTCACCAGGGTGAAATCCAACGCTACCTAGGCACAAGGAAGCCTAGAAAGGGATTTAATATCAAAAGAGAATTCTTGGGGGAAGATTCTTTGGTGGAACCATGCCTAGGTATCTCGAACAAGATGCTCTTCTTCATAGGGGACTTGGAGGTTGCGGCAAGAGATGCCAAACGAAATCGAATTTTGTGATTGGACCATGAAGCTTGATTATGAAATTGATGCTATGCTATGCAGCAGTTGTGTATTATGTATGTGTGTATCCATATATGCAGTATATGGAATTGATTTGTGTTGATGTTGTAATATTTATTTATTTTAATGACATGGAGCTGCCTTTTTCTGTTCAATTTTAGTTTTTTTAATTGGTTGGCGCTACAATAAGGGTGGAGCCATAGTTACCTGATTCGCAGTTCGACCAATTCGGATTCGAATTCGCAATTCGCAATTCGACAATTACTCAAATTCGAAAATTCGATGGGGTAGGCTGAGTTAATTCGGTTTTCAATTCGCTCGATTCGCAATTCGAGTTCTATGAATTCGCTAAGTTAATTCGAATATATAATTCGATATGATTCGTATGTCCATTCAATATATGCATAGCTATTTTTTTTTTAGTCATTTGATGCTTTAATAAGTATGAGCAAATAAACGATTAAAAACATTAAATCAATAAACTATGAGCAAATCAATGTTTAAAAACAATCCATAACTTTTTTCTATTATTAATCAATAAACCTCAATCATTTAACTATCCATATAAAATAAATTAAATCCTAAACACCAAATAAAAATGATATAAAATATCAAACACCAAAACATAAATAAAAAGTAACGTAAAATAAAAATTCATAAGAAATAGGAGTATGAAATAAAAGTCTTCATTTCCAATGCTTTTTCCCTTTGTCATGAGAAGATGGCAAACTGCATCCGTATGATGAAATACTTCTTTGTCTACTAGGTGGACGTGATTGTAAAGAGGATTGGGTGACTGCAACATTTGATGTACCACTTAGTCGCGACTCCACTCTACTCTCATTATGATTTTGAAGTTGAGGCTCCTCATCATTGTCTAGTGTTTTCCACCTTAGGTCTTCTAAATGTGCACTTGAATCATCAATAACATCTGGCTCAGGATCAATGTCCCATTTTCTAAATGGTCCTTCATTATATCCCTCCTTCATGCGTGATAAAAGGCGAAGATTTGAATGAATAAAGACAAGTTTATCTGCACGTTTTGCGTTAAGCCTATTTCTTTTGACATTATGGATAAATGAATATGTACTCCAATTCCTCTCTGCAGACGATGAGCTAACAGGTTGTGCAAGAACTTTTATAGCTATCTCTGCTAGCTCTGGCGTCTCAGATCCATATGTTGACCACCATTTTATTGGTGACATAGTGACTGCATCCACCTTTGCCGCAGGAAGCCCAAAAATACCATCTTTAGAATGAAATATGGCGTATTGAGCCATCAACTTAGCCTCAGCTTCAATGTCCTATTAAAAAAACAAATTACAAATTATTGAATGTGTTAGGTACATATTAAAAACGTAATAAATAAAATATCTATAAAAATCTAAATTGAAGATGCTTACGTTAGTTAGTCTTTCAAATGCTTCCATCACTCCCGTTATAACCTCCTTATCTTGATTTGGGGGCTTTCTTTTCTCACCACCAGGTGCTAATTTAGTAAGATATGATGAATCATAAAACCGAGGTGTGAGTGCAAATCCAAGACAATGTAATGGGCTATGCATCATTTTTCACCTTTTTATTACAATATTTTCCATCATCTCATAAATCTCCTTAAAATTTGCACAACCATTGAGACTATCTTTTATCTCACCAAGCATATTGTCCATTCCTTCATATGCCTCCCCCATCAATGGTCCATCTTGATCACAAAATTTAATCATTTTGAAAATGGGTTTGGTAATTTTTACCATTTGCCTCACATTTGTCCAAAATGTATCATCATCATCGGTCACCCATCGCTTTATGTTTTCTGCTATTTCTTGCATTTTTTCATCGCCATGTTTTGCCCACTCTTTCCAATCATCAAGAACAACGGTAGATTTAAGGGCTTGTTTCACATCTAAGAGTCACTTCATCATAACATAATATGAAGCAAATCAAGTCTTCGCAACTTTTAGAAGTTCTAATCGAGAATGACTTCTAAATATTGCCAATGCATGTGTATGATTGATAATATATGTCACAATTGTCTTGCACATGGTATAAAATTCTTCATATGATGGCCATTGCTTTGACAAATCTTTAAAGATCAAATTAATTGTGTGACAGGCGCAAGGAGACCAAAATATATGACTATAAACCTTTTCGACTTCCTTACCTGCTAGCTTGTAATTGGCTGCATTGTCTGTGATTATTTGAACAATATTAGATGGACCTACCTCCTCAATTGCATCTATCAATAAGGATTTTATATAAGATCCAGTATTTTCAACACCAGAGCACTCTACCGCATACAAGAACATCGCCCCATCCTTATTTGCTGCAAGCACATTAATCAGTGGCTGATTCTTTACGTTGGTCCATCCATCAGAGATGATAGACACACCATGCATATGCCATGTATCTTTAATTATTGCAATTTCATTCTCCACTTTTCTTTTCTCCTCATCTAACAAAGATGTTCTAACCTTTTCAAATGAAGGCGCTTTATATCCTTCAGGCGCTTTATTTACAGCTGAAATCATTTCATGAAAAAATGGCGACCGCAATATGTTGAAGGGTACTCCACAAGCACATAACCATCTTACTATTGCACTGTCAACAAAAATCTCTTTCTACCTTCTTAAAGGACTCCATAATTGAGTTCTTTTGCTTAACTTATTGTAGCGGGAGAAGTGTTGAGTGCTTTAACTGTGAATGAACTCCGGATTTCTCCGCTTTCTTTACCCTATCAATAATTTCTTGTAATAATTGAGGACCTTTAGGTTGCTTAAGCAATGCTTGACATCGGGTAATATCTGATTTTTTATTTGGCCCTGGCCCAAAAAAGTGTTGGTGAATTCTTGTGTAGGAACTTTTGAACTCACGCTTACAGTGTGAACAAAGCCATAATTTACCAGTTTTCGCATCCCCCAATATCTTCACTTCATCCCATAGTGGTTTTCCTTTAAAAAGACTTTCTTTTTCTGAAGGAATATTATTTTGATTATCATCGATATCTTCATCACTCTTCTCATCGATGTCGTGTTCGACTTCTTCGTCAATAGAAATGACATTATCATCTTCTTGTTGCTTTCTTTTTCTTTGTCCACTAAACATGATGCTGCATAAATTTCAAGACATTAAGAATAATGTAATTTTAATACATAATCAATATTGTAATTCTATCTCTAGTTATTTGAAAGTGTGCATTTCTAAGTCGTAATTGAACCCTTCCAAACTGCATTCTAATGAAGAATATTTTCAAATCTCCTATTTTTTCATTGTTATGAATTTTTAATTTTTTCTATTGGGCCTAACAATGAGCCTGCTATTAAAATCTTGATGGCTCGTAAATATTTATAAGTTTCTTTTTGTTGACAATGGTATAAATTTCAACTCCATCAAATAAGAAATGGTCACACCATCAGATTCATTGAGTAGAGATAAATGATCTTTCTAAAATATATATTTTATTCACAATTAATATATCTTATGATTTTTTATTTTTTTAAAAATGTCTAAATCCATAAAAAACAGAAGGGGAGAGAAAAGAGCCTTCTCTTCCTTTTTTTACTATTTTACTTCTCCTTTATTATCTAAAATTATTAATTTTTTCAATGTATTAATATAAAATTTCAATTTTTCTCAATGTATTATACAATACTTGTACTACTTAAAGTGGGGCACATATATAAAAAATATAAAGTAGTCAGGATCAACCATTGATTTATTTAATATAATTAAGTGAATTCTGCTATAATATTTTATTCATGAATCTGGTAAGTGTTTAATCTCCTGTTTATTTAATTTATTTTAGAGTGGAACTTGATTAATCTTGGGAGTAAGCCATTTACATCGGTTATGATTTCTCATTGGCCCACTTATAGATTCTTAGATAAATCTAAAGGTAAACAATAAAAATATTTAAAAAAAGGACAGGATAGACATGCTTTTAAATAGTATCAAGAAAGGTCAGTTGGTTGTACAATGAGTTGTCAAAACGTGTACATAAGGAGAGAGAAAGGGTAAGCTTTAAACTGACATGTATGAATAAGTATCCTCTGTGATTTTAACTTACAGAACTCATGTGTCAAATGAGTGTAACTCTAAGGTCGGGCCGATCTACTAAAATCTGAACCGTTCAAAATTCATACCATATATATTTACCAAAGGTATCCTCAAATCTTACATCAATCCGAGTTCATTCAACCATTGATTAACTGCTTGATAAACACACATTATTATCATCACATTTTTCATCTGAATGACAATCTAACGGTAGATCAAACTCTGATTAATGAATATTAGATACATATCCTATAAACCGGTAAGATGCTTATTTTGCACGATTTAGATTTAAATAGGTGATTTGATTTGGGATTTTTCAAGATTTGTATTGAGGATGAGATTAGTTAGTTGCCGCATAAATTGAAGTTGAGAGAGGCTAGGAGAGTATAAAGGAAAGAATAATAAATTATGCCTACAGTACAGGACTGGGAAAGTTGACTTATTGGACATATTTTTCCCTTGTCTTTTCCGGTTTTCCCCTTCCCCCACTTCCACCGTCCTCCTTTCCCATCACCCTGCAAGCCTTTCTCTGCAAGCCTTTTTCTTCTTGTATCTTAATGAAGGGATAGTAGGTGCATCTAAACACAGATGTGTTTTTGCTGCATACAGATGCACCCGGACAAGTGAATGGGATGGGATGTGATGGGATGGGATGGATAGGTAATTGAATAGTGTTTTTGCTGCATACACATGCACCCGGACAAGTGAATGGGATGGGATGGGATGTGATGGGTAAAGGGGGTTGCTATTTGAATGAAGCGTGGGTGTACGGCCGACAGCAAGAGGAGGAGAGATAAGAAGAGGGAAGCTGCTGCTTTTGCCATTTCCTTCCTTCATTCTTCTTCTTCGTCCAAGGAGCCACAAGGCAAGGCAGGTCAGGTCAAGTCTCCAGTGGCTGTGGTCGTACTCGTGGGTTCTGATTGAATTCTCGCTCGACCCAGCGACAGGTTGGGTCAAGCGAGTGATCATTCTGTCCGGATGTTGAAAATGCGTAAGTCCCATGGAGTCGACACCATAAAGTAAGGGTGTCGACACTTCTTCCCATAAGATAAAAATTGCTGAAAATTTTGTCTTTTATGGCTTGATTTCACGAGTTAGTGAAGTTGAAATGCGGTCATGTCGCTATTTTAAAAAATGACTTGAATGTACATTGGATAATTGAAGAGGTTGGATGAAACATGTAATAAGCTTTTGATATGTCATTGCATTTGTCGCTACTGAAGAAGAATAGTCAAGTCTGATCTTGACTTTGACTGGGAACTAAATCAAACACAATCAAAATTAATAAGTGAAAAAAGAAATAAAAAACAGAGAACATAAAAACATAGAATGGATGGTCTAGATTGGCTTCGAACAATATTAATTAGAATCAACAACAAAATAGTCTTCAAACAATACTAATCAGAATCCAAATGTATAGTAGGTTGGGTTACAGTAGATGGATTCCATATCCACTTGTAGTATTCAAAGTTTTGTTCATAAATTAAAGCCCATTGTGCTGCACATTGGTGTCTGTATGCACCCCATTGGATCATGATAGGGGGCATTGGAGGATTGGGAACCAATGATACCTCCACAAAGTGGTTCTGATTGACATGTCCAATGCAAATTACATGTTGTTCTTGTGGTGGTGGTGGTGCAGACCGTAGAGGAAGAAACGTCATGCTCTGTGATTCACTAATTAAAATGAAAACCACATTATACCACGACGCAATCAAGTGACCCATGTCCGGCAAATTCATCCAATGAAGCAATGGTGCAGGCTTATCTATCTCAAAAAATGTCAGCGCTTCTCTTATGTGGGAAAGCCTTTTGTAACTTCCATACAAGGATGCATACTCATCAACATTGTTGTTCAACTCAGTTAGCATACCATACCTTACAATAGCCCATGCATTTTGACCTTCATCCATATGTAAAGCCATAGCGACGCTACGAAACCCGCAATTCCCATCAGCAATGACATCGGTCACAGATGTAATATACGGAAGCAAATGAGGTGGAAACTGGTGGACGTAACTGTATGAGCCATAATCTGAATAGAAATCAGTAGAAAAGTGGTCAACGTAACTATGTGAGCCAAAATCCGGGTACAATTCAACATGAAACTGGTCAACGTAACTACATGAGCCAAACTCTGGATGCAAATCCATATGCAACTGGTCCATGTTACTATGTTGACCAAACTCCAACTGCATATCAGTAGAAAATCTTCGAGGTTGTGGCGCTGGGGGAACATAAGATGATGCAAAACTATGCCTGCCTGGTACAAAAAAAGAATCATTAGCCTCAGCATATTCAAATCCTGATGGGTCTCTTCGAGTCGATGTAATATCTTTTTTCTTTGAAGTAGGTCGTCCACGACCTTGCTTCTTCTTAGCTCTGGCTCTGCAAGTAAAGTGGTTGAGGGATTAATAATTTCACGTAATTTTTGTAACCACCGAATTTTACCTGACCGAGGCTTTTTTTTGAATTGGTCGGCCAACAATTCTAACTCAACATTGCAGTTTAAATCATCATCCTCTACTGTAGTGGTAGGCATGAAGTCCAGCTTCCTCCAGAACAGATCAATAGAAGATAGTGGAATTGGACGACCCTCCGAGATATATGTATAGATTTCATGTGCACATGGCAGACCGTGACTTAATCGGATTTGACAACCACAAGCCTCAAGATCATCCCCAACAATATGAGAACGTTTTGTTTCTTCTAAAATGTGATACATTGCAGAACAAGAAGCAAAACCTCTCAATTCGTCGTACAATGAGTGCCTGAAATCATGCCGCACAAGATTGACACTTCGTTCCAACGATGCTTTAATGGATGTGGATTGCGCCTCTAATAGATAATAGATTATGAACATGTGACCATACGGACTCAAAGTTGCCCATTGAATTACATAAATGCCTTTTCAACCTTGCATGTTGACTTTCAGCTCGATTCGTCGTCCTGTTACCGCAATGCATTGATCTGTTGGTCCAGGCTTTCACAAATCTCTCCTTATATTTATTCAGCCATGTCGTTTTGATGTAATTGACTGCTTTAGGATATCTGCGAAATGATTGCTCAATAGTCAGCAACCTCTTGGAATACTCTTCGGTGGTATCAGAGTCCACTAGATAAAACCACTTGGAGTAGAAACTCTCCCATACATGCTTTTCTTCGAATAGCTTCTTACAATTTGTTAATACATTCCTCCCAATATGCCATTTGCACAACAAAGCGGTTGACTCGGGGAAAACGCGATCCACAGCATTCATTAATGCTAAATCTCTGTCAGTCAACACCACTCGCGGTAATGAACACCCGTCCAAAGTAGAACGCAAACAACTTAATGCCCATGCAAGATTGTCCTTTTTCTCGAACTGGATGAATACAAATGCAACAGAAAAGGTCAACTCCGTTGATGTAACACCGACTATTTCAAAAAGTGGCATATTGAACCTGTTAGTCTTGTACGTCGTGTCCATAAGAAGTATATGAGGAAAAGCACGTAACAAATCAAGTGAACAAGGATGAGCAAAAAATAAATCTTGAAGCTCGTTTGACTCACCATGACTTCTATGCCACGAAATGTAATCATGATTATCGAGATTAAACATTAATTGTTGCATCTGAGACCTCCCTGTAGTTTCTGCCACTCGATGTTTCTGACGAGCATTGTAAATGGTTTTTATGGTTGACACATTGAGTGGATCTCTCGCCTTCAATGTGGATAGTATGTCACGTGGCTTCACTAAATTTTTGGACAAATCAATCATAATGCCTGTTTCATCCTCTGATAATCTGCCAGCGTACGAATGACCTTCCATGTAATATGCAGCAGGGTGATTATGGATCCCGCAGACGACCATTGATACCTAGTCATTCCCGACTTCTAATTTAATGCCTTTCAAACGAAATGGACAATTGCATTTTCTAGTACTAGTCTTCTTCGACGAAATCTTTATTGACCGGTAATGTCCACTTCGCTCACATTGCATAAGTAAGTAAGGCTTCTGACCAAATTCACCTTGATTCGAACTTGCAATCGTCAAAACAAATCCAACTGCACGCCCAACTGCTCGTGCCCATTGAATTAATTCTTCGCGACATTTAAATACCTAAGAATAAAAAAAGTAATTAGTATTTATTCAGATTAAAAAGACTAAGAAATAAAAAATTTAATTATACCATATTAGTTGTAAACTGCTCCGTATAATCAGTTTGAACTTGAATATTTTCTGATGCTGCTGTAATCACTTCGCATTGGTCATCCTGTTTTACATTAACTAGCAAAATTAGTGCATATTTAGTCAACAATTAGTTAGTGTAATATTAAACAAATATTTACCTCAGTCGAATCACTTGACAAGCGTAAATCTTTACCCCATAACTTAATACGTTCGTCCATAATACCGAATAGTATAAGAAGGGATAAGAGAATTGAGAAAACCAGAAATGCAGATTAGAGAAGTTGAGAAGAGAATAAATAATTTTTGGAAAAATCTCATCCAAAGAAGTAGTATTTATAGAGTATGTAATGCAAGTTGTTCTTTACAATTTTCAATATATGATCATTTAGTTCAGAGAATATATTCCCTGTTTTCAGGGAATATAATTCAGGGAATAAATTTTCTCTGAATTGATTTTGTCATTTGTCTCACATGTGTACATGCCAAGTACAATCATACTCATAGGGATGTAGAGTGGGTTCAAGTGCATTTAGAATGGCCCTTCATAGAGTCATAGCAACACCCTGTTTTTCTTTAGCTTCGGGAGTCGCGCCAGGAGAGGACAGCACCGGTCAATCATCTCATCTGCATCCAGCAAAATTAGAACTGCATTTAGAATTTTTCTTGGGGCACATCATGGCATCATAGGTTGGGATAGCACATGAAGATGACAAATGATATCAGTGGCCAGGCTATGAGTCCATGATGGCTACTAATAGGCCAGTCACATCGTACGGTCACATGTGATGGTGCCACTGCCATCGTACGGTCTAATCCCTTTTCTTTTCTTCTCCACGGACCCATTTGTTTGTTTGGTATTTAACCCATGTGGGACCCATGTTCACAAAAAAAAAAGTTGGATGATAAAAAAAAAAGAGACTATGTGGGAAGGGAAGATTTAAATCAGGAGATGGATGGATGATATTGCACAACCAGATAGGGCTGGATGTGGATGGATTGTGGAATGGAGATAAATGACAACGCATAATAATAAATCATCGGGATGCGTGCTCTAAGAATGGCATTAGAGTGGTGAGCTGTTGTCCAATACCCACCTTCATTCTTCTTTGATACAAGAGGAGAGAGAGAAAGAGAATAAACAGGAGGGAACAGTGGTACTACCGGGAGAGTCATGAGATGAGAAATAATCCATCTGCATTACGTCATTCTCAGCAAAAATGCATCTGCGTCCTTCCTTTGAAAAACGTGCATATATATTCAGCAAAAAAAAAATCTGGGTTGTCCTTACTTTGAAAAACGTGCATCTACATTCAGCAAAAATACATCTGCCTTTCTTAGATTTCGTCCATTGCACAAATACACCAATATTAAATTTTGCTCTACAAAATCTTTAACCGATCAAGACAAATAGAAATTAGAAACATTCTAGTGAAAAAAATATAACTTTTTTCTTCAATTCTCACATTAAGGGCATATTTGTGTAGTCCATTTGTGCAGAAAACTCCTTTTTCATGTGTTTGGCATGACAGTTTTCCGCGGAACTACTTTTTCGCCACATCGGCTTTTTCATTCTTAGGCCTGGAAATAGACATTCTATGGGGGCATGAGAAGTCTATTTTTACATAAAACTGACCCCCCATTTTCTCACTACTGCCCCCACTCCACCCAGCCACCCTCGTTCTTTCCCTTCCTCTGCTAACCCCACTCACCCTATACTGTCCCACCCACCTCGTAGTTTTTACTAAAGAAATTTACAGCTGCATCAAACATCATTAACATAATTTATTGAGAATTTTTTTTTACACCAAACGTAAATTTCTAATTTCTCCGTAAAATCTCTTAGGAGATTTAAAATTCATAAAATTTACTGACGTGGAAATTTCAAACTTTTCGTAAAAATTGACTCTACTGCTCTACACAAACTTGTCCTATTTGTCCTACACGAATTTCAGCACTAAATGACAAATAACCGATCTGCCAAAAATAAAAAAATTAGTGCCTAAATGTGATAAGATCTCCACTGAACTGCAACAAACCAATACATGCATTCATCTCAACGAACCCAATCCATCTACTCATGTACAGTGTGGCAGCAAGTACACAACGAAACTTCTCGGCAGCTCCCATGTGCCCTCGTCCTGTCCTCCTTTAACTCCTAATAAAAGTCTTTAGAAAACGTGCATCTACTTTTAGTAAAAATCCATCTGCCTTTAGCCCCAGTCCTTAATGAAACTCTATGGAAGAAAGAAAGGAAGCATCATACCTGTAATCAAAGCACCTCACTGCAAGAGTTGCGAGTCGTGACGAACTTCTGAACGGTGATCTGAAACCTGGATTTACCCACTGTGCAGATTTTTTGAGGAAGGGAACGGTGAGTTTATTAAGCTATGTCTAGCATGAGATTAAATAGGTATTTAATGATTTGAGTTCTACTCTATTTCTAAAAGATGATTTGAGTTCTACTCTATTTCTAAAAGCTATTGTTTTTGTTTCCTCTTCAGATTGAACTTTCTGTATCTTTGTTTTTATACTTGTGTTTCTGACTTTCCTTAGAAGACCCCACTTCCCATTTACATACATGAGACTTTCTAGTTTTTTAGAATAGGGCTGTCTCGAATTGTACCGAACTAAGGATTTTTCAAGAGTCGGATTTCAACGAATCGAACAGCGACTTGTTCGTTTCGTGCTGCACGGAATTCGGATCTCAATGGACCGAATTAGGTAACTATGGGTGGAGCTTAGATAGAAGAGGGTTAAAAGTTTGTTTCTAATGAATGGGTGAGTGTATCAAGAATAAGGTTGTAACTTCACCCAAAAAAAAAACGACTCGGTGGGATACCACCTTTGCTCAAGGCCTGTTTGAGCGTCTGGATGTTCACAAGTACAGGTTAATGCGTTTGGGTCAATATTAGTGAAGGTTTATGTGTGGGGGTGTTTCTACTAAGCCGAGATCAGTGCTAGCCCCGGTCTTAAGGCAGATTAATTATGCCTCCCCTAGACCAAGGCTGACCACGGCTGAAGGATCGCGGCATTCGCCGAGGTGAGAGTTCCCGAAGTCAGACCTATCCGACCTCGGCATCACACCTCGGCAATGCGGATTTGACGGATATTGATGGGACTAACGATAGGACAACGGCGCATGCTAAGGCATGCCCTACAGACTATCATTACTGACAAAGCGGCGTATACAGAACGCGTGCGCCCCCAGAGCATGGCTCCGGGCCAGGCCCGATGGGACCTGGCCCAAAAGTCAGAACCGCCGCCTGACCCGGCAAGGCTAGCATTGAATGAAGCATGGGTAGGTGAGGCAGCATTTAATACATTATGGGCTAAGTGGACGCAGCCACTCGAGTGGCCAGCCTAATCTTGGGACTCGCCCACGTTAGTCATCCCCATCGCCTATAAATAGCATCTCCATCTCCATCCTAAAGGTACGCAACCCATAACGCACACTCTTACTCTGCAATTTTCTCTCCATCTCCCTTACTCGGTCCCTGAACTGACTTAAGCATTGGAGAGCCTTGCGCTGCCTGCAGCCAGGGTCCTCTGACGTGTTTTCCTCTCTTCCTCTTCAGGTCCAGTCGGAGCCACGACAATCTTCATCCAAACCACTCAAAACAAGGATCCTAATCCCTGGTTCAAAGTCCTTAATTTTTAGGCACTTACAATTGGCGCCGTCTGTGGGAAGGTACTAACCCATAACCCGAAACCCTTCTCAAACCCCTTTCCAACCACCATGGCTCCGAGAAACAAAAGAGGCGGAGAACACCCGAAGTCTCTCCCTTCTGGGCCGATGGTCCTCCCTGGACCATTACCCTACGTGTCCCATCCAGAAGAGCGCAACGCGAGAGGGGAGGCCGCAGAGGTGGACAGTTACCACACCGAATCTGCTTCATCCCCGTTGGAGATGGGGAGTCCACCGCGGCTGAATGCTCCCCCGCAGGAGCGCTTCTCGAAGGGCAAGGCCCCGGCAGCGGCGGGGTCACACCGATCCGGGCGCCACTCGGACCGCGAAGGCAACAGAGCCGACCCCGCTCAAGCAGCAATCAGGGCTCAGAACCTCGCTCTCCAGGAGAAAGACGATCTTATCCGCCAGCTCAGGCAGCAGCTCTGAGAGAGAGAGATAGTCCCCGGATGCGGTGATCCCGTAGGCAGGAAGGATCCCGTCACCGGCAAGGACTTAAGGGAGCATCTGAACGATAAGAGTCGCGAGCGGAGTCACGTTGGGAGTTCTTGCCATAACCACATTGACAGGGGGTCGATGCCGAGATCGGAGGCGGGAGATCAGCAGGTTCTGATCGACCGCCTGGTCAAGCAGGCCATCCAGAACACCCTGAGGGAGGCAGGGCTCACTCAGAACCAGCCAGACATTCCCGACTTCGCTGGCCTCGACTCATCTCCCTTCTCCAGAGAGATAATCGACTATCCCCCCCCCAAGAAGTTCAGCGTCCCAAGGTTCGTCCTTTACGACGGGACCCTCGGACCCAGCAGCCCATCTCCGGCATTTTACCCAAAAACTATCCGTCTGGGGCGATGTCGGGCACCTCAATTGCAGAGTCTTCTCCTCCAGCCTGGGGGATCTACCCCTCAAATGGTTCTGTGCGCTCCCTGAAGGATCGATCACGAGCTGGTCCCAGTTGAGGGACTCCTTCCTTGGGAAATTCCAGGTGCACAGAGTCATCCTAAAGACCGACAGCGACATCATGGCCCTCAGAATGAAGTGGAGTGAAAGTGTCACTCAATTCGCCAAAAGGTTCTGGACGGTTTACAGTCAGATCGATAACTCCTCCGAAGAAGTCGCGATCGGGTCCTTCCAGCACGCCCTCCTGCCAGGATGCGAGCTTCGGAAGGAGCTCGTCCGAAACCCTGCTCTCTCTGTAACTGCCCTCATGGCAAGGGTGAACAAATACATCGAGCAAGAGGAAGACGAGGTGCGAGCCAATGAGAGCTTTGGCGTTTCCAAGGGCCGGTCTCGGAACGAGAACCGGTCTCGGCAGGAGGACCGACAACGGCAGGAGGATCGATCTCGGCAGGAAGATCGAACGTCTGGGGGGGAGAAGAGGACCTACCGCAGAGAAGAGACGAGCCGAGATCACCACTCTGGTGGCCAGTCGTCGGCCCCGATTCGCGCTCCAGGAGGGGGCAAGAGACATAGACCGTCCTATTCCTCGCGCGAAAGGGTCAACACGGTCTTCAAAGAGCCGATCCACCAAATACTGGACAAGATCCAAGGGAAGCCGTACTTCGAATGGCCGCGACCCATGAAGAGCGACCCCTCCACAAGGGATCAGACAAGGTTCTGCGCTTACCACAAGCAGAACGGGCATAACACTGAGGATTGTTACTCCCTCAAGGACCATCTTAGGAGACTTGTCAAGGACGGGCACCTGAAGGAGTACTGCAAAGGAGCGGATAGCAGGAGCAACGAGCGACCTCGACGGCGAACCGAGGAGAATCATGACAGCGACGGGTCGAAGAGGATTATAAGCGTCATCCACCTGGCTCCTACTAAGCAGAGCAGCGGCCAGGCCCGCGCCGAGGCCAAGAGGGCCTCCCATGGGAAACAGGTCATGTCGGCTGAGCTCGGACCAGCCTCTAAAAAGGCTCGCAAAGAGAGGCCAAAAATCTGGTTCTCAGACGAGGACCTGAAAGGGGTTCAACTCCCTCACAATGACCCGCTGATTATGACTCTGAAGCTGGGGAGTTACAAGGTGCAGAGGATCCTCGTCGAGCCCGGCAGTTCGTCCGAGATCCTCTACTTCGACTGCTTTACCAAAGAAGATCTCCAGGAGGCGCGGACCCCCCTGATAGGGTTCAGCGCGAAGCCCGTGTATCCCAAGGGGAGAGTCTCCCTCAAAGTCCAAGTTGGGGGCACATCAGTGGTGGCTGACTTCCTCGTGGTAGACACGCCATCCCCCTACAATGCCATCGTAGGGAGGAGCTGGCTGCACCAGATAGAGGCTGTCCCCTCCTCCTACCATCAGAAGCTTAAATTCCCTTTGGAAAGGGACGGCAGAGCCGAGGTGGTCACAATCGACGGGGACCAGCAAATGGCCAAGCGTTGTATGATGGCCGTCGTGTCCGGCGAGGAAGAGCCAAAGCAAGTGCACATGGCAGAACTAGAGGCAGAGCTGGACAGGGTCGGCCGCGATCCAGGAGAAAAGAGTATCGAAGATCTCACCGAGGTCAGGATCGACCCCAGTGATCCCGAGAGGCACTTCCTTCTTGGGAGTCAGCTCGCCGAGCAGGAAAGGTCTGAGCTGCTCAGTTTCCTGCTGCAAAGCAGAGACGTCTTCGCCTGGACCCCACAGGAGATGCCAGGCGTGAACCCCGAGGTTATGAGCCACAGACTGAATGTAGACCCTCAAGTCAAGCCAGTGGTCCAGAAGGCAAGAAGATCTGGAATCGACCAGTCTGCAGCCGTGGTCGAAGAGGTGGAGAAACTGCTAGAGGCGAACGCCATCAGAGAGGTCCAGTACCCGAAATGGCTGGCGAATACCGTGGTAGTGAAAAAGAAGACCGGAAAATGGAGAGTTTGCATCGACTTCACTGATTTCAATAAAGCATGTTCCAAGGACTGCTTCCCACTCCCGAAGATCGACCAGATGATTGACGCCACCGCCGGTCACGAAAGGATGAGTTTCCTCGACGCCTACCGCGGTTATCACCAAATACCCATGTACGGACCGGATGAAGAAAAAACGGCATTCATCACTCCTAGGGGGACCTACTGCTATAAAGTGATGCCGTTCGGACTCAAAAATGCAGGGGCAACCTACCAGAGGTTGGTCACCAAGATGTTCCGGCAACAGCTTGGCAAAACAGTCGAGGTGTACATCGACGACATGGTCGTCAAATCCACCCAATCTTGCGACCATCTGACGGATCTCGGCCAGGTATTCGACGTTCTCCGGAAGTTCGAGCTAAAGCTGAACGCCTCCAAATGTGCCTTCGGGGTCGGCTCCGGCAAATTCTTAGGGAGCCTCATCACGCGACGGGGTATCGAAGCAAACCCAGACCAAATCTCCGCGATCCTGGGAATTCAGAGCCCGGCAACAACGAAGCAGGTCCAGCGGCTCACCGGCATGGCCGCCGCCCTCAACCGCTTCATCAGCAGGTCTTCTGACAAGTGCCGCCCTTTCTTTCAACTGCTAAAGAAGAACCTAAGGTTCGAGTGGACCCCGAAATGTGACTCGGCCATCCAAGAACTCAAAGCTTACCTGGCCTCACCTCCGCTGCTGTCAACCCCGAAGAAAGGCGAAGCATTGTATTTGTACTTGGCAGTCTCCGATCATGCTGTGAGCTCGGTGCTGGTCAGAGAAGATGAAGGGCAGCAGAAGCCCATTTATTACACAAGCAAGACCCTCCTCGACGTGGAAACCAGATACCTGCAGATGGAGAAGCTCGCGCTGGCCCTCGTCAGTGCCTCTCGGAAGCTCTCACACTATTTCCAGGCCCACACGATAGTGGTGGTTACGGAGCACCAACTCAAGTCCGTCTTCCGAAAGGCCGACTTCTCCGGACGTGTTTCAAGATGGGCCGTAGAGCTGGGGCAGTACGACATCCAGTACCAGCCCCGAACAGCGATCAAAGCGCAAGTCTTGGCAGATTTCATCGTCGAGTTCACTTCCCCGAGTTCGTCGCCGAGCCCACTCGACCCCGAACTGGGGGGCAAGGGGCAGAATGACTTAGTCTCGGAGACTGATTACGAGCAATCTCGGGACGCATCCCGAGATTCGACTTGGAAGGTCTTCGTTGACGGGTCCTCCACCTCTAGAAGGGCCGGCGTCGGCGTAGTCCTCCAGTCTCCAGAAGGGCTAGTCATCGAGCAAGCCCTGACCCTTGACTTCCGAGCATCAAACAACGAGGCGGAATATGAAGCATTGCTGGCAGGGCTGAATAGTGCCAAAGTTCTAGGAGCTCAACAACTGGTGATCTTCAGTGATTCGCAGTTGGTGACGAGCCAGCTCACTGGAGATTACCAAGCTCGCGACGACAGAATGGCGGCCTATTTAACCCTCGCCAAGAAACCCCTCTCCCAATTCCCGGAAGCGGAAGTCAGATAAATTGGCAGAGACTCTAACTCACACGCCGACGCGCTCGCCAACCTAGCTTCCGCCATCGAAGCTGGAAAAAAAGAGGACTGTAGAAGTAGGCTCGCTGACATCGCCAAGTATAGAGCTCAGCCCGCCACGGCAAATCTTGTGCGTCGACCTCGGGCCCAGTTGGATGGATCCCATCATCGCGTACCTCAAGGACGACCAACTCCCCGAGGACAGAGCGCAAGCTCACAAGATCAGGCTCAGGGCAGCCCGGTTCTGGCTCTCTCCAGAAGGAAAGCTGTACAGGAAATCCTTCACGGGCCCTTATCTCCAGTGCGTCCACCCAAGCCGAGTTGAAGACTTCCCCTACGAGATACATGAAGGCATCTACGGAAGTCACATCGGAGGAAGGTCACTAGCATACCGGGCTATAAGCCAAGGATACTGATGGCCATACATGCAAAAGGACGCACAGATGTACGCTATGAAATGCGAGAAGTGCCAGAAATTCTCGCACAACCTCCATCAACCTGCACAGGATCTGAGCCCGCTCTCCAGCCCATGGCCCTTTGCTCAGTGGGGGCTGGACATTATGGGACCCCTCCATCGAGCTCCGGGGAATAAAAGGTGGCTGATAGTGGCCACCGACTATTTCACCAAATGGATAGAGGCAGAAGCGTTATCTTCCATCACTGAGCGGGACTCCAAGAACTTCGTATGGAAGAACATCGTCACAAGGTTCGGCATCCCTCGAGTCTTGGTCTCGGACAACGGGACCCAATTCAACTCCAGCCTCTTCAAAAACTTTTGCAAGGAGCTCGGCATCAGGAACCACTACTCGACTCCGGCCTATCCCCAGAGCAATGGCCTAGCCGAAGTCTCCAACAAAGTGGTCTTGGATGGGCTCAAGAAGAGACTCGATGGGGCCAAAGGAAGATGGGTGGAAGAACTACCCAGTGTGTTGTGGGCCTACAGAACCACCCCGAGACGCTCCACCTCAGAAACTCCATTCTCCTTGGCATACGGAATGGAAGCCGTGATCCCGCTTGAGATCGGTCTTCCGACGCTCAGATCCGAACTCTTCGACCAGAGCCAGAACGAAAAAAATCTAACCCTGGGTTTGGACCTGGCCGAAGAACGCAGAAAAGCAGCTTCCATCCGTTTAGCGGCCTATCAGCAGCGGCTCGCAAAAGATTACAATCAGAGAGTTCGGGAAAGGAAGTTCTCCATCGGAGAGCTGGTCCTGAAGAAGGCACTGCCCGCAGACAAGGACCCGAATCAAGGCAAGTTGGCCCCAAACTGGCGCGGTCCGTTCAAGGTAGTCTCGACTGCAGGACGGTCCGCATATAAGCTTGAGGACATGAATGGGAAACTACTACCGCGGCCATGGAATGCGTCCCACTTAAAGAAATTCTATTTCTAAAGATGTAATGTGTCAGAATCAATGAAAGCAGCTTTTGCCCTGTCTTTAATCTGTGTCGTCTCCCTTCAACTGACTTCGGCAGCTCCGGGTCTACCGCCCTCGAAAAGGCTTCGAGTTCAAACTCAGTCGTTTCCTAAAAGCTCCGGGTCTACCGCCCTGGAAAAGGCTTCGAGCTCAAACTCAGTCGTTTCCTAAAGCTCCGGGTCTACCGCCCTGGAAAAGGCTCCGAGTTCAAATTCAGTCGTTTCCTAAAGCTCCGGGTCTACCGCCCTGGAAAAGGCTTCGAATTCAAACTCAGTCGTTTCCTAAAGCTCCGGGTCTACCGCCCTGGAAAAGGCTTCGAGTTGAAACACTCAGTCGTTTCCTAAAGCCCTGGGTCCTTGACCCCGGAAAAGGCTTCAAGCTCGGACGCTCAGTCGTTTCCTAACTTCCGGGCCCATACACCCCTAGGGCTCGCGCAGCCGAGATCTCCGGGACTCTGGGTTCAAACATAGCCAAGATCACCAAGATTCTGCACTCACCTCGGCGCACGACAGTTCCTCTGGGCCAAAGCTAGTCCATTTTGGCCAACTGAAGTAAAAAAAAAAAAAAAAAAGCAGCACGGCACTTACCGAGCTCATATACTTGGCTAATATCACTCCCTCGTCTTTTTATTGCGGAAAATGCTCAGTGCCTTGGATCAACCCTACATCGCATTCTAAGAGCTACAGCCACTGAGCGCGGCTACTTAATAGTGGATTCCCAAGGTACGGGGCTCGGCCATATGGCCGAAACGAAACACTTGGAACATTCAGATCAAACACAAGCACAAGGTCAAGAGAAACACAGGACAGATACGAAGAAAGATTTCCATTTAAAATGATAAGAGTGTCCCTACATAAAGGGCGTGATGCGCCTCAACAAAAATTACATCAAAAAAGAAAGGATGGAGCAGCGGCGGATGGACTTCACGTGGCATGAGTAACGGTACCCGCGCCCGCGGTCGCAGCTGCAGGAGGAGCTTCGGATGTAGATGCCGCGGCGGGGTTCGCGGCTGCAGCTGGCGCCTCAGGCACTGTGGGGGGGAGTTTCGGTCCCGGCTGGACAGCAGGGCCCATCTCTGCATCCTCCGCGGCGTCCGAACACGGATACTCATCCGGCCTCGTATAGGCAGGATGATCGTGGGTGACGCCCATCTTGTCCAGGGCCGCCCTCCACCCCATCTCCCAAGCCGAGATCCGGATGTCGTTGACCTGCGCAGCATACTCTTCGCCCGCCGCATCGGCACCGTCCTGGAAGGCGAGTTTGACTTCGGCTTGGAGGGTGAGCTCTAGTTCAGCTTTTTGGCTCTCCAGCCTCGCAACAGTCCTCTCCAGCTCGGCCTCCTTCCTCTTAGTCAGATCAAATGCCGACTTTAATTTGTCGTGCTCGGCAAAGAGGGATCGGTGCGTGTCCTCGTACTCCGACACCTTCGCTTTCGCCTCCTCCAGGTCTTTCTTGTGCTGTTCACAGACAGCCTGGATTCTCTTTAGCTCGGCGTGGCACTTCTGGATACGAGACACCGAGATCTGGGCCATCTGGACGCTCTGCAAGGAAGTAAATCCACCAGTGAGCGAAAGCCATAACCAAACAGGGAGTGTTGAAGAAAAATTGGACTTACACTCAGATTCGCCTTTATCTGCGCTGCCAGCAGGGAGATGTCGTCCATCTTGTCGTGGTTCTCCATGTCCCGCGGCAGGGCGCAGGCACTCCCCAAGCAGGCGACCACGAGCGGCCCCCCCGAGAGACGATCCTCCACCGTCAACGGCCTCCCAGGCTGGAGCATGAAGCTCGGCTTCCAAGGGGCAGGGTGAGCCCGCGTTGCCATACCAGACCCGGACGATTCCCCCGCCGAGCCCTCGACCCGGGCCCTCTTCCTGGCCTGGTCCTCCCCCTGCGTGGCCAAGGTGGTGGAGGGCCCGGGAGTCCCGGTCTCGGTCGCGGCAAGTGGCGTTGGAGTCCGGGTAGGTGGGGGCGCGGCGGATGATGAAGGCGCACTCGACGATGAGGGTGCGCGGGAGGAAGATGGCGCGCCCCGACCTTTGCCGATCACTGGCACGGCCTTGAGGTTTCGCAGGACTGGCTTCGGGCGGGTCCTATCCATTTCTTCCTCGGACTCTGTCTCTGACAGGACGATCCTTCCGATCGTCTCGGCGTTGTCTTCGGATCCCGAAGTGGACGCCTCAGAGTTGGATGCAGAGCGATCCCCTGGATCCGCCGCGGTCTGGTCTTCGTCCGCTCTGGTTTCCTCTTCTACCTCCGCCGCGGCTTGCTTGCGGTGGGCAGTTGCTTCTTGTCCTTGTAGCCGCGGGTACCTGGGCTCGTACCCCAGTAGCTTCCACGCAGGCCTATCGTTGTGGCCGTGGTAATTTTCTAAGGCACGGATCCAAGATCTGTTCAACTCCCAGCCTTCTCGGAAAGCAGCCGCTCTCCTCTGACAAACACCTGCAGAGCAAACAGAGGACATCAGATCGGCAGTACAAAAAAGCAGGAGGAATGAAAGGGCGTACTAAGGTTTTAATTACTTGGAGGGGTGCCGAAGTGGCGAGGGATCCTGAAAGATCTTTCCGAGATGGGCTCGTCATCGCCAAACTCCCAATTGCCAGTGACCATCAGACGATCGTCCCCGGCATATTTATTGGAGTCTTCCAGGGCTTGCACGAATGGCCTCTGACCCGACTGGACGCGAAGGTAGTACATATCCTTCCCGGATTTGCAGATATCGTAGACCTCCTCGATATCATGGACGCCGAGACTGATGCCCAAAATTATATTGAGCGCGTCCGTACCCATTACAATCTTGAAACTATTAGGCATCAGTTGGCAAGGGCAGAGGTGCCATGCTCGGAGACACTCCCTAAGCAGAGGACGGAGGGGAAAACCTAACCCCGCCCTCGATTACGGCTACCAAGGGAAACGGCATCCAGCTGTCATAAAAATCACCAAGAGCGTAGGCCATGGCAGGAGCCGCCATGACCTGGACCCCATCTGGTATACCATACCTAACCCTAAGGTCGGCTAGCCCTCTCTCGGACTCTATCCAGTGGCTGTAAATGCCCATCTCTCAGATAAAAATGCTAGGAGAAGGAAAGAATGTGCTAAGGAGCGAGAGAAAACCCTAGACAGAGGGAACCCTAGACAGAACAGAGCCCTAGAAAGCAGAATGAAACAGAAAGAAGGGAAAGGAGACTTACGAGAAGATCAAGACGCAGAACAGAGTCCTGACAGCACCTCTTTCCGGCGAGAGTCCGGAGAATCTCTGCAGCGGTCTCTTTCGATCAACAGAGGCGAAGGCAGGGGAAGACAGAAAAAGCTCTGAGAACGAAAAGTAGAAGGGAAGAGAAAAGCTCTGGAAAACGAAGGATGAGAGACAGAATAAAGGAAAGGAGGAGGAGAAGGGGCGAGCCCCCTACTTATAGCTAAAAGTAGGGCGCCTAATCATGGCGCCTTTTCGAATTTCGAAGAAGGCGCGTCTTTTCACTGCGCGCGCCGTCATGAGAAGACGGGCCAGCCAAGCAGAAGGAGACGCGTGGAAGCGCCAGCCTGTTTCTCGTGCGCCATTTAATGCCTCGGGTACAGAAACGACAACGGATAGAAGTAAAGACGCCAGCTACCGAAACGGCGGTGGGATTCCAAAAACCAGGAGACGTTTGAGCTCCCCCAGACCCGGAAGCAGAGTTATTGAAGCACCTCGGCATACTGCATCTCGGCGAGACCTATTCAGCTTCCGACCTCAAAGAGTTGGGATACTCTTAAGAGCTCTAAAGACTGGGGGGCAATTGTGTGGGGGTGTTTCTACTAAGCCGAGATCAGTGCTAGCCCCGGTCTTAAGGCAGATTAATTATGCCTCCCCTAGGCCAAGGCTGACCGCGGCTGAAGGATCGCGGCATTCGCCGAGGTGAGAGTTCCCGAAGTCAGACCTATCCGACCTCGGCATCACACCTCGGCAATGCGGATTTGACAGATATTGATGGGACTAACGACAGGACAACGGCGCATGCTAAGGCATGCCCTACAGACTATCATTACTGACAAAACGGCGTATACAGAACACGTGCGCCCCCAGAGCATGGCTCCGGGCCAGGCCCGATGGGACCTGGCCCAAAAATCAGAACCGCCGCCTGACCCGGCAAGGCTAGCATTTAATAAAGCATGGGTAGGTGAGGCAGCATTTAATACATTATGGGCTGAGTGGACGCAGCCACTCGAGTGGCCAGCCCAATCTTGGGACTCGCCCACGTTAGTCATCCCCATCGCCTATAAATAGCATCTCCATCTCCATCCTAAAGGTACACAACCCATAACGCACACTCTTACTCTGCAATTTTCTCTCCATCTCCCTTACTCGGTCCCTGAACTGACTTAAGCATCGGAGAGCCTTGCGCTGCCTGCAGCCAGGGTCTTCTGACGTGTTTTCCTCTCTTCCTCTTCAGGTCCAGTCGGAGCACGACAATCTTCATCCAAACCACTCAAAACAAGGATCTTAATCCCTGGTTCAAAGTCCTTAATTTTTAGGCACTTACAGTTTATGTGTTTATTTCTTTGATCATGACACAAGTGAAGGTTCATGAATCTTTGCAAGAGAAATTGATTTTGTTCTTTGCGGTAACCAATCATAGTATCTGGATTAGAATTGTCATAACCAGGCTGCAGGGCAACAGAGTTCCAAGGATCAAAACAGAGCCTTCGAGATGGTTTACTTGCTGATATCTAGGATCCCGTTAAGACCATAAAAGCATGGATTATCTTGATGATTGTTACCATTGATCTGATCAGCAATAATCTAGGATGGCTGTTACCATTTTCTTTACCAGTTCAACTCAAATCTCTTGATAAGATTTTATAACTGAGAGAGAGAGAGAGAGAGTGCTACTAACACATGAACTTATTTTTACATGGGAACCAAATTACCCGCACTCAGTCTGTGAAGATCTAAACAGGCCCCTAACTTTGAGCCCTATTTGTCAGCTTTGGAATTGTGTAGAAGGGAAGTTTTTGATATTCACCAGTGCAAAAACAGAGGATTAATGACGGCTAACACGGAATAATGGTTTCCACTACAGTTTTCACGAGAAAATTTCAGGAATGGCCGGGGTAGCTTGAGGTGAAGACTATGGGGCCCACGACAAATTTAACCCTTCACGTGCATTAGCTGCCCCGCTCCTGGGCTTGCCGCTTATTGTTGCGGTGTCCAGTGAAGTGAAATAAAATTAAGGGTTAAATTAAAAGAATGATAAAAAAAAAAAGAGGGAGTCGAGAGTAAAAGCACAAAAAGATAAAATAAAATAAAAAAATCACTCCTCACTTTTTTTTTGTCATTTAGTGCTTTTAAGGGTAGTTTTTGTTTTGTCATTTTATACCTTTACTTTCAACCCCTTTCTCTTTTCTTTTATAACTTTATTTAACTACTTAATTTTATTTCATTTCACCATTCATGCAAACAAACTACATAAGTTTCAAGTCTCTCAAGAAATTGTACAAGAGTTTACACTATTATTTATCTGGCTCTATGGGACAAATATGGACCAGTTTAAATTTGAAGCCCTCGAAAGTAACTGCCATTATTGTTTTTCATTCTCGGATATAAGCTGGTCATTATGATTGTCACACTCAGGTTCCTGAATGCGACTCCAGTTTTCATCGAGTATTACTTTAAGACAACTCGCAAATTTATTGTAGGCATGCCTATTTATTGAAATCCCTCACATTATTAATATTAATTAAAAACTTCCTGAGTTTTATAAAATACTCAGTTTCTGCTTTAACTCGCGATAAAACCTTCTCAGCGACTTTCACTATGTCTTTTACAATAAACAGGCAAAGTGTCCTTCTCTTTTCAAAATGAAAAAAAAAAAAAAATGCCCCACATTCTTTTCTTTTCTTTTTTTTTTCTTCTCACCATTCACTTGACCACAGTACTTTTTATAAATAGCAAGTAGTGATTTTTTTTTTCTATCGGAGGGTTCTCGATACTTTGGACTGGACTAATCCTTTCAGGTCCAGAGGGAAGCCAGGTAAACACCCCTATGACCCCAAGGTGGTAGTACCAGTGGACTCAACCTTCGATTCCTGAAGAAGGAGAATCAGGGGTCGACACCAAGACCTCTAACTCCGAAAGAGTAAGGAAACATGGTCTTGACCACTCGGCGAACCCCTTGGGGTTGCAAGTGGTGATGTGTTGAGATATGTAGCTCTTTGCAATAATTGAAGTTCAAGAGGTATAATAAAGAGAGTTCTTAAGATATCTTAACTCTACAATTAGTAAGAAAGCAGAAATTTAGGATGTTAAACATTAATTTGAAAGTTGAACGAATAAAGTGGAGGCTTTCAAAAAAGATTGAAATAAAAAAAAATGTGTAACAAAGATGGAAATGTAGAAATTAATATGAAATAGAGGTAGAAAAGATAAAATTAGAAATACATTCATTTGACAGAGGCTTGAATTATCATCACAACCACTTGATCAACAACCTTCAGTTTTTCACCATCCAAAACGAGTACACGGTCGATTCTACGATCCATGTAATTCAGGTGGGTGCCACCCGATATCAGTGACCATCAAGAGGGATCCTATTTTATGATCCACTCGGATGGATTGCTGGGTGGGTCCCACTAGGTATTTAGGGATGTGGTCCTCACACTCGCATGATGTTTTTTCCTTTCTTATATAGATAAACTTAAATTTAATAGTATATAGTATTAATAGCGTTCACAATTTATTATAATTTTCTTACTCAAAACAATTATTATTACCATCTACATCCGTCAAATTACAATCAACTGTATATATGACTCTTATTTCTCTCACTATAAACTATAAAGGAAAACCCAATAAAACTACGACCCCAAAACATACTACGTAATTGCCAATCTAATTTTAGTTTCTCCTATATTGTCAAAACTTTTTAAGTGTGGGAAACATTTTTAAACTTATTTTAATCTTTTAGAATCACTATGATTTGTTGACTGTGCACTGTCCCCATTTTTTCTTTTCAAAATGTCTAAACCGATCCCAAGGATCCATCCAAATATCGATATTTGGACGGAACCTGACGGAACCTTGGGATCGGTCCTTGGACCGGTCCCAAGGATCCGTCCAAGTAGCAGGACTCTTTTCTTTTCAAGTGGTGAATGATTATAATTCCAATAATATTGAAACATTTTTCAAAAGTCGTCCTAAGGTAAAATCCACAAGTTACAACCAATATATTCACATTTAAAACCTTGGATGAGATGGGCTAGTTATGTGCCTCACAGTTCTTTTTTGTTTCCCCCGTCTAATGCACTCTAAATCTTCTGTTTTTCGGACTGCTAAATCCAAATATTGCAATGTTTGTCCCAAAGAAAGGTGAGTCATTATGTGCTTATGTTAAGCAGCAACAAGTGACAACAATTCATAAGAAACATGACATTCAAATATTATCACAAAATGTAGCAGTAACACTCACGGATGCACAACTTCAAACTACTCTTGCATCCTCCCAAATCTGCCTTTTAATTTTGTAACAATCTCAAATAAGCAAAACTAACCTTGGCAAGGGAAAGAAAAAGCACAAAGAACAGAGTATGAACTTAAATTCTTTTATTAACTGGAATCAAAATAAGAATCACATTGATCATCAAAGGCAGACATAGCTAAATATTAAAACTGTCAGAAAATCCTTGTTTGTGTGTCTTGAAAGAACAAATTATGGGGTGCTGCCACATGCTATAAGACAAACATTAGGGGAGAAAAAAATTTAAAACTTTAATACTAGTCATTAATCCAATAACAGGAATACCCAAAATCATAGAACACGGAATTCACGAACAGAGTAGGAGATATCTTTGCTTTGCCAGCCACATTTGTTGAATAATTCCAAAATATTGATTCTAAAAGCTAAAGCAGGAGCCATTTCTCCGAGGTAGCTCACGACCTTTGGTATTAAAAGAACCTCACCAGATGGTTCCTTAAAAGCCCATTTCCATCCATTTCCCCTGATTAATGGTAAACGGTCTGCATTTAGGTTATTCAATGTTCTTGACCTTCAGATATTTAATGGCTCTTCCTCTGAGACCCGCTCCTTCATTGCCATCCAATCACTTGACCCTGTAAGGGAATACATCCAAACATGAGGAACATAAGAAAGTCCAAGAATAACATCTCACCGAAACATGGAACTTCGAAGCTGAAACTTCTAATAGATGAAGCTCATGCAAAACACTCACTCGACTTGTGGATCTCAGAAACAACCAAAAGCCGCCTCTGCAAGATTGATGCCATGAAAAGGAAAATGGAGCACATGCCAAACATGACAGTGATAGGGAATGCATTGACCTTCAAAAAAAAAAAAAAAGACCAACAAAAGAATAAGTGAACCAGATTAATTTGACGTAAAAAGAAGACCACACAGTAAAACATTGTTAGAATTGTACTTACGTTGTAGAGCACAATGCAAACAAAAATGTTCAGAGGTATCCGGAAAAAGTTCATGATTGTGCTTCTGGCCTCCTCAGGAATGTACTGGGATCTCATCTTCATAATAGATGGCCAAAATAGCCCCACACATGCCTCAAAGGTACAAAATCCAAAGAGCTGGATACAACCCCCGAAAGAGATGCCCCCTCCTTTCACATTTGAAGGTGGTACCAGGAACTGTCCATGGTCAATATTCAAGTAATACAGTTAGATTTCATAACAGTGCATTTGGATGTTCCCCAAATCCAAAGCAGTTTTAATACTTCGGCAGTATAGAACAATGCATGGCTATCTGTTCAGATACGGGATTGGGGAAGCATGGAGAGCAGAAACCACATGTGGATTACTGTTTTCCACCTTTTCTGCAATAAGTCATTAGTGGCAGCCACCACAATATCAGAAGGATCTCATCTAACTTGTTTTTTTTTTCTTTTATATTGCAAAATAGATAGATCTCAGCCAAAATTCTGAACTCAGTGATTTGGGGTATATCCAAACACCTAATATTGCATATGTAAATAATTAAATATAGTTTAGGGAAATGCAGAGGATCAGTGCTCGTGACATACAGTGGTGATGATGGGAAGCATGAGCGTGACAGAAGAAATTACGAAAACAACTTGCATGTAGCTTTCAACTTTCAAGGTTGGGCGCGCCATTAGCCGAGATGCAATGGAGCTTCCCAGCATGGAAGACAACATGAACGTAGCAAAAATGAAGCCATGGGGAATCTCCTCATCATTTGGGCTTAAAGCAGGAGTCCATAGAAATACAAATGTATACATGGAGCCTTCAAATAGGGATTGTATTGCACCCAGCAAAGCAATTTTTTCATCTGATGGAACAAAATGATCCAATATCAAATACAATGACAGATATACCAAAGGATTCTACAAATGGAAAATATTCTCCTACGAGCAGCAGGATGCAGGAACACCCATCCTGCTGCTCCATAAGCAGCTAATAAGATCAAACATTTTATGAATGGGTTTAGATACTAACCAGAAGCAATGGCAATTGCAGCACCCTTAAATTGGGTAAGCAGGTCCTTGCTTTCAGAAGGATCTCCATAGTTTTCAGTCCATGATGATAAGATAATTGCCATGCCAATGGCAAGAAAGCATGCAGCAGCGTCAAACGGGGCAACTGGGCCAAAACCTAAAGTATCAGCGAGCAAGTTTGCAAACAACCCAGCGACAATGGCAATGAGACCATTGCCAAGAAATATTGCCTTGGAGAATGTTAAGGAGAGCCATTGTTGGTCAAAACCCCTCTGTCACCAAAAAAGGAAAAAAAAAATCAGAAAGTAAATAGCTTCAGATAAAAACAGGGTAGGTGGATAGGAATTTAACAAAAGTCACTTAAATTCAGCAAGACAAGTGCATTACTCATATTTTATGGCATCACTTCAGTATTTATCATGCATTAAATGCTAAGTTGCATGAATATGGGTAGATGTGCCAGAATCTGACGCCAGTTTGAGGTGTCCAATTCAGCAAATCTAAATTCTAAAAATTTTCAGTTCATGGCTTTGGTGTAATATTTATCTAAAATAAAACATATTTATCCTTAAATAAAACTAAATGCAAAAATAACAACAGTAAAAATAATATACGAATACTCTAAATAATCAAGCTGCAGTCTTATGAATATCTTGCCTACATTCCAAAAGAAGAAAAGGTGCAATAATATATCACCAATTGTAAAAACAGTGTTTAAATTAGCGCTAAATGAATTTGTAAAGCATCTAATATGATGTTGTCTGATATGCATCCAATAAGGGCGTGTGAACCATTCTAAAGAATCCATGAAGCTTAGATTAAATAATTTCAGGAAAGAGGTAGAACCGTAGAAGACATTAAATTGCTCACACTCTTTTAAGTTAATGAGATTTGAGCTAATAGAAAGGCAAACAGATTCACAGATGTACCATGGATGTATACCATATCACACAATTTTATAGGAACTAAAACCAATTATGGAAAATGATGACTACGAACATTGTTTGGAAGGGCATATGAATTTTAAACAACAATATGATACCCTTCTTTGATGTACATCACCGGCAAAGGTACTCAATCAATCTGTTGGGATCCACACTGATACAGATAACAGAGTGTAAATCATCACTAAAGCACACCGACATATGCTCTAGAACTGCACTAACCTTGCCAATGTTAAAACTCAGCTGCCGATCTTGACGTAAAAGTTGCAGGAGAAAAAAACAATACGTGACTAAAACATCAC
The DNA here is from genome assembly GCA_012931725.1 of Litsea cubeba. Lineage (NCBI taxonomy): Eukaryota > Viridiplantae > Streptophyta > Magnoliopsida > Laurales > Lauraceae > Litsea > Litsea cubeba. The sequence continues at coordinate 116,963,137 of CM022947.1, read as the reverse complement.
GATGTGAAAAACAGTTGTATTGGGTAAAACATGAACATTTTTCAATGGTAGTTCAAAAATCTAACAGTTGAATAAGGCATCCAAAAGAATTTCGAATTTTTTAAGTTCATCATCGGTGGCTTCAAAATATGAAACTGCATCCAGATGGATGCATTCATGTTAAAGGTCCTCTTTTGTTCTTTTTCTTTTTCTTTTTTCGTTGTACTTACTAAAATACCTGAAACTATCCTATTATTTTACTTAAGAGTGCAACTGACCAGTCCCTCCCTGTTTCAACAAGGTACCAGACCTTGCCACCCTAACTCCTCCAGGAAGACTTAACTCTGTTACCAGCTTGCACTATGCAGGTGCACATAAGGTATAAGTTTCTGGAACAACAGAAATCAATTGTTTCTCCAAAGTACTAAAACATTTAGAGTAGAAATGAGACCCTTCACCTTATTATGCTCTGCAACCAACCATGACTCAAAGGCTGAGAACAGGAGGGATGTAGCAATTCCTCCTAATATGCGGCCCAGCATCAAGACTTTGTATTGAGGAGAATGCTTAGTGATACAGCTCAAGATGTAAGTAATGCAGTAAGTTATACAAGCCCTCTTGCGCCCCCTGCATTTGTATATCAGCTCATCAAAAATATAACAACAGAAGCACTGACAACTACATCTAAGGAGAAGAAAGGTTTTCGCGAAAATCTCACTGTTTGTCAGCCAAAGACCCAACGATTGTTCCAAACAACATAGAAGATCCGAAACCAGCAATGAAGAGCCGACCGATATCCCCTTTTCCAAAACCATATGTAGTGTAGAGGAAGTACACATAAGGACCCTGCAGCCAATCGCCGGCTATCACCGCAAAACCAGTAATTAGATCCTTAAACTTTGATTCATGAAGTATAAAGGTATACCCATTTTTACATAATTTGATTTCCAGTTCAATGTGATTTTACATCATAGATCAGAACACTTGGAAATGTATTCTCATGACATGAGACCCACATCACAGATCTAAAAACTGCAATCATTATATCTTAGAAAAAACATAAAGAAGCAGAAGGAATTGAAACCTATCAAAGAAAAAAGCTACGAAAACCAAACAGATCGAACCCACATTTCAGAAGAAGAACAAAATCATTACATCAATGAATAAAGCCGACAGAAATCCCATAAACCCAGAGACCCAAAACCCCAGAAATCTTTCAAATACGGCAACATTCATACAACCGTGACAGAAAAAACCCACCAAATTCCAGATCCCACACTCCGAAACTAAGTTCTCCCAACCCCTGAATTCCAACAACAAAACAGTCCATTCAAACCCCAGATCCAAAGAAAAGGCAAGCATCAAACCCATCTGATCAAACAGGAAAACACCCATTACCCCACACAGACCCAGATCCAAACAGATCAAGAGAACCCATCACAAATGCGAGAAATCTACCATTCTAGCATGAAATAGTGACAACCCAGAAAGGGATTAGGTGAGATCTAGGTTACCCATCATGAGAGAGTAGACGACTATGTAGTTGTTCTTGAAGGAATTGAAGGCGGCAGTGGTGTTGATGCGATCTTTGTTGTTCTTGCTGAGCTCGAGGGCTGCAACAACAAGAGAGATAGCCCCGAAAACGATGAAATAGAAGATCTCCATTGCTAGATCTGCTTCGAGAACAAGAGCTCGGGACTGTGATCAGACGAGGAAGATGAGAAAGTAGAGGAGATTTTTTCCCCTCTTTTCCGTCTCTCTCTCTCTCTCTCACTCTCTCCTTTTTGTAGAGAGAGATGAGAGAACACTGGGGAGATAGAGCGCGTACCGACTGCAGGGACATTTCATGATAATATAATCAAATCTGATGAACACTGGTTGTTGTGGGGCCCACTTGCCTAGGATTAGCTACAAATCAGATCATTCAACAAAGAACACAGCTCTCTAGTTGTGGGTCCCACTCCCACAGATAGGAGGTGCATCCCACATTGAGTTCCTAAACAGGTGCTATTGCTAGGGTTCATTCAAATTTAGTGAGTGAATGACTGAGTAGGATTGAGATTTTGGGCAAAATTAGTGAATCCAATTTTTTTCATGGAAAAAAATGAGGATTGTAAAAGCGAAACAGTAAAATAGACGTTTGCCATCGAAAACATGGGGTGAATTTTCGGAGAAACAAAATAAATTTCTAAGGGGGTGGTTGGAAAAATAAATTTTCCCAAGGTGGAGGAATATTTATGCAGAATCTGCACCTCCTCATTTGATGAAAGGGTGTGATTGTTGTTGAGGATCCAATGACAGTTTGCAGTGCACACTGCTTGGGTTGGGCTTTTGGCCCACGACTATTATTGTATAAAGGTCTAAAAAATTAAATACTATACTTGTAGTTGGTGGAAGTAACACCCATGTACTGTCATATGAGCTTCATTTTGATTGGATCCTTTTAAGAGATCAGCATGTGGAGCCCACTTAGTTGTTGGATCATGAGAAACAGAAGTTGGGGGTAATGATCTAAATGTGACCCAGAGGTGTGCAAAATAACAATTCCATTAGATCTTTCTAATATCTCGATGAATGGAAATGCTCGGATGAATGTCATCAAATCTTGACTTGTGGCAGTTCAAGGAGGGTGGGTCAAGTTGATAAGAAAATTGGGCCAGACTGTATATAAAACCGTGCAGACGGTTCTCATTTGCATATTTATATGTGCATGTGTGTGTATAATTCTGCAAAATGCTCCTTATTGGGATGCTCGTTTTCTAAACCCATTTTTTTAGAGTGTAGGTCCCACCTTTATCAAACCAATTTTCACACACACTATCCCTCATAAATTTTCACAGGCCCAAAGTTTACACTATTTTAAACATAAATCATTGTTCAATTTTTATCGCAAAAAGAGTGCATGGGGTATCCATTTAATTTAATTTAAAGATTTAAAACTAAGGGTTAAAATCATTCGACCGAGCTCATATCTCATGTTCCCCTCATATATGTCCAAACCTTTCCATCATCCATGAAAGAAGAATGTATACAAAAACATATATGGACTTTCCATCATCCGGCCTTCTTTGAATATCATGTTTCCAAGTGAGCTCTATTGAAATTGGCTTTTTCTATCAAGCATTGAATATAATATTCAAGTGAGAATCGGATGCATGTAAACTAGCCATGCAAGGGATGACAAGAAAATATTTTGACATGGATTAGTAGTTTGGGAAACATTAGTCCATCAAATGATCCTACTTCTTATTTTCTCACTTGTAGGTCCTCAAAATTTAATGTCTATACATTAAGCAAGCTTACTTTAGCAAATTCCAAATGCAGCGCGAAATTAGAATCAGTGTCTGTTCAAAGAAGGGTTTTTTCTCAAAGGGGATGGAATGATGCTCATAGCCTTTTCAAACCAATGTCCCTTCTATTCCACTAACTAGAGGCAGAAATGTTAGGATCGTATGAAGGTTTAAAGCTGTGTCTAAAAGAAATTTTTTGTAACATCATTATAATCGTAGGGGGCTCATTACTCACTGTGCATGCACTGGGCCAACGGTTAAACGTATCATGGAATTTTGGGAGGGCAACCCCACTCCCATTTTGGCCGCTAACCACTGACAGTTTTCTCTGCTCATTTTCTCATTTCTAATCTCCAAATCCAAATAACACATGAGGGTGGAGAATCCTCTTATGGAGATCCAATGCCTTCCTCGCAACCTTTTTTTTTTTTTTCTTTTTTCATTTTTTAGGCATGGATGTAGGCATTACATAAGAAGACAAAATGCTATAGCTCTACTAGCCAGAGACATAAAGCGTGTGTATTGAAATGTTTAAGTTCGAATCCTCAATGTGACTTAGAAAAGCTTTCAAAATCTTAAGAACCTTTTTTTAGCTCTTTATAGGATGGGCCCCACTCTATCCATGTAAAATTCTACCAAACAAAGCTCTTCAGCCTCTGTCCATGTAAAATGTACATACTTGGAAAGAAAACAGTTAAAAGAATTTAAAAGAGAGGGGAAAAAATAACATAATAATTAAATAGATAGTAATAAGTTTTTTTTTTTTTTTTGATAACGTAGGGTTCCTAGCTCTTTGGGCCAGAATAATCCCTACGGACCCAGAAAAGAAAATCGGATAAAATTTCTCTATAGTCACAGTATGATAGTTGCAGCTTGAAACCCAAGTGCAAACCATAGTCCTAAGCCAACTGATCTATCCCTTTAAATTAAATAAATATTAATAAGTTAATAACAAATATGCCAACGCACTCCATAATTTCCCCGTACCCAAGATTCGTTCTCCGGGTCCTTAGTTAAAGTTTCATCACTTCCTCGCCAGTAGTTTATGTGTAGGTGTAGCCTAAAAATAATAACAACTACAATGACAAACGCTCACATTCAACATCTAAGAATAGAACATCAAACTCTCTATGGATGAGAGAGGGGGGGTGAGAGCGACGCCCCCAACCAACGCGAGGAATGAGCAAGTCGGTAGGTCTCCATTCGCATCCAACTTGGAAGTAACAAATTATAAAGAAATCCATTAGCCACGGCAATACATATGGCGAGACTCCTACAAATCCACCGACAATGGGAAAGAGCTTATTAGCCCTTTTTTTTTTGTCAAATGATGTGGAACCCACGTACTCTTTTACGGTTGATTAATATTGGTAAATCTGAATACACAGCATCACTTACTATCTCTGTATATCAGCTGAGGCCTTCAACGATTTGAAGTGGGACTTCCAGTTTATTGTTAGACTTCTTAACCACTTGAACAATTAAAGTATGGGTGGAAAGAGCTTATTAGGCCATATTAGTTCCTATAAAAAGGAGTATGAGCCCTCTTCGGCTTTGACTATGAGAAATTTAGTATTTTATGTGTGAAACTTCACGGTGAGCCCATCTGTTGAAAATCAGAGTCGTTCATCTGATATCTTCGAATTTTATTCAATAGGTGTTAGTTCCGCAGTGAAATTCATCATTTAATTGATAACGCGATTAACACAACTTTATAAGTCTCATTAATTATATTTTTAATCAAATAGTCAATGTTAAGGTGGAACCAATTTCTATTGTAACAAAATTTGAAAGATATCCCATAATATGAAAACGTTTCTAATAATAAATAGAAAGGGGAGAGGTGGATTTATGCCTCAATATCTTAATTGACCCACATGGGACTCGGCCACAGTAACTTTTCTTTGATGATGTTGAGAACTGCTCGAATTGATGCCCACTTTCAGATGGGCGCCAACCGAGCCTGTCTACACGCACCGTTGGCCCGGTCTCCCCATGGGAGGCGTTGGATCCCAGGCTCACTTGGGATCCAACGGCTCCCATGGGGAGCCGGGCCACATCCCGGTCTCCCCATCGGTGCATGTAGATAAAATCGTGCCAAAATGGTGCGACCTTTGGCGCGACCCTATACTTGGTGTTTGTGATTTGTGAGTAGGTCAGGCCAGCTCAGCCCGGTCCGTACAGGCGGCTGGATTCATTCTTCTAGGCCTGTGGGCCAGGCTTGAGCTTAGTGGTCAAGGATTTCATTTTGTTCAGATCCATGGTGAATGGGCACAAATCCAACATACCCTATTGAAAAGTCAAACCATACGTTATCCATCCCCATAAATATAACTATATATATGGTTAAATCTTCAAGAATTGTCGGGCCAATCCAAGCCTAGGAGCGGTTCAACCTATGGGCCTCACTTGGCCCCTCCATGGTCAACTTGGACTTCTCCTTCTCCTTTCATTTAAAATCGCTTTGATCTAGATTTTGATGGTAACAATTTTGACACCCATCCAATTTTATCTAAAGAGTTGAAATTTGAATAATTTTGAAACATTCAGAGATACCTTCTTTGATATAATCTTTATCATTTTTTTGCACACAAACAAGTCATTTGAAGATCATTGAACTCTTCATCTCCGTATTTGATTGTCATTCTTCAAGGTTGGCACCACAAGTTAGATCCTTTTGAGCACACAAATAGCCAAGCTAATCATAGAGATTAGTGAGTGTGAGGGGTTTGGATTAATCATAAAAGGTCTCGTGTGGTAAAAAAAAAGGTGTTTGTGGATGGTGCTCGGCCATTTGTGAGCACAACTTTGGGGCCTGACCAAGGCCATCACAATCATGGCAAGGAGGGGGATCGAAAGATCTAAATGAGGCTCAGGGTATAGAAAATGTCAATCCATTGATCTATGTCCCTCAAGTTTAGTGGTTTTAGAATGCATCAATTTTTATAATTAAATCACACAGTAAGTAATTGTTCAGTAAGTGTCAAATTTAAGCTTGTGAAATTTCATGGGAGGCAGCGAGTCAGTGGAGATTGAATTCATCATAAGAGTTCCCATATGCTTAATAAAAAAAAGGATGGTGCTCATATAATCATGTTCACTTGAGGATAACCCATAGATACGAGTCAACCTCACCTAAGCACCATTCATAAACAACTTTAGTGAGCACTACCTTCTGGGGCCCACCTAGGGCCTTGTCAATAATGCAAGAGGTGGGGATCAAAAGATTTAAATGTAATCTAGCGGTACATAAATATTAACTCCATTAGATCATCCTATCTCTCATAAAATATTAACTCCATTAGATCATCCTATCTCTTTGATTTAGGACCTTCAAGTTTAATGGATTCAGAATGCGTTATTTTTTTATTTTAATATTATAGTGAGTAACAACTAGATGAGTGGTCAAATTTGCACTTGTGCCAATTCATTAGAAGGTAATATCCTTTTTCTTTATTTTAATCCAACAATGAGTAATAATTTGATGAGTGTCAAAGTTCGGCCTATGCCAATTCATAGAGTCTAGTGAATATGAGGGTGTTTGATAGATCAGACAAGGTCCCACATACTAAAGAAGGAGGGTGATCATGGATGAGCTTACTACAATGTGTGTGTTTATGCGTATGCATTATATTTTGGGAAAGAGGCCAATTACAATGAGGGCATCACGAGAAAGATTTTTGTTCTAATAGTAGAGAATGCAAATCATGATGAGATTCTTTATCGTGATAAATTACTATAGTTATGATAAAAAACAAAACTTCAAATTCATATCAATTCATTGCACATCAATTCCTAGAAAACCCAACTGCTAACGAGTTGAATTGCATCACAATCACACTATGCATTGCATCGTAATAAAATCTCTCTAAAATTACTATAGGGGCCAGCTCTCCTAAGCTGAAGCTTAAGATAAGGTAAGCTGAAGTAAGTTCAATTACGTAGTGGGGCCCACTTGGGGATCCACATGGGGATGGGGGTGGGGGGGATTTTAAGGACTCCTTGTGACCCTCCTTCCTACAAAAAATCAGCCACAATCGTGGTTTCTATCATCTCCATCTGGGCACCAAAAGTTTTATGGTCAACGGTCTATTCGGATTGGTACATAGTTGATCCAACAGTCTAGGAAATTCGGATTTGACCAAAAGTTGGTGGGCTTATGCAATTTAAGGGGGTCGTGTGTTGGTCCATTTGGATGGATCAAGGATGGGCCCCAGAAGCGTTAGCTTACGGAATCATATCATAAGCTTAAGCTTAGGAGAGCCTTACTTATATAATAATATATATGCATAAACGAAATAGAACCTTATAGTATATACTATATTCTATATATACTCGGGTAAACTAGGCATTCAACCAGGGACCAAACCCAGACTCTCAGCTGATTATCAATTGGACCAACAAGAGTTCATACCTGAATGTTTCGAACCGGGTCCATCCCATACTTTTAATCGAGCCAACTTCAGAAGGCTTGGCCCAGTACTACTGGGCTATAGAATTACCTTAACTTGTGGGAAGAATGGCTAGATATGTATGAACAATATGATCCCATGATAAAATGAGCATCGAATCAGGCTGGTTCCTTTTACTTCAAGGAGATTTGTGAACTCTCTCTCATATCCTTTGGGCCTTTTACCCATAACCATTTGTCCAGGGCCGGCCCTGGGCACAGCCAACACAGGCCGCCGGCTGGGGCCCCCAAATTTGGCATCCAATTAGGGGCCCCCAAATCAACAAAAAATCACAAAACATCTGGCCCAAAAATCACGTAAAACTCGTCGAAATTCGGTCTGAATTTTTTTATTTCCCACCGCCACACCCAAACAGGCCAAACCCCAGCTGCCCCTGTCCTCCCTTTGTCAAAAACCCCTTCATCCCTTCCAGCCTCATCCAAATCTCACCCATCAGTCAGCAGAAGATAAAAAAAAAAAAAAGAACCAGACAGAAGAAAATGAAGATGACAGAACAGAAGAAGGAGAAGGACGTCTGAGCAATTGTCTGTTGCAGCCCACTGCCAGCTCCAGCCCCATCTGCCATCGCCACTTGCCAGCGGCCAGACCCAGAGTCCAGAGACCCAGACGCTAGTGCCAGAGGCCCAGAGTGCGGCAGTGGCTGCAGTGCCTTCCAGGCTTCCACCTCCATCTCTGATCTCCGGACTCTAGGCTTGGCTTCCATCTCTGATCTCTGATGCAGTGAGAGGACTCTGGGCCAGGCTTCCATCTGTGATCTCTGATGCAGTGACAGGACTCCGATGATCCGATCTGGCGATGATGGCGATCTCCTCTGACCTCTCGTCCTCTTCGTCCTCTGAACTCTCCATTTTCTCTTCTTGGCTTCCAAAGTCCAAGTAGTAAAAGTCTCTCTCACTGCATCAGGTAATATCCTTCTTATGGCTTTCTTTTGCACTGCACGCATCCCAATGCCTTAAAGGCATCTCTCCCAGACTCCCACACGTGGCTCAAACAGTCAAACCATCAGTGCTGCTGTGCTGCCTTCAGTGCCTTGTCTCCTTGGACAGTTGGACCCGGCCTGCAGGTCCGACCTGGTTTCAGTGCGGGCCCAACCTGAACCCAGCCCACTAGAAAAAAAAAAGAAAGAAATTTTACTTACATCATGCCCCCGACTAGAAAATATCATTCTGGCTCTGAGAAAAAGAAAAAGAAACAAAGATTAGACGATGTTGCTCAATCTCAAAGAGGAGATATACTGAAGTTTTTTTTGGTAAAAATGGACAAGTAGAAAGTTCAAATGAAACTTTGGTTGACGTTGAAAAAAGGAATGACGATGGTAATGAAGAACATGAATTAAATGAAAGTATTAAAGCTTTGGTGAATGAAAGGGTTGAACATTTGGTGAATGAAGATGTTGAGGCTTTGGTGAATGAAAATGTGGAACCTTTGGTGAATGAGAATGTTAAACCTTTGCCGATGAATGACAATATTTTGGCTGTAGACTACTTTGATCCAACAAATTGGGACAAGATTGGTCAAAATTATAGAGATTTACTTGTCAAAAAGGGTCCTATAAGAATTACTAATATCGATTTTCCCAGAAATCACCTTGGCAGACATTTCTCTTCGAAGCATTACACTCGCATAATGCCAAATGGATTTGAAAATGATAGAACATGGCTCATATACTCTGTTTCTTTGGATAAGGTTTTTTGTTTTTGTTGTAAATTGTTCAAGCAACACGGGAACACTTCTTAATTGGACAGTGAAGGATATTGTGACTGGCATAACCTAAGTAGAAGGCTTTCAGAGCATCAATCATCTCCAGAGCACCTTCTTCATTGGAATAGTTGGTATGAACTAAAGAAGAGATTTGACAAAAATGAAACAATTAATAGAAAAATGCAAGAAGAATCAGCAGAGAGAGGGAACATTGGCGACAAGTGTTACTAAGAATACTTGATGTAGTGAAAGCACTTGCTAAACAAAGTTTGGCTTTTCATGGAAAAAAATGAGAAGATTTATCAGGAGAAGAATGAGATTTTTTCAAGTATAATCGAAATGATTGCTAAATTTGATCCAATACTGAAAGAGCACCTTCGGCGCATTCAAAGTAAGGAAATTCATTATCATTATCTTGGTCACAAGATTCAAAATGAATTGATAGAGTTGTTAGCAAGTGAGGTGAAAAATGCAATTGTCCAGAAAATCAAAGAAGCCAAGTATTTTTCAGTAATACTTGACTGTACACCAGATATTGGTCATGAAGAGCAAATGTCGCTTGTGATTCGATTTGTGGATGTTACATCAAGTGCACCAAAGATTGAAGAGTTCTTTTTAGGATTTTTTTATTGTGGATGACACATCAGGACTGGGCCTATTTGACGCACTCAAAAATGTTTTGAACACACTTGAACTTGATATTAGTGATATAAGAGGGCAGGGGTATGACAATGGATTAAATATGAAAGGAAAACACAAAGGAGTTCAAAGTAGACTACTTGAACTAAATCCTAGAGCCTTGTACACCCCATGTGGTTGTCATAGTTTGAATCTTGCTTTTTGTGATATGGCCAACTCTTGTTCAAGAGCTACATCCTTTTTTGGAGTGGTACAACGGATCTATTCATTATTTTCGTCTTCTACAAAGAGGTAGAAAGTATTTAAAAATCATGTCAAAGATGTGAAGCCCAAGTCAGGTCTATCGCTAAAGTCATTGTCAGCAACACGTTGGGAGGCCGTGTGGACAGTGTTCATGCAGTTAGACATCAAGCTCCGCAAATAAGAGATGCTTTGGTTTACTTGGCCGAAAATAGTGATGATCCTAAAACAAAGAGTGAAGCCGAGTAACTAGCGATACATGAAATTGAAAGTTTTGAGTTTTTGTTTGCCATGGTAATTTGGCATTATTTACTTTTTGCTGTTGACTCTGTTAGCAAAAACTTTCAAACTGAAGACATTCAAATTGATATGGCCATACATGAATTGAAAAGACTTATTTTTATTTTTGAAAAGTATAGAGAATCTGGATTCGAAGAAGCCATGGCAGAAGCTAAGGACATTGCAACTACGATGGAAATTCAACCTGTTTTTCGTGAAAGGCGGATCATTCGTAGAAAAAAAAACAGTTCGATGAGAATGTTAGTGAAGAGGTGACACAATCAGCTGAAGAATCTTTTCGAGTTAACTAATTCTTATTTATAGTAGACCAAGCTCTTTCTTCGTTCAAGAGTAGGTTTGAGCAATTCGAAGTGTATGAGAAAATTTTTGGGTTCTTGTTTGATTTGGAGAAGTTAAAGTCTGCAAATCTAGATACTTTAAAGGCTTCTTATAACAATCTTGAAGAATTTTTGAAACATGACGGTGTTTCTGATATTGATGGGATAGATTTAATTTCGGAGTTAAGAATCATGAGAGATCTTTTATCAGATAACGCAAAGAAAGCAATCGACGTACTAAATCATTTGAAGTCACGAGATAATTGTTTTCCAAATGCATGGATTGTATACAGAATTCTGTTGACTATACCAGTTACCGTTGCATCTGCAGAAAGAAGCTCTTCAAAGCTAAAGTTGATCAAATCTTACCTTCGATCAACCATGTCCCAAGAAAAATTAAATGGATTGGCTATGTTATCTATTGAAAAGTCTTTGGTAAAAAAGCTTGATTATGAAGACTTAATTAGTGATTTCGCAGCTAGAAATGGAAGAAGACTAGTAGTTTTTGTGTAGTGCTTAGTTTTTGTAATTGAGTTTTGGTGTTAATTGGTTAATGTAAAATACAATTCTGATTCGGTAAGAGTAGGTAAAGAGTTTATACTTAATTTTCGATCAAAAAATAAAAAATTTTTTTTTTATTTTTTATCATTTATCTGTGGGTATACGGGTAAGGCCACACTATAAGAACTTGCCTAGGCCCCGAAAATTCAGGCCGCCCTTGCATTTGTCTTGAGCCTTCCAGAAGTACTGTGGGTGGGCCTTGAAAGGCCAAGTCTTCCTGCAGAGAGTGGCCCTCCTCTCTGTTGCAGATCATAATGGCATCGTACTTTTGCCCGTTTTGGAGTTGGAGACTGGAATATCGTAGCAGTCTAGCAGATAGAGCGACAATACTTTTCTAATCTAAGAGGGCCAGAGACTCCTTTGAGGCAACTGGGGACTCGTACTTGAAGAAATAGTGTGGTTCAGTTTGATGGTAGGTAGAAAGGAATGATCATTAATGTATTGGAGATCATAAATATCATATCTCACTTTCGCTCCTGTACATAAGTCTCACATGGAGAGACACATAGTGGCGCCACCATATGATCAATCCCAATAAACCATCCAAACCCTCCCCCTCAAATGTCGCGGATCTTATAGGGTTTACATTGATTAGAATGAACTACACTATTGGATCGAGTGTGAAGTATTTCTTTTTTAAACTGTTAAACTCATTGGGCAGTTATCAAGGAATTGAGATTATTGGATTGACTTGAAGTTTCATATCTAGGGTGCGAATCTTTCGATCCCCACGTCCACCATGATCTATGGGCCCCAATGCGCCCCTGCATCTAACTCACATGGTGCTCCGTTGTGAGACATATGCCCAAGAGCTTGGGATTTCATGAGCTGAACCGGGCTGAGGCATATCTAGACCTGGCCGACCTTTAGAAACAGTCCAATATCCAGTCCAACCCTAAACACAGTTCTCAAGTGCTTGGCCCGAGCCCGCCCATTTAGTCAATCCGGCAGGGCCTGGTCGCCTTTTCTATCACTTGCTAGGGCTTTCTAATTACTTATTTGGGTAAATAGCCACTAAATCACATGTATTAATTATTCAGGCCAGGCCGATCTGGGGTTCGAACTTCTATCACTTAATTCAAGCCCTGCCGTCAAGATCTAGGCCCCCCCAGAGCATGCTGGGATTGGTTCAGGTTTGGGCTGGCCAGTCCCTTGAACACCCCCACCAAAAGCACCGCCCACAGTATCTATTAATAAGTATTACAATGTGTTTTTCATCAGTTAAGTCGGCAAGAGTTGGTGGTGTCGAATTGTCAGAAAGTGATGTGAGCTGGGCATGAATTGCATGGATCCTCCAATGTAGCATCAATGTGATTTTCAGAGAAAAGTGTTGTCGGGAGGGTGGGGATCTCTTTGTGCAACTAGCTGTCCTAAGGCCGACCAATGAATGTTTTAGATTTTTTTTTTTTTTCCTCTAGGTCAAAAAGAAGCTCGATAAAACCCCTGTAACTTCTATACTTGACTTGAGATCTTTCTTCTTCTTGGCATAAGAGGATCCAGCCTCATGTGTGGTGTTGCTGTAATGAACTCATTGAAGACTCAAATCATTCATTTGGTGGTGGGTCCAACTCTTCTAGAAAAGAAATTTGACTTCTGCCAAAATACATGGAGGGACATTGGGGGCAGTTTGAACTTTTAAGGCAGACCTGACTCATAGATTTATAAGCCTGGCCAGTGGCCATAGGGTTTTCATTATTGCAACATTAACCCAATTATAATCAGCCTGACCTCATGATCTCCTCACGCTCTCTATCATCTTATTGGAACTTACCTCAATTTGACAGCCATTCAAACTTTACTAGCTTTTAGACTAAAACACAAGGTTTAAAATTGTCAACTTTGAAGGGCGCCCTTAATAAATCAAAAGGTTAGATTGATCAATGTAGGGTTCCATTTTATAACATGGTGGTTGTTTATGGATGAAAGTTGTCCAGTGCCTGCAAGAGCTTTTCTGTGTGTCCCCAATAATTTGATCATGGCCCGATCTATAAAGACCTATTGATCGATCATTTCCCTCTTCCTATGATCCTGCCCCACAATCAATAATAATAATAGGTGCTTAGGAGAGAGCTTCATGGTTCCTATACATGGGACAAGACGAGCCAATAGAGAGGTCAATACCAGTGATGGTGGGTCAGCAGTGGGCCACATTATTAGATGGTTGGTGAATGGGGACCACATGGAAGCGGTAAGAAAAGATGTGGCTTATGGATGGTAGGGTTGATGGAGTGACTGTACTAGGCAACCTTAGCACATAAGCAACACAATTAATAAATGTCTTTTAACACTTCATAATTAAGTTTGCTGTTTACATGGCTTCCCAAATCCCAACCTGCCAGCAAGAGTCATATCATTGATAATGATGTGGTCCCCATCCAAAAAGCTTGCTGTTGGATGGTGGATTGTGGCTAGCAATGTTTAATGGGCCGTGATCTCTGCACGGGCCACGGGTCAGATCGGACCTAGCGTGCTTGGCATGTCTCTTTAATTTTTTTTTTGATAATTTTTTTTCGCCTTTTCGGTATTAAAATTAAAAATTAGAACACAAGCACGGAGAATGACAAAGATATTTAAGTGGTTTTAGAGATGTCAAGTGGGCCGTGGCACGGCACGGCCCGCTGGGCCGAGCTTCGCAGGCCCGCTGGCCCGTTTGGCACAGCCCCTGCGGCCCGCCAAGATCGGCCCGCCCGGCCCGCCCAAAAATGCGTATTTTTTTTAAATAATTGTCAATTTTATTTCTGAGAGAAGTATGTCATGTAAGTAATCCACACACTAAAATATAATTCACTTGAACCTCCCATTCTATCCATGCAAAGTTGTACACTGGTATCCGCAAACAAACTCAAAAATCAAAATGCATTGTACATCAATAAATTTTAAAAATTAGTTGTTTTGATTAGTTTATCTTCGAAAATAATTCTTATGTGACACTGCATCTTATTGTTTTTCTATTAGTAAAAAGATGAAAGTATGATTTATTTTGAAACTGAGGAACGCGGGATAGCCCAGTGGTAAGGGTATCCCATTTTACATGCCGGCCATGGATCATCCTTGGCCAGGTAGATAGTCTCACATGTCTTATACCACTCACCTATACTAGGGTAAAAATAATAATATTTTGCTACCATAATTACTCCATTCCAGGGAAAATTTTCTCCCTTCCCATTTGCTAATGTGGAAACTTGTAAGTAATAAGAAATGGCCATCAGAATCTCTAAGAGAATTTCCAACGGAAATGTTATTTTGGAGATGTCAAATTTCATTTAAAGACTTATGTGGCATTTTGAAGGTTTAAAATTTGACATTTCTTAAAATAGGAATTCCACCTTATGTGTCAAATTACATGAAAAGTTCCCCCTTCTTCTTCAGTTCTACATTGTTAGTGTAGATTTGTCTTTATTCAATAATGTTGTTATTTTTTTATAAATTATAATAACTTATTATTTTTATTAATCAATTACGTATATTATATATTCATTTGGGTTTAATTTTATTGCATAATGATTATCATAAAAATAAAAGTTTGACCACCATGCTTAAAGTACAACACATAAGTATAAAGAAATAATAATTACAGTATCTATAGTATGAAAATATAGTTACTTTTATAAAATACCTCATGGCTAAAGTCTAACTACTTTAGGTTCTCATCCCTATCTAAAGTGGTTAAATTCTCATCCTAATCTAACTAGTAGTTAAATACTCTAAATTAGTTAAGTTTTCATCCTCATCTAACTAGATTCAATATTGTTTGGATAAATATTTGTATACAATAGTTAGTTGGTCTTAAATCCTAGTGGTAGTGAGTTCGAATCACACCCAGCACACACATTTTATTTATTTTTAAAATTATATACAGGTTACGTAGGTCGAGCCGACCCATCTCCAAGCATCAAAGAGATTAGGCCCGCCTGGCCCGCGGGCCGTGCTACTGGGCCGTGCCGTGCCGTGCCAGGGGTTTTCCCTGGCTGGCCGTGCCGTGCCGACCCGGCCCGTGGCACGGGCGGGCTGAGTTTGGGGCGGGCCGTGCTGGCCCGGCACGGCCCGTTTGACATCCCTGAGTTGTTTGGTCAAACTCAACCTACTCCATTGAGAAGAGAACCATTTGGATCTTAACTTTTTGAAGGTTTGTAAATACTAAATAGGATTACCTTCAAAACCTTAGAGTCTTTTTAGAGAATCGCGGGCCTAAAATATAGAGCAAGTGATTAGATCCAAAGTTGGCAGTGTCAATGGAATATACTCTGATAAATGTTTGTTTGACTATGAGAAATTACAAAAATCTTGAAGTACGAAGAGATGTTTTCCATTCCATGGCGAGTTTTCATTTTGCTGTGGACTATGATACACAGATACTTCAAACTAGATAATATATCCTACTTTATTTTAGTAAAGTTGTTGTGAGATAGGATAAGGGTTAGGTGACTTAGTGTTATGTGAAACAGCCATATCCCCTCCATATAAATGACATATCAATGCTGTATTTGAGCATTATAGGCTATGACTGTGAGTAGACAGTGAAAAGTTTATGGGGGTGGCAGAAGATTTGAAAAGACTTTGAGTTGAGATGTAAGATTTGCAAAAAGAAAAACCAAATATTTTTTTACCAGCCATTTTATCCACTAACTTAACATTAGTTGGAATGGGAGGTGGATTGAGAAATGAAAAACATGATATATGTAATGGCCGTGCCTGGCGGGCCGACCCTTATGGATGGCTCGGCCCGTAGCATGCCATGCCGAAACGGGCTTGCCCGGCCTGTTTGACATCTCTAGTTGTGGCATACTAGCCACCCAAACCTATTAAGAGACAATCCATGCTTCAAAATTTTAAGTGACTCGAGTTGGGTAATGTTATTGATCCTCGTTTTGCTCTCCACGAGAGGGGTTGGTGTCCCCAACCAGTTGAGCTCCAGCCAATAACATTATATTGTTCGGCTTAAGTATACTTGGAAGCAAAATTTTTAGGACCATAGAATGTCCTAGTATGTGGGGTGGGTTTATGGGTCCACCATATGATTAATATAAACAACTAAAGGATCAATCACGTACTATCCTTCCAAACTTAACACTCACCCAAATTTGACATCATTTTAGGTTGGACTAATTCATGCAATTTTAGATCTGCCTGACTGTATTTTATTTATATCATTTTGAGTCCCTTAAATTAGTATCTTAAAAAAGTATCAGCTATGCAATGTTATATCGGCCATGCTACATGGACGTACTGCCCCTAGTACGTCCATGTAGAGTTTTTCATGTTATATATGGCTTGATTCTCTATAGATACTTCTGGCGAGAATCCCCAATGTTGGGAATTTCTAACATGTTATGATAGTCTGTCCGCTTAGCATTTTAAAATACTTTGTTTCATTATAAACTTTTACATTTTCAACTCACTTGAAAAGTTACAAATGACACTTGGAATTCTCATAATTACAACTCCATTAGTATTTCAAAATGCTAGCAATGGTAGGCGGGTTTTAGAATTCAAGTGAGGGACAATATCTGAAGAATTTCGAAATTCTATATACAAGAATTTAGAGAAACAGGCGCTTAGGCTCGTGACTCTTTTTCGATTTTTGGAAAAAGGAAAATTCACTAAATGAGTTAAAAAGGGGCATCACACAAGAGCGCCGGCCACCCATGCTGGGAACATATCATGAGACCAGAAAATAGCAATCAAGGCCAAAATTCGAAATGACATCACCGTGCATTTAAAGTTCTAGGAATGATATATTCTCAAACAAATACTTTCAAAATTATCCATCATATCTTATATGTCTGAATACGAAAATTAATCGACCAATCTTTCACTCAATTAATAGCCTCAATGACTTCATATATATGCATCCGAGAAGAGAACGGCCACTTACCTCATCAAGAAGATATTGGCCATATACCTTACTTAGCAGTTTTCACCTAAATGCCAGGATTCGAATCTTAGGTACACCACTTTTCTCCACTCGTGTGGGCTGTCTTTTTGTGTGTGTTGTACGGACTTTCTCTTGGATACCAGCCCCAAGAAATAAAAAAATGCATCCGAGAAGACCCGGACTTTAGTATCTCCTCTATCGGCTATCTTTGGCATAACTTACTGCAAGGAGAATCTCTGCTCCTTCAGCCTCCTTTGATAAATGAGTCTCTGCCTTTGTCCTTTAACGGCTCCTGCACCAATAAGATAGCCATTCATTAGCATCACAAAACCATAAGCAGGTTTTCCATCTGTCTTCAAAAAGATGGCATCGGCCATTATAAAGAACTATAATTTCTTTGGTCCTCCCGAGAGGATTGAAACCATGGAGTGACACTACCATTTTGACTTCTCCCACCTATAAAAGGGGCCTTAGTTTGAGTCACGACTCGAGTGAGTTGAGGAAGGTAATTCTTGCTCTTGTTGAGGGAAGGTGATATGGGCTTTGATTTGATCATGGAGTCTTGAGTTTATGGTTTGGGTTGGTATTTTGCTTTTGAGCGGAAAGACTGAAAAGAATTACACAAAGAATCATAAATTTTTTTCTTCCTAGTGTGGAGTTCTGAATACTGAAATGTGAAACAAAGTTAATGGAGTTTGTCATGCGATAGATGTCAATGGAGGAAATGTTTAATTCATAATTTAACCTTCTTCTTTATGATTATATAAGAACAAGCTTGCAGATCACATTGAAATTCTACCCTAAATAGCTCAAACAAACATTTACATTCTACCTCAAAGCTCATTGTATGTGTCTGTCCCAGACTCCATCACGGCACCACCAAATGAACTCAACTAAATAAACGGAAAAAACAAAAAAAAAAAAAAAAAAAAAAAGTCTTAACCCAAAGCATCAACAAAGGCATGATGTTGGTATCGGCTTGGCAGCTGATGAAGAGTTACCCAGACACAGCAGGGGCTATTTTCCATATGTGATCTTCCTAAGGGCCTCTTTAGATCGTCATAAACACACTTCAATGAGATTTGAGAGTTATGCATTTGTACAACCTAGTATCCATAAGTGAAGTTGATTTGTTCTTTCCCATAACCAATTACAGGTAATTTGATTTAAGGGGCAAATTGGCTTGGTTCTCAGGTTGCCAATTTAGCATTCTGATGAAATCCCCCGTCTCATTGCAGTAACTAAAAATCTAAAATGAACAAACCTCTTGACTGTAATAGCACCACAGATTATGAAGTGGAAACTGCATCAACATATCCTACTATCGAGCAGATTAAACTGTTGTTTTAAGTGTGTAAGTGCCTAAAAATTAAGGGCTTTAAAGCAGGGATTAGGACCCCTTAATTCAAGTAGTTTAGATGAAGATTGCTGCTGAGGCTCCGACTAGACCTGAGGAGGAAGAGAAGAGAACACGTCAGAGGACCCTGGCTGCAGGCAGCGCAAGGCTCTCCGATGCTTAAGTTAGTTTAGTGAGCGAGGAGAGGAAATAGCAGAGGGATAGTGTGTATAATGGGTTGCGTACCTTTGGATGGAAGTGGATGTGCTATTTATAGAAGATGGGGTTGACCTTTGTGGGCGAGTTCCAAGACTGGGCCGGCCACTCGAGTGGCTATGTCCACTCAGCCCATAATGCATTAAATGCTGGCCCATGCTTCATTAAATGCCAGGCTTGCTGGGTCAGGCGGCGGTGCTGACTTTTGGGCCAGGTCCCATCAGGCCTGGCCCGGAGCCATGCCCTGGGGGCGCAAGTGTCCTGTACGCGCCGTTTTGTCAGTAATGATAAGCTGCAGGGCATGCCTTGGCATGCGCCGTTGTTCTGTCGCTGGTCCCATCAGTCTCCGTCAAATCCGCGCTGCCGAGGTCGGGTAAGTTAAGTCCTCGAGAGCTCCCGCCGCGGTCTTTCAGCCGCGGTCACCTTTGGCCCAGGGGAGCCGTGATCACCGTCCGGATGCCTGGGCTAGTGCTGATCTCGGCTTAGTGAAAACACCCCCACACAATTGCCCCCCAGTCTTCCGAGCTCTTAAGGGTGTCACAATTCTTTGAGGTCGGAAGGCTGACAGGTTTCGCCGAGATGCAATATGCCGTGGTGCCCGGATGACTTCCTGTCCGGGCTCGGGGGAGCCCAAACGTCACCAGGCCTTCGGAATTCTACCGCCGTTTCGGTAGCTGGCGCCTTTACTCTTATCCGCTGTTGCTTCCGTACCCGAGGCATTAAATGGCGCTCGAGAAACGGGCAGGCGCTTCCACGTGCCTCTCCCTATTTGGCTGGCCCGTCTTTTCACGGCGGCGCGAGCAGTGAAAAGACGCGCCCTTCTTGAAATTCGAAGAGGCGCCATGATTAGGCGCCTATTTTCTGGCTATAAGTAGGGGCTTGCTCCTTCTTCTTTCCCTTTTACTTGCGTTCTGCTTCTCTTTCCTTCCCTTCTTCTTCCTTTTGCTTTCGGAGCCCTCGTCCTTCCTTTCCTGCCTTCATCTCTGCCGAAGGAGGCTGTTGCGCAGAGATTCTCTAGGCTTCACTGCCAGGACTCCGTTCTGCATTTTGACCTTGTAAGTCTCCTTCTTCCTTTCCCTGTTTCGTTTTGCTATCTGCCTGGTCTAGGGTTTTCTCCGTTCAGGGTTTTTTCGGTTTTTAGGGTTTCTCCCTTCTCCTTAGTATACTTCTGGCGCTTTCGCCTAAGGGATGGGTATCTATAGCCATTGGATTGAGTCTGAGAGGGGCCTAGCTGACCTTAGGGCTAGGTATGGTATACCTGAAGGAGTTCAGGTCATGGCGGCTACAGTCATATCTTATGCCCTTGGGGATTTTTGCGATGGCTGGATGCCATTTCCCCTGGTTGCCGTGATCGAGGGCGGGGTTAGGTTTCCCCTCCGCCCTCTGCTTAGGGACTGTCTCCGAGCATGGAACCTCTGCCCCTGCCAACTGATGCCCAACAGTTTCAAAATTATAATGGGTACGGACGCGCTCAATACAATACTGGGCATCAGTCTCGGCGTCCACGATATCGAGGAGGCCTACGATATCTGCAAGTCCGGAAAGGACATGTACTACCTCCGCGTCAAGTCAGGGCGGAGGCCCTTCGTGCAGGCCTTAGAAGATTCCAATAAATATGCGGGGGACGATCGCCTGATGGTTACTGGCGGTTGGGAGTTTGGTGAAGACGAGCCCATCTCGGCAAGAAATTTCAGGATCCCTCGTCACTACGGCACTCCTCCAAGTAATTAATCCCTGAGTACATCCTTTTACTTTTCGTCCCCTTTTGTACCTGCCGATCTGATATCCTCTGTTTGCTCTGTAGGCGTTCGTCAGAGGAGAGCTGCCGCTTTCCGAGAAGGCTGGGAGCCAAACAGAGCTTGGGTCCGAACTTTAGAGAGTTACCACGGCCACAGTGACAGGTCCGCGTGGAAACTGCTGGGGTACGAGCCCAGGTACCGCGGATATCGGGAGAGGAAGGTGATTGCTCATCGCAGGCTAGCCGCGGCGGAGGTAGAGGGAGAGAACAGGGCGGACGAGGACCAGACCGCGGCGGACCGTTCTGCGACCAATTCTGAGGCGTCCACCTCGGGATCTGAGGACAACGCCGAGACGATCGGGAGGATCGTCCTGTCCGACTCGGAGCCTGAGGGAGAAATGGACCGGACCCGTCCGAAGCCCGTCCTGCGAAACCTGAAGGCCGTCCCAGTGACCGGCAAGGGTCAGGGCGCGCCTTCTTCTTCCCGCGCCCACGCGCAGACGAGCGCGCCCTCGTCGTCTGCCGTGCACCCGCCTTCCAGTACGCCGCTCACCGCGACCGGGAGCGGGACGCCTGGTCCGTCCACCATCGTAGCCACGCAGGGGGAAGACCAAGCCCGCAAGAGGGCCCGGGTAGAGAGCACGGTGGGTGAATCGGCCGGGCCTGTCATGGGAACGCGGGCTCACCCGGCTCCATGGAAGCCAAGCTTCATGATCCAGCCCGGGAGGCCGCTGTCGGTGGAGGATCGCCTCTCGGGGGGACCGTCTGTGGTCGCCTGCTTGGGTAGCGCCTGCGCCTTGCCGCGGGACATGGAAAACCACGATAAGATGGACGACATCTCCCTCTTGGCCGCGCAGATGAAGGCCAACCTGAGTGTAAGTGATTTTGTACCTCAATATTTACTATTTGGTTATGGCTTCCGCTCTTTGGTGAATAACCTGCTTGGTTGTCTCCTGCTTTCTTGTAGAGCGTCCAGATGGCTCAGATCTCGGTGTCTCGTATCCAGAAGTGCCACGCCGAGCTGAAAAGACTTCAGGCTGTGTGTGAACAGCAAAGGAAAGACCTGGAGGAGGCGAAGGTGAAGGTGTCTGAATATGAGGACACGCACCGATCCCTTTTTGCCGAACTTGACAAGCTCAAGTCGGCTTTTGATCTGACAAAAAGGAGGGAGGCCGAGCTGGAGAGGACGATCGCGGGGCTGGAGAGCCAAAAGGCTGATCTAGAGCTCACCCTTCAAGCCGAAGTCAAACTCGCCTTCCAGGATGGCGTCGATGCAGCGGGCGATGAGTACGCTGCGCAAGTCAACGACATTCGGGTCTCGGCTTGGGAGATGGGCTGGAGGGCGGCTCTGGTCAAGATGGGCGTCTCCTGCGACCATCCGACCTATGCCAAGCCGGATGAGTATCCTTGCTCGGATGTCGCGGAAGGTGCAGAGACGGGCCCCGGTGCTCAGCCGACACCGGAGCCTCCCTCCGCATTGCCGGAGGCGTCTGCCGCAGTGGAGAACCCCGTCGCGGCATCCGCACCCGAAGCTCCCCCGGCCGCGTGAAGTTGGCCTGCTGTTACCCCTTTTGTTTTTGCTTCTAATGTATCTTTCTCTTTTGACGCATCGCGTCCTTTTATGTAAAAAGGCACTTTATGAATGAGAAAACTTATTTACCTTCATGATTGTGTTTCTTTTCGGCCACATGGCCGAGTCCACTTTTCCGTGGACTATCGATTTTAAGCCGAAAGACTGAGCGTTATGGGTGACATAAGCTCGGCGAGTGTCGCGACAATTTAGTGCGATCGGGCTGGCCATCCGTCACGTAGCCGGGATAAGCTTTGTTGCCCAAGTGGAGATTTTCCCCTGGCACGCCACCAGGGGCCGTGCCGGCTATCTGGCGCGTAGCCGAGATGCGCACGAGACGGAGATGTCCCCCTGGCTCGTCACCAGGGGCCGTGCTGGCAATCTGGCGCGTAGCCGAGATGCGCACGAAATGTAGAAGTCCCCCTGGCTCGTCACCAGGGGCCGTGCTGGCTATCTGGCACGTAGCCGAGATGCGCACGAATTGGAGAAGTCCCCTGGCTCGTCACCAGGGGCCGTGCTGGCTATCTGGCACGTAGCCGAGATGCGCACGAATTGGAGAAGTCCCCTGGCTCGTCACCAGGGGCCGTGCTGGCTATCTGGCACGTAGCCGAGATGCGCACGAATTGGAGACATTCCCCTGACGGACAGGGGAATCCTGCCGTTGCCGAGGTCCTTGGAGAAATTTTTGATTTAGAACGCAAAGAAGCTTTCTTGGGAGGAAATAATCTTCATTGATTTTGCATAAACCGAATACATTTAAAAGTAAAATTTCTTCAGATGCGACGCGTTCCATGGCCGCGACAGCGGTTTCCCGTTCATATCTTCAAGCTTGTATGCGGACCGCCCCGCGGTCGAGACTACCTTGAACGGATCGCGCCAGTTTGGGGCCAACTTGCCCTGATTCGGATCCTTATCTGCGGGCAGTGCCTTCTTCAGGACCAGCTCTCCGATGGAGAACTTTCTTTCCCGCACTTTTCGATTGTAACCCCTTGCCAATCGCTGCTGATAGGCTGCTAAACGGATGGAGGCGGCTTCTCTGCGTTCTTCGGCCAGGTCCAGTCCCAGGGTGAGGTTTTTATCGTTCTGGGCCTGGTCGAAGAGTTCAGATCTGAGGGTCGGGAGACCGATTTCGAGGGGGATCACGGCTTCCATTCCGTATGCCAAGGAAAAAGGAGTTTCTGAGGTGGAGCGCCGTGGAGTGGTCCTGTAGGCCCACAGCACGCTGGGTAGCTCTTCCACCCACCTTCCTTTGGCCCCATCAAGTCTTTTCTTGAGCCCATCCAAGACCACCTTGTTGGAGATTTCAGCCTGACCATTGCTCTGGGGGTAGGCCGGAGTCGAGTAGTGGTTTCTTATGCCGAGCTCCTTGCAAAAGTTCTTGAAGAGGCTGGAGTCAAATTGGGTCCCGTTGTCCGAGACCAAGACACGAGGGATACCGAACCTCGTGACGATGTTCTTCCATACGAAGTTCTTGGAGTCCCGCTCTGTGATGGAAGACAGTGCTTCTGCCTCGATCCACTTTATGAAATAGTCGGTGGCCACTATCAGCCACCTTTTATTCCCCGGAGCTCGGTGGAGAGGACCCACGATGTCCAGCCCCCACTGTGCAAATGGCCATGGACTGGAGAGCGGGCTCAAATCCTGTGCTGGTTGATGGAGGTTGTGCGAGAATTTCTGGCACTTTTCGCACTTCATAGCGTACATCTGTGCGTCCTTTTGCATGTATGGCCACCAGTATCCCTGGCTTATAGCCCGGTATGCTAGTGACCTTCCTCCGATGTGACTTCCGCATATGCCTTCATGTATTTCGTAGAGGAAGTCTTCAACTCGGCTTGGGTGGACGCACTGGAGATAGGGGCCCGTGAAGGATTTCCTGTACAGCTTTCCTTCTGGAGAGAGCCAGAACCGGGCTGCCCGGAGCCTGATCTTGTGAGCTTGTGCTTTGTCCTCGGGGAGTTGGTCGTCTTTGAGGTATGCGATGATGGGATCCATCCAACTGGGCCCGAGGTCGGCACACAGGACTTGCCGTGGTGGGCTGAGCTCTATGCTTGGCGATGTTAGCGAGCCAACTTCTATAGTTCTCTTTTTTCCAGCCTCGACGGCGGAGGCCAAGTTGGCGAGTGCGTCGGCGTGCGAGTTAGAGTCTCTGCCGACCTGTTTGATCTCTGCTTCCGGAAATTGGGAGAGGAGTTTCCTGGCGAGGGCTAAATAGGCTGCCATTCTATCGTCGCGAGCCTGATAATCTCCAGTGAGCTGGCTCGTCACCAACTGCGAGTCACTGTAGATTACCAGTTGTTGAGCTCCGAGAACCTTTGCACTATTCAGCCCGGCCAGCAATGCCTCATATTCTGCCTCGTTATTTGACGCTCGGAAGTCGAGAGTCAGTGCTTGCTCAATTACTAGCCCTTCCGGAGACTGGAGGACTATGCCGACACCGGCCCTTCTAGAGGTGGAAGACCCGTCAACGAAGACCTTCCAAGCCGAATCTCGGGAGGTGTCCCGAGACAGCTCGTGATCAGTCTCCGGGACTAGGCCATCCTGCCCCTTGCCCCCCAGTGCGGGGTCGAGTGGGCTCGGCGTCGAACTTGGAGGAGTGAACTCGACGATGAAATCTGCCAAAATCTGCGCCTTGATCGCTGTCCGGGGCTGGTAATGGATGTCGTATTGCCCTAGCTCCACGGCCCATCTCGAAATTCGCCCAGAGAAGTCGGCCTTTCTGAAGACGGACTTAAGTTGGTGCTCCGTAATCACCACTATCTTGTGGGCCTGAAAATAGTGCGAGAGCTTCCGAGAGGCACTTACAAGGGCCAGTGCAAGTTTCTCCATTGGCAAGTATCTGGTTTCGGCGTCGAGGAAGGTTTTGCTGGTATAATAGATGGGCTTTTGCTGCCCTTCATCTTCTCTGACCAGGACTGAGCTCACCGCGTGGCTGGAGACCGCCAAGTATAGGTACAATGTTTCGCCTTTCTTCGGGGTTGACAAGAGTGGAGGCGAGGCCAAATAGGCTTTGAGTTCCTGGAGAGCCAAGTCGCATTCTGGGGTCCACTCAAATCTCAGGTTCTTTCGCAGCAATTGGATAAAAGGGCGACACTTGTCTGAAGACTTGCTGATGAAGCGGTTGAGGGCGGCTGCCATGCCAGTGAGCCTCTGCACCTGCTTTGTCGTTGCCGGGCTCTGAATCCCCAAGATCGCTGAGATCTGGTCCGGGTTTGCTTCAATACCGCGTCGCGTGACGAGGCTCCCTAAAAATTTGCCGGACCCGACCCCGAAGGCGCATTTGGAGGCGTTCAGCTTCAGCCCGAACTTCCGAAGAACTTCAAAAACTTGCCCGAGATCCGCCAGATGGTTGAGAGACTGGGTGGATTTGACGACCATGTCGTCGATGTATACCTCGACTGTCTTGCCGAGGTGCTCCTGGAACATTTTGGTGACCAGCCTCTGATAGGTTGCTCCCGCATTTTTGAGGCCGAATGGCATCACCTTATAGCAGTAGGTTCCCCTTGGAGTGATGAATGCCGTTTTCTCCTGATCCGGCTCGTACATGGGTATCTGGTGATATCCGCGGTAAGCGTCGAGAAAGCTCATCCTTTCGTGACCGGCGGTGGCGTCAATCATCTGGTCGATCTTCGGCAGAGGGAAGCAGTCTTTGGGACATGCTCTGTTGAGATCAGTGAAGTCGACGCAGACCCTCCATTTTTCGGTCTTCTTCTTCACCACCACGGTATTTGCCAGCCACTTTGGGTATTGGACCTCCCTGATGGCGCTTGCTTCAAGCAGTTTTTCCACCTCTTCGACCACGGCTGCAGACTGGTCGATTCCGGACCTTCTTGCCTTTTGAACCACGGGCTTGGCCTGGGGGTCCACATTCAGCCTGTGGCTCATAACTTCTGGGTTTACGCCTGGCATTTCCTGCGGGGTCCAGGCGAAGACATCTCTGCTCTGTAATAGGAAACTGAGCAGCTCGGATCGCTCCTGCTCGGCGAGCTGGCTCCCAAGTAGGAAGTACCTCTCTGGGTCACTGGGGTCGATCCTGACCTCGGTGAGGTCCTCGATACTCTTTTCTCCTGGTTCACGGCCGACCCTCTCTAACTCTGCTTCTAGCTCCGCCATGTGCACTTGCTTTGGTTCTTTTTCGCCGGATACCACGGCCATCATGCAACGTTTGGCCATTTGCTGGTCCCCGTCGACTGTGACCACCTCGACTCCGTCGTCCGTTTCCAAAGGGAACTTGAGCTTTTGATGGTAGGAGGAGGGGACGGCTTCTATCTGGTGCAGCCAGCTCCGCCCCACGATGGCGTTGTATGGAGATGGCGTGTCCACGACGAGGAAGTCGGCCACCACTGACGTGCCACCTACTCGGACTTCGAGGGAGACTCTCCCTTTGGGGTACACGGGCTTCGCGCTGAACCCTATCAGGGGGGTCCGCGCCTCTTGGAGTTCTTCTTCAGTGAGCCCCATCTTGGTGAAGCAGTCGAAGTAGAGGATCTCGGACGAACTGCCGGAGTCGACGAGGATCCTCTGCACCTTGCAACTCCCCAACTTTAGGGTCATGATCAGTGGGTCATTGTGAGGGAGCTGAACCCCTTTCAAGTCCTCGTCTGAGAACCAGATCTTCGGCCTCTCTTTGCGAGCTTTTTTAGAGGCTGGCCCGAGTTCTGCCGACATGACCTGCTTCCCATGGGAGGCCCTCCTGGCCTCGGCGCGCGCCTGATCGCTGCTCTGCTTGGTAGGGGCCAGGTGGATGACGCTTATGAGTCTCTCCGACCCGTCGCTGTCGCGATTCTCCTCGGTTCGGCGCTGAGGTCGGTCGTTACTTCCGCTGCCGGCTGCCTTGTAGAACTCTTTCAAGTGCCCATCCTTAACGAGCTTTTCGAGATGATCCTTGAGGGTGAAACAGCGCCCAGTGTCGTGGCCGTTCTGCTTGTGGTAAGCGCAAAACCTCGTCTGATCCCTCGTGGATGGGTCGCCTCTCATGGGAGCGGGCCATTTAAAGTACGGCTTTCCCTGAATCTTTTCCAGTATCTGGTGAATCGGTTCTTTGAAGACTGTATTGACGCTCCCGCGCGAAGAGTAGGACGGTCGGTGTCTCTTGCTTCCTCCTGAAGCGTGGGTCGGGGTCGACGATCGCCCACCCGAGTGGGGGTCTCGGCTTGTTTCTCTTCCGTGATAGGTCCTTTTCTCCCCCCCCGAGGCTCGATTTCCCCGTCGAGATCGATCCTCCCGCCGCTGTCGGTCCTGCTGCCGCGGTCGGTCCTCCTGCCGATGACGGCTCTCGTCCCGAGACTTGCCCTTCGAGACGCCAAAGCTCTCATTGGCCCGTGCTTCGTCCTCCTCCTACTCGATGTACTTGTTCACCCTCGCCATGAGGGCTGCTACAGAGAGAACAGGGTTGCGGACGAGCTCCTTCCTAAGCTCGCATCCCGGCAGGAGGGCGTGCTGGAAGGACTTGATCGCGACATCCTCGGAGGAGTTGTCGATTTCACTGTAAACTGTCCAGAACCTTTTGGCAAACCGAGTGATGCTTTCACCCCACCTCATTCTGAGGGCCATGATGTCGCTGTCGGTTTTGGGAATGACTCTGTGCGCCTGGAACTTCCCGAGGAAGGAGTCCCGCAACTGGGCCCAGCTCGAGATCGATCCTTCGGGGAGTGCACAGAACCATTTGAGGGGTAGGTCCCCCAAGCTGGAGGAGAAGACTCTGCAATTGAGGTGCCCAACGTCACCCCAGACAGACAGTTTCTGCGTGAAATGGCGGAGATGTGCTCCTGGATCCGAGGTTCCGTCGTAGAGGACGAACCTCGGAACACTGAACTTCTTGGGGAGAGGGTACTCGATTATTTCTCTGGTGAAGGGTGATGAGTCGAGGCCAGAGAAGTCGGGGAGGTCCGGTTGACTCTGGGCGAGCCCTGCCTCCTTCAGGGTGTTCTGGAGGGCCTGCTTGACCAGGCGGTTGATCAGTGCCTGCTGGTCTGCCGCCTCCGACCTCGGCATTGACCCCCTGTCTTCGTGGTCATGGTAAGAACTCCCGACGTGACTTCGCTCCCGACTCTTGTCGTTCAAGTGATCTCTCAAGTCTTTGCCGGTGACGGGATCCTTCCTGCCTACGGGATCTCCGCCCCCGGGGGCTACTCCCTTCTCCCGGAGTTGTTGCCTGAGCTGGCGGATGAGATCATCTTTCTCCTGGAGGGCGCGGTTCTGAGCCCTGACTGCGGCTTGAGCGGGGTCGGCTCTGTTGCCACCGCGGTCCGAGTGGCGCTCGGATCGATGTGACCCCTCCGCAGCCGGGGCCTTGTCCTTCTGGAAGCGCTCCTGAAGGGGAGCGTTCAGCCGCGGTGGGCCCCCCAGCTCTAGCGGGGACGACGCGGACTCGGTGTGGTAGCTTTCTACCTCTGCGACTTCCCTTGATGCGTAGGGCAACGGCCCAGGGAGAACCAGCGGCCCTGGGGGAAGGGACTTCCTTGCGCCTCTCTTGTTCCTCGGAGCCATTGGTGATTGCAAAGAATTTTGGGAAAGGTTTTTGAGGTATGGGTTAGTACATTCCCACAGACGGCGCCAATTGTAAGTGCCTAAAAATTAAGGGCTTTAAAGCAGGATTAGGACCCCTTAATTCAAGTAGTTTAGATGAAGATTGCTGCTGAGGCTCCGACTAGACCTGAGGAGGAAGAGAAGAGAACACGCCAGAGGACCCTGGCTGCAGGCAGCGCAAGGCTCTCCGATGCTTAAGTTAGTTTAGTGAGCGAGGAGAGGAAATAGCAGAGGGATAGTGTGTATAATGGGTTGTGTACCTTTGGATGGAAGTGGATGTGCTATTTATAGAAGATGGGGTTGACCTTTGTGGGCGAGTTCCAAGACTGGGCCGGCCACTCGAGTGGCTATGTCCACTCAGCCCATAATGCATTAAATGCTGGCCCATGCTTCATTAAATGCCAGGCTTGCTGGGTCAGGCGGCGGTGCTGACTTTTGGGCCAGGTCCCATCAGGCCTGGCCCGGAGCCATGCCCTGGGGGCGCAAGTGTCCTGTACGCGCCGTTTTGTCAGTAATGATAAGCTGCAGGGCATGCCTTGGCATGCGCCGTTGTTCTGTCGCTGGTCCCATCAGTCTCCGTCAAATCCGCGCTGCCGAGGTCGGTTAAGTTAAGTCCTTGAGAGCTCCCGCCGCGGTCTTTCAGCCGCGGTCACCTTTGGCCCAGGGGAGCCGTGATCACCGTCCGGATGCCTGGGCTAGTGCTGATCTCGGCTTAGTGAAAACACCCCCACACAAAGTGATTGCGCCATAATAAGAATCAAGCCTAGGCATCATAATTCAAGCATCCAAGTGTAGTGCCTTGTGACATCCGTGTTAAGGCTGTTTAAGTGAGGAAAAAAAATTGTATAACTGAGCTCTGAGATCAGATTAACATGCCTCCAACTTAGCTGAAACTGCAAGTGGCAACTAAGCATTAACATGCTCGGTAGTGCATCTAGTATGGAAAGATTATTTACTATTTGAAAGGAAAAGTTCCCTGATCAGACATCTATATGCTGTGACACAGGGCATTTCTAGTTTCCCACGTAATGCAGTAGCACAATGGATGGCCAAAAGAGACTCTTCCCCTTAATATTGCCTGACGTTTCATGCCACAAACGTTTGCTGGAGTACAGTTTTGTTAGGTGTTGATCTAGCATAAATATTCAGGATAGAATAGTCTACCTAAAACATATGGGTCTGGTCTGCCTTAAATTTTGGTCACCCAGGCTAACTTATGATGAAGTTGCCCTCTCAGACACACTACCTTTCATGAATTGCAACAAGTTCATGTTTAACAATAATCCAACCATTACTCGCAGTTAGATTGAAAGTCTTGGTATTTTTTTATGCCTCTTAAAAATCATTGAACTTATAGGGCCATATATGAAAGGTAAGGATGATCCAGTTGGGTTGATTTTTTGCACCGCTCTAGGTCTCATTGATATCTTTCTCTTTGCTCCCTATCCCGTCCCCCAAATAGACCACACTGGGCACTCTCCACTAACTTATTTGCAACTGATCTCACCAAAATAAATCTCATTGATGTAGAGATTCTCTCCATATCACTGGAGAGATGGACCATTGACTGTACAAAGTGACCCATACTTTTTTCATTAAGCAGTAAGCTTAAGCCATGCTCAAACCAAGTATCTAATGGGAGGTTTGCTTCACGTGCGTTCCAAATTTGAATCACATGGAGATTGATTGAAGTCGCACCAAATGAGAGCTTATTTTGGGGAAATGATTTTTGTTATGAGCCGTAGGATTTCTCCAGCTTGAGTCTGGATATTTGGGGTTCCTCAGATGTGCATATG
Organism: Litsea cubeba; assembly: GCA_012931725.1. Lineage (NCBI taxonomy): Eukaryota > Viridiplantae > Streptophyta > Magnoliopsida > Laurales > Lauraceae > Litsea > Litsea cubeba. The sequence continues at coordinate 116,932,582 of CM022947.1, read as the reverse complement.
AGGGTGCAAGCTAGTGCCGGCTGGGTTGGGTCTGCAGAACCAAAGTTCTACTCCAGTAGTACTGTTTGTAGGCAAACCCAAATCTAGGATCAACCGGAATGAAACCTAAACATACTCGGTCGGCTGACCCAAATTGTAAATTCCCTGGCACAGAGTAGAACTTGGGTCAAGTTAAGATGACTCGGTTAGGTGCCCTAACTTACTTATATTTGCTTTCAAATGGTTTAAACTTAGAAAATGCATGTACTTATCATTAGTGTATAGAAAGTCGGGTATCCAAAGCCCAAACCTGAGCCCAACAAGAATGCCACACAGGTTTCACAATCTAGACCCAAGCCCGGCCTGGAACTGAAATACCCAACCCCAGATTCACTTTTAATTGGGTTGGACCATGTGGGTTAGAGTTTGGTCAGATCCAATTTGACCACTATATGTGTATTTTGTGTATATTAAGGATCTGACCTTTCTATTTACCAAAAAAAAAAAAAAGTTTCCTAACCTTGGACTTGTTCTCCAATAAACATTTATGCATATTAACTCAAGCAGAGCTCCATTTTGAGTAACTATTGAGCCAAGATCAAGCTTAATCAAGCTGAACAAAGCCCTAAATTGATCTTGGCTCAACTTATTGATAGCATCTTTAGATAATGAGGATTTTATCAAAAAAAAAAAAAAAAAAACAGATTAGGTGACCAGTAGATACAAAAGATTATTTTAACCGACCTTGCAGCAGATCAGTCATTTTACCTGAAAATGTGTTTTTTTAGCACTTTCTACTAGTGTCCCTAGCGACCTTAGTTTTATAACGTTAAGGGTCCCTAAGGACCCTGCGGTATATACAAAGTAGAACAAAATAGGGCTTAGTTTCGTTGTCAACAGCTTATTTTTTTTTCTTCAACATGGTCGTCTGCGCCCAGCCAACTGTGGTCCCCTCCAAAATGGTGACAACGAGCGATTTTCTATTGCAGAATGTAATTAAAGACGAACCGTACAACTTCATTTCTCATGAAACTGAGACTCCTGTGTCTGTGTGACCTCTTGGGCCATGTTCTGCATCTGGCATACCTTAGCCTTGTGCTTCAGAGCCTTCGTCGCTTGGTCCAACTGCTTCGACACAGGTGGGTGCCTCCCTATCGCGTAGCTGTATATCCACGTCAGCACCTCCACTTGAAGAGACGTGCTCAGCCACCACCAAAAGCGTCACGACCGTCGCAAACACCATAAGGAGGACAACTGCAATCAGAACCATGCCGGAGAGCACCAGAAGCGTCGCGCGCGCCAAGGGTCGATGCCGTTAGGAGTTTGAGGGTTTTGTGGGTGTTTTGGGCTGTTTCCAGTGGTTTGTGAGTCTTGGGGTCGTCGGCCATTGTGGGGTGGTGGGAACTATTAAGGGTGACTGTAACGACAGTAACAAAGGGCTGATGGAAATTAAAAATAGATATAGTTTAGTTAAAGAGATATTGATTTGTAAACATGTAAAGAGTGATGAGATTGTGTCGTGTGGGATTTTGATTTATAGAAGAAGATGTGAGATGAATTGGAGACGCATGTGTGAGTTGATTTGAAGCGTGAGCTGCTTGGGTGGGTCGGTCAAGAATTAAGCTGTTGACAACAAAACTAAGCCCTATTTTGTTCTACTTTGTAAACACCGCAAGGTCCCTAAGGACCCTTAACGTTATAAAACTAAGGTCGATAGGGACGTTAGTAGAAAGTGCTAAAAAAAATATCTTTTCGGGTAAAATGACTGATCTGTTACAAGGTCGGTTAAAATGATCTTTTGTATCCACTAGCCACGTACCTAATCTGGGTTTTTTTTTTTTTTGTAAAATCCTCTTAGATAATTTGAAAACATTCCGACAATAGCATCTTTATTGCCATACAATATTTTCAAAATACAACGATTATAGCACTAATCACCCGGATGCACACATGACCCTACACTTGCACCAGATAAATAAGAGGGGTGTCGAATACACAACATGGAGAGCAACAAACCCATGTCTTATGCCAACGAACCAACCCCCATGCGGGTACATCACAACAGTATCAAAATACAAAAGTAAAAACTAAAATTATTATATTTTCTTTATTATTTTTTTAATTGCTTAAATAATTGCTTTTTCCTTTTGAATTCCTTTATAATAAGGGTAAGGGAAGAAATACGAAACCCAAGTTTGAAAATTTCAAATACCCCAACGGTTTCTTAAGACCAATAGTTGTGACAATGGTTGACAGCCCCTAGTGCCCTGATGAGTGACCAAATTCAAAACGTTCCTTTTATCAAACAAACCACACCAATAGCCAATGAGCAAATTCCCCATGTATTGCATGCATATTGTTGTTAGTTGGAAGTTGAAACTTGGAAGTCTCTGACTCTTTTGAGTGCTGCTGCTGAACTCTTCTGAATTCTCATGAGTCATGCATGACATTGGATTAGTCTCCTTTTGCGTTCAAACTTAAAAGTCATCGTGGCAGGCTGGCATCCTCCAAAACAACTGACCGGACTGGGTCTTGGGATCAACTTTTGATATGATGATCATGAAAGAATAAATAGATCGTGATCTTTCTTCACTCACTCAAGTTATATTCTAGGATATATTCTTTTGTTCCAAAGAGTTCAACTGATGGATGCTACTAAGGAAAGGAAGAACCGAAAACCCACGTTACTGCTATCATTGGTCCAACTAAAGTTCTACTAGCTGAAACGAATCTTATACTATTTTTTGTTGAAAATGGGGTCATATCACCCATTGGATATGATTTTCTATGGTTAAAATTAGCTTAGTTGGAATTCCATTCTACCCATTTTTGTAGTGTTTGACTCGGTTTTATTATTACTTACATTTAATTAAAATACTTTAAAAGCAATTAAAACTGAAGATTTGAATTTATAATGTTTCCAATCCTTTCAGGATTTTTTTTCTTCTTATTTGATTTTAGAGGAAACTACCTGAAAAATCCCCATAGTGAGCCATGAGTAAGGAGAGGACCCAGCAAGAGTTTAGAGACGGCAGAGGTCTTTTTTTGTCGTTTAGCGATGTTGTCGATATCGACAACATTTATCAGTGAGTTGAATTAAGAGTTGTAAGTCAGTTGCTGCTTGAAGAGATAAAAGTTGTCGATATCGACAAATATGCGTAAACCCTTTATACATTGCCCCGTGTCTGCATTTCTTCGTCAAACTCTTTTCATCATTTGCAACTTGTGTTCTGGAGATTTTTCCTTCTCAGAAAACTTCTACATGGAATTAGCCAAAGTGCTTGTTGGATTCCATTAAAAGGTTTGGGCTTGGTTAATGGCGATTTTCATTTTGATCTTGATTAATGGTGATTTTCGTTTTGGGTTTTAGGGTTTGAAAAGGGGTTTCAACACCTTCATCTAAACCAGTTTCAAGCCATTCAACAACCCCTTCAAAAACCCTCCATTCCATGCATTTCCCCTCTGCAAAGAACACCCACCCATCTCCCAATCCGATCTCTGCCACGAAAGAAGCCCCACAGACCACCCGGTTGAAGTCATTGGCCGGATTCGTGACTACCCAGATCGAAAAGAGAAGCCCTCTTCATCTCTGCAGAGATCCTCTGATGGGCATATGGTTCGGGTGCGGACCGATATTAGGTATCGTGATTTTAGCCTTGATGGGGCCTCGGTTTCGAAGGAGGACGATCTTGATGGGTTAGGCTATCCTATAGCTGCTGCTGATTTGGTCCAGCTGTAGGGATAGTCCCCTGTTTCTGCTCAGCGCCCGGTTTGGCCTTTTTCATTGTAGTGGGTGCTCTTGTAGCCTCTGATTTGATTTTTCCGTCAGCCTGCTTGGGGTAGTGGAGTTATCTGCCTTCCATGTCAGTAGATTTTTGGAAGAGCTTCTTAAGTGTTCAGCTTCTAGCTCCTCTACAACTTGTTGCAGCTTTTGGCCTGTTTGGTTTAGGCCCAGTTTTAGTTGGGTTTGTGGCTGTGGAGCGGTTGTGCAAAGGATTGTAGGGGAGTTTTTCCAGCCCAGTCATCTAAGCTTCTTGTTGTAAGCTATGGAAGAGATTCTTTCTTTTGTAGCATCTGATTTCTGTCGAGTTATAGAGATCCTCCTCTCTCTACTCAGCTTAGTTGCCATTTTAAGTTAGTCTGGAGGCAGCCCGGGTAGATCTCTCTGCTCAGTGAGGTGTGGAGTTCTGCAGTTCTGTTGGGCCCTGTTTTGCCTATCTTAGGTGGTCTCATGGTTTTGTGCAGCTTGCAGTTATTTTTTGTTAGCTCCCTTCTCTGTTTTGAGCTGTTGCTGGTGGTGTCTGTCTGGTCTAGCTCTAGCTGGGGTGTTGTCTGTGGTGCTATCTTGCATTGTTTTGTAGTGGCAACTTTCCAGCCCTCTGGAAGATACAATTTCTCTAGTGCAGTGGTTGTGTCCCAGCTAAATGGGTTGTTCCAAGCTTGACCAAAAGAGATTGCATTCATTTTTTGGTGGAGTTGGTAATGTAAATGAGTTGTTCCAAGCTTGACCAGTGCGATGCCTTTTACTTGTAAGGCAGTTGATGTAAACGACTTGTATGGCTGCTGATGTAAATGGGCTGTATGGTGATGTCAATGGGTTCCATGTATATTTGAAGCATGTAAATGAGATCCATGTAGATTTGAACACTGCAAATTGGGCTTTTTATCTATTGTGTTTTGCTACTTTTGTAAGTATTGGATGGTTGTAATGAATGTTGGAATGTGAATGGTGCTAACAACTTTTTTAATATAAATGGAGAATGTTGTATTCAGTTATTCCATGGTGTTTGCTTTTTAAGACATTCCTAATGACCATAAGTTGGGTTTAATATATTGGATTCACACTATAAAACCATGCAAACTAGTTGATTAGCTATCAGATAAAAGTTGTCGCTATTGACAACTTTTATTTATTCCAAAAGCTGCTAACTTACAACTTTTAATTCACCCCACTGATGAAATTGGTCGATATCGACAACATAAGTTATCGTTATCGACAACTTTTATCTCTTCCAGCAGCTGCTAACTTACAACTTTTAATTCATCCCACTGATGAAACTGGTCGATATCGACAACCTAATGTTGTCGCTATTGACAACTTTTATCTCTTCCAGCAGCTGCTAACTTACAACTTTTAATTCACCCTACTGATGAAACTGGTCGATATCGACAACCTAATGTCGTCGCTATCGACAACTTTTATCTCTTCCAGCAGCTGCTAACTTACAACTTTTAATTCACCCCACTGATGAAACTGGTCGATATCGACAACCTAATGTCGTCGCTATCGACAACTTTTATCCTTCAAGCAGCAGCTGACTTACAACTCTTAATTCAACTCACTGATACATAGTTGTCGATATCGACAACATCGCTAAACGACAAAAAAAGACCCCTGCCGTCTCTAAACTCTTGCTGGGTCCTCTCCTTACTCATGGCTCACTATGGGAATTTTTCAGGTAGTTTCCTCTTGATTTTATGTGATGGATGGAAGTCACTCTGAATAGGTCAATCAGGAGAAATGATCCCATGTTGTGGTGTGAAAGAGATTGGAGGCAATTGAAACTTGATTTATTATGTGGGACCCATCTTTGACATATCTCATATATAGGAGCCTGTGTATATAGAAAATTAGTCGAATTTCACTTCGATCTCTGTGATATGAATTGTTGAGTTATGCACACTTGAAATACAATATGCTTTCTAAACATAATCAATTCAATAGTGTTGACACTTCATCTGAAGTGAAATTTAGGATACTTCCCATGTACAAGACTCTAGCCAATATGAGCGGGTCTGATTAGACGAGGATGAGCTCCTGAAAGGTTCTTAACTTCAGCATGGGATAACTTCTCTTGATGCAATGGACTAAGAAAAAAAAAAGTACATGCATATAGCTCATAGCTAGCACCAAGGTAAAATCCTCATGACCTATAAAGTCCTGCAAAAGAATGGTGCGTGTGGGATTTTCAATCCTCCTTAACTAAAGGCGGGGTCAAAAATCCAGCAAGGCAACCAAGGAGAAAAATCCCCCTAGCCATTGGTGACCCATTGAACAGTTGAATAAATGTAACTGCTCGGAGAATAATATATACCCGTAGATTTTATAAGCGTGCCATCCAGATGTGGCTATCGATTGGATGGCTAGGATCGACGAACACGTTGATCAGTTTGCTGTCCACCATATACCAAGTGGTAACTCGAACGCTGGGCCCGGACCAGGCGAGGGCTGGCCCGGCCCATGAGCAGGCCTAGTTGAAAGTTTGATGTCACCTCCCCAAATGACCCCCTCAAAGAACAGCAGCATCTATATGGGTTGACGTCAAGGAGCCGCCCATCTACACTTTCTTTTATTCGACCAAGGTGCCCACGTCCATTCATCACTTCCTGTTTTCAAGTCTATACTAACAGCATTTTAAATAGGATACAAGAAAGACCACATGTTTGCCGTTCAAATACAATAACAAAAGACAACTTTTATGAAAACAAGAGCCACAAATGAAAGAATAATCTACTAAAGAACATGGTATATGAAACAGAAGTATAGCAATGGCCCACAATCAGTGCAAGAGAAGTATACATCTTCTTCTTCTTTTATCATAAAGAGGAATTATTCTTGTTCCATGTAGTGGGTCCAATAATACACCTGTTGATCTGACGGCACTATTGATTTGGGAGAAGCATTCCACATTAAAATATTCCTACATTTTGCCTTGATAATCTCTGGTTGACTTTTGACAAAATAGTGTAATGACTCATAAAAGTGATGAATGCCAAATGGTTGCGAACTTCGAGTCTGTAGAAGTGTTGGCCATCAGATAGTTACCAATGATAACATGCAAATCTGCAGTTTGGATGCCAAAACACACATGGTTGGGTGGTCTTAGCACCATAATTTTAAGGAGATGTCTGGATATCAATTTCTAGGTAGTAAGATTTGAAGTATCACTTTTAACTAAAATGTTTTTATTTTTATTTTTATTTTTATTTTTATTTTTTTTGGCGGTCTCAATCACGAAGGCATGTGCCCAACTTTTCCCCTCTTTTTGCTCTGGTAATAAGCTCTCACACATCACCTACTCAAGTGAGCCTCATTGGATTGAAATTTGGCTAATTTATAAACAGAAGGGATGAATTTTTTTTCAGATTATAAAGATCTTGATTTACTTTCCATGGTAGCCATATACTTATTACTACCATACAACACTTGAAAGTAGGCCATAAATTCCTACCAATTATATAATTTGGGATATAGATAGAAATATTTGAATCAATTGGATTTCATTGAAATTGAGTAGTATACCAATGAATGGAACTATTTTATTTTATCGAAGTTAAGAAATCCAGAAATTTTTACTACCAATTCTTATAATTTAATTCGAAAAATTTTGATTTGATTATGATTCAAAGAGGAAAAAGAATCAAATAATCATTCCATGATGAAAATAGAATAAGCATCCATTTTATGTGGGCTCCACCTAAGGGGGAATATTGAAAAATATTTTCACTGCCTCTATTAACGCCGTGAGGCTTTGGTAGGAATGGCTAGTTAAAGAAATTTAATCGGTATCAGAGCCAACCGATCCTGAGTTCAAATCCCAGGAGGAACGACTCGGCTCAAAAAAAAAAAATGTGTCGCCAAAAGTGCGCCGGCTGGGTTCCACCTAAAGGGAGTATTGAGGAGTGGGCTCCACCCGAGGGGGAATATTGATAAGATTCAAAGAGAAAAAAGAATCAAATAATCATTCCATGATGAAAATATAATAAGCATCCATTTTGTGTGGGCTCCATCTAAGGGGGAATATTGAAAAGTATTTCCGCTGCCTCTATTAACGCCTTGAGGCTTTGGTAGGAATTGCTAGTTAAAGAAATTTAATAGGTATCAGATCGAGCCAACCGGTCGTGCGTTTAAATCCCAGGAGGAACGACTCGGCTCAAAAAAAAAAAAAAAATGTGTCGCCAAAAGTGCGCCGGCCGGGTTCCACCTAAGGGGGAGTATTGAGGAGTGGGCTCCACCCGAGGGGGAATATTGATAAGTATTTCCGCCTCTACTAACGCCTTGAGGCTTTGGTAGGAATGACTAATTAAAGAGATTTAAGATGGTATCACAGCCGACTCTCGACTAATTCGAGTATGGGTCCCCTACCGAGGCCTGGTGCAAGTGGGCGGGTTTCCATGTTGGCGAGCCAAGAGGGTTGACAGGCCACTACATAGGGACGTGTAGCCTTAAGGGGGGTTGATTGTAACTCCCCAGAATCCCACAACGACTATAGAGAGGAAAGTGAATGTAATTATATGGAGAGCATACACCCTTACCTTGCATGAGGCCTTTTGGTGGGTTGAGGCCCATCAGAAATAAAACCGTGAAGCTCGTAGGCCAAAGTGGACAATATCATGCATGCGTGTAAGGTGAGGTGTTACAAATGGTATTTTCTCCTCAGGTGGAGCCCACTCCTCAATAAAACCATCAATGAATGGAATGGAATTGGAAACCCAAACAGCTAAACCAAGGTCTCCACATGCCTAAAAGTTACAAAATCAATCTTCAATGACATAATCTCATTTTTATCTAATGTGGGAAACATGAAAGACACTTTCCCTCAAGGTAAAATAAAGGAAGACTTCAAATTGCTCGACCATGGTGTCTAAGAATATATAATTCATCTTTGCACTTGCAATAGTGGATGGATCAAGACTGTTCTCGGTGGGCCATGGCTCAGAAATCATTCTTATTGGATGGATCTTGTAGTAAATAGAAGTAACAAAACAGAAACTGTTATATCATAGCCCCACCTGGAAAAAGAGACGAAACTTTTGATATTGGAAGAGATGCTCTCTTTCTTTTTTTTTCTTTAAAAAAAAGGGCCCTTTCAACCTCTGAAACTCTTTACTGTTCATTGTCAATTATCATCAGACCAAATCGCCCCAATTTTCCTTTAGTTAGGGAAATGTTAGGCAATAAATTATTTTACCTAATAAGCTTACTTGCTCCCAGAAAACTAGAGCTAATAGGCACTTTTCACGATGGGGCAGACCTTGCCACATTAACCAGCCGATGTGTCAGTTCTCTTCTAAAAGATGCTCAGTAGCATCAATAGCAAAAAGATCGGTCAGTTAAAAATTTATTTTGGCCGAATTGATAAGTTTAGGTAATTTACACCTAAACTTGTAAAGTGAATTCAAAAAAATAATTATTTTAAGAGAAGAAAAAAGAAAAAGAAAAAGAGAGGTCTCATCAAAATGTAAAAAATTTCAAAAAACACCTCTACTTTTAAAAAAAAATTTTGAAAAATTAAATCTCTCATTCCACTAAAAGATAAAAAAAAAAAAAAAATTTCTTTTTATCCAAAATGATCAAAAGAGATCCTTCACATCTTACGAAATGACAAAAACTCAAAAGATTGGATTATGAAAATTTATACTTTTTCTTTATAATACCCATCTTCTTTCCTTATCTCTTAAATTGACTCCTCGCTTGAATTCACTTTATAAGTAAATTACCCAAACGGCTCGGGATCCATAGTAAAATAATGTTTACCTGTTAGATATCGAAACGCACGCACACAATCAATCAATCCACGACACACGTATTTACATGGTTAGGCAAAATTGCCTACGTCCGCGGGAAATTCACTATTAATGGAGATTCCTATAGGAGCAACGGCACACCCACCGCGACTCCTACTACGAACTCGCAAAACGCGTGTGTCGAAACTCAAACACCCGACCTACCAGGCTCTGATACCACTTGTAGGGTCTTAAACCCCATTTCGCTTCCACTTATCCCAAAATCAATTGGTGATAGAAAATGGCACAATAATAGTTTTATGGTGAGGGGGAGGGCTCGATCACGATTATGACCGGTCAGGAGCGATGGGGGACGTTAACCTCAACAAATACATGAAGCCCTAAACCTCTAGACACCCACAACCATCATATTTGGCCTTATAACAGATGGTTTAGATTAAACCGACAAATTAGAAATAAACCCTGTAATAGAATAAAGTCTAGATCAGGCTTCACCAACCCATCATTACCCTATAGCGCAGGCATGCCACCAATTAATTGAAAATATCTAAATTTGATTGGGCCCAGCCAGATTAATAATTATCAAAACTGAATCCCCATGCGGACCGAGTGGCTGGCTGGCCCTTTGGTGAACTACCCAAACAGAACTTACCATCTAAAATGAACTGGAGCAGGGCTGGGCCATAGCTCAAAGATTATACCTTTCTGAAAATCTTAAACCTCTTATAGTCAGTTTTCAACTCTGCTGGTGGGAATGTCTCCAAAAAAAAAAAAAATCTGCTGTTGGGAAATGAAATTCGGTTATGGTTGGGTTGAAAAGATCTTTCCAATTATGTGTTGGTGGTTGCATATTGCTCATCCTAGACAGTGATTACTGATATGAGTCACCAACTTATGAGCCACAATTAGCAAATTTAGCTAATTATAGTAGAATGTCACACCCAACCAATGATCTAGACACTTAAAAAATATCCAAACCCACAAAACACTGTCCACTATACTTGCAGTGGCCCAAATTTCACTCCAAATATGTGCAAAGCATGTGATGAGAGCCAGTGTCACAAATACTAGTAATATTTTGAAAAAAAATATATCCTGATGTTACAAAGGTATGTGGTTCCAAATAACATTGCAATATTTTGACAGTACTATTAAATTGATAATATCGTACGAAATCGTGACAATATAAGAATAAAAATAGAAAAAAAAACATAAACAATAGTTTTTTATAAAAGTAATTGATAGTTATTTATATTTTGATTGTTAAAATTAATTTACTTCCTTTATTAATTTCAATAGAATGAAACTTGATTGTATATCTACGTTATGTTTCATTCTATTGGTTATGGACAATATTCATGTGCATCATTCCCTCACCATTATTTGAAACACCACTTTAAAATTTTTTACCGAAATTCCAAACTATCAAAAGAATCCATCTTATGGGCTAGTTCGAAATGTCGATCAAAACGGAATTGACAGTTAAAGCTAGAGATGCCCCTTGAGTCGATAAATTAGGCTAGTTTCGACTAGGATGACTTGTGCCCTCTCTCAGTAATGGGACAAACGTATCAAAGGATAGATCCGTCCATAATATATACTCTACCAGATTAGGATTAAAATCTCTAAAATTTACCGAGTTCATCAAGTTTGATAGAACAAGAAGGAAACGTAATTGGCCTGTAATTGCTATACTTGGTAGTTGGATCGCACTCAACTACTACACACACACACTAAAGAGTTCCGTATTTTGGATTAGTAAAATTGAAGAGCTGGCGAGGCCATCCAAAAACCAATGTCCTCTTTAGTAATTATACATCCGTTCTAATCTTCCTCTCTATATACCGTTATATACACCCCAGGAAGAAGAAAATTCAATTGGAAAGACCGAAACATTGTTGCATCCCTTCTCCGATTCCCCAATAAACGAGGCTCCCTCTTCCTCGTCTGAACCGTGTGCAAGTGTAACAAAGATATACACGGCCGGCGTATCACAACTTCAAAAGTCCAATTCGAATCCTTCCTGTTTTTACAAGAGGATCGCTCATGTAATCCAAATCCAAACACCACATTTCCATTACCACATCGCCTTTTTGCCTCTCCAATTTCAGAATCTCTCTCCGATGATTTTTACATGGAAGAGGAAAAAACAGGAGTAAATCATCTCTTTCTCTCTCTCTCTCTCCTTGGATCTGCGAGCGATTTGATTTCTGTAAGTAACATTTGGAAATCATGATCTATTTATATCCGCTCTACTTCCTCGGCGCGATTGCATTCGGTTTCGTGATTCTGAAAATAATCACCTCCGCAAAGGTTCTGCTATCGGTTCTGAGGCGGTTGTGGCGGTCGATCGAAGACCGGTGCCATCTATATCAGTTCTACAAGATTCCTGAATTCAACGAGAGCTTTCAGGAAAACCAGCTCTACAGGCAAGTTTCGGTGTATCTCAGCTCCTTGCCGTCTCTAGAAGACTCCGATTTCGCAAATCTCTACTCTGGAAGGAAGCAGAACGAGTTCTCGCTCCAGCTCGACTCGGGCCAGGCCGTCCACGACTCGTTCCTCGGCGCCAGGATCTCGTGGAAGAGCGAGCCGAGGAGCGAGCGGACTCGCTGCAGAACGTTCGTGCTGAAAATCCGAAAGGATGACAAGCGCCGGATCCTCCGCCCGTATCTCCACCAAATCCAAACGGTCGCGGACGAGATCGAGATCAAGAAGAGAGAGGTGAGGCTCTTCACGAACGTTCAGGCGGAGGAGAAAGGAGGGATCGGACGGTGGAGATCCGTCCCCTTCACGCATCCATCCACGATCGAGACCGTCGCCATGGACTCGGATCTCAAGAACAAGGTCCGATCCGATCTCGAATCGTTCGTCAAAGCGAAGCAGTACTACCACCGCCTCGGCCGCGTCTGGAAGCGGAGCTACCTCCTGTACGGCCCCGCCGGCACCGGAAAGACCAGCTTCGTCGCCGCCATGGCGAGGTTCCTCTGCTACGACGTCTACGACGTCGATCTCTCCTGCGTCGGGAGCGACTCCGATCTCCGGTCGCTCCTCTTGCAGACGACTGGCAGATCGCTCATCGTCATCGAAGATCTCGACCGATTTCTCGCCGAGAAATCGGAGAAGGTGAGTTTATCGGGGATTCTCAATTTCATGGACGGCATTTTCTCGTGCTGCGGAGAGGAGCGGCTGATGGTTTTCACCATGAACAGCAAGGAAAACATCGATCCTGCTCTGCTTCGCCCGGGCAGATTAGACGTCCATATCTATTTCCCGTTATGCGATTTCTCGGCTTTCAAAAATCTCGCGAGCAGTTATCTCGGGGTGAAGGACCACAAGCTCTTCCCGCACGTGGAGGAGGTTTTCCAGACCGGAGCGAGTCTCAGCCCGGCTGAAATCGGCGAGATCCTGATGGTGAATCGGAGCTCCCCGAGTCGGGCGCTCAAATCGGTCATCAGCGCGCTGCAATCCAACGGCGCAGCGAGGGGGCCGGGTAAGATCGGACGGCGCCTGAGCGAGGGCGGCTCTCAGGACGAGTCAGAACCGAGTGGACCCGTTCTGTGTAGAGAAAGCGTGCATACGGTTCGTGAGTTTCGGAAATTGTACGGTCTTCTAAGGATCAGGAGCAGCGGGAGCAGGAAAAGTGCGGGGTTCGAGCTGGAGGAGAAGGAAGCTTCTTGAACGGAACGGAACTTAACGGTTTTGTTGTTTTCCGTGCCGGTTGGGATCCCGGGAGTATCGGATCGGTGCGGGTTGCAAATGCCTCGAGCTGAATCGGCGCACGCTTGCGCTTCCTCGGCTTCCTCTGTAATTTTCTACACGACCTTTTCTTCCTTCATCTGCACTATTTTTTAATTTGGGGGCCAGCCAGGGATGAATTAATGGAAATTATGGGTTGATGACAACATTGCCATTGTAGTTTCTGCATAAAAGAATTTGATTCCCATGTTACTGTTCTTTGCTGTGAAGGTCATTTCTGTCATTCCACAAAATTTATGGATTAAAAGGTACATATTAAAATTTATTCTATCTTCCCTCCTCTTTTTTTTTTTTTTTCGTTCTTTTCTAAATGGGTTGGTTGCTGCTGGTTAAATGTCACCAGATGTTATTGGTCAGCAAATGGAAACTATGCAACCTAACAAGGAGCAGAAAAGCCATTCCAATGAGACATGATCATAATCTTATAGTAGGCTTGTGAAGGTTGATTAAGGTAATTAAAAATGCACCCACCAAATGATAATGATAGATGACAATGTCAATAAATTCATGGTTGAGTGTTATTATATTCTTGTCTAGGGATCGATCCTTGTGAGTCCTGTTCTCACCAGTCGACCAAGGTAGCAAAAACAAAATTGATTGATGTTGATCGGGTTGGTTTTTAATTATGTGGAGGGTTGAACGTTGGGTGGAAGGAATTTATTAGAGTTTTGGTAGAAAAAGTCGATTGAATCGTTTCCATGTTGTTGTGGTAATGCTCCGGAAAGAATCTTCAAATATGTGGCGAAATTGTAATGTGTTATTGTATGTTGGGGTGTTCGGGCTCAAGTTGGTTCATGCGCAGGCAGAGTCCATTTAATGGGTGGTATCGGAGTCAGCAGGAAACAAAGGCCTTTGAATTAAACTTGCTTGAATGGATAGTATTTAATGGTTGAGAATTGAGATCTCCAAGGTATCACTTTAGTATGTGACCATTCACCTCATTAAATCTTAAGTAATTCATATTCTCTTGTCTAATATCTACTCCCAACTCCCAAGGTGTTGTGTGTATCACCACTCACCAGAGAATGCATTTCTAAATTCTAATCCTATGTAGGAAATTATAAAACTCTTCACTTTTTCACCTTTTATATATGAAACATGTGTTCTACCAAATGGTGGAAGGATGGGTTGCACAAAAAAATTATTAATTGAAGGCGTATTTAAGTTTCCTGCATATCTTCTATTAATCTGCCATATTTTTCATTTTTAGTTTATTTTTAATTAAAATTAAAAATTAACTTTGGGCTCCACTCCTTCGCCCCGAGCCTATTTAAATTGTGTTTTGTTTTTTGCCAAAACCAAGTGTCATAGGTTAGACAACCTGAGTTCCAAGGTCATGGTCCAATTATGGTGAATGGTTACAGCAATTAATTAACAACAGATAAGACTGTTAGGTATCTCCATTCCCATTCTCCTACGGCATCTGAACTTGTTTGACTCTAGCAGTAAACGTTGAATGGTGATAAGGAGGAAGAAATCACAGTCAATTACGATTATGGATAGCTGAGAGACAAAGGAAGAGAGAAAGAAACAGGAAAATTAAAAAAAAAAAAAGGCGGAGGGAGAGAGATTGCGGACGGTGGAGATGAAAATGAGATGACATTGGCTTTTAGTGTGGCAAAGCTCTGAAAAGGCCAAAAGAGGGTTCTTTACTTCTTTTGGGGTGCCAGTAGTTGTGCTTGTTGGGTGTATAAAGTGTGGAGGACACAAGTGGCCCACCTTTCTATTCTCTCATCATTGGTGATTACCGGCTTTGATTTGAATTATTAGAGAGGACAAAGATGGGATGGTTGCCTTTTAGTTTTTATCTTTTTGATGGAGTTCTTCCTACCACATGAATGAAACAAGTCAGCTATATGAGCCAATGCAAAGATAGTGCGTTTTCTCAAGTCGCTGGGCATGGCTATACCGTTCAATTATTGGGGCCCTTCAAGAATTTCTGGCACCTCAAAAAGGAATTCAACCTAACTTGTAAGAGGGGGACTAGTGTGGATGATATTTACCTGGGGACGTCCATTTGTAAATTTTTTTAGATTCTGAGCTGTAGCAGTGATGGTGAACCATGGAGATATTTTGGACGGAAGGCCCTGCAGCCATCCATATGAGGTCTTTGGGTGGGATGGGGAAATCTTCGATACCGTATCTGTTCGAATATTTTTGTGTGTTCCGACCGTCGCAATCACTGCAAATGCCCCAAGAATGGCATAATTCTCTGGATGATCAGAAATGATCCAAATTATGGTTTTCATCTTCCTGTGAATAGAAAACTCGACTTGTGGTTTGCTAATTTATCAAGGATAGAGCCTAAAATCATGGTTTAAAACAAAGCCAAAACACAAGTTATATTGTCTGATATTTAGAGGTTAGTGGGTTTCACTTGTTAGGCTTATGTATTGTGTTCCGAATTAGTCAATTTATGGTTAATTTGGGTGTAACTATCTGGTGTTATATTTTATGATATGTAAAGGTTAATCTGGGTGTACCTGAGTTTGAGGGTATTTTTGTAATTATATTAAGATAAAACGGAGATTATGTATAATATGTAATATGTAACTTTAATAGGAAGCACAACAAGGGAGAGAGAGGAGTTGAAGGGAGCTATTTCCGTTGACACAGACGAATTTGCTGAACCACGTAAATCATCGTGTCTTCATCTTCGATGATTGATTCCTCGATTATTTGTATGGATATGTATGTGCGTGTTTATTTGCCAATCATTGGGTGTTCGTTTTGCTGGCGATTAGAAATCTATTCTCACCATATTTCTATCTTAATTTTTCATTTCATCTTATCTAAATTTAAAATAAAGAAATGAACGAAAACCCACGGAATCTGCCAATTAAAAAGAAAAAAAATCTGCCAATTAAAAAGAAAAACTTCTTTAATGGGGCTAAGGGTCCATTTGTTTCATGTAATTAAATACCTAGAAATGGTAAGACTTTGTATTCCTTTTAAGTGGTTAAAGGTGAAGAATCTAACCTCCCCTTAAATGAAAATTAAAGGAAAGAAAGATGGAAATGAATACAATGCCATAACCATAGTAATTGAAATTCTAAGAAAGTTAAGATATTATTTACATCACTACTTTATATAGATCGTGCCCTTTACCTGCTCTCCCCTTTAGTAATCACTAGTGGAGATCATTTGACCATGAATTCATATCGATTCAATTCCTATGTATTTGATGCAAAACAATACTCAACGTTAAAAGCTTTATTAATTCCTCTCTTGCTTTATCAATAATAAGAATAAAAACTCATCCTACATAAACTATTTCTCAACTTTTCTCGCCATTTATGAATCTCTACCATTTCAAAAAACTTTGAATTTTAACTTTCACTGCGGGTCCAAAAATAAAAGTTCCTGAAATTGCTGTTGCAACGTATTGCAAATTGGAATTTAAGAACTTTTTGACTGGATTTGTCTTGTCATGTTGCTAGATTTGCTAAGGCTTATTTTCCATTTTTACTAGAGTAGACTCTGGAGACATACAATAATTGCGAAGTCATTGACGTTTAATATCTCATGCATTTTTATATATACATTTTCTTTCATATTTACCATAACTTTCATATTTCCTTTAGAGACGTTTGTTTGAATGAAATATAATTCTTAGGAATTCAGCAGAAAATGAGTTTCAATGAAGGAAAATTAAAGATATAACAGGCGATGGATGTGGTGTGGTGAGACCCTCACTTTCCTAGAATCTAAAGACTTTTTTGCCAGGAGAATTTAGAAAGGACTAAAATGATATAAGCCTGATTGTTTACTAGAATTTAGAGAATTTTTATTTGGAGAATTTATGAATTCTTAGAAATGTGTATTCCTATTTTTTTTTTTTTTCATACTTGAGCATCTAAAAGTTCCACAAAAAAGTAAAGATGTTGGAATTTAAAAAAACTAAAAAAAAATTGAGACATTTTATTAGGTGGTTGAAAATTTAAAATTCTAATAAAGAAATATGACATTTGCAAATGTAAGGGTACAAACCATCACATCATGTTCAAATAAAAAATCCAACACAATAAGGGCATGTTTCTTTGCTAGAATTTCTGGCAAAAATTGAGTAATTGAGGTTTTTAACACATGATGTGACGGTCCGTCCCTGTTAGTTGCAAATGCCCGTTTTTATCACAAAAACTCTAAAATTTCACCCACCTAAAAGGTCTTAAATGTCCAGACAAAATTTTAAAATTCCGGTCCCTTTGCATCTTTGTACAATTACTGGATGCTAAAGTATAAAGGAGTATTCAGGAATTTCAATATATTTGAAAATTCAGAAATACCGCAGGTAAGAATTCGCTTAGTTCCGGTTATGAAATAGGTCCTTAAATTCTTGACAGAAAGTCTAGTAACGAAAGAGGCCTTATTAAGAGATTGAGCCCTAAATTCTATTTTTAATAGTAAAAGATGTTATGTCCTCAAGCCGGATAAAATTACTAAGGGCTCGTGTGTTTGCTGAATATTGAATTTCTAAAAATCTTCTTGTAAGATTAAACAAAGAAGTAAATGTGACGATCTACAAAGGACAGAAGATGGTATTCCTTTTTCCTAAGAAAATGATTACCACCTTCACCTAATAAATCAAATCCTACAGTTTCCATAGACATCTCAACGTTAAATCCTTCCCTCTTCCCATCTCTCAAAGTTCTTTTGTTGCAGCCGTCTTTACTATAAACTGTTAAAAGCTTCATAGTAATACCAAGCAAACAAACATTTCTTTAAAAGTACCCTTTGCACTATGTTTTCAAATTTCAATAGGCCATTCAAATTCATGCGAAAGCATGATATCATCATTAGGTATATACCCTGCAAAAATGGTGAGTATTCTAACAACTAGAGATTCTCCTGTTCTCATTAATCCAAGAAATTCTCTAATCAAAAGGGCTCAGAAATTTGGCCTTCTCAACGAGAGACATTGCACCTTAACCTTTGCACAAGGACCACTACTGTTTGCTGTTAATAAAGAAACTGACAAAAAATTTCTTTGCAGCTGCAGTTACATACGCCAGAACAGAACACGTGAATCCTTCCTTCAAATGCCACAAATGTCAAGCCTACTATAGCCTCCTATTCCATGCCAATCATGTTTAAGAAATTTAAATCGCTGACCCCAAAACATGTCTAAATTCTCTGTTTCAGCAAGAACATCAAGACCTTGGCTGATGACTGATGTATTAGTGTCCCACTAATCTGTTTAGCTTTATTTTTTTGCTCGGCTTTTTGGTTGTTTTAGATGTAAATATAAAACAGACAAAAGAATTCTCTTCTTTTAGAAGGACTAGTCTCATCCATGACCTAATTAATCATGTAAAATTTGATCGAAAACTAGACTTACTTAAATTGGAATTTGAATAAGTTTGAGGCTCTCATAACAAGACCTCATTTGAAAGCATGGTTTCCATTCTTTGCACAAATGGGTAGGTCCTAGGAACATATATTTATGAGAGGCTATATATGAATAGGGTGAGGATGTCCTAGCAATCCCCACATGCCCAATCCAGGCTGAAATTGATCTGATAGTTTTGAGTTGGGGTTGACCCTTTCTTTTTTGGGTTTGAATCCCTGACACAATTAACAAATGGGTTGAGTCACTTGAGTGTATAGGTTGAGTCTATAATTGTAAAATCAACCCAACTCAATTATTTTACTATGACCCACCTGCCAACCAAAACCTAGATTGTTAAGTTAATATGAACCCAATAAGACCATTTTGCAACCATAGTCCCCACCATTGATGGGTTGGTTCCAACCAGTTAGGATGTGACCACTGTCCATGTCCTCCTTGCGCCAAAAACCATATGGCGTTTGGTTTTGTCAGGGTGGAATAAATCCCTCAGTCCCTTGTTCCGTGGGTTTTGTTTGGTTGTTTTTCTTGCCCGTTTGGCATTTTACTATTAAAGTCAAGTGGAGTGAAGTGAAATGAAAAATATGAATAAAATATGTAGTGAGTTATGATGGTATTTTATTTTTAGTTGTTTGTGATGGAATATTGTTGACTTTTAGTATGGGAAATGGAGTTTTTATATCTTTTAATTAATAAATGTGGTTACTTTTTTACTTTTTATTGGAAAAATTGGAGGAATTTTTTTTAAAAAAAAAAGCTTTTAATGTGATATTTATGATGATTTAATTTTACTTGACTTTACTAGCCAAGTTATCAAATGGGCAGAAATAAGGAGTGGGGAACTGTGGGGAGTAGCTTTAATGAATCATGATTGCTGACTGTTGGATGGAACAGACCCCCATCATTCCCTGCTTTTATTTTCTCTTGTCTTTGTTTTCTATGGCTTTAACACATCTCTGTGATCACCTCTCTTTTCTCCTCTTTCACTTTTCTCTTTCTTTCCCTTCTTTGTTTTCTATAGCTATTTCTGCAACTTTCTTTCCACCCCAATGGTCCATGCATTTTTCAAGGGTGGTTAGGGACGGCCATTTAGGCTTTTCTCACACTTCTCAAACATAAAATACATAATATGTATCATTAATGATTTTTGTTAACTTCTCTCTTTGTTATATGAATGATTGCTTTCCTTTGCTTGAAACGTTTCCAATCCAGTTAAGGTAATCAAAATTCTCTTTTTTGAAAACACTTTGGCCAGATGCACTTAAACTTTTACAGGGAATTTACTTGCACATTGAGTGTTTCAACTAAATTAAAGTGTCTTTGTTTGAACTCAACTTCTATCCAACTTTGAGAATAAGGGATTGCTCAATAGGTAGGGTATCCTGTTTCTCACTTAATTATCTAGACTCAATCCTTGGGTTCCTATTCCTTATAAGATATTTCTTTGGTGGGGTTCTCTATCTCATGGGTCACGACGCCCTTGGCGACTGAAAAATAAAAACGTTGAATCCAAGTTTAAGAGAGAAAAAATGAAAAATGAAAAAAAGATACAGTTTTTCAAGTGGGCCTTAAAATGTAGTTATTTGGACCACCCACAGAGACTTAAATGTGTTGCAGATACGGGTGAGAGGTAATGATTGAGTGTAAGTGAATGGACCACACACAGGTTTTGTCCATTACCAAACAATTGTTACGGTCCCGACACCAACTAATATGATGACCCATTTAAGAAGTGTCAATTTTAAGTTACAGTGAATAAAAAAAAGCATGTTATATGTACAATTCAGAAAAAACCCAGCTGATTAGGGACATTAAATACCCTCCTTATTCTGATGATAAGGATCACATGATTGAGTAAGTGTAAGAATCGATCCTGAGTAGACCACATTTCCTCAGTCAAAGGATCTTTACCTCACTCCAGATCTTGATGGTAAAAAAAAAAAACCACTTGTATAAGAGGTTGAGAGTCTGTGAGTTGGAAAGAATATTAGGGGAAAAGCTAATAAAGAGAAAAAAAATTAATTTTGCTCACTAGGTAATTGAGGAAAATAAAATATAATTTTATTCACCATGTAATTAAGGAAAAAAGATCTTGATTCTTATCGCCTTTTTGTTGCTTTTTTTTTTTAAATGATAAGTAAAAGTCATTGATTTGTGGATACAAGATAACTTTGAAATCCAGTGATTTAAAAATAAAAATTAAAAAGAGAAATAAGTCCATTTCATGTTTTTTACCAATTGATCTTTATATTGGACTAGCAATATTTAACAGATCCATTTTATATATATAATAAAAAAAAAGTGAGTGGGCTCCATAAAGTCATTCATTTGTCTTATTTTAAGACCTGGAAGAGAATCCTGCTACACAAGCTGGAGAGGGACTGGATCCACTAAATACTAGCTAAAGTTCACATGTGCAAAGACTTTGAGGTCCTCTTTGCAAACTGCTAGGTGATTATTACAAGAAATATATATACATGTTTCCAGTTGTTAAAAAACAGAAAAGAAAAAGAAAAACCACCAAGTAGATATTCTTAGAAAAGTCTAATAATCTACATTGAGTCTAACTAATGATTGGCCACTTGGCCTGTTTGTGAGGTCTGTGAACCACTCTCAAGGTTAGGCATCTGACAAAGTCACAGCACCTTCAAACAATTTCAGCATTTCAGATGAATAAGAGTACTGTAGGTTCATTAAGAAGTTTTTCTTTTCTTATTTTGGGTAATCCTTATCTAGCTTCCTAAATCCTTAATCATGTTTTCCATGACCATATATGGGGAGGCTAGAAATGTGAAAGGACTGTCTTTTGATGGATGCATATATATAGTCTTCACACTCTCCTAGTGGGATTGGATGATCTCCACCAACTCGTTAGATGGCCCACTTTTACAGCACAGATTTCCTTCTTTTTTCTCAATTCATCAGATCAGACTCTATTTAGTGGTCATAATTTGATTAAGTCAAAATTTTGAATTTTACAATTATTAAAAGCAGCATTAATAGGGTTTTTAGATGCTCCACACAGATGAGAAAGATTGCCAACATTATACACTTCCAAATAGCCCATGTATAATGAGAAATGAAAGTCTAACTGCTTGTACAACCATGTTGGTCGAGCCCACATATTACAGCCTAATCTAGCCCCCACATAATCATATGGTAGGTTATGAATATGCTTTCATCATGTGTTGCACGACAATCATAGCCCACTAAATTGGATTCATTTCTCATTTGCACTAGGTTAACAAAATAAGTTGCAATGATTAATCGAAACTTGTAAAAATAATTTATTTAATATGGTGCTACCAAACTACTACTTTTTTGTAATAACAAACTCTAAATTATACTCTAATAATCAATATTCGACACTATGGGGTGATGGATGATGATGTTCTTATTTTATTGTATGTGGTTAAGCTAGCTTCGCCTGTCAAGCTATAATCTTTTCTTCATTGCTTATCCTTACTATGGTAATTCAAAATATCGGCCGATATCAACATGCATTGGCTCTTCAAGAAACCCATAAAGAATATCAGCTGTGTGATGTTTAAATCACATCCACATATATATATATATATATATTTATATTTTTTGGTATCCCGACTCAGGGGCTAGGGCCCAAGAGAGCCCATTCAAGTGGGAAGAGGAAAGCCCACAATGTGAAAAGGAGAGCCCATGAAGTGGTAAGGATAGCCTACACACGTGAGAAGAAAAGCTCACGCAGATTCGGGGCCTATTTCTTTATCAATATTCCAAGCATTTGAAATATTATTTAATTTGAAAAGGCTCAGCTTATCCGATCAGTTCGAAATCTTCCTACTTTAGCTTGGCCCTAATTGCACGGACTTATTATTTAATTTGGTTTATTTATTTATTTATATTTTTTATCTTGCCCCAACTAACTAGCATTGACTTCAAGGAAGTGGTCCTCAGAGCAACATGATAGGATATTCTTTTTCTTATTAAGTTTGCCCACTTAGCTGTTCAAGTTGCAAGTGCTTATCAATGTCATTGTCTAGGAAGGAAAACAATGTTAGAATGGATCCAGTACTTGGAACAAGTTTAGGAGATCGGATGAAAAGGTTCACAAAAATGAGTAAACTCTGAAAATGGGTGAACAATATTTTACTTCAATGTAGCACAGAATTTTAGTAAGCAAACTTGCTTGGTTTGATGTAGTCAAGTGTTTTAGATTTATGGCTTTTTAAGAGTTAAAACTTCTTAATTGGGGTGTGATTTTCTTAATACATGGTTTGTTTCTAATTCATGTGGGGTTAATATCATAAAATCCAATCCAGCGTGGATTGTAGTAGATACAATGGTGAATTCAAATACATTCTAGCCAATAATCTCAAAATCATTTGGTGATAGGAAACTATACAAATAACTACTTAACACCCTTCTCGGACGGGACACCGCAGCATGGGGCCTTCTTGTCATGCGCACTTTGCACCAGCACAAATACACAACTCGTTATCATGACCGAGTTGCTAGCTAGTAATCTCAAAATCAATTGTGATAGGAAACCGCACAAACAACTATTAAACATGATGTGAAGGGATTTTGCTAGTTTATCCTTTTATTTAATCTGAAATGCAGATTTCTTTTATTGTTCATATTTTTCATGATCTCAAGGCGTAAGCTATACATAAACGGGCTGCAGGTAACTTGATTTACATGTGAACGCTTGGTGCGCTTGGGTAACCTAGGTCACACTCATGTCAAAATTGTTGTACTCTTTCTTATGACAAATTACAATAAATCAGAGTTCTAGGTAATTAGAATACAGGGAAACCAAGTTCCAATGATCAATAGGTCATGTCCGAAATTGTTGAAATATACATTGGATGGTCCATTCTTAGTACTACTCCGGGGATAAATCTGAGCTTTAACACAGACAGAAAACCTGTTTGAATAAAATAGTAAGAACCAACAGAACAGCCACATTTAAGAAGAAACAGAATTATGGAAATGTTATACTTGAAAGAAAAGGACTGTTCATCTCCTTCGGTCCACCTCATGTTAGTACATGTTGATCACAAATCACTTAGATTAGATGATACTAATTGTCCAATGAGTGGTCATCAAAGTAGATGGTTTAGATCAAGTAAGGTTTTATACGTTCAAACTAGCAAATAGCTTGTGCAATCTATGGAGAACTTGAGCTTACTCAGTTGGTGGCCAAAGTCTATCTCGTCCAGCTAATCAGGGACCTGGTATACTGGCTGCCCTTATATTTTCTTGTGTGGACTCTTTTTTTACTTGTGTCAGTGCTATCTTCCTTAATGTGCAGGACTCTCATGGGTCCTACTCCCTTGCAGGGGCGGAACGTGGGGGCCTAAATTACATGAAGCCCATTCGGATTTAATAGAACTTAAAAGGCATTTTTTAGCAATGGCCCCCAAAAAACTTCTTTTTTTTCAAAAGGCAACCCCCCCCCCCCCCTTGGTTCCGCCCCTGCTCTCTTAGCTGGGTACCAAAGACAAAAAAACATGTGCAATATATGGGATGTTTAACTTTTTTTTTGTCATCCAACCAAGACCAGCGAGAGACCACGGCCATGGTAAAGAAGCTTGTTCTTGGAAAAAGGGAAGCCCGGCTATTAGAAAAAAAGCTTGCTTTGAGAGATCAAACCCTTGCAATTAGGTGAGAAACGGGTACCAAACAACTAAGACAAAGAATACAGGTGGCATGCACCAAATGAGATACAGTGAATCACTCGATGAAAGAAAGAAAATCTTAATAGCACCTAATGATGGAAAGCAGAATGAGACCCATAATTTATAGGATCAACATCTGCCTAGACTGTTTCACCAAAACAAAACCAATTAAAAAGTCTACCTCGAGTTCTAAAAGTGGCATGACTCATTCATACTTGGTTTAATTTACATGACTCGAATAGACACATGAGATGAATATGTTTCAAAACTCTCAACTTGACTCATCCTGACATCCCAAATTGATGGAAAACGAGTAGTAAGTTGAATAGTCTACAGAGTCGGCCAAAAACTTGGACTAACCCATCCATGCGTTTCCGAGTCACTTGGGGCTTGGGCGAGTCTGGTTAATTTTAGAACTATGCACCCACCAGACTGAACCCATCAGTCATCACTATCTATTGCCATCAAGAAATCATCACTAGCTATTTTGGACTCACCTTGGTGGCTTCTCTCGGATCATATTCAGATGGTGGCAAAGCAATGTCTGGTCCCTATCTTCGTAGCTGCCAAAGATACAGTGGAGGGTGATGGGGGTCCCACTTGGCATGAACCTGGGACCATGACAAAAATCTGATCATTAGAAAATAACGTTAGGGTTGAAGGCACTTGACCCTATTTCATCCACATATGAGCTAGTGGTGGCCTTTGGGGGTTTTGGTTGATGTGAGGCTATTGGATTTGGGCCTCTCATCTTCTAAAGGACCCAGATTTCCATTTCATCCACTCGTAGCCGTAGTGGTTGAAATTGAAACAGGGGCTAGATGCTACATGAATCACTGTTTACAGGTCTATGTCATGTTCTAAAAAGATATGATTCTGGGATATTTTTCTGTGAGGAATTGGAGGGTCGTGGTTACAAAACGATCCAGACCCACTGATTTGGTTGGTTCTCATAGTGGAACCTGTATATAAGCATGGATTAAAATTGAAAAAAAAAAAAAAATCAGCCAGTACAGTAAGTGGTTGGCTGGGTGCTGGTGTCTGTTGGTAGTAACATAGTGAACCACACGTCAGAACTCAGAACTGATAATGAAAAGGCCACTTTTAGTATGCCCCTTTTTTGGGGATATCGCAATTTTTTTTAATAATATGGATTGTCTAATGGTGACCGTACAGAAACCCCCCCCCCCCCCCCCCCCCCCCCCCTTTTTTTTTTTTTTTTTTGTAAGTTGAGGTGGTCCTATGTGTTAGGTTCGCTAGAAGTAAAGAAATTTCTAAGGTCTTTACCTTTTCAGATGCTTAGAAGTTGTTAGCTATTGATGGCAACAAAGATTGGTCAGTTGAATTTGTTATTTTTTATATTCGTTGGTTTTTTTGAAAGATATATAACCTTTTTTTTTTAAGATGGTTTTTTAATCCACAAAGTCTTTTGTTTGGTTTAAGGTTGATTATGTGCCTTAAGATTTGAATGGGTTGGCGCATTGTTGTGCCAAAACTAGGATTAGAGGGCTGGATGAGGTTTGGATGTTTCTTTGTATGGAATTGAAATTCATATTATTCAAATGGGACCGTTTGTTTGCATGGAATTATTGTTTGAATGAGATCGGAAAATGTAGGAACTTGTTTTCAAATGGATGTCATATTTATTTGCAAGGAATTGAAATATATATGAATTCATTGATGGGATGGGTTAATGAATTCAAATAAAGCCCCGGCCCCAAGAGAATTTCCTGGGTCCACAGCCCCTAGAACCAAGCCCAAGTTCGTACCAAATATTAGTTGGGCTTTAGAATATAGGCCTAGAATCGAGCTCAACGAAGCTCAGCCTCAAATGTATTTTGGGTTTGTCTAGCCCAAATGGACCCTATGGGTTTAGGTGATCTACAAAATGACACGTTGTTGAGGTCAATGTCCACCCCCGCTCCTGAGCGATTATAATTGTGGTTAAGCCCTCACCCTCACCATAAAACTATTATTGTGTTGTTTCCTATCACTAATTGATTTTGGGATAAGTGGTAGCTCAATGGAGTGTAAGATCCTATAAGTGGTATAGAGCCTGATAGATCGGGTGGAGTCACGGTGGGTGTGCCGTTGTCCTACACCCCGTATTACAATTTATACGTGTAAAGGAATTCCCAATAAGTGTTACACTAAACCACCGTGTGCCCAAAACCGAAAGGAATGGATCCAGTTCATTTGGCATCCTACGTGCAGAACAAAGATTTTGTGCACGATTTCATCTCATCTGATTGCGAGTGTTTGGTTTGAGAGACTCGACTTTTACCTTCAAAACACCAAAACCATTCAAGTCGTTGTCCTCTTTTTAGTCCTTACATTGCAATCTGTTTAGATACCATTACAGCCACAGGATATGTCTTTTTCTGTTTTGGGAGGAACGATGCAGGTTGGTTACCTAAAAGACAACAAACCATATTTGTTTCCTGAACTGAGATCCTGATCCATTGACAAATCACATATGTACTTTTTTGGGTCAGGACACTGGACATAGTTGTTCCTGACCCAGACCCAGCTCCAGCTCCTATCCCTATGCCGTTGTAAGAAACAATACAATTTTAGTAGATCTCATCACCTGGAAAAGCACAACTCAGCCACCGGATTGACCACTCCCAGCTAGCTCGGACTAGCTTACAGTTACACCTTGAAACTCTGGTTCTACTCAATCCATTGGGGAAGTAGTATGTTGAACTACGTTTATAACATCTGTGAAGAATTGGGGCACATTTTAGCCCTTTCGAATGATAATAGGCTCAGCCACAACAATTCGTTTTGGGGTCAGAAATCCTGGCTCAGGCCCAGTTTGTATGTGCTTTAATACAGACCAACATGGGACAGAGCCTTATATTACAGCCCAGTTGGTGCGCTAATCAGGAGCCATTCCACTCCAACCTAGCTTATTTTGTTTCCATTGTTTAACAACCGACTCAGAGTTCTGTCAAGTCGAATGACTCAGCTGAGTATCACCTAGGGGCCTAGGCGTCTGTAAGCAAGGACACTTATTGGGCCTCGCATTCATGCCCGTGCCCACATCATGGGCTGAAAGTTAGGCCCAAGCCCATCCCTTTTGCAAATGTTTGCCTTGAGTATTAAAAGTATCAGCCATTTTTTATGGCCGTATACAGTGCAAGATCCAGCCCATTAAACAATATGACTAGAGAAGTTGGCCCCGGATAGCCCACAGGCCTAAAGAAGACCCGGATTCTCCCAATCTGTGTTGGGATTGTGCTGTTTCAATCACGAGCACCTGACCAAGTTCCTTGATCAAATTTGAGACTTGTTAGACTTGACATCCTGTTAAATTGAGTTGACTCAATTGGGTCCGGCAGTGTCACATGCTCTTTCAAAATAGAAGTCATTTAATATCCGTAATTAAATGAAATAGTTGAGCAGATTCAAGTTGATTCGGCCTATACTATTTGAGTCCCTGTGGACTCTGGAACAGCCCAAAACGGCCCGGGTCCGAGCCCAATTGGCAAGGGTTGGACCCAAAATTGTGTTCTGGATCCCAGGCTCCAACACGGTTGAGTGTGTGTGAGAAATATTCATATGCATAAGTCACTCACCATAGTATCGTGAGTGACAGCTTGATGGGGCCCACCTAGGGCCCCATTGATCACTGGACATGGGGAATGGAAAGAGACATTTTGGATGGGCCTAAATATCAAGTTTGGAGTCAATCCCATGCCTCTAACCCATTCATCCATGGCCCACAAGTTTAATGACTTTATATTTGAAAAAAAAAAAGTTCAATCTCGATCTAATGGTCCAGTCCATTCAAATTAGTAAAAACTTGATGGATCCAATGTAATTCAAGGGGTTCTATTTGTGGATGGTTTGGATGGATCATAAAGTCAACCCTATTATGTTGCTCTTATCGTATTACGTTGAGGGATGTAAGCATATGAATATCTGATCATCATCATCTTCATCATCAAAGTATTGTCCCAACTATTTATATATCCTTACGGTTTACGCTTAGGACTCCTAAGAATCATTTGATCAATGAAAAGTAGAGGGCTTGATGGTCATTTCATGTGTGTGTCAGAGGCGGGAGGGTAGACTTGATGGTCATTTTTAGTGGGGGAGGGGCTTGATGGTCATTTCAAGTTTGGATTTTGATAGAATCTTTACCGTCAACTATAAGAATCGTCCTTACAGGACCATTAGTCGTTAAATATATATTTATATATGTATGGGAGGTGCTCTTGTGAGAGACACTCTCACCTTACTATGAGAGATAAGGTGGGGGTCCTCACATTCATATCCAATGTCAACAACTTAAATGTGACGGCCTCCACCTTTATCTCTCATAGTAACGTAAGAGTATCTTTCACAAGAGCACCTCCCATATATGTATTACATAGAGGTGTACAAAATTAATTGTTACCCGACCCGTGAGTCAATGGATGGGTTATGATAGTAGATTTTTGGTGCTCGACCCGAACCGACCCAATGGTAGTCTGTACTGGGTAACGGGTCTTACAGGTCGGGTTACTGGGTTACCCGTGAACCCGATAACAAAATAAAAAAAAATTTATTAAATGTAATTACAAGAGGGCCTTCTGAATGTTAAAAACCCTTACCAGTTACCAATTACCACTAAAAAGTAAAAACCCTAAAGGCAACTCACGCCGCTGCCATCTCCCTTCTGAGGGCCTTCTCAACTCCCATCTCTCTCCCTCTTCTCAGCTCACTGTCGAGTGCCGCCCCATCTATCTCTCTTTTTCCCCTTTTCTCTTCTCCACTCCCTCACCTCACCTCACTCGCTGTCTCACTCTCACAGTCTCACCTGCTCTTCCTTCTTCTTTGTATTTTTCTTTCCAAGAAACATGCTATTGCCATTGGAGGTGAATTAAGAAAGGACTTGAAGGGTCTTCCCTTAGACCCCCACTTAATAGGGTCTTGAAATAGAGTATTTTATGTTTGTTTTTGTAGTGGAGCAATTGTCTAATCTTCTTTTTGGTCTCTCTATTAGATGGAATTAGGGCTAGGAGGGGAGAGGAGACCGGAAGGTTGCTAACCTGTCAACTCATTCTCCACTCTTATTAGAGGTGAAATGATCATAACACAGATGTAATAGTTTTTAAGTGCATTCATTTATTTTTGTGATTGAATTTAGAGGTCGTTAATAGTCAAACTAATTGGGTGGGGGTTCAGTAAAATTTAATCCCTTGGACCCCATAGAGATGAAATCTACTGAGATGAATTGTTTGCAAGACATGGCATCATAGCTAAATACTAATAGAGGAATGATTAAATGCATGTTTGTGGTATTTAATTGTCTCTCATCAGTCAATTTTTTTACTATTTCTTTTTTACCCGAATTCGACCCGTGACCGACCAACCCGTGATCCAATTTAACCGGGTTCGGGTGGGTTTTCACCCACATAAAATGGTTTCGGGTCGGGTCGGGTTTGACCCGAAACCCGCGCGGTTCGACCCGATGAACACCTCTAGACTATTACATATACATGTATGTATATATACTTACATATTTACGTTAACAATGAGTCTGGATCCTTTGAAGCTTTGATTTGAGAAATCTCGAGAACTATAATTTCGCTTCAAGCTCATATATTGAAAACCCAAATCTTTCAAAATTAAACTCCCTTCTAGCTTATAGGTATCCCCGTCTAAATTGATCCACTAGTTAAGAGTGATACTATCAACTTAAAAACCTAATTCCATACATGTATGTGATATCGAGGTGTCAACACCACTCAATGATGAGCGTATTGGCCGATATTCCCAACTTTTATTTCAGTAGGAGTTAGCTCTATATAAGATTGATCATTTTATTAAAAATATGATATACATACTCATTAATTAAATTTTAAATCAAATAATCAATCTTAGGATGTGATCCACTCTAATTAGGATATAATTTGGATATACGCCGTATAATGGGAAGACGCGGAAGGCTCAGCCCATGTGAGGCTACGGTAAACCCCTCTCTCTCTCTCTCGGAGTGAAAATTCACAATGCATCCCGCATCATCCCTTCATCTCTCTCAAATCCCGTCTCCAGTCATGTCCACCATCAAACCCATCAAGATTCGACACAAACCCACCTCTCTTTCTCCACCAAACCCTTCAAATCTCCTTTTTCTCCACCCTGCCATCTCCATCGGATCCTTCACCAGACCTTCTCCAACCCCTCGAATCGTTTCGGTGAATTGCAGCTCCGATAATAGAGAAACCGAAAGCATAAGAGACCTCCTCTCTGGCATGGTCGACGAGAGAGTTGAAGAGCTGCTAAACAGAGAAGAGAACCGGGTCATGTTGGATGAGCTGGAGAAAGCATCACAGAGAGTGGAGATGGCGAGAAAGGAGCTCGAAAGCATCAAAACACAGGAAATTGAAGCTGCCCAGATGAAGGATTACGTCCAAAAGCTCGAAAGTAGAACTTCTGAGGTCGGTCTCTCCCACCCCTTTTTTTGTTTTCGGATTTTATTGCAGTTCTATTGCTTTAGTTCTTGGTGGTGGTTTTTATTATACAGCAACTGTTACTGAAGTTTTTTTATTGCTATGATTGCTCAGTTTTAAATCTTAAACCTTGAAATGTATGTGTCTTAGAATGTTATTGTTGGTGGGGCTTTATACATTGAGGAAAATGCACTTAAATTTTCGGGCCCTGAAACAGATAGTTAGAATCATGAGATTGTGATAATTTGAAGCCCACACCTAATTGATCATGAGACCTTTCAATCCCTGCATACCTTGAAATGAGGTGGAGTGGATCCCATAGCTAGATTAGCAACTTAACGATTGCGGCCTGGTTCTTAGCTGAATTTTGCTCTTATATGTAATGGATTGGGAGATTGAGGGTGATGCCTTGAAGTGCGTGCCAATCGCCAAATCAGATGTGTAGTATGAAAGCGTCACAATAGTCCATTGGCATTGGGTGATCATTTGGTGGGTCCTCTAATGGGTGGGCCAATGTTAAAATTGTTTTGCAGGTTGCACATTTCTAACCATATGTTCGGACCATTTACAATTACTGTATATATTCGTTTTGCCTGTCTTTAGGCGATGGTTGCGATTATTCAAATCGCAAATCAACGAATTCTCTTTTCTTCCAGTGGCTCATTCATGATGGCTGTACCAGATGGATGGTTGTCATGAGGGGAATTCTACTAATTTTATGCATATGTCTTTCATAGGGTTAGGGTCTCTCACCTAATTTGTGGTGTTTGTCTCATTTTTATCTCAACCTCATTGTTCTAACTTGATGTCTTTCCTCTAGAGAATAACACATACATTAATATTATAAGCGATGATGATTTGGTTGGGGATCACAAGAATAAAAAATGTCTTGCCATAAGAAAAAGTTTTCATTTTGATTGTAACTCAAAAGGTGACCCTGGAATGTGCGAAGCTAAACTCTATAACAAGAAAATACTTGGGAAATGCAGCAAAAAAATATAGGTTGGATAACCTGATATACTCAAAATTCTCTGTTAGGTTGAGAAACTCACAACCATATGGGTTATGGTATCACATTTGACTGCACAATGCCCTTCTGTACTTCAAGTTGGTGCCAACTTGATTAATTGGTTTGTCCATAGGAGGGCCTAAATTTGAATGGTTGCCCCCTAAAAAACCACTTTGGATGAATGATCTTCAGATCAATATGTGATTATCATTATCTTCATCTTTTGATGGTTAATGATGAGATCAATAGATCATTTGATCCTTGAATGTCATTTCCTGCCTGTTCTTAATTTTGATCACTTGTTTTCATTCTCTCAACCAGACATTTAAGTCCATCCAGCTAAAGTATTTTCTTGCCATGGGTAGTCTGAAGTTCGTTGCACAATGTCAATGGTCTAGAATAGTCATGGTTGACCTAGAAGTTTTATAGGATGAGTCTTCATTTCTACATGGTTCATGAACCATGGTCGTCATCGTCATCGTCAAAGCCTTTTCCCATCTGGGTTGGCTTTGTGGGTTCTACTTTTGAATCAACTCTTTTTTGTATACTATAGCACTATGATGCACTCAAGTCTCACCCAATCAAATTTTACCCTTTGCATTATTTATGCCCCTCCTCACATGCATCGTATATTCCTGCAATCCTGCTAACTAATATCAACAAAGTACCATTATTTGTTGTGCATATGCATCTATGTGATATGCCTTTATGGATGATATTCATGTACAATACGTAAGAATGATTGAGTTTAGATGCTTGAACAGTTATACACTGTCATGATTGTCTTTTGGTGCACTTATTTATGTTATTTGTTATATTCTTCCTCCAAGATTGCAGAATGCCAAAAGGAACTGTTAGAAGCAAGAGCCATGGTTGAAGAAGCTGAACGTTCTCTTTCATCAAACATGGAAGGAGTCAGCTCTGAAGATGCCTTGAAAGAAAATGAAACTGATGATATTGACAGAGACGCAGAGAGGTTGGAGTCCTTAAAAGCTGCACTTATTTCTGCCATGGTTGGTACACTCGCAGGAATTCCTATTTCCTTCTCTCAACCAAGCAGCAGTGCCCAGCTAATACTCCACTTATCAGTCATCTTCTTTAGCTGTGCTTTGTTTGGAGTTACCTTTCGGTACACGATAAGGAGAGACTTGGACAACATTCAGCTTAAGACTGGAACTGCTGCAGCTTTCAGTTTTGTTAAAGGTAATTAATTGCTCTTCTAGAGTGGGGACTATATAATGATGCTGATTGCGCGATATCCTCTGGCTTTGAATGTTTACGAACCAAAACTGAAAAAATATAAAATCCCAGAACCCCAAATTAGTATTTTTTCTACAAGTGGATAGATCTATGCATCAGACCAAAATACATATAAAGTTGCTCAGACTACATAGATAAATCATAGAATTTCCCTAAGAACGCAAATAGGAATATAAAGGAAAAAAGAAAAAAAGATCAAGAATATGCCCCTAAAATATGGAAGAGATCTCTCCATATGCATAGGTTATGCATAATACATTGTAGACACAAGCTTTAAATAAGAAAACAAGCCCTTTTATGAAAAAAACACAAAAAGTAAAAAAGATAATGATCATTCAAATAAAAAAGATAACGACATTCAAAACATAAAATAAAAAGGTAATGATTCAGAAACAAAAAGAATCAGAGACCTATAATTCACCAAATTATGCAGAACTGTGTTAATCATGATAAAATATTTAATGATTTGAGATTTAGGTTCTTGTCAGTCAAACAAAACTAATCCAACCCCATCCCAAAATACCAAGACAAAAAAAGGGCGACCTAGTTCTCTCAATTTAACATGCTTTATCATATGTGTAAGCACCAATATGCAATCATCACGACGAATAATTTGAACCATGGACCTGACAGTAATTTGCTTAATTTTGGGTCTATGGACACATAATTCCTTTATAGTGTAAAAGAAAGTGCAAATTTGATCCTTTAAATTTATAATTAGATGTTCAGTTGCCCAAAAGTTGATTTACTGTTGGAAGTTTTGTCTTAAGAGGAAATGTTGTGCTTGAAATGCAGGCCTTGCTGAATTGGAGGCAGGACCCCCTTTGGAATTCACTCTCGGCAACATCCTGTCACATGCCGTTGATGGAGCAGTATTTGTATCTGAAAATCTTTTTATCTTTGTATTTGCTGCTGTCGGTCTGGATTACTGCTTTAAGATGAGGCTGCTAAGCCCTTTTCCCATTAAAAGATAGGGTTCATAGTCTAATTTGAGGTGAAGAATCATTTTATCTGGAGATCATTCATGCCTTTGAAAGGTAGGTATTCTAATTGTAAAATCCCTGTTTCAGATCACCATTTGTTAAAATATGAGTAACAGATGTTCTGGGAAATGATTAAAGCACCCTTGAACATTTTGGAACTATAGTCAAGCAGTTCCCAAATGTATTTTAAGGTGCAAAAGATTAATTTTATGCATTTTTACATTGGGATGTATAAAAAAAAAAAAGGAAGGAAAAAGGAAACAGAAGAATGTTTAGGAAATGATGATGCTTTTCTTACCATGGAATGAAGATATTTCCACCCTTTTTAGGGTCAAGCATTGCATATTTTTTTAAGATTTTCATCTCTTTGGAAGCAAGGCTTTTGGTTGATCGCCAATGATAATTTTGGGCCAAAGGACTCATTTGCAATGCAAGGTCCTTGAATAGTAATAATAAATTATTCTTCTAAGAGTTGAATATTTCAGTACTGACCTTTAGGCCGACACAAATGTCAAATCTTGCAATTTTTTTGCTTTTGCATTTTGATTACTACTAATATTGCAAGATTAAATTATCGCGTATTGAATATCAGAAAATTTCTAGTAGTATGGTTAATTGATTATCCAAATGTTTTTCTTTCTTTAATCAATGTGCATATAGAATGTCTCTATTGAAACTTTTTTTTTCCACCTTTCCACAAGAATGATATGATCACAGGATGTTACTGGTAATGTCTCAAAGAATGCATTGATTACATGCTATGGTGCTCATAAAGGTATTTGCTATAATTGAATCAAGCTTGTTAGAGAATTCAACAAACACATAACATTTAACCCATTTAGCATCCATGTCTGCCCCCATTTTCACCATTCTTTCTTGCTGTTGATACCTATATTTCTATAGTGCTGTTTTGACGGCTTTAATGCATTACATTACATGCAACTTAAGAATGCCCCGTGCATTTATGGGTTTTAGATAAGAAATCCTCCACCTTTAAGCTTTTTGTAGTATATACACCTCCATGTTTCACGAAGTAAACCATAAAAAAAATCTGCCAATTGTAAAGGAACCTGTGAGGTTTCAACTTATTCTGAAAAAGACATCTGCACTAGTGTTCTGTTAACAACTGTGACAGAAATTAGCAGTGCCATTAGTAAAAGTGAAAATATATAGAATGGCCATTTACCCCACTTTCTTGCTCCCCCATGTTTGAGTTATCACCTTCCTCTATGAAGCTTCGCTTTTCTGCTAATAGTTACATCACCCTATGTTTGACAAACCCGCTTTCCCAAATACTCATACTACACTTTTTTTACAGAGACAACATCTCCGGCTCTAGCGCTGATGGTAAGGGACTTGGTGAGGGTGTGCGTGGGTGTGTGAGTACTTACCTATGGGGTGGGTGGGTGTGTGAGTACTTATCTTCAAAAACATTTTTAAAAAATTGGCAATCCGAAAAATTGTAATACCTATTAAAACATGCCAATCAGAAATCATGGGACTCTAATGGTTGGATTCTGGTAAAAGGTGGGTCATGTTGCCCATGTCGGTTCTGAAAGATATGGAAACAGGGATGTTTGGTTTGTAGTGCTCGACTGCTTGGTGTATTGGTAAGAAGTTGAAGAAGTTCTGTGTAACCAATCGAAAAAGAAAAGAAAAAGAGGACACTGTTGTGGAGAGGGTTGGAACTTGGGTATGCATCATGCATGTGAACTTGTATAGATAGGTAGCTCTGTTGCCATTGCAGCAGTTCATAAATGAAGAAAGAAAAAATGGGAAAGAATCTGCTGTTGATGTTTATGTTAAGAGATATAAAAAACTTTAACAACTCTTTCTCGTCTTTAAATACACGGAAAAGCAAGACATGCAGAAGAATTGAATATGAACAGCTCGTCTTTAAATTCACAGAAAAAGCAAGAGATGTGGAAAAATTGAATATGATAGAGGTTGAGAAATTCAATTTGATCATTGGTGAAAAATTCAATCCAATAATTTCCGTTTTAAAAATCCTTAGCTGTACAAATCCCTGTGAATAATATGAGTCTATAGAGGCAGCAGTGAGAAATTTTCAAATCTATAAAAAAGAAAAAAAAAGGTGACCCTGACCCTAGTAGATTTGCTTTTCATGTGGAAAAGCTAACAAAAGCGGTTATATATATAATTATAATTAAAAAAAAACCAACAAAAGCATAAGTTCAATATAACTTACCAGCCAGCTTTCTAATTGGCTGTTTGCAAAAACTCAAGTCCAATGGCAATCAATAATCATCGAATGAAAGTAGGACACATGACATGTTATTTCGGATTATAACAACACTATTTGCAAGTTAATTTTTGAATTGACTGTTTGCAAACACTCGTGTCTTATGGACATTGATAATCATCCAATCCAATTTTACAAAATCTAATGGACACTGATGAGCGTCCAATCCAATTCTATGAAATGGAAAATTGCATGTAGAAACTTTGTCCTTCGTCATCATCCTTTTTTTCCTAAAACCTGAAGTCAGTCTATTGTTTTATTACAAATGACTTTCCTCGTCTACAATAGGACTAGGAATCTATGCCAACGGCCTTGTCCTATTTTTTTGAGTCTCGATCCTTGCATTTCTCCCACATACTTTCTCTGAGCCGGACGTGTGAAACTCTAAAGTAGAGCCCACTTATTGATAGTTTAATTTGGTCTATTCAAAATTATTGGCGTCATTCCACAATGACATAAACTAAATTTTACTTCTTTTTTTTTTAGGGAGAATTTCAAATATGGCCTTAAGTTTTTGCCTTATTTTAAAAAAAGACATAAGTTTCAAAAGTTTTCAAATTAGTCCATGAGTTTTTTAGGAAGTTTTCAATTAAGGACATCCATCTATTTAAAGTTATTTTTGGGCAATTTTTTTTAAATACCCAAATTACCCTTCATTGTAATAAAACTCTCATTTACTTTCTCTATATTCTCCCATGTCCCTCGCCGGTGTCCTCACGGTGATCAAGGATGCCCAGTATTCCCACAGTGATTGGCTGCATGTAGTGGCTGCTGAAACCTTGTCATGACTTTAAATGAAGGGGAATTTGAGTATTTTTAAAATATTGAGGGAAAAAGTCACCGGGAAGTATCTTTAAATGGTAGGATGTCTTTAATTGAAAATTTACTAGAAAACTTAGGGACTAATTTGAAAAGTTTCAAAACTTGTGTCATTTTTTGAAATAAGGCAAAAACTTTTGGCCATATTTAAAAATTTTCCTTTTTTTTTAAAAAACCCAGCGAAGGGCCTAGGACCATAAGACTCATGACACAACTCACACATGAACAAGAGATAGAAACAAAGCTAAATTTTACTTGAATAGGAGTTGGGCTCAATTACAATGTGATTAATGCTTATAAGATTACAATTTTTTTTAAATCCAGCCCCATCTGCACACACATCCCGCACAAGCGGAAAGAAGGCCTATACAAGTGGGACAGGAGCCGGCACAAGCGGGAAGAAAGCCACACAAGTGGGAAGAGGTGTACCCAGGTTTGAAACTTAGGCAACCAGGTGAGAATTACACTAATTATATTTTAATTTACGTGCTCAGTCTTACAATGGGATCAACTCCTCTTGATATAAGATTTGAGGATCTATCATGGGAGTGGATGAATATCATTTTGAATGGTTTGGGTTATTCAGAGGTAGGCCTTCTTTTGAAACTCCACACACTCTACTCACGGAAAACAAGTGGAGAGACATGCACATTGCACACTTCTTACAAGGGGAAGGGGACCCACCTAATAAAATTCCGGGCCGTCCAAGATGAACTCGCACCCCAATCTTGTGATATCCTCAAAGTCTACTCTAAAATGAATTAGTCCCACTCCAAGATTGGGCATTAGTAAAATCTAGAACACCTCCCATGAATACCGAGGCGGGGGATTTCCATTATGAGACAAGAAGATATTATTTCATGCAATCCATATTCGCTAACTTTATAAAATCTTATGTCAGCTATTGCGTCTCTTAAGAATAAAAAAAAATCAAGAAAAAGATTTTCAATAATCTTATGTCAGCTATTACGTCTCTTAAGAATAAAAAAAATCAAGAAAAAGATTTTCAATTTTCCATTGTTGGGCTAATGTGGATTAGATTAACTGTATCTCCAAGTTTACACGAAAGAGGGAGCTGGACTCTTCATTAGGTGGCTTCCATTCTTTCCACCTGCGGGGAAAGTTTTCCAGATCGCCCAAGGGATTCGAAATCTGCTAGATCCTGATCTTCCTTTTCTCTATGAGGAAAGTGAGGGATCGGAATTGTATCTATACATCGAACAGATACCTATGTGAATTAAACAGATGCATGCATTTGCCTTATCTTTTTTTTTTTTTTTTAATTTTTTCATGCCATTAAGTTGGTGGTGTACCTGGACTAAATTTTTTTCCTGATCCATAAATCGACCATTTCTAAGTACTCATTTGCAAGGACAATGTTTACCCTCGGTTCCAATTTCATAAAATCGATTGGAATTTCATTCTAATCGTTCATTTAATGCCAGCATTAGATCTTTAAAAAAAATAAATTTCCACCTTGTACTATTTTAGAAGGTAGGATCTAGAAATAAATCCATCTGTCTGACAAAATATTGGAAAGAATCAAAAGAGATTCATACATTAATTTCCTAAAAACTCTCATGTTTCTGCATATAAATTGTGTACATGGTGATAGATTTGTAGGAGTGAAAGGAGGAGAGAGAGGCAATCCATCAATCACTCAAAATCTCTTGTAAAAGATGGCTGTCGTCCTTCCTATGGGTTTTGACCCTTCTATTCTCGACAAAGTACCTGCCCAATTCATTTGCACCGAAGTAGACAAACCCTGTGTGGATGCGGAAGAAATCCACATTCCCACCATTGATCTGCGTGGATTCTTCGCGGGGGACCCAAACGAGACGTTTGCAGCAGCGAGGGTTGTTGCGGAGGCATGTGAAAAGTATGGTCTTTTCCAGGTCGTCAACCATGGCGTCGATGCTAAGATCCTGAAGCAGGCTCACCTTTGCATGGATCGCTACTTCCAGATGCCTTTGAGTGACAAGCAGAAGGCCAAGAGGAAGGTGGGCGAGAGCTTTGGATACGCCAGCAGCTTTACGGGAAGGTTTGCCTCCAACCTTCCATGGAAGGAGACGCTCTCTATTCGATACGTCTCTTCTCCAACTTCTTCGGATGCTAGGGTTGAGGACTATTTTCACTGCATGGGCGAAGATTTCCAGCACTTCGGGTAAGAAACAAGGGAAGCCCTGCGTACTCTCACATGCATGTTTATGGTTGAAAATCCGAATGGATGAGAAATGATCTTTCGTGGTCTTCCTGGTTAAAATTGAGCAATATGAATAATTATATTTTCAATCTTACAGTGGAACCAAATTCTTTTTGGAGTAAAAAATAAGAAAATTTATCTGAAGGGGAGGATGTTCATTTTGATTGGCTGAGAAATTCAATAGATGTGGATTTAGTCTTCACTCTCTCATAGAGAGACTATATTTAATATATAGCAGGTGAAGAATCCATAAATTTGAGAACTTTATATCTGACCAAAGAATGCCAAAAAATAAGATCTCTTATGGTGCAAATAGATTTAGAGAATTTCCAAGCGTGGGTTTTTTTTATTACTTTATTGAGAATTAAAATCTTTACTTTCAGAATTTGGTTGCCAAACGTGACCTCCATATCTAGCTAATAAAATCAAGGATCACTTTTGAAAGTTCTAGCTTTCACCTTCCATTGCATCAAAGAATGATGATTGGTCGTTTGTTCCTCCTGCAGGTTGGTTTACAACGAGTACAGCAAGCAGATGTGTGACCTCTCCCTCTCCATCATGGAGATATTGGGCTTGGGCCTTGGACTAGAACGACGGATTTTAAGGGAGTTCTTTGAGGCCAATGACTCAATATTGAGGCTCAATTGCTATCCTCGATGCCCCCAACCGGATTTCACCTTGGGGACTGGAGCCCATTGTGATCCGACTTCCTTGACCATCCTACACCAAGATGGGATCAGTGGCTTGCAGGTCTTTATAGACAATAAGTGGCGTTCTGTTAGCCCCAACCCAAATGCATTAGTCATAAACGTCGGAGATACGCTCATGGTATTTCCTCTATGGCATCGATCTCTTATTTTATTTTTATTTTTTTAGTTTTTTTGGTTTCAATTATTAGAATTCTACTATTTTTTAGATCAGGATATGTAAGATTAATTATTATACAATCATTTTAAAGTATGGTTTGAAATAGATGTCTTATTTATAATATAATGTTTACCCTGCCTTTTGAGCCCTATCAATCTGAAAAGATTAGCTGTGAGCTTTAGGGTTGTTTTGAAAATCAAATGCATATTTAGAATTGCATAGCATGTGATCACTGTTGCAATTATCGCTAGCCTCATATCATGTCTTATCATGCATTATTATCTACACTTTGGCGTTTTCTTTTTCATGATTTGCAAAATATAAGTGCAGTTATGAAACAGCTGGTTTCCTTTTTTCTTCTATCTTGTTGGATGCAGGCTTTATCCAATGGAAGGTGGAAGAGCTGCCTGCATAGAGCAGTGGTGAATAATGAGAGAGTGAGGAAATCCATAGCATTCTTCCTTTGTCCGGAGATGGATAAGATGGTGATTCCACCAAAAGGGCTGGTGGACGAGGATCATCCCAGGAAATATCCAGACTTCACATGGGCGATGCTGCTGGAGTTCACGCAGAAGTATTACCGTTCCGACGCTAAGACACTAGACGAGTTCTCTGCATGGCTTCTCCAAAACCAGACGACCGGTCCACATGACTGCCCCAAGTCAAATGAATGACTGAGACAACACCTGATGAGATTAAACAATCTAGGCAGCTAGCCTAGCTTGTTGTGATAGTCAGATTAAATAAAGTGTTGGTCAGATGAAATAAATTATATAAATTCTGTTGCAAGAGAGTCTAGTAGGATTAGATAGCTATGGGGGTGTACTGTGTAGATGAATGCACATGTTCTATAATGTTTGCACAAAAAATGACAAATTATTGCATAAATTTTGGGGATCGTGGTTTTTGGGGGTTGTGCTTGGCAGCTTGGGGAATTTCCTAGCTAATCCTACCAGGGCAGGTTTATTAATGTCGGCTAAACCTAAATTAAGCTTTTCCTACCAGGGCAGGTTTATTAATGTCGGATAAACCCAAATTAAGCTTCCTCTCTCATTATTACACTATCCAAATTCGCCCTACCGCATGATGGGTAGGGTCGGATTGAATGAAGATTATATTTGTAAGCAAGAACCCTCAACCTCACTCATTTTTTAGTAAGAGTTTACCTCTTCGACTTTGCTACAGCCTACAAGCAGGGTTGGACCCAAGAAATTCAAATTGGGACGGCTTTATGTAAAAGAAATATTGAGAAAGGGGCAAATGAGTCAACTAAATTTAAATTTCAGAATTTATAATGGATACTTAAGAATTTTAAACTTTTTTCAGGTATGGGGAAAAAACTTTGTTTAGCATCACTTTAGTCGTCATCATCATCGTCAATGGTGGACCACGTGCCCCTCCTCAACTTTTTACTCCCTTTAAAATTTAAAAAACCTCTTGTTATAAATTTTGGTTTTATTCTCTTTGCCCCTTCTCAGCTTTTTTTTATTTCCTTTAAAACAGGAGAAGATCTTTGCTATTGTCTTTGCTCCTGTTCTACTTTTTTTTTTCCCTTTAAAATAGGAGAAAATCTCTCATGTATATTTTAGTATTATTTTCTTTGACCTTCTCTTCCTTTGTCAAAATATTTTTTAACCTTTGCCAAAAATAGAGGGGCTTAAGGGTTTTCAGCACTAGTTAATTATATGCAGTCCCAAAGGTTTCAACAACTTTAACATTATTTTTTTGAGCTCTAAATAATGGGCCAAAGACTAAAGCATTTTAGACATTAACCTCTCATACAATGACATTAAAGAAAATGACTTAATTCAAAAAGAAATTGCAACTATAATCACTCGCGGATCTGGATCACACGTCACATGCGATACATGAATTTTAGATGTGGGCCTCGCCTCTAGAATGGTTAATTCGGATGTGCAGTCCTTGGGTTAATATTTTTCATAAGTATATATGCTAAAATCATGCATTTTACAATTCTTCTCTACCCTCATGGACCCACTATTGAGTGTTGTTGCATGTATAGAACAAATACAATTCATCATTTTTATCATTTTTTGGGATAAATCTAAAGATAAGTTTATTGGGTAAATTAAACGCATAATTTTAAAATTTTAATATTATGTTAACATGTTAGTTTTTTTATTCTTTCTCAAATATCTCACATAGAAATATTTTTGCCACTCCCGGGAGAAAATTCTGGCTCTGCCACTGATCACTGCGAATTAACATGTCTCTCCACAGATAGTTCTCACACTCGTTACCACTCATTCATATATGTCTTTAATAGTTTCAATATAACTTCTTGGACATTAATTCCTTTTATTTAAAATCCACCAAATTAAATATTTAGGTACTTTGTCGTAAGCTTTTTCTAAATCGATAAAGACCATATGCAAGTTTTTACCCTTCGCTTAGTATTTTTTCATTAAAAATCTAGAACCTAATTTAAGTTCTGATTACTAAATGGGTACAATTTCAAATCCATACATGTTCTAACCGGTGGACTTGGGATCCGACCCCTCATGTAATAGCCTATGTATTAATTCTACAGATGTTGGGATTTATCATTTATGGAAGGTAGACATGATGCATTGCTATTGAGTTGAATGATATCCTTTTTTGGATTTTTGGATTAAACTGTATTTCTATTTTAAACAAAAAAAAATGCAATAAAAAAAGGAAAAAGAAGCTGGAACTGGTATAGAAATCAGATTCTGATCCTCTTAACAAAATTGGTCTGAAATTAGAAAATAGTTTTGAGTGAGGATCAAAATCTTCCTTTATAAAATGGTTTTCTTTCTTGTCCAGTATGGTTTCGGCCTAGAGCCAACCCATTTGCGTTTCCAAATCACTTTTCCCATATCTACAAA
Organism: Litsea cubeba; assembly: GCA_012931725.1. NCBI lineage: Eukaryota > Viridiplantae > Streptophyta > Magnoliopsida > Laurales > Lauraceae > Litsea > Litsea cubeba. The sequence goes on along the minus strand of CM022947.1, from coordinate 116,889,595 downwards.
TCTACTTCCAAACCCTCTCGTAATGGGAGCGGATCGGTGCAGGTCTCCTATTTAACTCATCCATTACTATCTCCCATCGCAACCCCATTTTTTCAAACTAAGTAACCAAAGCTCTTCTTACTAAATCCGCCTCTTACTTGACATCCAAAACCCATCCTACTTAACATGAAATGAAAAAAATTCCCTATCCATACCATTCACCATTATGAATGTGTCGAATTTTGTATATCCTTTTTTTTTTTATAGCTAACAAAGGATTTCATTGAACAAAAAAAAGGCGCAAGAGAAATAGAAACCATTCATATGATTGGACTACAATGGTATACAAGCATCATACAAAGATAAAAAAAGAATTACAAAGATAAAACGACCATCGGAGAATATCTATCCACTCTTTGTTTAGCCAAGGAATTTGCGAACGGATTACCGCCCTATATGTTTAAACTCCACTTGAGATCTTGAAGCTAAACAACTAAGTTCATTAAGATAGAAATGAAACTTCCAAGGGGAATCTACCTTGGGGAAGAGACCTAAGAAAAAAACATTTGACGAATCACTCTCTCACAATTGTATGATGAGAAAAAGGAACACATTCAAGGACCTCCCAAATAGCGAAAACTTTGGCTTCATTAGACTCCAAAATCCCAACATTCTTAAAAAAAAGTGGCACAAAGAAAACGTCCAATGTCCACTAGATCATACTCATCCTTAGCCGCTCCATCCACATTAAACAAGCATCCCCCTAAAGGAGACGCAACCACCTCAAAACTCTCCTCACATAAGTTTTGTATATCCTTTACAGTAGAGTCCTCTTGATGAGCCTTAATTGATATTTGTCTAAGGCATTACTTCCTTGATTGGAATGAACTCTTAAAAATTATTTTACTCAGTCTCACTAGACTAATCGGTGTGAAACATTTGACTTGCTTAGGCCTTTTAATCACACATTTACTTCAAATCGGGATCATCCGATGATTTCCCCCACGGTGACCGTGAGTGGACCAATCACGGTCTGCCATGTCATCGTGGACAGCCCATGCCCGGATACATGGCAAGCTGCTCGCGGTGACGTGGCGGATCTTGATTGGTCTACTCACGGTCACCGAGAGGGAAATCCTCAAAGGATCCGGACTCATTCACTTCTGTTTAATTTGCCACGGGCATGAAATTCCATCATCTACCAGATGCAGGGCCGTCTCAAGACAATATGTGGCCCCAGGCAAAGTATAAACGAGGCCCCTACCTTCTATGTGTGACATGAGAAAACCCTCATCCCAAAAGAGCACGCGCAGTCTAAATATCCAATCCAAGCAAAAAATGCAGCCCTTAATTTAAATCATTCTGCTAAATGAAATAACCGAAAAGAGCATAAAATCATTAATGGTGATGACAAAAACTACTGAATTATCAGAGTAATGGTTAACAATGAGAGGTCAAGAGTTATCCATATACAATTCTTTTAGGGGTTGTTTGGTTGAGAGTATTTACGTATGTAAATAACTCATATGTGAATCATTTACACACCTTCATGTTTGGTTGAGGTCATTTACGCATCACGTGTGAAATTTTGATGTGCAAATGATGTGTAAAAATGTATTATTTTCATACTCAGATTTAATTTTCACATGTGAGGGGTGGTAGAATGAATCGCATGTGATTTGCACATGAAACAAAACCACATCAAACGGCGGACGGTGCATAACAAGTGACGTTCCGTCACAACATTGCATGGGTTTGAAACCCATCTTCCTTTTTTCATTTTTTTTTATTACGCATATCAGCATATGTGGTTTTCGTTGGCAAACATGTCCTGTTTTCATTTCCTTTTCTTTTTTTGGAAAGAGCTCTATTATCATGTTAATGTTACCAATCCAACATGCCTTTAGACATCAGATTATGATTTTGGGAATGTATTTTTATTTAATTAATTATGTTTAGTTGCAAATTAAGCATGATTAGTTGTTAATTAGTGTTGATTAATGTGTTAGATTAATTATATGATAAGATAATATGGAATTATTGGTATCAATGAATTTCTGGAATTGTGTTGGACATTTCTTATTTTGGAGCCATATTGATTTGAAATGCCATTTTATGAAAAAAAGAGTATTTTTTATAAAAAAAAGGACTTATTTGTAATTCTGATTTTATGAAATTTTCAATTGATGGAATTTTTCGATGATTTCAATTTCATAGTTTCATTAGAAAAGGGTCAAATTGTGATCAATTTTCTCTTCTAGCTCGGGTTCATTTGAATTCATTTCAGATGATTCCAGTGAGCATTTGATACCTTTAAAAACGGACTTATTTTAGAATAGTAACCTTATTGTGCTTCGGTTTCATTTATTTTCTCTGGTTCTGGTTTTGGATTTTGGGAATTGGGATTCGACTTGGAAGTGGAAACTGGGAAGAAAACCCAACCAAGCCACCCAGGCCTACAAAATTATGAGGCCCCCTTATGGTGAGGCCCCCACCACTTGCTTCACCTGCCTATATGGTGAGCCGGCCCTGACCAGATGATGTGATTATCAAACATTTCATTGTGATTTCAACATATTTCGGGAACCCTAATTTCGACTTCTTCAACTCCCAAGAAGACTGTAGACTGTGGTTTCCATTGTTTGTGAGCTACTCAAGAAGGTAGTAACACCCATCAGATGTTGGTTATCTTAGAGGCGAACATCCATCCTATCGGGAAAATCACGTAGATCCCCTATATTGTTGAGATCTATATTGAGATCCATCTAAGGTTAGTATGCCATGTTGGGACCCCAGTTAGTGTTGGCAATCCACTGTGGGATACATCCAATTGTTAGAATCAAACTAGACCTATCAAATGTTGGCACGTATAAAAATTAGTGCCCATCTAATGTTTGTAGTCGAAGTACTATCTATGGAACCATCCAACGTTGATAGCCTTACTTGCCTAACGCACCTGTTTCCCCTTCTATGTTGGTGCATCGATTAAGGGTAAATTTTTTTGAAATTCAATTAAATAGTGAATAAATGCTTGAAATTAAGTCTAAAGAAAAAGGTTAAAATGCCCAAATTTAGTCCCGGAGAAGTTTATCTCAAATTGCCCGGAAGATAAACACATGGGGCATAAAGAGGAAAAAAATTGATTGCAAACTGCAATATCTCCTTAAAACTTTGAAAATCATTGACTTATCTTTTGGGTAACAATTAAAACACAAAGATATTCTTAAATTTTTTTTAATGAAAATCAAGTGAGTGGGACAAAATTGTAAGCAACTAAATTAAATAAGCCATATATATATATGGAAAATATTCAAGTGTATTCATCCCTCACCATTTTGGTGAAGGATACTCCCCTTTTGGAAAGTGTCAAGTACAAAAATGGAGTGTCTACATAAGACTCTTTTTTTGTACTTGACAATTTCCAAAAGGGGAGTGTTGAGGAATGGATGCACTTGAATACTCCACTACGTAATTGACCTTACTTCAGCTTACCTTATCTTAAACTTCAGCTTAGGAGAGCTGGCCGTATATTTGTTTTTCAACCTCTTCCAAATTAAATATTCAAAGGAAATGCAAAATTTGAGAAGGGCAGTTGACCCCACTCGACCTCCCCTCCCTCCGTCCCTGAACACCGGTTCCATTTCGAAGAGAGAAGATCTTCTTCGTTTGTCACACAAAACCCATCGAGACGAAGAATCGAGAAAAAAGCGCGATGGAAGACGAAGACGAAGACGACGAGCGTCAGCAAAACAACCAGAAGCAAAAGGGGTTGATAAGATCCCATCTTACCAAGAGGTCTTCCAGAGCTCCCAACCAAAGCCTCCTCCTTCTCTCTTCCAACCTTCTTCTTCCTTCTCCCAAGCTTTCTCCTTTCTCAAATCCTCCGAATTCTACACTCCTCCTCCTCCTCCTCCTCCTTCCGACAACGCTTCAAGGTCAGTCATTTTCTTTCTAATCCATTCCATTCTTCTAAGCCCTAGATTTCACACCTGCTGAAAGCAATCGATCCTTGTGTCCTTTGTCAAAGGCAAGTTGCTCAATCCTCCGCCTCCGCCTCCGCCTCCGCGACTTCATCATCATCTTCGCCATATCCTTCTGCGGCGCAGAGTCGCAATGCGATCCTTGTCAGCCATCGACAGGTGATTTTGGTTTTATCATCTTCTTCTCTTTCTATTCTCATCTTTTGATTATTGAAGTAGACGATCGGCTTGAAATTAATGCATGTTTGAATATCGAATTTGAGTTTGTTGGCGGATGGATTTCTTCTCTCTGTGTGCAATTTCATTTTTTTTTCTTGCAATCTTAACCATATCATTTGATTTGTCTTGTTCTGTTTGCAGAAAGGAAATCCGTTGCTTAAACATATACGGAATGTGAGGGTGGATGTTTGCAGATATCCTCTGTGACTAATTGCTAGGGCAAAGCTCGTGTGCTCTGTATTTAAGGTGTTAGACTTGACTGAATCCACCTGTGTAATCGAGTGAATCTACTATCAACTTCCCATGTTCAGTGAATCTGCCAATGGAAGCTTTGATTGTGGCTTTGATTGGGCCGCGCCATTTTGTTAAGCATAACCCATGGCCTCTTGAATTTATGTATTTCAATGTGCTAGCATTCTCTATGATTTGTTTTCTAAATATTGAATTTGTTATTATATACAGCCTTCGGTATCACCTACTTCATCCTGACTACTTATATTTCCGAATAAGGGAATTGCAGAAGAACTTTAAGCTCCGTGTTGTTCTCTGTCATGTTGATGTTGTAAGTTCTATAAATGAATTCAATCATAATGTATCTGTCCACTCTTTTCTAGTTGAGGCTGTTGAGCTATCATTATTGAAGCCTTATCGCATCCATCTAGGGTTATCTTTAGTTGGTTAATTAAATGGAATGCTTATCAGATTCCAATGTATGATAGGAAATATATTTAAGTTTGATCTCTATTTTGTCCTCCTTCAGGAATTGTATGCTTGAGTAAAGTGTTTCTTTTTTTTGTCCTTGATTCAGGAAGATGTTGTTAAGCCTTTACTGAAGTTACAAGGACGGCACTACTTCATGATTGCACCCTTCTCTGTGGCTGAGGTGTGTCTCAATTTTTTATTGCCTTTTTTTTTTTTTCTAAATAATGAACTTTATTTTTTTTTCCTTTGCAATAATATCCCTATATAGTTCCAGACTCATTCTGGTGAAAATAGGGAGGTTTCTGTAAATTTTAGAATAATGTGTGTTTACTTTGTGGAAGAAAAATGAACAAATGAAGAGCACATACCAAACAGGTTTGAAGGTTTTTTAGGACCCACTAGATGAATTACTAGTTCTAATTTAACCAATCAATGCAGCGAATAATAAACCAATCAGACAGAACTAGTAAATAAATCTACCAATCACACACCAAAAGAAGGCAGACACAAATTTTACCGTGGAAACCCTTTCCGGGAGAAAAACCAACGAACCAGAATCAATGAGTTCACGAACAGTTTACAAGATATACTCAAAGGCTCCTGTACCTCAGTCTGTTACCTCGACCTCAGGACTGTAGTTGTTCTTGCACAGAATCCACTAATACGACTTCCACCGTGCCCGTCTCCTTACTTGATCTCCTCGCACCTTGTCCACCAAGATGATCAATCTTTACAAGAGAGTAGAAGCAACAAAACCTTCTTAGAGCAGTCATTCAGAACAATCTCTCAATGGCTCTAGAGAAACAAGGAAATCTCTCTTAGGATATCTCTAACTCAGATCAAGAGAGAATAACTTCTTGTGTGTCTTGTGTGTCTTCTTTGGGTTGAGAGAATCAACCCAATAAATAGGCCCAAATTCGTGCATAAGTATTCTACTTAGACTCAAATCAGAATAGCACTTAGCATCAAACTCTTTATAGAGTCCGGATCAGAATGGGCATTCCGTCATAGCTCGTCTATAGCGAGCGCATCCTCGCTATAGCGAGGTGGCTCTCTGTCACGATCTTTGACAGAAGTTCTGTCTTTGAATTTAAACCTAACAAGCTCCCCCTTTTTGGCAATTCTTGGAAAAATCCCTACATAGAAAAATACAATGATCTACCCAAAAGTAAATACCCAAAATACATTGAATTAAAAAAAATTCAGAACTGTAGATCATGTATTTCCCTTTGCTGTGAACATGTAGCTCTTGAATGCCTTGGCTGTATAGCTCCCCCTAGCTCCATCTTCTCCCCCTATGTTTGTCCATAATGACAAACAAATATTTATCATGCAGCTTCTGTCAACCTGGATGCAGGTAGCTCCCTTCAATATGACTCCCCTTCAAATATGATTCTGTCGTATCAGCACTGAGGTGGGGGCTTGATCTTGCAGATTCAGGTGTGATGAAGCTTAGGCACCCACACTTGTAAATTTAAATATTCAGCAAAGTGTTGTACCAATACAGAAGACGAGGTCTCTTTCTTGACCCAGACAGCTTTGGTATTCTTCTTTGTCCAGCTAAGCATTCTGCGTTTTCCATTGCTTTTGATGAGGGTAACTTCGCAACGTGTTGCAATGGGGTCGAATGTGTCCTTTAATTCCACAATGATGACAAGTGGGGTTCGTTCAGGACGTAACACATTCTGCTTCTTTGGAGCTTTCTTTGCAACACTAACAACCGGATTAGTAATAACTGAATTTTTAACAAATAATTTTTACCTTTGGCATTTGAAGTGGATGCTCCATCAGCGTAGCCAATACCATGCTTATCAGTGTTTGCCTTTTGACTGCACAGGATGTCATCTAATTTTCTCGATCCAGTGTTTATCCTATCAATGAAGCTTTTAGCAGTGTCTAACTCAGATAGAACCATCTTGAGTTTTCCATTCAGATCAGAATTCTCTGCTTTCAAAGTCTTCATATCAGAATCAAGTAAGTCACACTTTTGTGATTCTGCAGTCAATCTGTTAGCCAACCTTGTTATTTTCATCCTCCAGTTTTTGTACTTTTGCAAGTGAATCTGCAAGTTCAGCTTTCAATGAGGAATTCTGCTCTTCAGACTCTTTCCACTTTGTTGGCCCACTTTCATTCATCTTCAACATCTTCATGGTCTTTGCAAACAATGCTTGAATATTCAGCTTGCCAGGTCATGCTCTGTTTCTGACTCATTATCAGAATAAACTTTGTGGAGTAACGAACCAGAAGTTGCCATGAATTCGATGATTTTCTTTGCTAGCTTCAGGCTTTCTCAGACTCAGATTTTTTCAAATTAAAAGCCTTTTCTTTGGTTTTCTATTACCACAATCACTAGCAATGTGTCCATAACCTTGACACTTATAGCACTTAATCCCTTAGAAGATTTCTTCTTTACAACAGATTTAGGATTTGGGTAGAAGTGCCTTTGGGCTGGTAGATATCCCATCCTAGCAATATTGGATCAAACAATAAAAATAGTGTGTAACCCGCTCTGATACCACATGAAGGTTTTTTAGGACCCACTAGAATGAATTACTAGTTTTAATTTAACCAATCAATGCAGCGGAAATAAACCAATCAGACAGAACTAGTAAAT